>CM071867.1:28345242-28363596 GCA_036759665.1 Gynandropsis gynandra
CCTTAAATATCTCAACTTCCTGAAATAACAATTTTAAACTGCAATCCTATCTCGAAGTTGCTCCTTAGCTCCGTGCATGTCCTTTAGCTCCAAAATGAACCAAATACGCGTAAAAACCTGTAAGAACATGAAAACACGAAAACAAGTAAAACGGATACGGAATCATACGTAAAGCAACACATATATATCATAAACATCCCTAAAATCGTACCAGAAATACGCATGAAAACGAGATGATCAGGGGAGAAGAAAATGTTGCAAGTTAGGCACCTCCATTGTTGACATATGGTGCAAGTTAGGCACCATCATTGTTGACATTTTTTTTCTTCTCATGCATATATAAGGAGGCATTGAGAGATGATGAAAACACACCACCAAGAAGAAGAGAAAGAGAGAAAAACAGAGAGAAACAAGAATTTTTTTCTTTGTGTGTTAATACATGTTATTGTATCCGATGAGAGTTATGCTCTTTTCTCCTCTTGTATTCCTTCTTTTGTGTCGAAATAAATATTTTCGGTCGTATTTTAAAGTGGACGTAGTTCTCACACTGAGGGTGAACTACTATAAATTTTGTGTGTCTCTAGAATTTTATTCGTTCACTATTTCTTGTTGTTTCCCCAACAACTGGTATCAGAGCTTGATTTGATCAAGTAACGAGTTATGGTGAATGAGAAAATTTTGGATCAAGGTCTTATTACCTTTGACAACACAGATTTCTCATTCTGGAAATTATGGATTGAGGATTATATGTACTGTAAAAATCTTCAAAAACCTATTTTGAGTGAGAAACCCAAAGATATGAGTGATGAAGACTGACAAAGCCTTGACCAAAAGGTCTTACGAGTCATACAGTTAACATTATCTTGGAATGTAGCTCATAATATTACCAAGGATTCAACGATTGCGAGGCTAATGAAGCCTCTCTCTAAAACATATGAAAAGCCTTCGACAAACAAGAAAGTTCATTTAATGAAAAGTTTGTTCGGCTTGAATATGGGAGAAAGGTGTGTCTGTTGGTGAATATCTCAATGAGTTGAACACAATCGTCAATCAATTGATGGCAGTGGAAGTCAACTTTGATGATGAAATCTGCGTCCTAATCCTTTTGGAATCTGTACCAAGCAGTTGGGAGCCCATGAGGGCGGCGATTAGTAACTCTGTGAAAAACGAAAATTCTTCAATGGGTTCGACTTTAAATGTGGATAAGTAAAAGTATGAAATTTGCCAAGGGTTCTAATCAAAGTGGGGGTAATTCCAAGGCAAAAGGTGGAAAGGGTCAATCGGAATCTAGGTATTTATATCATTTTCGCATAGTTTGTATAGCACGAGTTACGAATCCGACACGAACGTTCTTTATATACTCCTTTTTTTTTAATTTTCAGGTTTTAAGGCGACAAGGCCTAACCGAGCTTTAAAGTGTCAATTCCTGGATTCAACCGCACATACTGGAAGCTACAAACCACTCGGAGCAAATTCAAGCCACGGAACCAAATGGAACACCCGAGCATAGAGCAAAAAGGAGCAAAGGCACGGATTTAACTCAGCCCGCTCGTCCTTGGAGAAGCCCCCACGCAGACTGTCTCGGCAGAAGTTTTAGCCCGCCCCGTGCTGAACATCAATCCGCTCGTGTTCCATGAGATCAAATGACCCCGTGCGAGCGGATATCGTAACCCATGCGGGCTGTCTTTCCAGTGAATATTGCACAACCCGGGGAGACGAGTAGCCCGCTCGATCAGAGTGACCACGATGAGCCCGCGCGGGAGGAGCACATAGCCCCCGCGGGCCCCCTTTTCAGGAAAAAGCTATTTTGGAGTTTGAACGGAAATTAAAGAAGGAAAAGGGTTGGAAAAGGAGGCAGACGACGGCCAGGGCTGAGAAGGAGACTGAAAAACACAAGGAGAACTCAGGAGAAGCTGGAGAAGAAGAGAAACAACAATCCGAACTTCGGTATCAAGATAGAGAAGATCGAGGAATCGTATTTCTTATCCCTTATCATGTCTAGGGTTTATCTCTCTTGTTTTACAGTAGATACCATAAGTGACTAGATTTCCAGCTATGGGTTAGGGATATCGGATTTGTAATGGATGCTTGAAATTATGCGTTAATGCTTAGACTTATCGAAGCTTTCTTGAAATTCGGTTTTATAATCAACATCGTAAAATGTCTTATACTTGTGCTGACCGCTCAGTAATCTAGGAATTTGTGTTTAGCTGGAAGGTTAGATCATGAATCCAGAACAGTTGATTATAGATTAAACTTGATTAATGAGAATCTGATCGGTCGATTAATCGACTTAGGAATTAGGATTGCACGCTTAATGCTACCGTAATCACGAGTTAATCACTGCTGGAAGGTAGGATTGCATGTTGTTATGGTTAGGAGGTTTAGGTGTCGAGAGACCCACTCCTTATTTATGAGCATAAATTCTCCGTTATCAAGATAGTTCGCTAAGTCCATGATCCTTTGTTCGTTATATCCTTGCAAATCTTGATAACCCAAAACCCATAGCGTTCTTAATTATGAAGCCTTCCACATCTCCCCATCGCTGTCACGATTCACTTTAGTGTTTTAGAAATTCATATCACACCATCATCAATTCAACCCATCTTAGTTTAGTCGTGTTCTTAGCTTAGGTTGCATTAGTCCCCAGAGTTCGACCCTTTTTATTACACTGATCCGTACTTTTGCGGTAAGTGGATATTAGGAATTTTTATTGCTTGATATTTTGCACATCAACGACCTTCCGACAGAAGATCATAGACAAGATTAGATAAATGTACCTTTCGTTGATCAAGAAAATGAAGTCTCTGATGAGGTATAACAAACTCCACCTATTCAATTGAGGAGATCATCAAGAACTATGAGACCATCATAAAGGGTAACGGGTTATGTTCTTCTAACGGATAATGGAGAACCAAAAAGCTTTAAAGAAGCTAAAGAATCGAAAGATTCAATCAAGTGGGAGTTTGCCATGAAAAACGAGATGAATTCGTTGATGAAGAATTAAACATGCCATCTGACAAAGTTACTAGAAGGAAAGAAAGCCATGCAAAACAAATGGGTGTATCAGATAAAAAAAACGCGATGGTAGCTTGTGGTACAAGGAAAGGCTAGTGGTGAAAGGTTTTTAGCAAAAACAAGGTGTAGATTACACCGAAATATTCCTCTCCAGTCGTGAAGATAACAACTATCAGGTTGGTGCTAGGGTTGTTAGCACAAGAAAATCTACATCTACAACAAATGGATGTGAAAACAACAGTTTTCATGGTGATATAGACGAGGAGAACGATGTGAAACAACCTCAGGGATTCGAGGTTGAAGGAAAGGAGGATATGGTGTGTAGGCTTGAGAAAAGCTTATACGGATTGAATCAAGATCCAAGAAAGTGATATAAGAAGTTTGATAAGTTCATGTGCAATGCCGGATTTTTGAGGTGTGAAGCGGACCATTGCTGCTACTTTAAGAAATATGGAAACATGTATATCATCTTACTGCTATATGTGGATGATATGTTGACTGTCGGAGTAAATGCAAAAGAGATTATGAAGTTGAAGGAAAAAATCTATTACTCATGCACAAGTGTGTATAGAATCGATGGTGAATCTTGGGTTTTAGATTCTAGAGCGTCTTTCTAGAGGTGGGCAATTCGGGTTACCCGGACCGACCCAACCCATGAGATATATGGGTTTTATAGAAAATTCATATGAGTTCAATATCAAAAATCCAAATGGGTTCGGATCGATCCGAATTCGGGTTCGGGATAACCCGAGGAACTCGAACAACCCCAAAAAAAGGAAAAAACCTAAACAAACCCTAACCCTAAACTGTGAGTCATGACACAATTCCCTCTCCCTCTCACTCACACGTTTAAAACTCGTTTAAAATCCATTTAAAACCCGAATTATCCGTTTAAAACCCGAATTACCCGTACTTAAATAACCCAAAAACCCGAAGAACCTGAATTACCCGAAATATCTAAATAACCCAAATACAATTCGGGTTTTTTGGGTTCAATGTTTCAAAACCCAAACTACCCGAATCTGGACCGAAACCCGAGGAACCCGTCCCGAAAACCAAATGGGTTTTTTTGGATTCAATTTTTTATAACCCGAGGAACCCGAACCCGGACCAAACCCAAGGAACTCGTCTCGAAACCTGGATTGCCCACCCCTACGTCTTTCTATACCACAACAAATAGTGATTTGTTAGAACATTATATTTTTAGCAATTATGGAAAGGTGTATCTCGCAAATTGAAAACCCATAGATATTGTTTCCTTAGGTAATATACACCTAACAACATCTGGCAGGAAGGTATGGAAGATTAAGAAGGTGAGATATGTTCCAAAATTGAAGCATAACTTTATCTCGGTAGGGCAGCTCGATGATGATGGTTACAATGTAAAATTCAATGATATGGCTCATGAAAATATCAAATGGAGCCATGGTTATTGCTCAAGGAACCAAGCGGAAAGTCTGTACATGACTTCAAACTGTAGGAATACAGTTGTTGCAGTTGATGGCTGTGAAGAGTCAATTTTGTGACATCGTTGTCTCGGGTACATGAGTGAGAAAGGGATGAAGGTGTTAGTCTCATGTATATCATCTTACTGCTATATGTGGATGATATGTTGATTGTCGGAGTCAATGCAGAAGAGATTATGAAGTTGAAGGAAGAAATATTAGAGGAGTTTGATATGAAGGATTAGGGTGATGCAAAACAAATCCTCGGAATGAGAATTACGAGACATAAAAAAGTTCTGAAAGTGTCTCAAAAAGATTACATCAAACGATATTATCTAGATTTAATATGGATAGTGTGAAACCTGTGAACACTCTTTTGGGCATCACTTCATGTTATCAAGGGATCAGTCATCTTCAAATGATCAAGAAAAGACATAAATTCCAAAGGTTCATTACGCCTCTATAGTCGAAATTCTAATGTATGCCATGGTTTGCACAAGGTCAGACATTGTACAAGCATTGGGAGTTGTAAGTCGGTATATGAGCAATCCAGGTCAATAACATTGGGAAGCTATGAATGGATTCTCAGGTATTTAAAGGTAGGGTGGGCAATCCGTGTTACGATCTGGGTTCCACGGGTTTGGTCCGGGTTCAAATTCCTCGGGTTATAAAAAATCGAACCCGAATTGAACCCATTTTATTTTCGATTTAGGTTCCTCGAGTTTTGATCCGAGTTCGGGTTGTTCGGGTTTTGAAACATTGAACCCAAGAAAACCCGAATTTTATTTGTATTATTTGGATATTTCAAGTAATTTGGGTTCTTCAGCTTTTTTGGGTTGTTTAGGTATGGGTAATTCGAGTTTTATAACGGGTTCTACGGGTTTTTGGGGTTCTTTGTGAATTTTTGGGGTAATTCTAAATTTAACATACAAAAGATACAAAGTAAAATCCATTTGAAAAATACCAAGTAAAAATTCAAACAATTACCAAGTAAAAAAATCCATAAAAACTATTTGATTCATTCTTGTAGAAGACTTCTACTCCGAAAAACATCAAAACAAAATTTTTTCAACCTGAAATTTAGACACTTTACGAGTTTAGATTAGAATATATAAATAAATATTTAGAGTTCATTTCATACATTGTAAATAAAGAGTGTAGAAAATAAATACCTAATCAAGTTGTACGAAAAGAAAATCACATATCATAGTTATCCATCCTTTGTATCCGATATGCTATATAAGAAAGAACAATAAGTCTAAAATTAACATAATATGATAAAACGAAATAGAAAAAAATACATACCTTGAGAAAGTGTGTCCATGAATTCGGTTTCATCCATTAATTGTTGAAGACACATTGTTGTATCTATCTAAAACGATGATCGCAACCAATTTTGTGTCAAAACCAAAGCTTCAACCATGTTAGGAGTCAATGAACTCCTATATTTGTCTAGGATACGTCCACCGGTACTAAATGCTCATTCGGATGCAACCGTTGAAACCGGAATCGCAAAAATATCTCTAGCCATTTGCGCTAAAATTGTAAACTTAGTACTATTCACTTTTCACCACAACAATATGTCAAATTTTAGACCTAATCTATTACGATATTGAATTTTAAGGATTTCTATCAAATAAATATCCAATTTATTTGAAATATCCTTCGCCTTTCCTTTATCCTCCTCACACTCATCAACAATATATTCTTCCTTCTTTTGGCTTTCACTGCAACTCCCACTTTCCAAAATATTTTGCTTTTTATACTTTGCACTATAAACTCCATAATGCTTCCGAATAAATTCCAAGAGTAATTCTTTCATCTCACCACATTTTACCACATCATTCTCATACATCTTTTCAAAACAATAAATTGCAAAATTCATTTTACTCTACGGATTAAAGACAATAGTGACTAGCAAAATCTTGTTAATTTATTCCATACATTCCCAATACGTATCAAATTTATCCTTTTTCATGCAAGATGCCATACTACTCATCACGGGATCATCACTATTAGCCATCGATCTCAAAATCATTTCAATCTTGCATATTTCATTAAAACATCCACTAGATGTCACTTTTGTAGAAATGGAAAACGCCAACACCAACGTTGAATCATAAAAGATGTTCAAGAATCTTACCACTCGACGAGCATTTTCCCAATCACTACTTGATGGAGGTCCAACCCTTCTCCTTCTACTTATTATATCTTCCTCATGAAAATAAGCATCATAATGTTTGTCCTCATCTGCCATTCTATCAGATATCGTTCTAAATTTTAGCGATCCACTCTACATAAGATAAGTTGAATTCCATCTTGTGCTACAATCCAAAAGCAAACTCTCTCTACCATTTTTTTCATGTAACACTCGAACTTGAAATGCATGAAACCTTGAGTCAGATGATCGTACATATTTCACTGCAATCCTTATACTAATCACATTATCACCAATCTCCCTCAAGCCTTCATTTACAATTAAATTCAAAATATAGGCACAACATCGTATATGCATAAATTCACCATCAATTGCTAGTGCATCATCTCCCCAAGTCTTCAATTTATTTCTCAACATCTTAACTGCACAATCATTCGAACTAGCATTGTCAACAGTTATTGTGAACACTTTTTTATATCCCAATCAAGTAAATATTTCTCAAGTTGCTTTGCAATTGTTTCCCCTTTATGATTAAACATTGGACTAAAACTAAGTATCTTCCAATGTAATTGCCAATTACTATCAATAAAGTGAGCAGTGACGACCATATAACTCACAAATGTGATAGAAGTCCATAAATCGGTTGTCAAAGACACCCTTCCCCATTAATCATACTTTTCAAAGTAACTTATTTTAGAAGCATACATTTGAAGCACATCCTTGGTAATAGTTTTCCTAGATGGGACAACAAACTTAGGACACAAGACATTGCAAAGATGTCTAAATCCAGCATTCTCAACTGTAGAAAATGACTATTCATCCATAATAATCATCTTAATCGTTGCTTGCCTACATGCTTCTTGACTAAATCCACAAGCAACAAGCATATTACCATCATTTTGACTTTCACTATCAGCTCTAGTTAAGACATTCAAACTATCACTTTCAACAAAATTCTTATACCTTTTGTAGATGCGAAGATGTTTATCCTAACTACGAGTCCTATTCGTACTACTTCCGCATTTCAATCTTATATTACAGTAATTACATTTATTGTAATCGTCACATTCTCTAGAAAAATCTCCCTATCTGAGACCGTTGATCGTACTGTTTTTTGGATTTGGGAGGCATATCACTGTTTTGAGATGTCGTAGCTCTTTTGTTCGATTGACCTTGATTGTCACCGCTTTGATAAAAAACAGTCATATGCAAATTCATCTAAGACATAAACAAAAAAAATAGTAATTAGTAAACTATAAATCGAATTTAATTAGTAAAATTACTAATGAAACAGTCGCACCAGTGAGGCAGACGCATGAGCAGGTAGACGCATAAGTGAGGTAGACAGACCAGTGAGGCAGATGCACGAGTGAGACTGATAGACCAGTGAGGCAGATAGACTAATGATGCAGACGCACCAGTGAGGCAGACACACGAGCAGACAGATGCACAAGTGAGGCAGACGGGCCAATGAGACAGACGGACCAGTGAGGCAGACGTACGAACAACTAGTGAGGCAGACGTACGAACAACTAGTGAGGCAGACGCATGAATAGCCAGTGAGGCAGACAGACCAATAAGGTAGACAAACCAGTAAGGCAAACTGACTAATGAGACAGATACACCAGTGAGGCAGACGCATGAACAACCACGGCACGAGCAGGTAGACGCACGAACAACCACGAGATGAACAGGCAGACGCAAGGGAGGAGGTGACGGACAAGTATGGGTATGGCTGACAAACATGGAGGAAGCGACGGACAATAGCAGATTCAGGGTTTGACTCAAACCGTTTGAAGAGGAAGAAGGTAAAAGGCACCGAAGGTGATGTGAGAAAGAGACAAAGCAGACATAAAATTTGGTTAGGGTTTTCATATTTCTTTGAGGTTTTGTTTTTGAGTTGTTTGGGTTCCTCGGGTTATCTCGAACCCGAACCCAAACGGATTTTTGATGTTGAACTTATATGGATTTTCTATATAACCCATTCACCTTTTGGGTTGGATTATTCGGGTTGGTCCGAGTAACCCGAAATGCCCACCTCTATTTAAAAGGAATTGTTGGAGTCTCTTTATGTTTTAAAATGTCATAGCTGAACTTACGTGGTTATGTGAATGTTGATATGGCGGGTGATTTGGATGGAAAAAAGAGTACTACCGATTATGTGTTTACATTGGGTGGTATGACTATTAGTTGGGCATCCAAATTACAGAAAATGGTTGCTTTATCAACTATTAAGGCGAAATATGTTGCAGCAACATAAGCTATCAAAGAGATGATATGGTTACAGTTATTTTTCAAGGAGTTAAAGCATGATTGTGGCGGAAGTACATTGTACTATGATAGTCAAAGCTCCATTCATCTGGCAAAGAACCTAGTTTATCGTGCTCAAACGAAATATATACAAGTTCGGTATAACTTCATTGGTTCTGTGTTGCATGATGGATTATTTTGTTTGGATAAGATCAAAGGAAGTTATAATCATGCATACATGGTGATGAAGACGGCGACAACCGAAATTTCTTTTTATATTTTTTTTTCAAATAGGAGATTGTTGGTGTGAAAAGAAATTGTAAAAATTTGGGAGAAAATAGTTCAAGTTAGGAACCAACATTCTTGACAAACAGTGCAAGTTAAGCACCTTCATTGTTGACAAATGGTGCAAATTAGACACCTTCATTGTTGACATTTTTCCTTCTCATGCCTATATAAGGAGGCATTGAGAGAGGATGAAAACACACCACCAAGAAGAAGAGAAAGAAAGAAAGAGAGATAGAAGAAAATAAATTTTTTTTTGTGGGTTACATGTATATTGTATCCCGTTGAGAGTTAGATTCTAATCTCCTCTTGTATTCCTTCATTTGTGTAATAACAAAATTTTGCGGTCATAATTTAAAATGGACGTAGTTCTCACACTCTGAAAGTGAACCACTATAAATTTGTATCTCTAAAATTTTATTTGTTTGTTATTTCTTATTGTTTTCTGAACCGCCATAAACTTGCCATGGATGAATGGCTCTATACTTATACTTATACTTATTGTGCATTCTAATCTTTTGGAATTATTGATTGATTAAGTTGTATGTCCACAAATTTTCAACAGTATTGAAATTATTAGTGAAAGATGTGTTGCATTCCAACGTAAAACTAATTAATGGACAATTATATATATTTATATATATAAGGTTTCTACATGTGCATCTTTTAAAGTATTAATTATCATGAACAAAATTCTACAAAAAAAACTAGCCGAAATGATTGAAATGTAGCTTATTTTATCTTTTAAATTACAAATAAAATAGCTTACTGAAAATTTTATATGGACGTCAAGAAATAATACATATATATATTCCTTGTGTAGAAGGTTCACAGAAAATAAAATGTTAACTATTTTGGGCCACTCTTCGAAAAAAGCCCAAAATCAATGGACAGTGAGGCCGGCGGCGATACACGTGGGGAGGGGGAGAAGAAGTTAAATCCTCGTAGAACGCACGCGTTGAGAGGAGCGCGTGGTGGAGGCAGCCGACCAGGAGAGAAAGTGAGAGAGCGGTGGCTTTTAAGTGAGACAAGACAGAGACAGAAGCTAAATTTAGGTGATAGCACCGAAACAATGATGATAGTTCCGTGTAGTCAATACCATATAAAAGCCGTCCATTTAAAATTTTATTCTCATTTATTTATTTGTAAACATAAAAAGTAAAAACAATTAACGACTATTTTATTTTTATGACGAGCATTATGCATATATATTTATCAAATAGATAAAAAGGAAAAAAAAGCATGAATTCTTAGAAGGTCGATATCAGTGTCTCATCTAACCCATTGTATATTTGGTAGTTTTCTGTGCATTGAAACCCTTTCAACTGTAAACTCCATCAGTCTAATCAACATTCAAATTTGTAAATGTTATTGCGTGAAAATTGTTAATGTTTTTTAATATAATAACGTAGTTCTTGTGTAATATCGCTTTCATGCATGTTTAAAAGTCGTACCCCTATTATTAACCTACTATTGTGTGTCCCTTTGTGATGTAATGTTTAAACTTATTTGAAAAAGACAACTACTCATGATGTATAATCGAGTTTGTAACATAACTAATCATCTTATTCTTGTTTTTATGTTTTTCACAACCTTCGAGCAACTCGGCCCATTTGAATTGTATTGTTAGTCCCGATTTTCGAAGTACGGGGTTTACCTGGAAGATACTAAAATATTGGGTACATGTTGAAATATGTACAAAATATATGGGGCTTTATGCAATTAACAGAGGAAACGAGGGATAGTAAGGACACGTGTCGAATAATGGGTGGGCTTACTTGGGTCACATCTGTAACTGTCGGCCCATAAAGAGCGGCTCGATAAACTGGCTTTTTCATGAGACGGCGATCTGGCGGATTATGCTCTGCCTTTCATACATCAACCCACGGCGCTCCATTTATTCTCCCCCGACCGCTCCACCCTGGCGCGTCTTAACCACGCACGTGTGCACTTGTTTTTTAAAATTTATTTTAATGAAATACATGGATTGATTAATTAATTGAGGATCGACTAGTCGATAGCATACATGCACACAATTGAATACATTATAATAAATATTAAATTTATCGTCCTTACACGATCGTGTATTCAATTTTACAATCAATTGTGTTATGGAGTATGATTTTCAGAATCTATATCTTACTATCATATAATCCGATATTCTAAAATATCTAATAAAATATTTATAAATATATTTATACCATGTAATATAATCACAAATGATGCATGGTTTCGATTGTAAAGTATCAAAATTAATGCATCCATTTGTTTTGATATAAAATTATTAAACTATATTTACGCACATATCTCAGTCTAGAATTTTGTCGTAACAAAATCATATTTGATAGTGGGTTAGAGATAAACATGGGTGTAACAATTAAGTGGGGAATTAAGAAAGGGAGAGAGCGTGTGGGGGACACGCACTTAAGAAGAGAGCGTGAGGAAGAAAGAAGCAATTGACGCATAGTCACGCCGCAGTAACGGGGACGTTAAGGCCAATGCCTTAAAGCCCAAAAGCCGTCACATTACACTCACCACCACCACTCCCTTCGGTCAAAACGTCGTTGACCATTCTCTCTCTACCGCTAACATCCCTTCTCCTATATATAAATATAACTCAGTTTCTCCTCAAACCCACCATTTTCCATTCAATTTAATCACACCAAGATGGCTCCTAAGTCGGAGAATGTGAATCACTCCGCCGTAAGCGGCAGCGTCGGAGGGAAGCTGAGAGAGGTGCATTACAGAGGAGTTAGGAAGAGGCCGTGGGGGAGGTACGCGGCGGAGATACGTGACCCGGGGAAGAAAACACGTGTCTGGCTTGGCACCTTCGACACCGCCGAGGAAGCCGCCAGGGCCTACGACGCTGCAGCTCGCGAGTTCCGCGGCTCCAAGGCCAAGACCAACTTCCCCCTCCCCACCACCGATCCCGTTAACGCAGCCCACTGCCTCCGCCCTCTCACGGCGACGCGTGAGATCACGCGTCGTCTCGAGCACGCGGCGGCGGCAGGAGGGAGGTTCCCGTTCGCGTGTCACCAGCAGCACAGTCAGCTGGCCGGTGTGATTCCTCCGGCGGCGGGGTTTTTCATGGATCCGGGTCGGGCGGCGGCGTTGAGGGCGGAGTTGACCAGGGTATACCCGGGCCGGTTCGATCCGGTTGAAGTTGGGCTCGGCATGGGGCTCCGAGTTGCCGTGAAGAGCGAACCAGAGAGTTCGGGCGTCGTGGATTGTAAGCCGAGGAAGGAGTTGAACCTTGACCTTAACCTAGCTCCTCCGGTGGACGTTTAACTCCCAATATTTAGCCTAATTTTTTTGTTTGAACATTACTATAAAATAACTTTTTTTTAAATCGTCTAGAGTTCTACTCCTAAATTTAGATTTGGAAACGGAAAGGAAAAAAAATAGTTGTGGTAAGCCATTTTATGGTTAATCTATGATTGTAAATATATTATGCATAGATCTTTATCAGCATCTCCTGTTTTGTACTAATTTTAGTTAAAACTCTGTTTTATTGGTGTTCATATCTTTAATTCTAAGTGTAAAACATATCATTTATATTTGAGTTGATTTCGTGTAATACTTTATGAGCAGAGACAAAAAAAGGTGTATGATTGCAAATTATAGGGAAAAAATGCGTGGCCCTCTTTTATTACAGGTTGTGATATGTTATGCTCACCGATAAGACACTCATGTTCAACTTCAATCTAATTGTTTCAAATAACAAACATCTCATGATTATCTATAAATTTGGGAATAATCCAAAAGCTTTTTGTAGTAAATATATATTTTCTATTTTAATCTCTATTTATTTTATCTACCAAGTATATAATTATAAAACGCGTCAAATATACAATATTCCACCGCAGCTCACCAAATGGGTCCTCTATAAAAATGTTAACTGCTCTCATTTATAAGCGGAAAAGGAAAAAAACCCAATACTTTTCCTATCAATATTTTAAGATTACGGATAAGAAAACAGATAAGAATTAATGGAAACAAATGCAAAGGAGATCTGAAGTAAATGTGATACTAATAATAGTATTAGGTTTTGTGAGTAATAATATAAAAAGGAAGCAAAAAAAAAAATGGAAGAAAAATAGAGCGTAAAGTGGGACCTACGGAGTTTCGTGTTGACGGGCCACACGTCGGCAATCTGGTGGGCGGCACGTGTGCTTTCGCCGTCCACAAGGCGCGTCTTCATATTTTTAAAAAATCTGACATTATTTATTTATTTCTGAGAAAATGTTGGATGACGAGCAGGCGCGTGAGGTTACTGCACCGGGGAGCCGTCTGGGACCTACGTGGGAAAGTTCCTTTGGTTGCTTTTTTTTGTTAATTGATGAGAATATTCATCAACAATATTTTATCATTACTTAATCTAAAACCCCTTTTCATTCTGTAATTTTATAATACATTAATCAAAATGCAAACCTTTATTTTACCTCTTTTGTAAATAATACTAAAATAATTCAAAATTTAGAATTGGTATATATTTGGATTTACACAATTACTAACCAACGAAATTTTTAACGCATTATTTAGTAACTATATATTACATATACAAAGCAAATGTGTTCGGAGAAGACAAAAGTGAAATAGTTTAAGACATATATACTTCTAGTGTGATTATAATTTGTGTTATATCATTTCTTGAATACAGAAATAATCCACGAAGAATGTAATATATATATATTCATGTATAGATAATAGATATGTATATACACATAGAGCGGTGGGATTCAAATGAGCTTGGGGGTCGGGTAGCCGCTTTCGGTGGGGTCCGCAATCTGTCGGCGGAATCTGCGGAGTGGATTTTGGACTTCTCTATTACTCACTTAGTCACGCGCCTATCTTCACGTGATTTCACCGCCCGCATTTGCCATGCACGTGATCACACGCGCATTTCGTACGGACATACTTTCTACGATGTTTCGCCTCGTGTCGGCGTGACATGATCCTACTTGTTTTGCTCTTTAAGATCTCGCCGCCCAGGATTTTTTTCAATCTCTTTCCTCTTTCTTCGTCAAAACGCTTTTGACAAAGCTCCTCTTTCTATTGGATTCTTGTCTTACGGTGGGGTCCATTATCCCTATTCTCCAGATTATTCCGCGCCACGTGTCATGGGAACTGTGATTCCTCGTTAGGTTGTTGGTCGGTCTGTAGTTGGGCCACATCTTAGACCACTTTTTTTTTCAATGAATGGCTTTCTAAGCCCAATTACATGATAGAACACCAAGCCATGGTTTAAACCGGTTTATAGACGACTATAATTTTTAGAACATAGGTAGAAATCCTCGAGTCGAGCTTGGCAGAAACAGAAGCAGAATCGGCTGTATACATAAATACATATCCGCATTGAGTCAAGGCAACTTCGGACCGACGGAGCTATTGGCCGGTTTAGCCGGTTTAGGGTTATGTTTGGTGAACCAGGTTGTGTACAAGAACTGCTTGTGAGGACCTACATGGTTGCAAATGAGCCTCAGCTTCTGTCTCTCCCTCATCCACCGTAGTATTATCTTCATGTGCCGTTTGCTTGTTAGCCCTCTCAGCCCAACTTCCTGCCGAACAGGGTAGTGTGCAGTTTTAGGTCTGACATGAAAGACGATATTGAAGAAGTATGGTATCTATAAAAAAAGCCTCCCAACATAGTATAGTATATCCATGAGCGTCCCTTGCGATCCTAACCGCTATCTGTATTTTGCATTTTAAACGAAACAAAATATAAAAAGTTTGGAATTCGACCATTTTGAAATGCAAATCATTCTCTATTCAAATACAAATGATAACATTTAGTCCTCAAGTTACCTATCTTTTCCTTGGATCCCCTGGTACTGCGTCTGAATCCACCAATTCCCAAAGCAAATCTATCCTAACCATACGACTGATTTCGATAACGATAATCACAAACCTGATGTCTAAACCGACCAAAACCTATGACATCCAAACTGTTACAGTCCTCTATTTGGCTACGTTCTAACAATCACACAAGCAATCAAATTCAATCCAAAACTGCAATCCCACCTGCTGACCAACTATAACACAACTGAAAAACGAAAACTTCTGGTAAAACAGGAAGAGGGATAGCAAAAGTATGTACCTTGACACGGTCCCAAGTTTCAGAGATGGTGAGAGGGCCGTGCTCCTTCAGAATATCAAAGATCACTCGGGTGATCGTCTGCGTTTGCTCTGGCGGCGTCTTCAGCTCGATCGGTTTCATCTTGGGCTTCGGTTTCGTCGCGAAATGCCTTGTTACCATTCCGAACACATTGTAATCGCTAATGCTCCAACGCGCCACCTTACGCAACATTATTCAATTTCGCGATTTCTTCTACACGAAACCCAAAATTTTGTAATCAACGAAGTGTAACGTGACTACATAGGAAAAATTTGAGGCCTTTGTCTCACGTAAGCATTTAATCGAACATCTTAACTGCACGGCTAACTCCGCTGGAGTACATACACTTACCGGAGAAATCTTATGAGAATACGAACAGATACCTGGGGAACCCAGATGCAGATATGCCGCACAGACAGAGATAGAGAGAGAGAAGAGCTGAATAGTGAAAGGTTTGGCGCGAAGGGCTGTTTATGGCTTCATAGGTGCAATTTCGTGATTAAAAGAAAAACATAAGAAATAACGGTTAATAACGAGGAAGCGTGAAAGGCAAAGGTCTTTACCATGTATAGTTTTGAAATATGGTTTTTTACTTTTGATTTAGTTCAAATTTAATGTGATTCGATTCAGTTTTATATTATTGAATTTTGATATTGAATTAAGTGTAAAATTTTATATGTATAGAGACTTTTAGTTATGTCAATAAATTTTATAATGAACGAAATTAAACGACGAGAACAAGTGATAATTAGTTAATTTTTGGTTTATGATTTAATTTATATGTATATATATATGAGATTTGTTTTTTTATTCGACAATTTCATTTATATAAAAAATTTCATTGTTCTTTATATTTTATCCGTATAAAATTTTCAAGACGCGTAAAACGTAATTCTGTTGTATTTTTTAGATATAAATATTTATCACGATCTTTTATTTGTTTTGATATAATTTACAATAAAATTTATATAAAAAACGAATTTTTTCATAACATTTTGGAGATACGCCGTTGTCTACTGTTCCGGCGAAACAATGTGGCACTTTCACAAAAGATAGAGTTCTTGTGGAGGGATTATTTTAGAGGAGGTGGAGGTATTCATGGAGGCGTACGCAGGAGACCCAAGGAAGAAGAAATGATTTCTTTGTAATGACTATCTTATATTTGTACGTATTTATAGTCTTATATTTCTAAAATAAGTTAATTAATATATTAGAAATCAACGACATAGAACGAAAGAAATAAAGAAAAGTATATTTTACTTTTAAAATGATTGGCTAATACTTCGATTAAAAAAAATATTGGCATAAGGCATATTTAAAATTTTTAAATAACAAATATTCTACAAATTGCATAGGATAAACGTGAACTAAAATGTTTAAATTAATTTTAATGTTTATATTAGACTTTCAATTGAAAATCATTTTAATTTAATTTCATCTAATTTATCTAATTCCATTTTATGTCATCCAATTTTATTATATGTGATATTTAAAGATCATATTTAAATGTATTAATTGTTGAAAATTAATAATAATACTATAATTGTAATATATATATATATATATATAGATATATGTTATATAATTATATAAGAGCATATATATTACCATGTATGTACATGTAACATGATATATGATGTGTATATACATAATATTAAGGTTCAAGAAAACGTTAGACGTTAGACGGGTGGACCCTCGACGCCTAGCTCCCAGAATGCCTAGGCGGTGTCTAGGCGGGCTAGGCAGATATATATGTTTTATTTTTATTTAATATAATAATAAAATACTTAATTTTATAAAAACATATATAAATAAATAAAGTTTAGTATTTAAAAAATATTTATAAGTATTAAATTCACAATATCAAACATATGACGACAAATAACATAAAACAAACAAAATATGAAAAATAGATGTCGAGTAAAAACAATGTTAGACTAAGACAAGGGCAAAGATGAAACAAGGATTAAGATGAGAAATAAAGGCGATGATAAAAGATGAAGATGATGACAATATACGAGAGACGATAGAAGATAAAAAACAAGGATGAATGCAAAGACAAGGATTAGATACAAATGCGAGGATAAGAGACTTAGATAAAGACAATAAACGATGGAATACGTAGAAGAAAACAAATGAAATGATGATGTTAAAGTCGATAAAAGATAAACACATGGATAGATATAATTGTTAGTGTTTTTTCTTTATATACCAAAACGACGTCGTTTTGACGTTACTTTTTTTTTAAAAAAAGGGGCCGCCTAGATTAGGCGGGCGGCCAAGGAGCGCCCAACGCCTAGGCGGGGCCTAGGCGGACGCCTAGAGGAATTTTTAGAACACTGCATAATATACGATATATATGAATTTATAACTAATGAAGAAATATATAAAATTTACCTAAAATTTGAATATAAGAGAACGAAGAATAAAGAGGGTTTTGGAGTTTGTAAGTTGTGTATTGACGTGTGGAAACACGAGTTATAATTTTCCTAGTCCACTTCACCGCAAGTATACGGATCGTGTAGTACCAGGGTCGATCTCTAGGGACTAAAGTGGCTAAACTAAGAACGAAACTAAACTAAGACGAAAGAAGATAGAATGGGATATGGTCCTAAATTTCCTAAAACTATCCTAATGGTGACAACGAAACTAGGTTAAAGATAAGACTAGATATGGTGAATACTACGGGTGTATGGGATACCGGGAATTACATAGATGAACGACTAAGGATCATAGATTTATAACCTATTTTTGACAACGGGAAATTTATGCTCTACGGTGAGGAGTGATTCTTCCGAGCCTAAACCTCCTAACCATGGATACATGCAACCCTACCTTCCAACAGTGATTAACATATACCATGGCAGCATTATAACCGCAATAACTATCCCTAAGATGACTAACCGACCGGTCAGATTCTCATTAGTCAATCTTAACCTACAACTTAGCGAACCGGATTCGTCCCTTAGCCTTCCAGCAAGGTTCGAGATCCTATGTTCTTGAGCGGTCAGCACTAACGTAAGAATGATATTGCTAAGCGTAAAACCGTAAATCAAGAATAAATTCATAAAACTAACCATTAA
>CM071867.1:28412628-28427274 GCA_036759665.1 Gynandropsis gynandra
AGCCCTCCCTAATTAGGGACGGTTTAGTCTTAGCCGTCCCTAATTGGGGACGGAAACATAAAGCCCGTCCCTATTGGGGACGGCTAAGACTAACCCGTCCCTAATTAGGGACGGCTCTTCCGTTCCCAATTCTGGGATCGGGACGATTGACTAGGGCCTAGACGATAGATCGGGATCGGGACGATTGACGTCCCCAATTCCGTCCATCTAAAATTTTTCTCATATACCCAAGAGCTTGAGAAGAAGAAGTTGTTGTTTCCTATATCAAATCAAACGAAAATGTAGCTGGTCTATTCACAAAGGTGTTCCATACTTCAATACTCAGAAAACACATTCACAACATTGCAATGTGTCACATTCGAAACTTATGAAGAAAGAAATGGTCGACAAATCAAGAAAAGGTTTTAATGATTGCACTCTTTTTCCCTCAACATGGTTTTTACCCCAATTGATTTTTTCATGATAATGTTTTTAACGATGCAGTCAATAGATATTCATAATGTGAATGTCTAATGAGCTCAACCCATATTATTTGTTTATTCTCAAAATTGAATGACTTTTGCCTATAAATAGACATTTCTTCTTCAGATGTAAACCACCTCAGCTTGCAACAAAAGCAAATCCTCTTTGGCTTATCTTTAGGTAATATTTTATTTTATTCATTTTTATATTGGAAAACAGCTTATTCTCCTCTCGAAAATACTGCTCTAGTCCTATTCCCCCCTTGATTTCGACCCATATCCTATTCCCCTATCGAGTTTTAGTTTTTATCCTATTCCCTCTTGAAAACATTGTTTAGTCCTATTCCCCCTAAATTTTGACCCACATCATATTCACCCCTCGATTTTTAGTTTTCATCCTATTCCCCCCTCTTTAACACCCTCATCCCGGAATTACCTCGGGACTAGGAGTGTCCACCATCACTTCCAAGAAGTGGCTACACGTGTCGTTGCTCAAACGCATTTATAAAACAAAATATATTATTTATTCCAAAATAAGAATGTCCGGACCTAATATCAAAACAAATACGTAAATATCATAGTCACGATAAATGAATAAAATAAATACGAAATGCAAAATAAAAATCATCGAGACCTCGTGCACGCCTCTTCCATCAGTCCGTTGTGAGCTTTCATGTTGTTGCTCAACCTCTTTTTCCTTGCCATACCATGTCTATCCACGACAGTCCACAAATAGGGTGAGTACGAAATATGCACTCAGTGAGATCAATACGTGTACATACTATGTGCCACGTATTCGCCCGCTCGAACTGAATATCATAGAATAACGATCTATCCAAAGTCTAAACTAAAGACATACAGACAACTCTACCCAATCCGATTAAGTATCTCAAGTCTAAGACTAGTACCACACTGGATCATAACACACAGAGTCCACACGACTCTAGCTCGGGCATACGCTCGCAAAGTCCAGATGATCCCAGCACATTGACGATCTCACAAGGTCACAACGTACCCCAGCCATCAATACAATACAGCGCTCCGTCGCTAGAATGGTTACCACAACCCCAACACGGCACGATGCTGGCAGATCTAGTGATTTGACTAACTCGACGCTCCATCGCTCGAAAGGTTACCATAACCCCAATACGGTAAGATGCCGGCAGATCCACTGACCTGACTAACTCGACGTTCCGTCGCTCGCAAGGTTACCACAACCCTAGCACGGTATGACACGACCTAGATCCAAGTGTCGTAATACTAACATCATCGACTCGATACTCCTCACGTGACAACTCTCACCGATGCGCTCGCACACACCTTCTTCCGAAGGTTCGAGTGTGAAATAACTCGATCGAGCACACTAACAAGATATTCACTTGGCTTTATTACCGAACCAAAATATCGACGTTCTCCGACCCCAATACTTGGTCGCACGTCAACTCTCTAGATCATCTCTAGTCACTTATACAACACATATACTTGTCATCAATTATCATACGATAAAACTAGAGTTCAATCCAATTCACTTGTATCGTCTCACTTTCCTATTATGATCCTATAAATCCTATTGTGATCATGCCTCGTTAATAAAGTATAATCTCTTCCATAAATCAATCACAAATCTAAAAATTACGATGGAGAAAACTCTCACCTTAGCTTCTTCGACGACTTGACGAATCTTGATATTATCGCTAACAACAACACCAATCAATTCTTTCCTATTATAGATCCATTCAATTATTAAATTTCCATAATATAAATCTTCAAATTAAGGAAATAATCACAACAAATTAACTAGAGATTTACCACAATCTCGATTATAATTCACCCACGAAGAACGTGATGAAAAATTGAAGGTTCTTCTCCAATTTATTTTTTTTCCTTTTTCCCGTCTTCTTCTTTCTTCTTCTTTCTCTCGGCTGACCGACAGATGTCTCTTTCTCCTTCTCTTTTAATTATTCAACCTTAATCATTAATGTGTAATATATATATACATATGTCAGTGTATACACCGACTTAATCTTTTTTAAAAAAATAGGCCTCAGAATTCTCCCCACTACAAAGGAATTCGTCCTTGAATTCTATATCTCTGATTCTTACAGCAGCATTTGTATTCAGCGTATAGAAGAACCATACAACTCATCTTCAAACAACTCGGGATACTCATATCTCATATTTTTCTCTAATTCCCGTGTTGCTCCTTCCACGCCATGATATTCCCACACAACCTTTATCATCAGAATTTGCTTACGTCTCAACTGTTTCACTTAGTAATCTACAATGTGTATTGGACGATCTTTATACGTTAAGTCCTTCCTAGGGGTGGGCGTTTCGGGTTTTGGGACGGGTTCCTCGGGTTCGGGTTGCGTTCGAGTTCCTCGGGTTTTAAAAAATTGAACCCAAAAAATCCATTTGGTTTTCGGGACGGGTTCCTCGAGTTTCGGGTTGGGTTCGGGTTGTTCGGGTTTTGAAACATTGAACCCAAAAAAACACGAATTGTATTTGGATTTTTTCGGGTTCTCGGGTTCTTCGGGATCACGATTCTTAGAACATGAGTTGGATTCTTAAGTATCCAGACTCATGTTAAAAGACCTGAGCAAATGAAAGTTTTGCAAATAACGACAACAATTCTGCCACCACTATGAGGATAACGACCGAAAACAGTGGATAAAAATATAATAGAAAGTTAGAGTACATTGTAGAATAGCATATTCATGGAGAAAGTAAAGCAATATGAAGGCATACGACGATACCTCACTACAAAAAAACTCGTTGTTTCCAACGGATGGGGCAATGGATCCGTCCTTTGAAACGAAATGGCAACGATTGTAACGGATTTGTGAATACTTTCAACGGGCGCAGATCCATTACAAATTTCAATGGAGTTTTAACGGATATTGTCTGTTGCCCCATCCGTTGCAATTCGTCGCACTTTTTGATGGGTTTTTAACGGATTTACTCCGTTGGCAATTTCCGTTGGAAGTCCATTAGAAGCCAGGGAAAAAGTTTTCAACGGTCATCCGTTGCAAATTGTAACGGATACCCGTTAAAAATGGTAACGGATGCTCGTTGAAATAGTTAATTGTGCACCGGTCGAAATAAATTCACGTGAACTTGCAACAAACATCCGTTGCAAGTACCAACGGATGTCCGTTGGAAATTTCACTATTTATTTCGAAGCCAAAGATTGCATCAAATCATCAATAACAAGCACCGTTGTATCCATTGTTGAATCCAAAACTACTTTCATAAACTGTCTCACCACCGAGAACCGGTAAAAGATTCCTGATGGTGACCCAGTTTTTATGAGGGTGGTTTTGGATTCGATAATGGACACAAAGTTGCTGGTTTTGACGATGACGGTAGCCGGCGGAGTGGATTCGAGTCGAGTTCAACACTGCGCCTCTAAGTTGAAGCCATTTCCTAATTTTTTTCCTTTTTTGTTTATTGTTACCCTATGTTAATAGTGTGATTGAGAGAGATCTTAATAAAATTTTAGTTTAAAAGGAAAAATAACATATTTCACGTCGTTTTACAATTTTGCTCACCGCTTAAGTTCGACATGAAACCAGTTCCAATTATATCGTCAAAATCATCATTCTTAAAACCTTAAATATTTTAATATGTAAAAATGGCGGATTGTAACGGATTTGTAAGCATTTTCAACGGGCACAAATCCATTGGAATCCCTTACAAATTTCAACGGAGGTTTAACGTAATGGTAACGAATTTCTTCCGTTGGTCATTTCCGTTGAAAGTCAATTAGTAGCCGGGGGAAAATGTTTTCAACGGGCATCCGTCCCTAAACAAGTTCAGGGATGGATTAGGGAAACCCAAAATCCACTCGCAAACGCGCATCGCAAAAACATATCTATCCGCAATTCGTCCGCAAATATGAACGTAAAAAAGAGTTTGCAAACCGTCCGCAATTTCGGACTGCAAGGCTGTTGGAAATCAGCGGGAAACCCGACTCGGTTATGGACGGAAAAACAACTTATATTTTAAATCTTAGATTAATATTAATTAATTAGTGTTTATACATTATTAACATTATGTATTTACAAGTTTGTTGGTGGTAATTGGAAATTATCGTTGTCAAAGTCATTGTTTTCGTTTGTATCCCAAAATATTGGGCATGTGTTTCTTTACCATCCTAAGCCACTGTTGACGTTCCCTTCTTGATCGTTCAACTTCCCTTTCTAGAGCGTTGAACGATGAACTTTTTTGTACTAATTGTTTTTGCATCTTTGAGATTGTGTTTCGAAGTTCCTCGGTCGTGACTTTTTCCTTGCCTTTGGAGGAACTTGCATGTTTTGATGCCATTTCTCCAAGACCAAATAAACGACCTTTGTACGGTGTTATGTACTACAAAAAATATTGAAATTAAATTAAAATTATCAATAAGAAATTTATTTTAAAATTATAATTAATTTACCTCGAAATACATCTCGTTGTATTCTTTTTTCGTTGGAGTAGGTTGCGTCCCATGTTCTCTCGGTGGGATTTGAGACACTCATTCCGATGTAATGTTCAAAACATCATCGTCAACATGTTTCGCCAGGCATCTACCCACGAACTGTCGGATTTCTTCTTGTGTGTATGTTCCAACAATTCCGCGTACTACGGCTCAGATCCCTTCTCTTTCGCCTAAAACAAATTTAAACTTATGTTTTTACTATTAAGCAAATGTCAATCATATTAAAACTTTAAAAAATTAAAAATCTTATGAAATCTTCGTAAACCTGCATGAAAGAGCGGGAACCAGCAGTATGTGCACTCATCCCATATCCTTCCTGTTCTATCGGAACGACGAGATTGACTAGCTCGCCGACTTCTCTCCTTAAAACTAAGATCATCCTAATAGGCACACATCTGTTCCCAGACATTATCTGGCATCTAAACAGGTTTTACCTTTGTCTCCCGATCTCTTTTCAATTTGTTTGCGAGAGATTTGAGTCGTTTTCCCGCAACCCATTAGAATTCGGACTTTACTAGTCCGGTTATTGCAGGATTCCAATAAAATTTTTGCTGAAAATAATGAAATAATTATTTATTGAAATATCATTTTAAATTTTAAATTTTGAGTGAAATGAATATTAATAAAAACGTACCATGAAAGCTTTCCACCACCGTTCCTTGGTATCAGGATCGTTTCGCGTCCAGTTATAACATGGACGATCATAATCAACTTTTATCGTCTTTGTTACATGACGATTAAGCTGTTCAAAACCAAACATATAAAACAAAATTAAAGGTAATTAATTAAGTAGTTACAAAGTTAAATTTAAATTTAGTTTATGTACCAAAGTGCGCCATCTGCACGAGTTAGATCTATACGAGAAAGTTTACGTCTTTCCTCATCCATCGCTAAAAGTTCTTCCATCGTTGGTTCCTGATGCATCAGAGGATCGTGATGCATCATTGGCTCGACCTGTGGTGGCATCTGCTGATAAAACGGATACAGCAAAAATTGTGTCAATCCAGTGTTCGAAAATAAATTTGGATTCATAAAATCCGAAAAAACCACATCTGTCTGTCTCTGGTGTTGTGGAGGAGATGGGCATTGGCACTTTCCTCAGATGTTGAACGGTTTCTTATCAAAATCGGGTCGATTAACAGATAATTAACGAATAAATTACGGAGGGGGTTTTAGAGAGATTTTTTATAGTTATGAGGGAATAAGATGAAAACTAAAAATTGAGGGGGGGAATAGGATGTGGGTCAAAATCAAGAGAGAAATAGGACTGAAGCAGTATTTTCGAGGGGAGAATAGGATGAAAACTAAAAATCGAGGGGGGAATAGGATGTGAATCAAAATCGATGGGAGAATATCACTAAAGTAGTATTTTCGAGGGGGAATATACTGTTTTTCCTAAATTAAATATTATATAAAGTTTTAATTGAATGTTTATTTTAAAAAATTTTAATTTCTAATTAAACAATAATTAATTGTAATATAATTTCAAAAACACATATAACTTGATATATGTGTTTCTTAATTTTAAAAAACATATAACTTAATATATGGTTTTTAAACGAAATATAATAGATTATAACCATAACTCATACAATTTAAATAATTTAATATTATATTATAATCATAACTCATAACTCACAAAACTTAATACATATCTAAACAATAACCATAACTCATATAATTCAGGCATAACTTTTTAGACATAACTTAATATATCAACCATTACTCATATAATTTAGATGTAACTTAATATACGTTTCTTAGACATTTCATCGAACACCTTATCTACATACATATTCATCCACCATAAATACAAACCATAATCAACATTTATTTCGATATGGATTACCTAATAAGTTGTATACTTACAAACATGGTTCGTTTAGGCAAAAACATGTTCGTTTTCTATATAATGAAACCCTAAACATGAAACGAACGGACAATCAAAATGAAACCTGAAATTTTGAACTGACGGCGGTTGAACTGAACGGACGGCTAGAACCGACAGCGGCTGAACTGAACATACGGCTGGAACCGACGGCGGCTGAAACGCAGAACATTTTGTTGATTCAAATTTCACACAGAAACTCGAAATCATAAACACAAGCAATTATCCTTACCTCGACGGGCGGCGGTTAGACGAGGCGGTGCTTAGGCGAAGGTTTCCAGGTCAAGCTCAATGTTCATTCAAATCGAGGGGCAAGGGAAACGATGCCTTTGCCGAGAAATTTATAGAGATTTACGGACGGGGTCGTGAAGACCATCCTCAAACCATCCGAAATCGCGGACAGAAGAAAGAAACATCCACAATCCATCCGTAAATTACAAATGGAACAAAGGCATCGTCCCAAAGCCGTCCGCAATCCACGACCGTTGAAGTTCGTCCGCAATCCGTCCGTAACTCGAGGAACGGGAACCGATCGAGGGATGATAATCGATCGAGGGATGGTAATCGATCGAGAGACGGTAATCGACCGAAAGACAGGAATCGACCGAGAGACGGGAACCAAGTGAGGGATAGGAACCGATCGAGGGACGAAATCGATCGAGGGACTAGAAACGACCGAGGGACGGACGAGAACAATTCATAAAAACTTATATATATATATATATATATTTCGTTGTTTCAATATTTAGTTAACAATAACAATTCTTTAATTATTTTAAACATCCGATAACAAGTTAACTTGAATAATCTTCAAAGTCACATAATTCTTCTGTTGATTCTTGTGTTTCTTAATTTGATTCAAATTTTTCATCTTCTTTCTTCATTTTCAATTTCTTCCACGACTTCATCATGTTTCAATGCTTCAACAGTAACTTCATCAATATCAACACTCTCGGTGGTTTGTTGTTGCATGGTCAATTGTTGTTCTTCTATGTTGTCGATAAATTTACCCCTTGGAAGTATCTTCATTGCGAAATGCCAACTTGAAGATCGTCTCATATGTGGATAGGAAACGTAATAAATTTGATCGGCTTGTGATGCAAGAATTAAAGGCTCGTATTTTGCATATCTTCGAGTAGATTTAACTTCTACGACGCCTAATGTATATATTCTTGTTTTGCGAACGTTTATTGGATCAAACCAATCACATCGGAATAACATCACTTTTAGACCGATGTAACCTACAAAAAATGGCAAATATAAGTAAATATATTCTAAAATATCATACGTGGTGTCGATAATAAATTTTTTGGATTAGTAATGATACCTGGATATTCCAATTGCAAAATATCTTTGAAAATTCCATAGAAATCTGGTTTCGTGGGTTGATTCACAATAGCTTTCACCTTTCACACATACACCATAATTCATAGTTGACTTCAATTTTCTGTGCTTGTAAGTATGAAAGTTGTAATCACGTGTAAAATACATTGACCAACTCGTAACTTTTACAATTAGGCCTTTCACAAGATGGCGTAGCCATAACGGGTGATTGCCAATCTCAATCTGCATTACAAATGAAACAATCATCGATAAAACGTATTATATATAAAAGTAATTTATTAATATTAGTCTATCATTTACTTACATATTATCTTATCCATGTGGAGAAATCTCTTTCTTTAAGTTCCTGGAGTTGAGATTCATCAATACTCATATATGTATTCTTTAATACATCATCAAACATCCTGAAAAATGTCAGAAAAATTGTGTTAATATTACAAAGAAAGTACGCATATGCAATTGAAACCATATTTATAGGATGTTACCTTTTAAAAGGCCGTAGATATTCACATGTGGGTAAAATATACGTATGTGCGATGTGTAGATCTCGTTGTGATAGCCATAGATCTTTCGCCTTACCAGCTGTTCGACCAACTCCGCAAAATATATCTGGAACATCTGGTACTGGATATGAAAATGCCACACCACCATCAAAATATCTGTTTGGATTTCTACTTCGCGTTTGAACATGTGGCTCGAATTAGTAAGAAGTGAAGAACGATATCTCCTCATTCACGTATTGTTCCATAATTGAACCCTCTGGGCAAGCTTTTTGTTTGGCTTTTTTCTTCAGATGGAACATAAATCGCTCGAATGGATACATCCAATGAAATTGAACTAGACCTCCTAATGTGGCTTCGTGAGGTAGATGAACTGTCAGATGCTCCATAACATCGAAGAATGATGGTGGAAAAATCTTATCCAAGTTACATAGTACAGTAACTATGTTACTTTTAAGTCTACGAATCACATCTACACTTAAGTTTCTCGCACATAAATCTCGGAAAAACATGCCAATACCTGAAAATTCAAGTACTAATTAGTAATTAACAGTTAATATATGTAAATTATTAAATCATTAATTATACTGTATAAATAAAATAATCAGTGATACCTTCAATTGCTTCGTGTGCATGTTTGTCCATCAATTCAGAAAAATAAATGGGAAGTAATGTTTGCATGAATAGATGACAATCGTGGCTTTTCATCCCTAATGACTTTCCTCCATGAATATTGAAGCACCTTCAGACGTTAGATGCATAACCAACAGGAAATTTCACGTCTTCCTTCAACCATTTCAACAATTTATATTTCTCATCATTCGACAATTTGAATATCGAAACTGGAGCTTTACCGTCTTCACTTATATGTATCTCTTTCCGTGAGCAATACTCTTCTAGATCCTTCCGTGATTTAATGTTATCCTTTGTTTTCCTGTGATATTCAGTACCGTGTTGATGATATTATCGAAAAAAAGTTTCTCCATGTGCATGACATCAAGATTGTGGTGAAACTTTAGATTTTTCCAATACGACAGATCCCAAAATATGTTCTTCTTGTACCAATTATGGGTAATTTCATAACCACCAATTCTCGGATGATTGTTCCCTCCGCAATCTATACTCCTAGGAATACACAAAGCAAGAAGTCATTCATACAAATCTCTTCGTCGGTCAATACTTGAGGAGGAGATTTCTGCACAACTATATTCCTTTTGAAATTCCTCTTGTTGCATCGTAATGTATCATGAGGAGGAAGAAAACGATGATAACAATCAAACCAACTCGTCTTTCATCCATATTTAAACTGAAAAGCATATGTTTCCCCCATGCAATATGGACAAGCCAATCGACCATGCGTTGTCCATCCAGATAGCATACCATAAGCTGGAAAATCACTTATTATCCATATAAGAGCCATCTCTATCATTGCACTCCTTGTGTGTCTTCCTCCTGCCATCATCGTAAGTGTATATATATATATATATTATACATATATGTTTCTGATTATACATATATATAGGAACAAAATGATATTTTCTTTGCTATTATTGTATAGGTTGAAGGGCCTCAACTGCTCAAACATGGATTCAATGATGCAATTGCCAAAGTGGGTATGACTAAATTCATCTCCGATCTCTTCTGGGTGGGAATGTTCTACCATCTCTACAACCAGGTGTGTCATTCTTCCTTCCAATCCGTTGATATAAATATCAAATATGGTTTGGATCTAACTAATTTTAAAATCTAGTTTAATAAATTAGTGTTGTTTGATACCATGTATATGAGATCAAAGTTTATATTCTTCTAACGTCCAGGTTCGGTCTTAGAACGTGAACATAGTTGAAGATTCAACATCGGTATAATCAAATCTGGACGAACACGACTCTGATATCATGTCAAATATATGGTTTGGACATAACTAATACCAAAAAGCCAAAACGAGTCTGAGCTTAGACGAGTTGGCTCGCGAGCTGAAAAAAATAATGTAAAAATAACATATTTTCCTTTTTTGTATATCATATATAATATTGCATTTAGTAAAACATAATATAGTGTTTAAACCTCTGTTCTAAAAATCTGCCTAGGCGGCCGTCTAGGCGCTAGGCGGTGGTCGGGCGTCCCGATTAATCACTAATCGGAGGTTCTAGACAGATCGGACGCCTGGGCGATCTAGGCGTGCGCCTAGGCGGGCTAGGCGGTCTAGGCGGACGATTAATCGCTAGGCGGCCGTTTAGGCGGGCTAGGCGGCTGCGTAGGCGGGATTCTAGTTTCAAAGGTAGAAAATAAAATTTAAGACAAAAAAAACTTTAACAACTAGTTTATCAAGATGATAACAAAATTAGAATACTTTAGAATGAGTAAATGATTACAAATTCATTTATTTAGCTTTCATTATAGTTATATAAGTAAATGAAGGATCAAACCAAAATATGTCGACGTATGAATGTTCAAGAGATCGAGCAAATGGATGATTTTCTTATAGATAGAGAGTTTGATGAATCATATTTTGATTCCGAAGAAGAAGAAATTAACATACAGTTTGAATTTGATTAACAACATTTCAATAAAGAATATAAAAAAAGTTGAATGGTTATAAATGTTTTAAATTAAAAATTTGGATTAATATTACATTATATATATATATAAATCCGCCTAGCCCGCCTAAACACCGCCTAGGCGCTCTAGGCGCTAGGCGTTGGGTGTCCGCCCGCCTAGCGTCTAACGCTTTCTTGAACCTTGGTTTAAACATAGTATATTATTATAATGTATTTTTCCTTTTTCTAATAATTAATATAACAAAATAAAAATTTAGTAAAGTTACGAGCGGTCGAATTTAGTACAATGATATTTTATACTTTTTATTCGAGAAGGTTGTTTTTTATTTAGTACAATGATATTTTATAACATTATGTTTGAATTAATTTTTTATATTTCGATATTTTATTTGGTTCGTTTGATATGTTTATCATATATGATATACAACTAATTCAAAATAATTAAATAGTCTAGCTCGCGAGCCAACTTGTTTTTTGGCGAGCTAGAGGCGAGCCGAGCTGAGGTGGGATTTTTCAGCTCGTTTAAAAAACGATCCGAGCTGCACCAGCTCATTTTTTGGCGAGCTGAAGGCTAGCTGAGCCGAGCTGAGCCGAGCCAGCTCATTTTACACCCCTAAATAAACCCATTGATATCATCATCTTCTTTTTTTCATAATATGACTCAACTGCATTATTATCTTCGGGCAAATAATCTCTTACTAATTACGATATAGAATCCATACAATTCTCAGGAAGATTATTTTCAGTCTTCAAATTCATCAAGCATGCAGATAGAGACAACCACTTCTACAACCATCATAAAGTGGATGCCTAGCACTTTCTAACATTTAAAAAAAAACTTTTCGCTTCTTCACTCGGATCTTCTTCAATATTTTCATCTTCGTTTCTTTCAACGAATACATTTTACACCATTTCTACATAAGGTTCCATTTCTACATTTTGAAAAGTCTCAGACACTTCATGATGTACAATACACCTACTAAAAGTTTCCACAACATGACTAGTTCGTGGTGCAAAATTCTCTCCATGAGATAACCACATAAAATAAATTGGAGTAAACCCTCTTAAATAAAGATGATTCCAAACGGTTCTCTCATTAACGGATTTTTCATTTTTGCATTTGACGTATGTAAAAACCAACTTAACGTTTTTGCTATAAACTTGTTGATTTGTCGCCATCCTCATAAACTGTGTATCGCCTTCTATAAACTCCTTTGATACACCTTGAGTTTCCGGATCAATTCTTCTATACATCCACTATCTAGAAATGAAAATATTTGATCTTGACGATGATGCCATTATAATCAGAAACGATAACAAGATATGTAGAGAAATATATGAGAATTGTGTGTGAGAAACAGATGGAAGGAGGAGAGATTAAATAGATAATTTCTAGATCGATTAAGGATAGATTACAGACTAATACAAATATTTCCCGATGAACTGTCCCGAATACGTCCCAAAATTTTTGGACGGATGGTATTGTCGTCCGCAATTTGTGGACGGATGCTTATTTCATCCGCAAATTGTAGACGCCCTAGAAAGGGGTCCCAAAAAATCCGTTCGTAATCACGGACGACTTAGGGACTACAATACGGTCTACAAATTTGCGGACGGATTAAGAACATATTTATTTTCCATCCTTAAGACGTCCCTAATTCGTCACTAAATTTAGAGATGGCTCTTTCAGTTTGCAAAATCCGTCCGGAAATGATCATTTTCTTGTAGTGAATTAACAAAACCGTTTCCAATTCTGATTTAAAATTAATTAAATCGAATAAGTAACTTGATTTTTATGAAATTATCTAAAAATTAACATTTATTATTTATGTGTGTAGTAAATTCACATCTAATTTACTAAAATATAACATTTAAAATTAAACCGAGTCAAAATTAAGTAAAATTTTGGGTTAAATCGAGTCAAAATTGGGATCAAAATTTGGGTAAAAATTGGATCAGATTGGATTCAAAATTGAGAAAATTTGATTAACTCGATTTGATCCAATTTTGATATAATCAACAAAATCGTATTGAACTTTAACTCGAAATCAACTAAATTGAATAATTAACTTGATTTATTGTTCATATCCGGGTTAAAATTAAGTAAATTTTGAGTCACAAATTAGTAAAAATTCGGGTTCAAATCGAGTCAAAATTGATGTCACAATTTGAGTCAAAATTGGATTGGTTTTGGATTAAAATTAAGTCAAATTTGGGTAAAAATTGATCTTAAGTAAAAAACGTACTCAATTTTACTCCAAATCAATTAAATCAAGTAAATCGATTAAATTGAATAATTAACTTGATTTATTGTTAAAATTTGGGTTAAAATTAAGTAAAAATTCGGGTTAAATCAAGTCAAAATTAAGTCAAAGTTGAATCATATTCAGGTCAAAATTAAAGTTAAAATTGAGTCAAAATTAGGTCAAAATCGGGTCGATTAACAAATAATTAACGGATAAATAACGCAGGGGGTTTTAGGCAAATTGTTTATAGTTGAAGGGGAATAGGATGAAAACTAAAAATCGAAAGGGGAATAGTATGTGGATCAAAATAAATAGGAGAATAGGACTAAAGCATTATTTTCGAGGGGAATAGGATGAAAACTGAAAATCGAGAGGGAAATGTGATTTGAATCAAAATCAAGGGGGAAATAGGATTAAAACAATATTTTCGATAGAGGAATAGACTGTTTTTCTCTTTGGCTTATCTTTAGGTAATATTTTATTTTATTAATATTTATATTATATAATATATATATATATCATGTATTAATTATAATTATATATATTATATATATATGTAATTATATTGTGTATATTATAGCATATATAATATTAATCATACTTTAAATATTGATAAAGATCATATCTTTATATATATATATATATATATATTAGTACGTAACATATATACGAGGCAAAATTAAAAATATACTTGATATATCACTACAAGAAAATTCGGATTTCGGGACTGCATTTGCGGACTGAAGTATCCGTCCCTAAATTTAGGGACGGATTAGGGACTAATTACAGACGGATTAAGAAAACAGTCCCAAATCCGTCCCTAAATTTGGGGACTGTAGGTCAGTCCGACTCCCGTCCGCCGACAGTCCGCCGACAGTCCGCCGTTCGTCCGACTCCCGTCCGCCTACAGTCCGCCCTTCGTCCCCCGCGTGCCTCAGGTTATCTGATTCGTCCGCCGTTCGTTCGTTTTGTTTCCGTTCGTTTGTTGCTAGTTTGGTATTATCTGATTTGTTGCTAGTTTGGTATTTTCGAACATGAATTTGTTGCTAGTTTGGTATTTTCGAACATGAATTTGTTGCTAGTTCGTTTGTTGCTAGTTTGGTATTTTCGAACATGAATTTGTTGCTAGTTCGTTTGTTGCTAGTTTGGTATTTTCGAACATGAATTTG
>CM071867.1:28429700-28474470 GCA_036759665.1 Gynandropsis gynandra
AAGAGGTCCCCGACTTAACATCGCCGTGGGGAAATTTCCCGACGGTAACTTACCGTCCGGAAATTTGCCGACGGCAATGTCCAGTCGGGAAATTTCCCGACGGCGCCATCCGTCTGGAATTTCCCGACGGTTTTCCTACTATTGTTTCAGTCCGCAATTGCGGACGGTTTGCGGACTGGAACTGATTGCCGACGCTCGTTTGCGGACGGCGCTTGCCAGTCCCGAATCAGTCCCTAACTGCCTTTCCAGACGGATTAGGGACTGATTCTTCAGTCCCTAATCTGTGTATTTCTTGTAGTGTATTATTAGGACTTTAATCATATCCTTTTCTAAAAAAAGTCTCAATTTCAACTCTATCCTTATTGATAATTTCATATTGTCTTTGTACTTTAAACGATCTTTGTGACTCAAGCTACCCTTGCGATTCAATGAGTCTATTGAGTCGAAGAGGATCATGAGACTCAAGCGATCTTTACGACTCAAGTGATCCTTGTAATCCAATGAGTCTCTTGAATCGTAGAGGTCATGAGTCTCATACGACTCAATGAAACTCCTGACCCTTGTGATGTCTGACCCGCTTCGACTTAACTTTGAAATCATTCTCGCTCATTGCTCTCAACTTCGAAGCACCTCTCGATCCTTACTCTCAACTTCGAATTCGCCTTTCGCTGTTTGCTCTTAACTTTTGAAATATGTTTCGTTTCGAAAAAATATCAAACCGTGTGTGGTTTTACATATAAAAATAAAAATATATTTGTTTTTCTTCAATTTTTTTCTTTTTATATCGATTTTCAAGAGTATACGTGAAACCAAAAAACCTTGATATTTTATTTATACATACAGCACACTTATATATTATTAATAATATGTAATATATTTAATTTTGTTTGTGTATAGATAACCTCTGTATCACCCTTTCCTGCTGTCTGCAGGATGACCCCATTACCCACTTTTATGGGCATAATTTCAAAAGTTTTATATGAAATATTATTGTACTCATCATTTTAGTAATACATTATTGATTATAGATAAATTAAAATTTTTAGAATCATTAAGAATGAATTATATTTATCATATAATTTCGTATTTAATTAATTATCTTTTTCAAAATAAATACAATTATTATTTTAAAACTAAATATATAATACCATTGGGCATGACACAGATTTATATAAATGGAAGACGTTAAAGTTGAGCAATGGTAATAATTCAACATAATTCATCATTAAAGATTAAATTTAGATAACTAACTGTTTATGAATTGATACATTAAAACTTCCATAGATTTTAATAAACGTAATAAATAATTTAGTTCACAATTTCTGCTTTTGCTTTTTCGCAACGTTCCCGACGGCGGATCTAATGTAGTTTTCTACGGCGAAAAACAACGAACAGTCCCTCTCGAATTAACGAAAACGGGCGAAGCTTTTTCCATGTTCTCCTGTGGGGCCACTTTCCACTAGTCAACAAACGCGCCGCCGCAGGAGATTACTACCTTCCCTTGACGAATCGAGCAGAAGAAGGCCGGCACGAAGGTCAGGAAGATCGTCCACGGAGAGAATTCGAACTTGTCATTTGATCGGAATAGGTGAGAATCGATGATTCTTCATCTATGATCTCTGTCTGAATTCGGAATCTCGAAGCCTGGTTTCTCCGATGAAATTCTCTGAGGACTCAGATATACTTGTCGAGATTTTCCTCTGATCTCAATGGAACCATCAGAATTGAGATATTTCGTGATGGATCTCTGGTGTTGAATTTTATTCGATTCCTCTCGGGATATAGGTAACTTTTGGGTCGTTGTTGTTTTTGCTTATTGAGGATCGGGTGTTCTGTTCATCCAATATTGTGCTGTGAAATATTCTTGTTAGTTGAAGTAGGTGATATATGTGACGTTGGAGCTTGGAGGTTTAGCAGGAAGGTTCAACCATGAACTGCAATCTTAATAATGAATCATATTCTCAACTTTTTGTGTGATGCTTGTAATTGTTGTTGCTTTGATGGTTCTCTACTGGAGGTTTTTGTTTAAGGGTGAAATTTGATTGGGGGTCCTAGGTTCAGGAACTGATACCTGGTCTGAGATTTTCATGTGTCTAACTTAGTGCGTTCTCATCGTGTTATGCTTTTCTGGCTTATATGCAACAATTAGGTGCTGATATCTTAGGCATAAGCTTTTGATTCAGATCTTATTATCTTCCTGCATTTTATTTAATATTCAACAGCTATTGGTTGATTTAAACTTCTCCGTTGGTCTTTGTATGTTTATTTTCCGTTCCCTTTTGCAGGTTATGGACTCAAAGCATAGTTAGTCTATCCGAGTTTGAGAATGAACATTAACTAAGGCTTTGATTCCAGCAAAAACGATGAAGCGCTTCGTTTATATTAACGATGAAGAAGCTTCGAAGGAGCTTTACTGTGACAACCGTATATCTAACAGAAAGTATACTTTGTGGAACTTTCTTCCAAAGAACCTATGGGAGCAATTCAGGTATAATTTATTGATGTGTGGTGATTTCAATGTTCTAGCAAAGTTAACAGGGTCCTTAGCCTTGTGGTTAGGGTCTTGTTCACTTCCTAAGGTCATAGGTTGAGACCCTACCTTTGGGTATGGGCATGTGTGAGTGAGTATTCACTATAAAAAATTGGTTCTAGCAAAGTATCGCGGTGATGATGTTATATTGTCTCTCTCTTTCCTATGCCTTCTCTAATGGAACCTTCCTTTTTCAGCCGGTTCATGAACCAATATTTCTTGTTGATCGCATGCCTTCAGCTATGGTCCCTTATCACTCCTGTAAATCCTGCCAGTACATGGGGTCCTTTAATCTTCATATTTGCTGTCTCCGCCTCCAAAGAAGCTTGGGATGATTACAATAGGTATCTCTCAGATAAGAAAGCAAATGAAAAAGAAGTTTGGGTTGTTAGACGAGGCGTCAAGAAACATGTATGTATTACCTTTGCAATATATGTTTTCTAACAGGTAAGATTTGTGTTTTGTACGTTATTACATTACTATTACGCATGCAGATCCAAGCACAAGATATTCAGGTGGGTAATATCGTATGGCTGCGTGAGAATGATGAAGTTCCCTGTGATCTAGTTTTGCTTGGCACTTCTGATCCACAAGGTGTTTGCTATGTGGAGGTAATCCCATCTCGTATGCGAATACTCTATGCCACAATTTAGATTTCCTGGATGCTGGTTAATTTCTCAATCACTTCCAGATGTGATGGATGCATGATCAATTCTAAATGTGAATCCATCTTGCAGACCGCCGCTTTAGATGGTGAAACTGATCTGAAGACACGTATCATACCTTCAGCTTGCATGGGCATTGATTTAGAATTGTTACACAAAATTAAAGTAAGATCTCTTGTGGCCTTGATAACTCAAAATATTTCATGGGATGTTATGCCATTTTCCTGCCAATGGATTTGAATACCTATCTACTTTTTCTCAGGGTGTGATCGAATGTCCTAACCCGGATAAGGATATTCGAAGGTTTGACGCAAACATGCGTTTGTTCCCACCATTCATTGACAATGATGTCTGTCCTTTAACCATTAAAAACACCCTACTTCAGTCCTGTTATTTGCGAAATACGGAATGGGCTTGTGGAGTTGCTGTCTATACAGGTACTTGCTTAAAAAAATTGTCTTGGTTGATTTGAAATCGACTTTAAATTTTGTGCTCTCAAAGTCCCTCGGTATTCATATGATTGGCCTCATCTGAATGAATGTTTTGGTGTTGTTTCCTCTTGTTATAGGTAACCAAACTAAGCTTGGAATGAGTAGGGGTATACCTGAGCCAAAGCTTACTGCTGTGGATGCGATGATTGACAAATTGACTGGAGCAATATTTGTGTTCCAAATTGTTGTTGTCATGGTCCTTGGCATAGCTGGGAATGTATGGAAAGATACAGAAGCAAGAAAGGTTTGCTTTCTTAATAATAGTTATTGTCCCCGATGTGATGCTGTGCCAAATATAGACATTTTGTCCATTTTCCTTCTTTTTGTATGTTTGATCCGCTTCTGAGATAATATGAATCTGGTGCGGCTTTTGCAGCAATGGTATGTTCGTTATCCAGAGGAAGCTCCATGGTATGAACTGCTGGTAATTCCATTACGGTTTGAGCTTCTATGCTCCATCATGATACCCATCTCTATTAAGGCAAGTAATATCATCCATCAGTGTCGATTTGGGAAATTCTAGTAGCCTCACTAGCTTTGCTCTGTAAAAACTAATTCTTAGACTTGTCATGGAAAAAGGATAATGGATTTTCTACTCTTGAAATCAGTGCTACGTATTCATTGTATGTATGTTTCTGCTAAGCTGGTCTTATTATTCCATACTGCAGGTTTCTCTGGATCTTGTAAAGGGTCTATATGCAAAATTTATTGACTGGGATGAGGAAATGATGGATCAAGAGACCGGTACACCATCCCATGCAGCAAAGTAAGTAAATAACTGGGGCAGATTGCTCGATTCATCTGCTTTGAACACACAAAATTTCATATTCATTATGTTGTTATGCGTTTATGTGTGGCAGTACAGCAATAAGCGAGGACCTTGGGCAAGTCGAGTACATTCTGACTGATAAAACAGGAACCCTAACGGACAACAGAATGATTTTCAGAAGATGTTGTATCAGTGGCATATTTTATGGAAATGAGAATGGAGATGCTCTGAAAGGTTTCGAAATTCATTTCTGTATCTTCTTTATGCCCACTGAATTTGTGCCTCATACTAATTTTATTATTTTCATGTAATTCCTGCATAATTGAGCATACATCAACAGGTAGGGTTTTGTTTTAACTTCTTTAATCTAAATGAACAGATAGACAACTGCTTAATGCTGTCTCCAGTGGTGCTCCAGATGTCATCCGGTTTCTTACAGTTATGGCCACTTGCAATACAGTGATACCTGTGCAGAAGTAAATTAAATTTTTCCTTCAAAAATTTTCCAGTTCTGTAACATCTACCAAAACATTAAAAAAAAGGAAAAATTCTCGGTCCTAGTTGAGCTGCACATTTACTGCGTTCTTCTGCTCTTTTTGACTTATTCGGTTTCCACCTGATAGCAAAGCCGGAGATATTATATACAAGGCGCAGTCTCAGGATGAGGATGCTCTAGTAAATGCTGCTGCCAAGTTGCATATGGTCTTTGTCAGCAAGAATGCTAATTTTATTGGTAAAAAGTGCTCGTCTTTTGGTCTTCATGGAAGTAAATACTGCAATATAAAGCTAATTTTTTGTTTACTCATGGATGCAGAGATCAGGTTTAATGGTTTGACAATTCGCTATGAGGTGCTGGAAACTCTAGAATTTACTTCAGACCGGAAAAGAATGTCAGTTGTGGTGAAAGATGGCCAAACTGGGAAAATTATTCTTTTGTCAAAGGGCGCAGATGAAGCAATTCTTCCATACGCATGTACTGGTGAATATCAAACTCTTATGAACAATTAGAGGGGAAAAAGAGCGGGAAACTGATGGTGAGTATTTGCATGCTTTAGGTCAGCAAACGCGAACAATTGGCGAAGCTGTAGAACAATATGCTCAGCTGGGGCTTCGAACATTGTGCTTGGCTTGGCGGGAACTGAAAGAAGATGAATATCTTGAGTGGTCTGTGATGTTTAAAGATGCTAATAGTGTTCTGGTTGATAGAGAGGTAACAATTTTCTATTTTTTTTTATTCCTTTATTGCAATAATTAAATGTTATCCATTTTATGTCAACCCTAATTTAGTAATTGATGCACTTGGTGATCCCAAAGTGATGCTTTCTCTTGTGTTGCAGTGGAGAGTTGCTGAGGTTTGTCAAAGATTAGAACATGATCTTCAAGTTCTGGGTGTCACTGCAATAGAAGACCGCTTACAGGTGAAAATATAAATGTCAGGCAGAGAATATAATGGTATATATTACTTTATCCTTGGAAAGGAAGCTCAAATGTTTTTCTTTAAATTTGGTAGGATGGTGTACCAGAAACAATCGAGACACTTAGAAAAGCAGGGATAAACTTTTGGATGTTGACAGGTGATAAGCAGAATACAGCCATACAGATTGCTCTGTCCTGCAATTTTATTTCCCCAGGTACCTTGCCTTCATTTTTCTCTCTTTGGATTATTATTATTTGTGTTAGAAATATTTGGCTATAATTAATTGTCTTGTTTTTCCACTGTTATCATGTTTTATCAGAACCAAAAGGTCAGCTTCTGTTGATTGATGGTAAAACCGAAGAAGAAGTTTGTCGAAGTTTAGAGAGGGTTTTGCTTACAATGAGGATTACAGCTTCAGAACCTAAGGTACTAAATTTAAATTCCATAAGTAAACTCTCTCTCTCTCTCTCTCTCTCTCTCTCTCTCTCTCTCTTTGAGTGAGAAGAACGTGTCCCCGAAACTGCATCCCTGCTGCTTCTATATATAGTAAAGGAGTGCCATACCTTTGAAATATTCTCGCTTTGTTTATTCTGAATATGCGAGATTGTACTTGTTGCAACATTAAAACTGAACAGCATTTAACTTCATCATCCTTTTCTTAAGGATGTTGCATTTGTCATTGACGGATGGGCTCTAGAAATTGCATTGAGGCATCATCGCAAGGATTTTGTTGAATTAGCTATACTTTCGAGGACAGCTATCTGTTGTCGTGTCACACCTTCACAAAAAGCACAGGTTCATCTCCCAACTTTTTGTGCTGTTTTTTCTCTCTGAATCTGGTAGAATCCTTATTCTTCCTCACATTAACCGTGTAGGGTTTATCAATTATCAGAATCTTTAGTAGTTTATACTTTCTTTACCCACTGCTCTTATATATAGGTTTATTCTTTCTGATGTTTGCTTCCTGACAGCTTGTTGAAATCTTAAAATCATGTGACTATCGAACCCTGGCAATTGGTGATGGTGGGAATGATGTAAGAATGATACAGCAGGCTGACATTGGGGTCGGCATCAGCGGAAGAGAGGGATTGCAGGCAGCAAGAGCTGCAGATTATAGCATCGGAAGTAAGAGTATTAGCTATGATATCATTTCATGTTTTTTTCTTTTACCATGAACTACGTTTGGGTGCTTTATTTTTGTCTAACATGTTGCACTACTGGAGTCATACGTTTTAGCTCCCGCAGTCACACTTGATAATATTGATCTTTGGCATTTCATTGAGGGGAATAAACCAAAACAGAGACTTTACATGTTGTGAATCACAAATACATTGTTTTTATCAGTCAGAACTATTTCTATTGGATCTTGATGCACTGATCTTGGATGGCAGAATTCAGGTTTCTGAAAAGACTGATTCTTGTTCATGGGCGGTATTCATACAATCGGACAGCTTTTTTGTCCCAGTATTCTTTCTACAAATCTTTGTTGATATGCTTCATCCAGATTTTGTAAGTTCCTCATCTCTTCTTTGGTTTCAGTCAGCAACCAGTGTTCGGTTCTCAGAGATACTGACAACAGAACATATAGCTTTTCATTCATTTCAGGTGTTTCTGGAACCAGTCTTTTCAACTCTGTTAGCTTGATGGCTTACAACGTCTTCTACACTAGTATTCCTGTCCTTGTCAGTGTGCTTGATAAAGATCTTAGTGAAGCAACAGTAATGCAGCACCCTCAAATTTTGTTCTACTGCCAAGCCGGAAGGTATACCGCCATCACTTGATTATTCTCTCTATAGATGCTTTTACTGATTTGATTGTGTGTCTAAACATGAAATCAATCAATACATCCGGCTCGAGCGATCAAGTTATCTGCTAATGCCATTTTTTCTCCTACAATCTAGGCTCCTTAATCCAAGCACATTTGCGGGTTGGTTCGGCCGATCACTTTTCCATGTGAGTACTGCCATCTCGTATCCACTCTTGGTGCATCTTATCCATTACAAAACAGGTTGTCAAGATCAAATGTCTAACTTCACCAATTCGTAATGCCCCATGCTAGTCCAGACAGCTGATTGAAATGCTTGATGAATTATTTTTTTTCCTGTCATCGCTTGCTTTTTTGTTCGCCCTCCTTCGTATATATCTTAATCAAGCTTCATTTGCAGGCGATCGTTGTATTTGTAATCAGCATCCACGCTTATGCCAATGAGAAAAGTGAAATGGAGGAGCTTGGAATGGTGGCTCTCTCTGGATGTATATGGTTGCAGGCCTTTGTTGTGGCTCTAGAGACCAAGTAGGTTTTCTTGCTCTGCGAATATGGAAAGCTAACCACTTGTAGTATGCATAAACATAGTTACCCACCAGCATCAAGCTCTGCGTACGGGTTTACGCTTCTGCTTTACATGCCAGAAATCTTTGCTTGAGCCTTCTCTTACGTTTGGTGGTCGTCCAATGCAGTTCCTTTACGGTGTTACAACACATGGCAGTTTGGGGAAATCTAGTTGCTTTCTATATAATCAACTGGCTCTTCAGTGCCATACCATCGTCAGGGATGTACACCATTATGTTCCGCCTCTTTTCTCAGCCTTCTTACTGGATAACGATGTTTGTAAGTATCTATTTACCATCGGCATGAGCCATCTTACCAATATGAATTGTTTTAAATTTTGATACCATTTATTTCTGTTGTGCAGCTTATTGTAGGAGCAGGCATGGGTCCGATATTTGCATTGAAGTACTTCCGGTATACATACAGACCCAGCAAAATCAATATACTGCAGCAAGCTGAACGCATGGGTGGTCCAATAATGACGCTCGGGAACATCGAGCCGCAACAACGGTCTATAGAGAAAGAGGTCTCACCATTATCCATCACTCAGCCAAAGAACAGAAACCCGGTGCACGAGCCGCTCTTATCGGATTCTCCTAATGCCACTAGACGTTCCTTTGGCCCTGCAACTCCTTTCGACTTTTTCCAGTCCCAATCCAGATTATCATCTGGCTATTCCAGAAACTGCAAAGACAACTAAGAGTACAATCTTCCCAGTATGTTCTTATTGCAAGTATAAAATTCCGTTCTTCGTGTTACGAATAGGAAGTTGTGTTGGTTTATTCCAACTCCATTATGCCTGAAAAGCCTTCTGAATTCTTCAAGTCCCAAGCCCGGCTGCAACGACAAGTGAGATGTATGATTTCCCTGGTAAATTATGTCCATGAGACGGTATACCTCGGCATTTTTCTTTTGTTAAGGTCTAAAAACAATGATCGTCTTGACGAGAAGCCAACGAAACTAAAAGAGTTTGAAAAAAACGGATGAACAATGTAACATATTTGCATTCGGGGCCTTGCAGACACTCAGTGTATTGAACGTTACATATTTCCCTTGAGCCAGACTTTGGTCCATGTTAGGACCCGGTTGTTCGAAACGCAAATGCAACGAGACACAGCTATACTGCGTTTAACAAACCAAAAATATAAAAGAATGCATTATGCCATAATAGGTAAATGATGGACGTGAAAGTGTGTAGACCCACACATACAGATAGACACATGAGAAGAACCCGAAACGGAATGGTCCTCGTCACGACCAAGAAAGCGAAATGGGAGAGAGAGAGAGAGAGAGAGAGAGAGAGAGTGCAATGCATGAATCGAATTACTTGTATAGGAAGTGGCACAATTCCATGGACCAAAAATGCATTTATTTATTGATTTTTGGAGGTCCCTCACAAGAGAATGTATGGGATATGGACCCATCTTGTCATACTGATATTATGACACATCCATATATACATTCATACGATGATATATACATGCGTATATAGACGAATGTGTAATGTGAATGCAAGTATATTACGAAGGAGAATGGAAATAAAGATTCGTGGGTCATGCGTCCCACGTGACACCGCCACACCTCGACACGGTGTTTGTTTTTATTTTTTTAAACAATTAAATAATATTGGGACATTTAATAAAAATAGAACACGTCCCTTACGGGTACAGCTGTCCTAACACCTCCTAGGAAACAATTTATTTCCCAGCAAATATAGAAAAAAAAATATCATATTCAGTTTCATGGCCAATTATCACAATGAATTATAATGTAGCTCTCGTAATTTAACACATACATGACTAACTAGTGATATCATAATACATCATTAATACATAAGTTGCTTGTATAAATATGATTTGCTGGTTGAACACGTTGATTAATGTGTCCCCCAACAAATTTAACAAGATATATATATAATAATAAACGACATTGATAGAAATACGTAGAAATAAACATTGCATGGGAATTAATCCAGAGATTACAAGTCCAACAGATCAAATATCTCCCCTCTCAACAAAGAGTTATTAACAAACAAAAGAACAAAATAAAAAGATTAATGGAGAAAACAAAGGACATAATACAATACAGACCCTCAATTAGCATTCTCATAAAAAATATATAAAGATTAAAATATCCAAAAACAAATTTTAACAATGGTTTAGTTCTTCAACCATTATAGCACAGTTCTCCATGTTCAAGAACACTTCCACCGTAATTTACATGCGCCGGGAGAATCTCCACCGTCCATATCTTTTCGTCATCATCTTCATGTCAAAAGATCGTTCACCCATCCGAGGTCAGGGTCACCGCAACCGTCTTCAAAAGCCACCGTCGCTGTAGTGCGGTCGCTTCCTCCGCCGCGGCCACGTGAAAAATCATCGCTGCCCAAATTCTTCGGTGTTGGACTGCTGAGGTAAGTTGGGGAAGAAGGCGAAAAAGCAAACTGCAAATGACTTTGTTGTTGTTGATGGAAATCTCTATCTCCTCCTAAACCCACGTCAAGCCACGGGACACAGTTGTTGTTCGGCCCGGAGGGGCTGAAAGTCGCCGCTGACGTGGTGACTGGAGTCGTGACTGGCGACGACGAACTCACCAGAGCTTCGGTGAGGCTTATGGAATCCAAAGAACTCATCAGCTCGCTCAAAACATCCTTGTACGCTGCGGAGCCAAGCTGGCTCCTCAGCCGCGACAGCACCGCGGTTTTGTTCGCCGGAGACATCGGCGGTGACACTGACGGAGACCGCGAGAGATGCGACAAACCCAGAAGAGTGCTCGTCGGAGAGCCCACGCTGTGGTGACAGAACAAGCAGCACCGATTTTTGCCGCCGCTCAAAACCGACGCGGGCGATAGAGACGCCGCCGAAGATCCACCGGAGACATTCTCCGGAGGCAAAATCCTAAGCTGACGTGGCGAGTGAGCAAAAAAACAAACTTTCCTCTTACAGTGCTTACCATCCTTGCAAGCCTCAGTACGGTAACGCGAGGGGTGAAGCCAACACTCGAAAACGCCATGCGCGAAGCTACAGTCGTCACCTCGGCTGCAATCGCCGCCACGGCGATACTCCGGGCAAACCTCACCGGAATAGTTGTACCGGCGAGGGTCCCGACGGCGAGCTTTTTCGCCGGGATGAGCGAAAGGGCAGTCGGTCCAGTCGTGGCTTCGGCTTCGGGTGCAACGTCGGATCTTAAATTCATACATTCGAAAGTGATCGGCTGCGTAGGGATCATCGGAGTCGGAATCGTAACAGTACTCTCTGGTGTCTTTGTCGCTGAGGTTGTCAGCTTCGTGGTCTGTCGTGGGAATCTTGGTCGTCTTGTTCCAGTTGTGTTTGTGTTCGCGGCCAGGACTCGCGGCGGCGGATTTTCCGGAGAAGAGGAGCTTTCTTGGAGGAATCTCCACCGTCGGTCTCCTGACGTGGCCGTACCTGTGTTGCTCCGTACAGATTGCATCCATTTCTTCGTGTATTCACAGTAGAACGAACGAATGAGGTTTTGTCTGGTTTTGGTATGGAAGGGATAAGTGTAAGATGAAAAATGGATGTCTTGTTGGCTTTATATACTCGTGTCTATACATACAGACGTTCAGTGATGACGACGAATTTATATGCATACTAAAATATACGGTTTTATCGCCCTATATGTGCTTATTTATATTAAGAAAGAAGGGTATTAAATCATTAATGAATAAACTCTTTCTAACAAATATTTGTATTCTAAAAGTTACCACAAAATTACTAATAAAAAAGGTCATAAATTGTAATAACATGATTAGTAAAGTGGAAGATTTTATACCCATAATTATAGATTTGAACCTTCTATTCTAAAAGTGAAAATATTTAGAGGTTATTATAAAATTAGGTGTTTATAAATATCTTTTAATTATATATATTATATATAAATGGGGATAAATATAAGATAGAAAAAAGAAAAATGGGGAAAGAGGGAGAAAGAGAGGTCGTGGCGAGAGAACAAAAGAGAGAGTCATGCATTGCAGCAGGAGCTGGCGCTCTCTCCTTCCTTTTCCTCACATGTGTTCCCTTCTCTTTTTTATTTTATTTTATTAGTATATATCATCTTTCAATTATATATTCCAACATATATTTAAATATATAAACAATTATGTATGTTATAATAAAATTATATTAAAAAAATTTATGTGTCATTGCGTATTTGTGTAGTTTTCTGTTTTGTAGGGTTTTGTTTGAATTTAGAGTCGGTCTCTTCAACCAACTTAGATTCCTCCAGTTTTATCTTTTATTTTTTTCGTCTCCTCCCATTTAAATATTTATTTTACCATGCCTTAATAATATTTTTTTTTTTAAACATGAGGAAAAACACATTGATAGATGGAAGAAATTTATTGTATCAAGAATACAATTGATACATTGAATTAGTACATATCACCGCTTCTAAATCCATATATAAAATTAGGACAGATATTTAGTCGTAATTTACAATCATTATTAGAAGTAAATATTATTGGTAATGATCTGACAAAAAATTGTCACAATTTTTTCGTTAATTTTACATCATGCAGAATTGATAATTAATTGCACAATTCATCACGAGAGTTTTGTTCTGCATATATATTAATCTTTGTTAACACATTCTGAAACTATTTAAACTTGCATATTCTTATATTTTATTTAAAAAAATCATTAAAATAAAAATACGATATTATAACAAATTGAATCAAATCTATTATATTTTTAATGACAAAAATATTACACAGAAAAATCTCTACTTATTACAAAATCTATTGCATTTATTCTACACAATTAAATACATAATATCTTTATAATTGTTAGGTTTTATAATTATTAGGGGATATATTTACATATATTTAGTCAATACCCTCACAGTTTACACATATTGTTATGGTATACGAATTTTTCGACGTTTCGACTTTGAAGTTTTTCGATGTACCGACCTTAACGTCTTTTGGTGTTCCGACTATCGGCGTTCCAACCTTGAAGCCTTTCGGAATTTCGACAATGATGCTTTTTAGGCGTTCTGACCATGACGCCCTTTGTTGATAGACCATGATGCCATTTTTGGCGTTCCAACCTTGAAGCCTTTCAGTGTTCCAACCATGATGCTGTTTAGGCATTCCGACCATGACGCTTTCGGCGTTCCAACCATGACGTCCTTTCCGAATTTTTTACCTTGACGCCTTTCGGCGTTCCGATCTTGACACCTTTCGGTGTTCCAACCGTGATGCATGTCGGCGTTTCGACCATGATGCTTTTTTAGGCGTTCTGACCATGACGCCTTTTGCTGGCGTCCCGACCATGATGCCCTTTGTTGGCATTCCGATACGACGCCCTTTGACATTTCGACCATACGCACTTTGGCGTACAGATCCTAACGCCCTCTAGCATACCAACCCCGACGCCCTATAGCGTACTGAACCGTGACGCCTTTCGGTGTACTGAACTCCGACGCCTTCCGATGTACCGACCCATGGGCGTTTTTCTTCCAAGTTGGACATCCATAATTTGCACGCTCCACCTTGAGGGAAGGTATTAATAGATACAATCTGTGTGATTTATACAAGAATATTCTCCGAGATCTTACTTAATATTATGATTATATTCTCAATCACGAGCAGATTGTGGACCTTTTCACCAAGGCGATGGGTCATCATCCGTTTACCTATCTACGGTCCAAGTTGAGCATTCGCGACCTTAAAGGTTGTCTTCTTCAAAGAACCATCAAAGGCTTTCATACTTGTAGACTACTGAGATGAAGAACGCGTCACATTGACAAACGTTTCGAGATGTCGAGTTGACTGACTCGATTTCTCAATTGATTACGTTCTCATTGTAAAGACGACATTGAAGCCTTTCAGTGTTTCGACCGTGATGTAATTTAGGCATTCCGATGGGCAGTAGTGGTGCATGTCTGAGTGAAGAATGACTGGAAATTGGGAGTCCTGAACATACTAAATTTGAGTAATTGATCTCCCCATGTCCTCTTGTATCATGGCGTGGTGACCTTAATATCGAAAAGGGTAAACAGCTCTTCTTGTTGACGCCACTAGTGGTGGGCAAATCTCAATTTTCGAAATATCAGGATACATCTAAACTATTGGATAATTCTTTTTGTTTTCTTAATTTCTTATTTGTTAGTGGGTTAGTGGTATGAGTTGGTCATTTACTAAGGATAATGGAGTTAGTGGGGTTAGTGGTACATTAATCATTGTTAGTGGAGTAATGGAAAATTTATTCCTTTGTAATTTTTCTCCTATAAATAGGGATGAAAGAAAAAGGAAAAATCACAACTCAAACACTAATTCTCTTATGTTCTTCTTCCTATCTTCCTATTCTTCTCTTAGAGAATCATATTTCCAACAATTGGTATAAGAGCGTGTGTAATCGATCTATTGAAAAATGTCTTCCATCTCACATAACGGTGGAGCATCAAGGAGTCCCGTAAACACATGACGACATCGATAATCTTTTTCTTCTCCTCCACGTCGTGGTCGACGTCGGGATGATGGTAATCACGTGGTGCAGAAGGTGGTAGAGGTGGGAGGTACGGAATTTCCAATGCTCACGAAGACTAATTATGGAGATTCGTCACTAATGATGAAGGTGATGCTCCGAGCACGAGGACTTTGGGCAGCCGTCGAGGTAGGCACCGATGATGAGCAGGAAGATCAGATGGCGCTTGAAGCCATTCTGCGCGGCGTGCCGTCGGAGATGATCTCTTCGCTCGCTGTGAAGAAGAATACGAAAGAAGCTTGGGAAACAGTTGAGTCTATGTGTGTCGGTTCTGATCGAGCACATAAGGCTAGCACTCAGAAAGTGCGCAAGGAGTACGAGAATTTAGCTTTTCATGATGGTGAGATGGTGGATGACTTTTCCATGCATCTCTCTAGCATAGTGAAACAGCTAGCCATTCTCGGAGATCCTGAACCATCACATAATGAACGAAAGAATATTTAAACAATTTCCTAGAAGATGAACTAAAATTTCAATATCTTGCTTTCAAATAAAAAATATATAAAAAAGGGTGTTCTAAAGAAAATAAAAAGTGAATAAAGGAATCGAGTAAGTGCACTCAATTTGGCAAAACAACCTTATCTATTATTTTTTCATTCTGCACAATTTTTTTTCTTTCTTTATCATTTTTTGTTTGGTGGACAGTTTTTTTAAAAAAACAAATAAAAGAGAAAGAGACGGAGTGATTTTTTTTTAAAAAAATAAGTTAGTTCTGAAAATGGTTCGGTTGATGTGAAAAGTGGAGGCTATTGATTTGATGGACGTGATAATTGCAGTTATTATCATTTAAAGATATGTTAGTGGTTTTAATTTGAAAATATCTAACCTTTCAGTGTTTCTTACTAGATCCTAACCGTCTTCTCCGAAAAGAAAAGTGTATCTCTCTAAATTATAAATCTAGGAAAATGACTAACACAAAGAGCGCAGAAGGAAACACATCATGAAAAAGAGCAAAAATGAATGAAGAACCATATTTTTATAACAACGATAGGATTTATAAAGATGACCCAAGGATTACCACAAATTCTCCAAAAATTAACGAAAAAAGGTTCAAAATAACTGTTAGGAAAAAGGTTGCATCTGAAAGTTCACCGAAAACTCTCAGCATAAGATCAACATTCTCTACAGATTCATCCTCATCAACAAAAGGACAACCAGAAAGTCCTAAATCGACATTGGACGAAAGCTACGGTCCAAATGCAGTTGAAGACTCATCAGAAACACAAATTGATCATCAGAGTCAGCAAAAACCTTGGAAAATTCCAATCCTCAAGGTACTTCTAAAATGTCTCCTTCAAAAGCATTTTTGAAAACCTTCTACTCGGTAATAGGAGTATTTATGTTTAATACCTTGAAAGAGAGAGAGGTTTTAAGTGAAAGAAGGCTAAACGTGGGACAATTCAAACATCTTCCTCTGTGGGAATTACTGGTTGAAAGATGTCTGACAGATATAGTGATAAATATTGTTCCTATATGCAAAGAACTTATCTATGAGTTTTATGCAAATTTGAACTCAGATATAGATAGGATTTGGTCAAAATCTTATGAATAGGTTTATGTATGGGGTAAGATTGTTAAGTTTAATGCGGAAATCATAAAAAAGTTTTTGGGAACTCCAAATGTGCAAACATCAAGGGTCAAAGAATTGGAAATGGACCTTGATATGGATCTTGTTTCTCAAGAGCTAACTGGAAAGGAGATAATGACTTTCCCGATACAAATTTTGAATGTCAGCCTTAACTAAAAGTATGTTTTACTTAACAAAATTTGCAAAACAAACTAGATTCCAAACAAGAAGATAAATGGTATTTGACATGATACTACAGTTCTGCTATTCTGCGTAAAAAAATGGAATACAGTTAATTTTGGGAAATTTTTTCTGGATCATATTATTGGTTTGGGATTGTTAAATGCCAATAAGTTCATCCTACCATTTTCATGTCTAATATAGAACATGTTAGTACAACAAGTTCCAGATATTATTGGGCATGAAGAAAGAAGAGAAAAAAATCCTTCCATGGATCATTTTTTAGAAACGGTATGTCAACAAGATGCTAGCGACTGAAGATGATAGACATAATGAAAATGATGTTACACAAAATATCATCAACTTGGAAAAGTGACTAGCAGGGGTGATTATTGAAATTCAACTGATCTAGAAAAAGCTGAAAACGTTAGCCAAGATGACTCAGTGTAACGCTGAGTTAATCTTAATTTGTGTTCAGTATGAATATAGAACTAACATTTGTTTTTTGTTTGAATTTTCTATCAACAACCAGAGGGGGTGTAAAGGGAGCACAAGTGCAAGTGCAAGCAAAGCCGTGAGAAAGATGTCGCAACAAGGAATTTGAATTTCTAAGTGTACTTAATATACTGAAAAAAAAAGATTCAAACTCTTGTTTTTTTGTTAGTTGTGAACATATTTGTGAACCTGGATTTTTTTATGTTTGTTTATTTTTTGAATTAGTAATCTTTGATAATTAATCTGTGTTTGTGTGATAACAATTCAAAGGGGGAGATTGTTGATGCCGCTTATTGATGATATTATTAGAATTATGATAAAGTTTCAGGTTATTGAGAATTTCGAGGAGAGGAAATTTGGCTTGGTTATTTACAAAATTAAACTAGAAGATACGAGAAGAAATGAGGCGGTTGAACCTGAAGATGAGGTTAATCTGTTCATGTGTTTACACAAAGGTCTGGTGTGGGAGCACACTTTGAAAAGGGGTTGTAACATCTAAGGTTATGTGTTGACAAGTGCGGCAATAATTGATAATTCATCATTGTATATTGCAAGTGCACTTCAAGAGATAAAATAATCCACTTGTGAATGAGAAACAATGAATTGTTTATTTACGATCTAACTCAGGGAGAGTTATCTATGGAAGTCTTAAGTACTTTGTACAAGTGTATTTAAAAGACTGATTCGTGAATAAAACTGGTATTGTTTTCTAATATCTACTTTCTCTGGTTATAATATCTATCGAAGTTATCTTCCTATTATTTTTAGTCACATATTGAATATGGCACATCTTTATATGTTTCAAGATCATATTCCAACAAAATTTTGGGAAAATGTGTTCTTATAGTCTCAAATCTGATAAGTGAACACCAGTAAGTATGTATAATGGAAATACGCCTTATGAGATGCTTTTTGGCAAAAGTCTTGATTTTTTAAGACTACGAGTATTCGATTATGTATGCTACACCCACAAAAGGATAACGTCTGCAAGCAAATTTTCCTCTAGAAGCAATCGGTGTATGTCCATTGGAGACCGTTCAACTAACACTACAAAAAAACGAATATCAACGGACGGATCAACAAATTGTAAAAAAAATTGAGAAATTATCAACGACCAGAAGTCCATTGCAATCCGTAGGAATTACCAATGGATGATCAATGGATAATAACCTGTTCAAATTTGCTCATGCATCCATTGAAAGGTTGTTACAAACTGACCTTTTAACCTACAGATGTCGTTTCAAAGAGCAACGGATATCCATTGGAATATTCACTATTTATACATCAAACTCAAACTATTTACCATTAAGCCATCAACACAAAATATATTTTCAAACAATTTCATCTTCTTCAAATAGAGATATATTCAGATCGATAGAGTGGACGTATAGAAGAAAAGATCGCGTAACCAAGGAAGTTACTCAAGACTTCTTACATGGATTGGAGTAGTTCATGAGTTTTGCATCGATGCAACCTTTGTGTCAAGAACGCGAGACTGGTTGAGAACGTTATGAATAAAAAATTCGTTATGACAATGATATGACACGCAAAACACTCGACGAGTGAAAGAATGATGAAACATCCATCAGGTGGTAAGGAAGGATTTCGATGAAATATTTTTTGAATTTACGTATGAAATGCGAAATGTTTATTGTTTTCTGTGCACCAATGGTTTTAGTTCATATGGATAATCTGGAAGTCAATATTCTCTATGGTCAGTGATTTTGTCTCCGTATAATTTGTCTCCCGATATGTATCTGAAAAGAGAAGTAATATTTATGGTGTTGCTGATTCCAGGACTAGAACATCTGAAGAAAAATTTTGATGTCTTTTTCTATAATTTAATTCATGAATTAAGAGATTTGTGAAACAATGGAATTATTGCTTATGATGTAAGTAGAAGTAAAATTTCACATTGAAAGCGGTTTTGTTGTGGACAATTAGAGAGTTCCCTACCTATGAAATGTTATATGGATAGAGCACACACGAGAGACCAGTACATGGAAAGAAACCATGTTGGTTTGATTGTCATAGAAGATTCCTTCCCCATGGACATACATTCAGAAAAAGACAAAAAATATTTTCGGAAGAATGTGGTACAAAAAGAAGAGACATCGTATATGCAAACATGATCACAAATCTGTTACAAACTATTAAATATGATGGGAGATTTACAAGAATCAGTAGAATGTGTTGGAGATCGTGGGCATAAAAAACCACAAGGCCGAGGTGAATGGCATGACTGATATATACATAGTATTTTTTTGGGAACTACAATATTGAAAATCACTAATATTGTGTTATAATTTGGATGTTATGGCGACGAATTTCATGCACAATTGAAGAAAAACTCGCCAATTGAATAATTGACTGAAGAAGAAATATGAATTGCATAACTGAAATATCAAACTTTTGTAATTTTATTTTTTATATCATGTTTCCATTTTCATCGGGCATCAGTTGGCAAACGCAATGGCCACCCGTTGAATATTTTATTTCTCTTCGATACTTAGAAAATCTTCACAGTATTTCGATTTGCAATGGGTATCCATTGAGAAGTTCCAAAGGTGCCCCGTTAAAATGCTTTAATCTGCCAACATATACCCATTAAAATGAATAGAAGTTTCCAATGGATACCCATTGGAAATGTTCAACGGGCATCCATTGGAAATGGTCATGATGGCTATACTTCGCCTAGTACCCTCGTTACATCGGGATGCATCTTCCATCGGGCACCGTTGAAGTTCCCAATGGATGTTCGTTGGAAAGTAGACGTACAACCATTTATGTCATCCGTTGTCTCGAGAACACAATTTTTTTAACAGACATCTGTTGGAAATACCAACGGATGTCCGTTGAAAACTCAACAGTCTCATCACTTAATTACTTCCGTTGAAGTGACATATTTTTCAACGGGTATCCGTCGACATTACCTTTGTTGGAAATTTCTCTAGAAAATAATTCTTAAACACTTAAATACAATGAGAGCTCGAAGATTTATCAGTCATGCTGGATTGTTGTCGGGTTCCACAGGAGCCCCGCCACCACTACCTCCACCACCATATTGGTGTCATTCACATATATCGGCACCACCAATATTTGATGAAGAGTATGATATGATAGAAATTGCTGCTTTGATCGATACTTTCAATGAGTATCCCACTATTCCTATTATTGATCCTAAACGTCCTGACGAGACGTTATGGTAAGATATTATTTATTTACAAATATTGATATTTCAATTAATTATAAATATTGTCTAATGATTTTGTTTACACATGTAGGTTTGATGTGGATGATGTTCTTAAAAACACAAACAAAAATATCATCCTAAGTTATTTATAAAATTGACTTTATTATTTCTGGCAGGTGACACTAGAAGTTATACACCGCCGATGATGGTGTACATTTATCGTAAGTGTATTTAATATAAATTTTAATTTAAAATTATAATAAAAAATTATTAATAAATTAATTTATTTAAATTTTATTTTATAGCGCACATATAGATGGCAGAAGAAAGGCACATCGTGTGGATACGTGATATACAAGCTTGATTACGCTTGATGACGAACAACGCCGAGCGTAATTATTATAAGAAGAATAAAAAATCGACATGGATAACGGACGAGGTATTCAACCAACTCGTCCAACATTGGGAGTCAGTGAACTTTAAGACTAGAAGCGAAAAGGCTAAAAAAATATTGATATGGCGAGAAAGTTCCTGGGGATGGTCTGCATTGCCATTTCTCGGGATCAAAGTCGTTTTCGAAAAGAAAGAAAGAATTGGTAAGAAACATTTACATTTATAATTTCAAATTAGTTTTTATAAAATTGTTAACTAATAATGTTATTATCATATTATAGATGTAGAGGATGGGAAAAGAATTGACTATTCTTAAGGTGGTCGTTGAGACTCATGCTAAGAAGTAGTATGTTGTTGGGGAAGAGGTCGATGAACCCGAACTTGTGGAACTCCGGACAGAGCGGATGATGAAAGTTATGATGGAGCAGATCACACGATAATTACAAACGATCGGTTCCTCTCTCGGCGATCTTAGTCCTTTACAAAAAAGACAAAATTTATTTAGAGATATATAATAACATTATTGTTAATATTTCTTTAATTATATAAAATATTTTAAATCGATATACTAACTTTAATTGTTTTATATTACAATTTGTTAGGTCGTATAAAAGGTGTCTATAAGGTCTAGATTCTCTACAAAAAGATATCGTCCAGGACTCCACGATGGTACCCCCACAGTGTAAGAGATTTACACGTAAGAACGACACATGGAGTGACTCAAAGAGTAAACTTTGAGCAACACAAGATGAGTTTCGAGATATGCAAGCGCAGATGCGTCACATGGAGAGTATCAACAAGTTGATGATCGATCGAGCGTATCAGCCACCACCACCAATGGGGACAACAATGCCGAGACAAGAACCGATCAACGACTCTGATGAAACCACTTCTTGAGGCATTGGCGAGGATGGGGATAAAGACGACGATATCGATTTAGATGAAATGTAGCGAATACGTTTTTAAATTTCATATAAATTTTGTATATATTAAAAACCTTTTTATTCTATTTTTATTTTTTTTTTGAAAAAAAATTGTTCTATTATCAATGAATCCTCATTGATAAAAGAATAATATTTTCAACGGGCATCCGTTGCTAATTCCCATTAACTAGGATGCCCAATCTAGGTTACCCAGATTGACTCGATCCAGACCGACCCGAATAACCCAATTGATTGGAATATGGGTTACCCTAGGAATTCATATGAGTTCAAATTTTAGATTTCATTTGGGTTTGGGTCGTTCCATTTCGGATTCGGGTAAACCACGAGAATCCGAACAATCCAATTTAAAAATTTAAAAAATATATAATTTAAATTTTTTAAAAATATATATAAACACTAAAGAATACTAGTAGACTTTTTATATATTTTTATGTTATATTTGATATTTTTATTTTTTATATTAAAAATGAATTATCCAAAGAATCATAAAACTAAATAACCCAAATTAAGTATAATACCCAAAACCCGAACCTAAACAACCCGAATAACCTAAACTATCCAAAATATCCAAATGTAATTGGGGGTTTTTCTGAAAGTATGTGAACGAATTCCTTGTGTTATTGACTTGACAAGTGTCTATATATAGTACAAAATATTACTTAACTTGGAGATCAGCTAGGGATATGAGAATATATTCAAATACTACAAAGATATTACATAATAACTACGTTAACACTCCCCCACAGTCGAAGTGTCGGATGTTCGGACACGAGAGACTGGAGCGAAATTCCATGAAAAGTGTAGTCGGAAGTCCCTTCGTAAAGATATCAACAAACTAACGAGATGAGGGAACATGAAGGAAACACACAAAGTCGATAGCAACCTTCTCCCAAACAAAACGAATATCAATCTCGATATGTTTTGTGCGTTGGTGTTGTACGAGATTCGTCGAGAGATACATTGCAGATACGTTGTCGCAATACACCAAAGTTGCTCGAGAGAGTGAACAATGAAGCTCGAAAATGAGATTACGTAACCAACATGTTTCGACAACATCATTAGCTATGGCCCGATACTCGGTCTCCGCGCTTGAACGAGACACTGTAGGTTGGTGTTTAAATGACCAAGGCACCAAGTTATCACCAAGGAAAACACAATAACCTGATGTGGACCGTCGTAAGTCGAAACATCCAGCCCAATCGGCATCTGTATAGGCTGTCAATCCAGACGTGTTTGGCGTTCGAAGATGTAGCCCCTGATGGATAGTTCCTTTGATGTATCGAAGAACCCGTTTCATTGCTTGGAGATGCGGTTCGTGAGGGTCATGAAGAAATAAGCATAGTTGTTGGACTGCATATTGAATGTCCGGCCGAGTGAACCAAATCCCAAGGTTCCACTTTTAATTAGAGCATCAAACTCGATTTTCATTGCCTCACGCCAATGTGGATCTCCAAGGGCTTTTAGGTGAGTGTTGAGTACAAGTGTGATGGTGGTTGTGTTAAGGTTTATGACCTGTCTCGGTTTGGAGATGTTATGTTGGCTACGGGTAACCATCGAGTTTGTGCAAGTGGGTTGCGGAGAGGATCGATCGATTGGGTTCGGTGTGTAAAGCAAGGGGTGAAGAACACATGAGGTGTCGTCGATTGAGTCAAGAAAATCATACAAGGGAGGGGACGATTGTGAGCTGGTCGGAAATGGGAATATAAGCTCGTCGAAGATGACATGTCGAGAGATGATGATTCGTCGAGATTGTAAGTCGAGACATCGATAACCTTTGTGTTGGATCGGGTACCCTAGGAAGACGCAAGGTGTGGAGCAATGTGAGAGTTTATGGGGAAAAGTGGCAATGAGGTTTGGGTAACATAAGCATCCGAAAACTCGGAGATGGTCGTAATGGCTCGGTTTGTGGTAAAAGTGTGGTGAACGGTGTTTGGTTGTTTATGGATGTCAACAATAGTATGTTAATGAGATGGAAAGCAATATTTAGCGCTTTGACCCAGTAGTTTGGTGGTATATGAGCTTGGGCTAACAAGGTACGAATGAGGTTATGTTCAGATCATGCGCTCGGCCATGCCATTTTGTTATGAAGGAGGATCCCATTAGAATCGAAGAATTCCCGAAGATCAAGGTTATCAAACTCTTCCACGTGGTCACATTGGAAAACTTTTATATTTGTGTTGAATTGGTTTCAAACATAAGAGTAAAAGTGTAGGAATTTTACGAAAACATCACTCTTACATCGTAGAGGGTATACCCAAACATAATGCGAGTACTAATCAAGGAAGAGAACATAGTATTTAATCCCGCTAATACTTGAAATAAGAGAAGTCCATATATCAGAATGAATTATTGCAAACGGTTTTGAAGCCAAGGAGTTTGATTTATGAAATGCTAAACGAATGTGTTTCTCGAGTTGACATGCACGAAGATTTCGTACGTTTTCTTTATTATATTGAAAAGATCCCAGAGAAATTAAAGACCAAAAAATGGAATCCCCGAGATGTCTGAGGCGTTGATACCAGAAAGACCCGGAAATGAGTAAAGCTAAAGGCAAATGGGATGGTCGAGCACTAGGGTTGGATGGACGAATAGGATATAAGGGACCCGAGCTATCACATCGGAGCAGAATCTTGTGCATCAGACGATCCTTCACAGAAACACCATTAGCATCAAACTCGACAGAGCAATCATTATCACGGGTAAAAATTGAAGAACTAAGATAAGATTTTTAACAATATTCTGAGAAACCAACACGTGAGACAAATTGAAGGATCGCGTTGGAGTTTTAATGTGGGTATGGCCAGTTCTTCATTATCACCTGAAGATCTGATTCAGAACTTTAATGCCTTCAACATCAAAAGTCCCCCTGATGGCTCTTGGTACATGGACACCGACGCGACGGCTCACTTAACGACGGTGGTGGGTAGAGGTGCAGCGGTTGCAGTGGAGTTCGAGATTTGCATAAGGAATGCAGAGTTGTGTGACAGATGAGGTCTGTGGCTGGGGTTATTGGACTGGCCAAAAAAACCAAGAGGCGGCGGGATAGTAGGTGTTGTGTTGAATCCCACGTTGTTGACTGAAGCTCATGGATGAAACACAGAAAACCCAACCAGAGACCAGATTTGTGGTTGATATGGAGGCTGGTATGATGGAGTCCATTGTCTCGAATAAGCCGGAGACGGGTACACAGAAGAATGTGGACGCCATTGCTGCTGATTTACGTGTCTATTAAAGCTCCAGTTTCCACGATGTCTGCGACCCCTCAATCGTCGTTGATGATGTTGACCATATGATTGTGGAATAGGGTCGTGATTGGTGTGATCACCATCGGTGGTGACTAGCGCCATTGGTGCATATCCATGATCATTGTGTACCGGACTCGGGCGAGGATGTCGGGATAGGCGATGCTCCTCAAGGAGCAACATTGAACGAGCACCGTCAAATGATGGAAGGGCTTCTGGTGTTGAATGACATTGACAATGTTGTCGAATTTGTCACTGAGCCCATTCAATGCATGCATGACGATGGCTTTCTCAGACACCGGGCTGTCGAGATTTGTGAGAAGATCAAATATCTTACGGATTTTCTAGCAGTAAGCATGGACCAAGAGGTCTCCAATCGTCAGAGTGCGGAGCTCATTATCCAATTGAATGGTGCGAGTTTCCTTGTTGTCCCGAAAGAGGCGTTCCAACCGTGACCAAATTGCATATGTTGTAGATATAGTCTTGAGTACCTCCTGGAGTAGTGACTTTGAGATGGTTTCATAGATCCATAATTTCACAAGGCCATCAACACGTTTCCATTCCTCTGTCGGAGTCACGGTGGCAGCGGTGGAGCTGTCGATGTGGCTCAAGACACAAAACTAAAACAATGAGAATCATAGTTCATTTCCTCCATGTCGAGAATGATGGGGATGTGAGACTTGATATTTGTGATCCCAAAAGTCTTTTTCGATTATTGAGTAACTAGAGCCATAGTAGAAGACAAGGAGGGAGGCGGCGAGTCTGAAAAAGAAGACAAGAACTAATGGATCGTAAAAGGAAATTAGGTTTATGGGAAACCCTTTGATACCATGAAAGTAGGTGAATGAATTCCTTGTGTTAATGACTTGACAAAGGTGTATATCTATAGTACAAGAAATTATCTAACTTGGAGATTATCTAGGGATATGAGAATATACTCAAAGGTTACAAAGATATTACATAATAACCATGCTAACATTTTCGGGTCCAATTCTTTTGAATCCGAACACGAACCGAACCTAGACCGAAAATATTCGGATCCAGTTTTTCAAAACTCGAGGAATCCAAACCCGAGCCGAAACTCGAAGAATCCGAACTGAAACCCGGATTGGCCACCCCTACCATTAACATTGTCAAAGGATGTTCATTGAAATGTTCCAACAGGTTTTCATTGAATACTTTGCAACGCGTATCTGTTGTAGTTTGCAAGGGATATATCCATTACAATCCCATGATAATTCTCAATGGATATTATCCGTTAAATTTCCATTGTAAATTGCAACAGATATAATGTTTCAACTATCAATTTTCAATGGCCTGGAATCTGTTGGAAATGACATGTTTTTTATAGTGTAAAAAAGGATGACGGGTTTTCAATCTTGACACTAAATAAGTTTATGTCTCATGTGATGTTACATTTCATGAAGAAATATTCCTCTTTCACACCATAAGAAACACCTCACTTTCTTCTCCTAAGGCACCTCTTCCCCACACCCAAACATTTTTTTATGAACCAAAGAATGGCGTTAAGTTCGATATCTTGGTGGAAAGAGGATGATATCATGGTTTAGTTGACACACACATTTGGATGTTCAACATTTAACTAAAAAAAATCAGCTTTAATGCAACCATATTCATAGCCGACTCACTTTGGGCTCCCTCAATGCTAATGTTTGCCATTAGCTCAGTTTAGTGACTATATCATGTTTTTTTTGCATAATGCCACCACAAACGTTATTCACCCACCTCCATACATAAATCATGTGCTATCCCATTTCCAATCAGTGATAAGTTATCTTATCATAATTTTAATGTTCTGTATCGAGTTTTCTTGGCAGTTATTTTTGCAGGAAGGAGCCCCAAAATTATAATGAGGCAATCTTAAGTCTTCAATGGATTGATGCGATGCAACAAGAGTTACTTGCATTTCAACACAACAACACTTGGAAATCACTACATCGCAACCGGAAAATAAAGCTATTGGAAATTGTTGAGTGTTCAAAATCAAATATAACTCATATGGATCTATTGATGAAACCTTTACTTCCGTGACTAAGATGCCATAATTTGAATGTTTTTACTATCGCTGCAGCAAAACACTACATCGTTTTCCAAATTAAAGTACACAATTCATATTCACATGACGATTTACAAGAAGAAATCTCCATAAAACTTTCACAAAGATTAACTTCTTACGATCCATCTCTATACTAAAAAAGATTCTTTATGGATTCATGCAGACTTCTCGATATTTATTCGCAAAGCTAACGACAGTTTTGTCACGATATGGTTATAAACAATCTTGGTCTGATGATTTTCTCTTTATGTTTTGTCGTGGAGATACCCAGATACACGTCTTGGTCTATGTTGATGACTTGCTTATTAGTGGAAATGACTCTCATGCGATTAAGTTATTTAAGACATATCTTCATGATTGCTTTCACATGAAGGATTTGGAAAAGTTGACGTATTTTTGGGAATTGAAGCAGCTTGGAACTCAGACGGGTTTTATCTCTCTCAACGTAAATATTCCCTTGACATCATCTCTTAGTGTGGATTAATAGGCTCAAAACCGGTGACTATCCCCATTGAACAAAATCAATGTCTATCAAACTCGACGAGTGACCTTTATGAAAATTCTGAGCAATACCACAGATTGATTGAACAATTGATTTATCTCACCATCGCCATACCTGAATTATGTTATGCAATCCATGTCTTGTCCCAATTTATGCAACAACCGACCATTGGTTATTGGAACACCACATTACGAGTTGTTCGATATTTGAAGGGTGATCACACCAATTTCGTTCTATAATTTATCGTATGTTTCTCTATTATTTTTTTATTGTAGTAGTTCATTTTTATGTTTTTGGGTCATTTTGTGATATTTCAAATAATAAGGACTAAAGAACACATTATGGAGAAATATGACGGCATTCTTTTACATAAATTCAGTTTATGACTAGAGGTGCTGGAAGATCTAGATTCGTGACATTCAACCAAAAAATTGAAAAGATTGCAAATAGCATTTGCAGACAAACAGAAAAAGAAAATCAATAACTGATCACTTCGTCCATAATAACGAGACACTCTTCGAAATATTTGATCAAACTTCCCGAAAATAAAAATGGATATAATCTAGCTATAGACTATAGACTATAAACAAGCACTTCTCAAGAATAATTCAAACCCTTTTTCAGATTATTTTTATTTTCTTATTTTTTATATTTGTAAATTTTTCTATTTCAGGAGCATGTTTGATTATTTTAATTTTGTTGTATCATTTAGTTTAGTGAAAATTTCATAAAATTGATTAATTTATTTTAGAATGTCAAAATTATAAATAAAATATATTTTTATATGGGAATCATTATATTACTTTTCACATTAATACACAAATTATATTAATTATTTTCAAGTATCATTTAGAATATATTATATAAATTTATGTTCAATATCATACGTTTATGAATTAATTTAAAATAATCATCATAATTTATATATTATTTTAAAATAATATAACAATTCATCTATAAAAATTCTATATAATTATAAAAATTTTAGGACTTTCCCTTTTAAATATTATTAATTTTCTTAAATCTAAAAATAAATGAATTCCTCTAGTCTACGGGATAATATTGAAACTGAAACAAATACTCACATTCACAAACACAGAAATTCACGCAAACTGGATACAAGAGACTACAATGCGCAGAATAAATTATTAATATCGACGACGATTATTATTATTATTATTATTATTATTATTATTATTATTATTATTATTATTATTATTATTGTTATTATTATTATTATCTAGATACATGCAATATAGCATAGTCTTAGATACCATCCACGTGTCACGTCATGTATTGGTGGCGTGGCTCCGATCGCAAACAAATACGTCTTTGATTTTGCTTTCAGTTTTCAAATTACTTTGTTTTTTTGTCTTTCTAACTTCTATGCCTACAGCTTTTCTGTCGATATAAATATTTTTATTTTTTATATATATATCCGTGAATAAAATCCAATAAAATATGATAAAAACCCCATATAAATCATAATTTATAATAATAAAATAAGAAAACCATGACGTGTCTGTATATACGTACAGATAGAGATATATAAATAGACAAAAAAGTATTTACAAGGACATAACATTAAATACATACAAAATGGTAAATATAGTTAATAAATTTACATTAAAGCGAATTACATAAATGTATATATTTTAGACCGAAAAGACAAAATAAAAGCTATATATAGAAGACTCAGTGGTGGTCAGTGCAATGCATAGGTACTACTTACAAGCATCAATGCACCGTCTGGGGCCGGAATTTCAATCTTAAGACCCATCCGTACGTTACCATGACATAATAATTTGACTATCACTTTTAATTCAGATATATCTATTTATACTTTTTTATATTTTTAACAGCTTATATTAATTTCTTTTCTTTTTTTTTTCTGAAAATTCGACTTCTCTATTGGACCCTGCATATATCAAATCACACAGATAGAAACGTTTTGTTAATGATACGATTAGAGTAGATATGATAAAATATTTCACCACAAACTTATTGATTCTATAAAACCTGTTACTTTTGGATTACTTTATATTCCAAATACTTATATTTCATCATAAATTTTAGATTTATCCGATTGAATCTTTTTAAAATAATCATTATTTTATTTATATCGAATATTTTAAATCTTCATCCAAAATTTCTTTTCGTTAAATCATCATCACAAATTCGTTTTGATATGATAAAACTTTAAATATCATTCCCATTTCGTTATAACCTACAAAATGTTAGTTCTATAATATACCAATATAAATCTATAAAAAGTGTTAAAATTTAAATGATTTCGATTTCATAACGTACATAATATATAATATATCTGAAATTTGAGAAGAAATAGGATTATAACTAAATCCAGAATTAAAAAAAATAAATGTAAATAATAATAGAACAGTATTAGAAAAGAAAAGGCATAAAATAAATGATAAAGATATACATACTTGGAGCAATCCATAGAAGAGGAGATGGGGAAACTGAGGTGGGTGTTGCAAAGTAAAGGAAGATGTTGAATCCGAGAGGACAACATGGGAGGCTTCGAGTCTTTTGTCATAAATTCAATGCATCCACAAAGAAGTCTTGGGTTTTCCTTCCTGTGTTTGGCTATTTTGTTCATTTTTTTTATGTGAACACAACATCTTTTGCTTGGTTTATGGTAATTCCCTGTCAGAAAATTCAAACATGGTGGGAAATACTCGTACGTGTATTGGCAAAATGGTACAAAGGCTTCCACTTTCATCACTACGCTCATTCTATATATTACCATTATTAATACACTCCATAATAACAATGCGACTGACATTGCAACGGACTTTAGCTCTCTCTCTCTCTCTCCTTACGAACATGGCACGGATATATAATGTTTGTTTGTGATGCAAAACTCACGAATATTGCATGAGTTATTGATTGTAGTTGAACAAACTGATACGTCTGTCTATGCCTATCCATGGTAAAAGTAAAGACGACGCCTTTGAGTTGATCGGATTTAAATAATGAAAATTCATATTCAGATTGCTAAGAATTCGGATCGTCCTTTAAAAAAATGAGATTTTGAGAGCGACAATTCTGGAAATATTTGAGCAAAAATCAATAACTCCTCTCCGCATATACAGAGTGATTGCAGAATGTCCATAAAAGCAAAAGCTTCCACCTTTGCTTACCGAGGATGCTTCTGTCTATACCCTATGATCTGAAAGAATCAAAGAAGGAAATTAGAAGAAGAAGAAGTAGGGAGGAAGATGAGGTAAAGTGAAAAAGAAAAGAGTGTTCTTGGGACTAACCAAATGATCAAGGCTGGGAAAATGATGAACCTTAAGCCTTGCAAGAGTTTCATCATCTTCCAGACTTGGCACATCATCAGTCACTAGAGATGGATTATTCTCAATCGCCTTACCCTCCTCCTCTCCTCTTCCTACCAACAATTCAATCTCTTCGCTTTTCAACTCTGTCTGGATTGCCACAAACTGTTTTGCCACAAAGACCACAATCTTCAGCATATATATTATACATGTTATTGAAATCTACTCCAAACGCCAGCACTGTCTCCATTTGAGGCGATTTGGTTTACATGGATATAGACAACCCTTCTTTTGAAATGGTATTTGTCAAATGGAAATGTAGCTCAAGTGATAAAAAGATTATTACATACTATATATATGAATTTATGATTTAAATCCTAATCGATATGGAACAACACAACACTGGTAGTAGGGACAAAGAAGTTTTATTGACTGGAAAACCCAAAAACACACCCTAGAGAGCATTTTACCTTTATTTATATCCTTATAGCAACTACTAATTCTATAATTAAATCAAGAATACAAAAATGGAAAGAATATAATGCAAACAACCAGACTACTAAAAAACGCAGCTACGATGCTTATCTCTTATCAAACACTCTCACACGCCCAATGCCCAATGCCCAATGCTCAGACTCGGTTTTGGAACGTGCATATCACAATTAGGGATCCGACATAGAGGGAACATGTTGAGAGAAAGGGGAAAGAGACAGAAGAAGAAGAAAGGGAAGAAAACTCACTTCACGAAGTTGCTTGACCAGCATAGTGGGTCGGCAACAGAGGTACGGCTGCTGCAAGTTGGATATACATTTTGTATCCAAAGGGACAAGCTTGAGATGAATATCATCTAACTGCAGATAAGAGAACGTTACAAACATAAATACATCTCCACGGAATCACATGTCATCGGTAAGAAAAAGCATTTCAATCATACCTCCACGCTATTTCCTTCTAAGCTCCGCAGATATTCTACAAGTCTATTCAATCGACCATTCTTCACACTCTTGTTACTGCCTCCCGAGCCATTACCATGCCTGGTGCTACTCCTTGCACCACCCCTTCCCCACGCAAGTATCTCTGGGTTCCACACAAGGCTACTCGGAGATATTCCTTTCCTGTCCCTAAAAGCTTCTACGTCATTATCAGTGCAATTACTGTTGTTTGCTCCAGATGTCGAAGGGTAGTTAGGACCATTGCCAGAGCGTTTTCTTCGTTTTCTATGCCTCACTTCTGCACTACGATCATCTGATGACGAATTTTTGCCTCTGGCATTGTCATCGTCCTCGTCGTCATGGGCTTCTGAAATGTGATGATCTATGCTTCTGCAACTTCTTCTCCTTCGAGAACCATTACCCATACGTTGTGACCTTGATAATACGGCTGCCTCTTTACCAAAAGATCGCCTTTTCACAAGGGCATCAGATTGCCGTTGAGATATCTGTGCTATTGATGCTTGAATCTAACCAACATCCAAAACGCGGCAAAATATGTTAATTCGAAACCCACTTTTCCATACAAACTAATGAAAACAAGAACATGGAATAGATCCATGAATGCATCAACGTTGTTTAAAATCAGTTTTTCCTTTTTCACTAGATTTAGGAATGCATCATCGGGATCCTGACCTGCTTATTACGAGCCTCCTCCTCTTCATGAAAAGCCAACTCCTACAGTAAGGAAAAGCATGCAAGTTTAGGTCCCGAAAAAAGAACACTTCTTTAGAAATAGACGAACGAAGAACTAAACATAAGGTTGCTAGTTTACCTCCTCCTCGTATTTATCAATATTTGTGAACAACGCCGCAATAAGGGCGTCAAATTTTGGATCATCTCTCAAAGAACGGCGGCTTGCACAATGTTTCCTGCAAGCAGGACACTCATTGTTCCTGCAGTTGCAGTCATTGTGATTAACCCCAAAATACAAATCTAAATATTGGAACTTTCATAATAGAAAACACATCTGGCTCCCAACACGTGATGAACCAATGAACAAAAAGATAAAAACAACAATACGCATGAAATCAATGCAGATTAGATCCAATAATCTTCAGGCATACCCCAATCTCATCGACTTATCAATACACTCCCGGCAAAATCGGTGTAGGCATTCCATCACAGTCCGCGTTTTCCTTATAATTCCTTGAAAAGCAGAAACAGAAGTCAGATAACTGAACTTAGCATTCAGAACTATGGAAGGCGATAAAATCTCAGTCTGACGGACATCAATGATAGCTCTTTGAAAATATCATCATATCTACGACTATGTGCAAGTTTGATCAGCTAATGGCAGAATTGTGGAAAGGCCTTACAAACAATAGGGGTATAGGCATCGAGCAAACAAGAAACTTGAACAATGCTAATCACATTCAGAATAAACGCTGAAGAAATTTATACGAACAGAGCGACAAATTGAAGCTATTGCGTAAACTACTAGGTCGATATCCAGAAGTCTTCTCGGAACTTATTTCCTAGTAGTTTATTGTCTTTTCCAAAATGGGCATCACCTGAAAAATAAAACTGATGAATTACCCTAGAGAAAAAGAAAGATTCAGAGCTGTAAATACCTAGACATATTGGACATTGCACGTCCTTCCTGATATCTGCCAGATCAACATCCATGAATCTGCATGAGAAATCCAGACATAGTTACAAAACAATGATCTGTTGTCACTGTAGATTTGCCACATTCAAAGACAACACATTTTGAACAACCCTTTTGATGCTTCATCTCAATGAAAACTTAAAAATATCGGCAAGGCATTCTGCATTCTGAACATGGAACGTCTAAGTATATGGATCAATCTATTCAATGTCGGATTCAGGGTGACTACTGGTCAAATACAAAAGATTTTTCTTCAGTACGAGCTGAATATTTGGGACTTTTAGCAGAAAACATGACAGGAGTTGGAACATGCAAGTGAAACGGAGCAACAGATTGAGGAAGCAACACGAATTTATTACTCACCGGAAAAGCAGAGAATATCTATTCCAATTCAGACCCATCAATAGAACAGTCAAACCAATAAACAAAGTGTCCGAATTTGGCAATGGAAGTGCGAAAACACGAAGGACCCATACTAGCAAAACAACATCCAGAGAAACGAGAGAAAACATAGACTGAGAGGAAAGAAAAAAGAGTACTCTGATCGGTTCCCGGAGGTTGAAGATGAACTCCTTCCCTTAGAATCTGAAAGAATTCAAACCAATCGAGAAATCGATCACACTCTCATCGTCACGTACACAATTATGCATTATACGTACGTATCTACGTGCATAAACAACACACCACTTACCTTCTTCTTCTTCCTCTACCTCTTCTTTATCACCATCTTCATTCGCTTCATTTCCTTCTCCTTCTCCGCGTTTCACTTCTTCTCCATCTGCTCCGTCTTCTTCCTCCTCATCTCCGCCTCCTCCCTCCTCGCGTCCTTCTTCGTCGTCTTCATCTTGGTACTTTCGTTTCTCCCCTCTCACCTCTGGATCCTCTTCTTCTTCCGCTTCAGCTTCCGGTTCCAATCGATCACAGTGGCTTCGCTGTAGTTGGTCGTTTTCCTCATCCTCGACGATCCCTCCCGCAGAGAAGCTCTCCTTTGCAGGCATTGTTGATCCAAATACTCGAAAATGAGATATATTTGGTTCTTGGCCATTTGATAATTGCAATGGAGAATATTTATGATAAGCTCTTGGCCTTATTTGAATTAGTGCAGCAGCATGTAAAATGGCATCTCTCTCTCTCTCTCTCTCTCTCTCTCTCTTTCTCTCCGCGTCTCTTTGATGTTCTCCTCCTGTTGTTCTGCTGCGTTGTTTCGGTTCGACGCCAATAGAGAAACCAGACTCTCTCTCTCTCTCTCTCTCTCTCTCTCTCTCTCTCTCTCTCTCTCTCTCTCTTTCTCTCCGCGTCTCTTTGATGTTCTCCTCCTGTTGTTCTGCTGCGTTGTTTCGGTTCGACGCCAATAGAGAGAGAGAAACCAGACGACGAAAAGGAGGAAATTTTGGATGTTTTTTTTTGTGTATTTTATTTGTGTTATATATATTTTTAAATTAACATTAATTGGTTTTTTAAGAAACCCTAACTCCAAAAGATTGTGTTTTGAGATTTGATACTATACATTCATCTCTCCAACGATTGTAAAAACTATGTTCCTCTTCTTATTAATGAATTCTTTATATAAATATTAAAAATGTTTTGTTATTCTCTATTGAGTATAAGCAAAATTTATTGACAGAGCTAAATCCATATGGTCTTTTTTCGATGGTATAAAAAGATTACAAAAAATTATATATTTTCATATGAAAAGTATGACTGGATTCGCTATCAAATTTAAACATTCCAAAGTGGTAAAATATATTTAATTTTAAGAAAATATATGCATTCCAACATAATATCTAAAGAGTAAATCATAATTTTAAAACCATGTGCATGGTATTTTCTGTTTATAATATACAAAAAAAGGAATAAATGATCTGCCCACAGTTATGTCTTTAGTTATAAATTATGTTAATTCAAATAAAGAGACAGTATAAAACATATGCAGTTCTATAACTAGTTTAGGACAAGTGAATCATTTATGTAGGATAATAATAATCAAGCAGATAAAATAATTTGGATCGCTTCGGGGTCGTGCCAATAATAATGGGGTGTACGGAATAGTTTTTTTAAATTCGATGGTTTAGAAAATAATTAATTGCTGATTAACAGGGTGTAAAATGAGTTGGTTCGGCTCAACTCGTCTTCAGTTAGCCAAAAAACGAGTTGGTTCAGTTCGGTTCGTTTTTTAAACGAACTGAAAAATTCCAGTTCAGCTCGGTTCGTCTCTAGCTTGTAAAAAAAACTAGTTGGTTCGCGAGTCAGACTATTTAATTATTTTGAATTAGTTGTAATATCATATATGATAAACATATAAATGAACCAAATAAAATATCGAAAATATGAAAATATTAATTCAAACATAATATTATAAAATATCATTGTACTAAATAAAAAATAACCTTCTCGAATAAAAAGTATAAAATATCATTTTACTAAATTCGACCGTTCGTAACTCTACTAAGTTTTTTCTTTATTTTATTATATCAATTATTAGAAAAAAAGGAAAATACATTATAATAGTATACTATGTTTAAACAATATATTATGTTTTATTAAATACAATATTATATATGATATACAAAAAAGGAAAATATGTTATTTTTACATGATTTTGTTTTCAGCTCGCGAGCCAGCTCGTCTAAGCTCGGACTCGTTTTGGACTCAGCTCGTCAGCTCGTTTTTTAAACGAGTTAGAAAATACCCAGCTCGACTCGCTCAAATATGGCCCGAGCTAGAGGTGGCTCGCGAGCCGACAGCTCATTTTACATCCCTACTGATTAAGATGAGATTACAATTTTCACTGATATGTCCCGCTGCACATTTCCCTGCGTTTCGGCCGCGAGTTATTACGTTCTTATACAAAGACGAAAATACCCTCACGTTTCAAAAATATTCATCATATTTATTTAGGGTAACTTCAAAAATACTCTTTATACACTATTTCGACTTTTAAGTCTACCTTTTGTTAAAAAAAGGTTTTCACTTAAAATGTACTCTTAAAATATTGATAACTTCATATTATTTTTGTCCTTTAATTAGTCGATAATTTTTCTCTCTCATCCAAAGCACCTCGATTTCTGTCTCCTGTGGCGCCAAAATTATTATTCTCCTACACCACATCAAATTCGACACGAGTAGCTTGAAACCAACATCAAATTCGTCGCAATTAACTTGAAATCGACATCAGATTCACCCGAATAGGTTGAAATCATTTGTTGTCAATAAAGAAGCTTGTAATTAAGCACGTTCCGTAGAAAAACTATGTATATATAGTGAGTTTTTCGTGTATCTTGTATTTTTCATGTTTCTTTTGTGATTTGGATAACCCGAGTGAATAGTGAGTAATATGTATAGATTCGATTCTCCCTTTATCAAATCGAGTCTTATATTGATGTAGTCAAGACGAGTCATATTTATTAAAATGTCAAATGATCACAATGAGTGACAGTCTCTTCGAGTCGCACGGTCGCACTGGTCACAGAGTCTCCTCGAGTCGCACACGTCGAACTGGGTCATAAAGTCTAATTGAGTCACACGGTCGTACTGGGTCATAGAGTCTCATCGAGTTGTACGGTCGCACTAGTTCACAGAGTCTCATCGAGTCGCGTGGTCGCACTGGGTCATAGAGTCTTATCGAGTCGCACGATTGCACTGGGTCACAGAGTCTCATCGAGTCACACGATCACACTAGGTAGAGTCTCCTCGATTCGCACGGTCGTACTGGGTCACAGAGTCTCCAGCGAGTCGCACGGTCGCATTGGATCACAGAGTAGGGGTGGGCAATTCGGTTTTGGTCCAGGTTCCATGGGTTCGATTCGGGTTAGGGTTCCTCGGGTTATAAAAAATTGAATCCGAATTGAACCCATTTGGTTTTTGGTCTGGGTTCCTTGGGTTTCGGTCCGGGTTCGGGTTGTTCGGTTTTTGAAACATTGAACCCAAAAAACCCGAATTGTATATGGGTTATTTGGATATTTTGGATAATTTAGGTTCTTCGAGTTTTTAGGCTATTTAGGTACGGGTAATTCGGATTTTATAACAGATTCTACGGGTTATGGATTCTTTGTGAATTTTTGGGGTAATTCCTAATTTAACATACAATAAATTAAAAAAAAATACAAAGTAAAAATCCATAAACTATACCAAGTAAAAATTCAAAAAAAAATACCAAGTAAAAAAATCCATAAAAACTATTCGATTCATTCTTGTAGAATACTTCTACTCTAATTGAACTTCATTGTCACACGTTTGATCAAAATCAGACATCTGCAAATCCATCTGAGACATAAACCAAATCATAAAAATTTTAGTAATTAGTAAACTGTAGATTGAATTGAATTAGTAAAATTACTAATGAGAGCAAACGGACAAGTGAGGCAAACATGGCAGACGAACCAATGAGGCAAAACAGACTAATGAAGCAGACGAACAAGTGAGGTAGACGGGGCAGACGAACCAGTGAGGCAAGATACACGGGAGGAGGCGATAGATAGACCAGTGAGGCAAGGCAGACGAGAGGAGGTGACGAACGGACCAGTGAGGCAAGACAGACAAGAGGAGACGAGGACGGACCAGTGAGGCAAGACGGACGAGAGAAGGCGACGAACAGACCAGTGAGGCGATGGACGGGAAGAGGTAAAAAATGGGAGGAGGCAACGAACGAGAGATTTAGGATGACAGAGGAGGAAGAAACTTAGGAAGCACCGACCGAAAGGGATGTGAGTGAGAGAGACAAAGCATAAGTCAAGTTAGGGTTTTCTTTTTTTTAGGTTTTTTTCGGATTGTTTGGATTCTCCGGGCTATCTCGAACCCGAACCCGAACCAACCCGAACCCAAATGGGTTTTTGATATTGAATCCATATGGGTTTTCTATAGAACCCATATATCTCATGGGTTGGGTTATTTGGTCTAGGTCGGTCCCGGTAACCCGAAATGCCCACCCCTATCACAGAGTCATATTGAAATGCATAGTCGCACTAGGTCTTAAAGTCATATTGAAACACATGGCATTGGGTCACAGAGTCTCATCGAGTCGTACGGTCATATTGGATCACAAAATCCCATCGAGTCGCACGGTCGACAGAAACATATTGAAACATATGGTCGCGATGTGTGACAGATTGTCATCGAGTCGCATGGTCGCACTAGGTCACAGAGTCTCATCGAGTTGCACGGTCGCACTAAGTTATAGAGTCATATTGAAACATAGGGTCGTTCTGGTCACATAGTCTCATCTAATCACACCGTCACACTGGGTCACAAAGTCATATAGAAACATAGGATCGCACTAGGTTATAGAGTCTCATCGAGTCGTACGATAGCACTAGATCATAGAGTCTCATCGAGTCGTAGGGTTGCACTGGGTCACAGAGTCTCATAGAGTCGCACAGTCGCACTGGATCACAGAGTCTCATAGAGACGTAAAATCGCACTGGGTCATTTTGAATTTGAAACACATGGTCGCAGGGGGTCACATAATTTACCATCTTTTTTATATTTTTTATTACACGTGTAATCACTACAAGAAATATACGATTTAGGGACTAATGAATTCGTCGCGAATCCATCCCTAAACGTGTTTAGGGACGAATTAGGGACGACAATGAGTGATCCGTAAATGCGCATCGTAAAAATAAAACCGTCCGTAAATACGGACGGATAAATAAATCAGTAACCCGTTCATAATTACGGACTGCAAGGCCATCCGCAAAGCAATGGGAAACGCGACCAGGTCACGGACGGGAAACTCCACGAATTTTCAGATAGGTCGCGGGCATCCTTATATTGCGGACGGGACGCGACCCCTCCTTAAATTTTGCGGACGGCCACCGGACGAAAGGAGCCGTCCGTAAATTCTTTTGAAAAAATAAAAATTTTAATTATGATTTATAAATTTAAAATTAATATTAATTAATTAATGTTTTTACATCATTAACGTATATTTACAGATTTATTGGTGGTACTTCCGAATTATCGTCGTTGGAATCATTGTTTCTGCAGTAGCCTAATTGATATTTGGCATGTGTTCTTTCATCATTTTCAGCCATTGTTGGCATCCCCTTTGTGATCATTCAACTTCCCTTTCTAATTTTGAACGTTCTTTTTCTCATTCTTGTTGCATTCTAGATACGGTATTTTGAAGTTCGTATGGCACTGCTTTTGCCTTGACTTTGAAGGAACTTGCATGATGTGATGCCATTCCTCCAAGACCAAATATACGACCTTTGTACAGTGTTAATTGCTATAAAAGAAATATCGAAATTTAATTAAGATTATAAATAACAAATTTATTTTAAATTGTAGAGAATTTACCTTGAAATACATCTCATTGTATTCTTCCTGACTTAGAGAAGGTTGTGTCCCGTCTTCTCTCGACGAAATTTGGGACACTCATTCCGATGCCATGTTCTGAACATCGTCGTGAATAAGTTACGCTCTAGCATCTACCCATGAACCGTCGAATTTCTTCGTGTGTATACGTTCCAGCAATTCTACGTACGACGGTTTAGATCCTCTATTTCGTCTCAAACAAATTTAAAATATATGTTTTTAATATTAAGCAAATGTCAATCATATAAAAACTTAAAAAAATTAAAAATCTTACCAAACCTTCGTAAACTTCCACGAAGGAATAGAAACCAGCAGTATGTGCACTCATCTCGTATCCTTTTCTATCGGAAAGACGGGATTGTCTTACGCGCTCGTTTCTCTGCTTAAAACTGGGATCATCCCAATATACGCACATCTATTCCTAGACATATCTACCATCCAAACGGGTTTGCCTTTTTTCTCTCGATCTCTTTTGCAATCATTTACGAGAGTTTTGAGTCGAACTCCCACAACCCATTCAATTTAAACTTTACCAGTCCGTTAATCTTAGGGTTCCAATAAAAATTTTTGGTGAAAATAATGGAATAATTATTTTATTGAAATATCATTTTAATGTTTGATTAAAATAAATACTAATAAAAACGTACCACGAAAGATTTATATCATCATTCCTTGATATCGGGATCGGACTGCGTCCAATTATAACATGGACGATCATAATCAGCTTTCATCGTCTTTGTGATATAACGAGAAAGTTGATCGCAGTCAAATCTATAAATCAAAATTAAGGTAAATTAACACTTAATTAACTAAATATTTACAAAGTTAAATTTAAATTTAGGTTACGTACCACTGTACACCGTCTTCACGACTTGGATCTAAACGAGAAATTTTACGTCTTTCCTCAACCATCGATAAAAGATCTTCCAATATTGGTTTGTGATGCATTGGAGGCTCGTGATGCATCATTGGCTCGATCGGTGGTGGCATCTGCTGATAAAATGGATACGACATATATTGTGTCGATCCAATATTTGGAAATAAATTCGAATTTATAAAATCCAAAAAATATCGTATCGGATTGTGTTTTGTGAAGGAGATGGACCATTTGCACTTTTTTTCGAGATTGAACGGTTTCTCGTGTTACCGCCTCTTCCGACGCGACTAGACATACTAACAATTTAAATTAAAATATTATATCAAGTTTTAATTCAATACTTATTTTAAAAAGTTTTAATCTTAAATTAAATCAAGTTTTAATTCAGTACTTATTTTTAAAAAATTTAACTTAAATTGATTCTAATATAATTTTACAAACACATATAATATAATATATGTGTTCCTTAACCTAAACAAGAATATATAACTTAATATATGTTTCTTAACATAAACAAGAACATATAACTTAATATATGTGCTATTAAACTAAACTAATCAAATTTCTTGTAGATATTTCTACGAACATCTAACCTACACATTCCAAATGTAACTAAAATTATTACAAATTTAACTAAACTTAACCTAATATAAATTTAACTAAAATGTAACTATATATTAATCTAAGCTAATTTTAACTTAATATAAATTTAAAATATAACTTAAACTACACATTCCACAATTATAATAAATAAAATGTAATTTGCCCTTCCGGTGATGGTGACGGTGACGGTGACGACGACTGTGATGAACGATCGGACGGACTCTGACGGACGGCCCACGGCTCACGGGTTCACTCGCGGATGGTCGATAACTCATGGGTTCACTCACGGACGGCCGGCGGTAAGACGACTTCACAGACGACTCACGGCTTCACGGTCGGGGACAGACGAACGACTCACGGACGGGGACTCACGGACGGACGACGACTCACAAGGGATAGACGGACCGAGAAAAACAATGGCTGGGCGATGAGAAAGAGTCGCGACCATGAAATTTATAGATATTTACGGATGGAACGAGATTTCTGTCCGTAAACACAGATAGAAATGGGACACGTTCGCAATCGCGGACGCATACGGGACGGACGCCCGTAAATTACGGATGGCTTGTGGACATGTCTTGTTCCCGTCTGTGATTGCTGACGGTTTGTAGATGGAGTTCCCGTTCCATCCGTAAATTCTGTAATTTCATCCATGATTGTGTAAGGCTTACGGACGGTTTTTTGCGTCTGTCCGTAGTTTGAGATCCGTTCGCAATTCGTCCGTAATCTGAGAGACGGGACCAAAGGACGAGAACGGACCGAGAGATAGGAACCGACCGAGGGATAGGAAGTTAGGGATGGGAACAGACCGAGGGACAAGAACCAAGAGATGGGAACGGACCGAGGGACGAGAAGCGAGGGACGGGAACGAACCAAGGGATTAGAATGGACCGAGGGACGGAAACTTGTAACAATTAATAAAAACTTATATTCCGTCGATTAAATAACGAAGTTAACTATTCAATAACAATTCTTTTATGATTTTGAACATCCGATAACAAGTTAACATGAATTTTTCTTCAGAGTCACATTATTCTTCCGTCGATTCTTGTGTTTCTGAATTTGATTCGAATTCTTCTTCTTCTTCTCCATTTTCTTGTATCCCTTCATCTTCATTTGTTTCAATTTCTTCGACTTCACCATGCTCCAGTGCTTCAACAGTAACTTCATCAATAGCAACAATCTTGGTGGTTTGTTGTTGCATGGTCAATTATTGTTCTTTTGTGTTGTCGATAAATTTACCGTTTGGAAATATCTTCATTGCGAAACACCAACCTGAAGATGGCTCATATGTGGATAGGAAACGTAAAAAACTTGATCGGCTTGTGACACAAGAATAAAAGGCTCTTATTTTGCATATCTTCGTGTAGAGTTAACTTCTACGACTGATAATATTTTTATACTTGTTCCGGGACCGCTTATTTGATCGAACCAATCATATCGAAATAACATTACTCTTAGGCCGATGTAACCTACAAAAAATGGAAAATATAAGTCAATATATTCTAAAATATCATACATGGTATGGATAAGAAATGTTTTCGATTAGTAATGATACCTAGATATTCCAATTGCAAAATTTCTTTCAAAATCCCATAAATATATGGTTCGTCAATCGATTCACAATAGCTTTCACTTTTCACACATACACCATAGTTCATAGTTGACTTCAATTTTCCGTGTTTGTAAGTATGAAAGTTGTAACCACGTGTAAAATATATTGGTCAACTCGTAACTTTTACAATTGGTCCTTTAACAAGATCTCGTAGCCACAACGTGTGATTGCCGATCTCAATCTACATTACAGAGGAAACAATCGTCGTCAAAGCGTTAGAATATTATATAAAAATAATTTATTATTATTTAATCTATCATTTACTTACATATCATCTTATCCATGTGGAGAAATCTCTTTCTTTAAATTCCTGGAGTTGAGATTCATCATTATTCACATACGTATTCTTCAATATATCATCAAATGTCATGTAAAATGTTAGAAAATTATATAAATATTACACATTAAATACGCATACGCAATTGAATCCATATTTATTAGTATGTTACCTTTCAAAAGGTCGTAGATATTCACAGTTGAGTAAAATATATGTATTTGCGATGTGTAGATCTCGTTGTGATAACCATAGATCTTTCGCCTTACCAACAGTTCGACCAATTCCACATTCACGTATTGTTCCACAATTGAACCCTTGGAACAAGCTTTTTGTTTGGCTTTTTTCTTCAGATGAAACATAAATCTCTCAAATAGATACATCCAACGTAATTGAGTTGAACCTCGTAATGCGACTTCTATGGTAGATGAACTGTTAGATGCTCCATAACATCGAAAAATGATGGTGGAAAAATCTTCTCCAAGTTACATAGTACATTAACAATGTTACTTTTAAGTCTACGAATCACATCTACACTCAAATTTATCGCACATAAATCTAGAACAATTTGCTAGTACTTGAAAATTAAAGTATTAATTAGTTTATTTGACAATTAATATCTGTAAATTATTAATCATTATACTATATAAAATAATCAATGATACCTCCAATTGCTTCGTGTGCATGTTTGTCTATCAATTCAGAAAAAACATATGGGAAGTAGTCTTTGCATGAATACATGATAATTATGACTTTTCATCCCTGATAACTTTCCTATGAATATCGACACACCTTCCGATGTTAGATACACATCATGAAATTTCACGTCTTCCTTCAACCATTTCAACAATTTATATTTCTCATCATTCGACAATCTGAATATCGAAACTGGAGTGTTACCTTCGTCACTTATATGTAACTCCTTCCGTGAACAATATTCTTCTAGATCCTTTCGTGATTTAATGTTATCTTTCGTTTTTTCTGTGACATTCAGTACCGTGTTGATGATATTATCGAAAAAAATTTCTCTATGTGCATGACATCAAGATTGTGTCGAAGCTTTATATTTTTCCAATACGGCAGATCCCAAAATACGTTATTCTTATACCAATTATGAGTAATTCCATAACCATCAATTCTCGGATGATTTTTCCCTCCGCAATCTATACTCCTAAGAATACCCAAAACCATAAATCGTTCATACAAAATCTCTTCGCCTGTCAAAATTGGAGGAGGAGATTTCCGTACAACTATATAAGTTCCTCTTGTTGTGTCGTAATGTATCATCAATATGAAAAAAATGACGATGACAATCAAACCAATTCGTCTTTCGTCCATATTTTAACTGAAAAGCATTTGTTTCCCCCATGCAATATGGAAAAGCCAATCGACCATAAATTGTCCATCTAGATAGTGGTGTGGTGTAAACACGAGTTATAAATATTCCTAGACCACTTCACCGCAAGTATACGGATCGTGTAGTACCAGGGTCGATCTCTAGGGAGTAAAGCAGCTAAACTAAGAATAGAACTAAACTAAGACGGAAAAGGATAGAGAGGGATGTGATCCTAAATTCCTAAACTAACCTAAGTGGTGACAACGAAACTAGGTTGGGGATAAAGTCAGATATGATAAACACTACGGGTGTACGGGATACCGGAAATTGCATAGGTGAAACAACTAAGAATCATAGATCTATCAACTATTCTTGACAACGGAAAATTCATGCCCTAAGGTGAGGAGTGATTCTTCCGAGCCTAAACCTCCTAACCATGGATACGTGCAACCCTACCTTCCAGCAGTGATTAACCTGTACCATGGCAGCATTACGAACGCAATCATTATCCCTAAGATGACTAACCGACCGGTCAGATTCTCATTAG
>CM071867.1:28496018-28586380 GCA_036759665.1 Gynandropsis gynandra
ACGTGATCTAGACAAGCTGCCCCCTACTTTCGTGGCTGACACCTTGAACTAAACCCATAGGCTCTATGATTCATCCGTTCACCCTCAACCGTTGCTACCCTACTTTTGTGGCCTAACCTCGGTTGTTCTAAACCTGATCTTCCAAGACTAGAATTCTCCTTTCGGTCCTTCTCCTAACCCCTAACACATGCATCTACATGTCCATCGCAAACACAAGTAAATTCAAGCACTCAGATAAAGAATAGATGAACTAAAACAGGAAGATGCATTAAAATAGATCAAAAGTGGTTCTGGGATAGCCAAGGGCTAATCTCTTCTCCTAGAACAAACGAACTACTCGCTCATGCATCTGTAAAGAAACATAAACATAGTAGAAAGTCTAAGGAACATAAAAACCAAACAAAACCGAAGTGGTAGTGCTCGATCTCCAATGCTTCTCGCTTGTCTCCTCGCAAGAATCTCCTTATCTTCTACTGAACTAATCTCTAATGTAAACTTGCTTCAATGACGTCTTTTGCCTCCTTTTAAGCCTCCTAAGTCGGCCCAATCCTTGCCTAAATTTCCCCCACGAGTCCCCTTTGTTTTAAGTTAAGTTTACTTAACTTAATAAGTGATTTCGGGCCGCCACCCGCTCGGGCTCGGGTGCGGCTAGGGCGAGTCGTGCGGATGTGTGGGCTGGAATGCATGCCCGATCGGGCATGGTATGTGTGCCCGCTCGGGCACAAGGCAAATGGTCGGGCAAGTCATGCCCGAGTCGTGCAAATGGTGCACAAGTTTGGCCGAAGGTCTTGCCCGGTCGTGCAAGGGTTGTGCCCGACCGGGTGAGGCTTTTCCATGCTCAATCTCGTCCCGTTTGTCCCGTCCAAATATGCGTAAAAGCCTGTAAGAACATGAAAAGCACGAAAACAAGTAAAACAGATACGGAATCATACGTAAAACATCACATATGTATCAAAAACGTCTCCTAAATCGTGCAAGAAATACGTATGAAAACGAGATGATCATAGATATCTAATTAAGAACCAATGTAGATAATAATATCAATAATATCGACATTTGAACAAATGTTAAATGTATTTTTTTGAAATTTCTTAAACTCATCGGACAGGTTCTTAAAACATTACTATCACTTTTGAAACACAAGCATTTGTTCGACACTTCTTAGGACACATGGGTCAAAATCCATTTTAACCATTGATTGACGTTATAAATGAATTATTTTGATTGGTTTTTGCCCTTTTATCCTTTTACATCCATAAATTCGTCGAATTAGCATCTATTGATCCATAAATGCGACCAAGCGACCCATGCGACCCTAAATTGGCATTAACTAGTTTGACGTTGTAAATGTATTGTTTTGACTGGTTTTTGTCCTTTATCATTTTAAATCCATAAATTCGATGAGTTCGCATCTATTGATCCATAAATGCGACCAAGCGACCCATGCGACCCTAAATTGACATTAATTAGTTTGACGTTGTAAATGTATTATTTTGATTTGTTTTTGTCCTTTTATCCTTTTGAAATCCATAAATTTGCCAAGGTCACATCTATTGATCCACAAATATGTCCAATGCGACTCATGCGACCATTGTACCTCTACGACGCTGTTAATGTATTATTTTCGTGATGCGACCCATGCGACCAAGCAACCCATGTGACGTTGTAAATATATTATTTTCAAAATACGAACCCTACGACCAAGCGACCCATGCGACGCTGTAAATGTATTATTTTCATAATGCCACCCTAAATTGGCATTAATTAGTTTGACGTTGTAATATGTATTATTTTGATTTGTTTTTGTCATTTTATCCTTTTAAATCCATAAATTCGTCGAGTTCGCATATATTGATCCATAAATGCGACTAATGCGACCCATGCAACCCTTGTACCTTTGCGACGCTGTAAATGTATTATTTTCATAATGCGACCCATGTGATCAAGCGACCCGTGCGATGTTGTAAATGTATTATTTTCATAATGCAACCCATGCAACCAAGCGACCATGCGACGTTGTAAATGTATTATTTTCACCATGCGACCCATAAATTAGTTAGACGCTGTAAATTTATTATTTTAACCAAAATTCCGCCGAACGTTTCACCAAAATTTCAAAAAACATAATTGTATGGTCAAAGTTGGCCAAACCCTTTTTCTTCTGTCGAATCAATGTGAGGGTCAAATCTTTTTGAATTTTAGTCGTTCCCTTTTTTCAAATAACGGAACACACACTCGCTCTCTCTAACTCTTATCATCTTCCACCCATCTTTCACTCTAACACTCACAATTTCGAAAATTCCACATTTCCTCATTTCGTCCAAATCATTCTTCCGAGCTATTTGGAGTACTACGTACCTTGTAATCTCCTTCATTTGTCTCTCTGTATGTATGTTACAATTAGAGAATGTACATATTTGACTTTGTTTTTTCTTTTTTGTTACAAGACAATCCGAGAAAGTTATTCGATGGGCATATTGATGAGAAAACGAGGGACAACAACACGGTAACACTTAAAGCAGATGTGTTTTACAAAACATGGGAAGTCAAGTTGGATGGCTCCAGATTCACTTATGGATGGAAAGATTTCTCCAAGGACCATGATTTTCGTATTGGGGATTTTTGTAGTTTTCCATCACGAAGGTGACATAGTTTTTAACGTCACCGGTTTTGGAGAAGATATGTGTAATCTGCAATATGCATCATCATCATCATCAAACGCAGAAGCAGGGTCATACTCTTTCGCTCAGACGATTTTCACAGTAACAAACACACATTTAAATTTGGTCGTAGATGCATTGGTAAATGACCTCAAACTGATTCATCATATATCACTTCGATTATTTATTTGTTTTTAATCATTTCTACTGATGTAACTTGTGTGATGTCACAGACCCTTCCGATAGGGTTTGCGAGGTCGAGCGCTCTTAGCGGTAGACGATGTAAGATAATGCTGATAAACGATCAAGGAAGGGCGTGGTCGGTAGATTTGAGGCTCTAGTCGTGGTGGCGCTAGCATCAGAGGGGGTTGGAGAAATTTTTGTCACGAAAATAGACAAAACGAGGGTTATTCCCTCACATTTGAACTCGTCTCCAATGGATCATCACATGTGCTTCGGTCTGTCCCTCCAACAGGGTCTAACAACAACATGGTTTGATTTTAGTTGTATTTTGATTGGTTTGAATTCCCTTGAACTTGAACTTCATATTTGTATTTTGTTGGTTTTTTACTATTATTCTGGAGTTACTATTATTATTAGTATCGGTATTATTATGGGTTTACTATTATTGTGGATTTACTATTATTTTGACAATTGTGACCTTATACCCCTGCGATCACTACGATCCTTGTACCCCTACGACCCTTGGACCCCTGCAACCCTTTGATCCCTTTGTGACCCTTGGATTTCTGCGACCCTTTTACCTCTGTGAGCCTTGCACCTCTGCGAGCCTTCAAAAATATGAAACAAATTTTAAAAATAATAATTTATTATGGCTCAAATTATTTAAAAATAATAATTTATCAAGTTGTTTATAAATGAATATTAATCAAATTTTAAAAAGAATAATTTATCAAGTTATTTACAAATAATATGAATCAAGTTCAAGGATGACATGATGGGATGCCATTAGTCTCGAGGTTTAAGGATACATCTTCCATTCACAAATACATTAGTAGCCATCTTCTCACGCATGGAAGCAACATTATCGTCGTAAATTTTGGGTAACTCCTCACCTTTTTCAATACAACGGCTTCTAAGAATTTGAAAACGTAAACACCACAGTCATTCACACTTTTGTTCTGTGACATACCTTTATAATACTCGTATTGCCATTTATCTTCTCCAGAGCAAAGAAACCCTCCGAGTCAGAACATCTAGGGGATAGTTGTTCTTATCATCTCCATCACAGGATCGATATGTGATTCCTTCATCCTACTTTGGTAGTCGTATACCGTGATGCATTGGGTTTTGAAATCCAATTTCATGGCTACCCAATAAATAGGTACATATTGATTTTCGGATGATAGAGTGTTTACAATTGAGACCAAGACATTGTAATGATTCACTGGTTTGTACTTACTTCTTAATGGATACTTGCCATCCAAATATTCAGTAAGGGTTTCCTACAATTCTTCCTTATTCTCGTACATCCATATCCTGAGCGTGTGCATGAAAGCAATAGGACAAACATAATAATCTTTATATATGAAGTCATATATGCTCATGCAATCATACATCTCGAACAACGCCTCATCCAATTGCTGCAAAAAATTTAACACACACGAATACATATGACACAAAATGACCTTTGTCACCTTTGTGACTTTTGTGACTAAGGGTTACAAAACTTACATTATCTTCAAGCTATATGTTAGCCTTTAATATGATCTCCCAAAACTCTGGCCCCCAAGGACAATCTAGGTCAGATATTCACCAACGCTCTTGATGATGTTTCATCATAAATCTATATAGAGAAGTCAATTTTATACCACTAGCGTCAATGAACGAATGCTCTCGGGTTATCCTGCCCTCTTCCATTCCTTTGTGTCCGACAAAATATCGATTTCATGTAGATTCTTCAACCACCTTTTTTACAAGTTCTTGAACCACCTTTTCTGCGGGCTCTTCACCCACATCTTATGCATCAATAGCTTTCCTTCGCCCCCGCCCTTTCGCTGGCCCTTTTTTTTACTCTTTTCGTCAGCAGATGTTCAACATATGGCTCTTGCCTTCCCTTCCGTGGTCTTAGATTTCGTTTAATTACCGTTGGACTATCAGACTCATTTGATAAAGGTCCAACATCTGCATAAAAATTATTTCATTAGACTCAAAGCGATCCCTACGACCCTGCGACCCTATGACCCATGCAACCCTACGACCATATGACCCTGCGACCATGCGACCCATGCTACATATACGACCCCTACGACCATGGCGACCCATGCCACCAATGGGACATAGCGACCCATGCGACCTTGCGACCGATACGACCAATGCAACCTTTTGTAACCCGTGCGACCCGACTTTATGACTCAAATGAACTTTAGTGACTCAATATTACTTACTTGTTGGTATTTTGACATCTTTGACAGGAACTTTTGGAGTTCCCTTAGCACCAACATCAACGATGACCTCTTCGACATGACCCACTGGAGTATCCTCGGTAGGAACCTCCTCAGCGGTAACCTCTTTGTCAGGACCCACTGGAGCATACTCGATAGGAACCTCCTAGCGGTGACCTCTTTGAGAGGATCCACTGGAGTATAATCGGCATGAACCTCCTCAACGACAACTTCTTCGACAGGATCCACTGGAGTATCCTCGGCAAGAACCTCCTACAGAACACCAACGGCAGCATCTGCATAAAAAATACTTCATTCATTAGACTCATTCTTCGTTACATTGATGCGGCCCGTGGGATATATGAGACCCATGCAGCCTTTTTGACACATGCGAACCATGGGATATATGCGACCCTTGCGACCTATGTGACCCTTGCGACACATGGGACATATGCGACCCTTGCAACCCTGCGACTTATGAGACCCTTACGACCCATGCAACCATTGTGACCCATGTCAACTCTCGCTAGAAATTGACTCAAATGACCTTTTTCACTCAATATTACTTACTTGGTGGAACTTCAACATGAGCAACCGCTGCAGTAACCTCTTCGGAAATGTATTCAATTAGAGGAATATTGTCGGCAGATGTAAGAATTTCAACTAATCTTGAAATGTTTGCCAAATCCTCTTATGAGCCATCACTATAGTCATTTTCAACCTCTGACTCAACCAGCTCTTCGTTTGGCTCTTTTCTTGACACTAGATATGGACGTCGAAGGAATTCAAAATCATCATCTCTCATAGTGTCGGAAGATTGATGTTCGGTGCTCGCATCTTTCTCGGCAGACTTTGATTTTGCCTTGTCAGCACCCTGGGAATTTGCCGCTTTCGATTTTTGGATTAGGAAAATGAAACCTGACATCTCTTAGAAGGTCTCTTACGATATTGGTGATTTTTTTCTCTGACTTCTTTATTTCCTTTATTAATTTATGCTCTAGTGTCAGATGGACTAGAGCTTCTTCTCCTTCATCATCACCTTCTCTTTCAGCTTCAGCTTCAACATCATATTCTCTTTCTTCATCAGCTTCAGCAACACCTACCCATCCTTCCTCTTCGTCAGCTTTAGATATGGGTGGAACATCTACAACCTCTATTCCGTTTTCACTCACGCTCTTCTTCCTCTTGGTCCAATTCCTTTCCTCTTCTGTTGATCATCAAGAGCTGCTTTTCGCGTCAGCAGTTCTTGCTTACGGATGTCCTCCCAACAAATATCCTTCAGATTTCTATGTAAATGTTTCATCCATATTTGAACATTAGGATCATTGCATCCCTTGTAATCCTCCAGATAAAAAACTAAAGCTTCCTCTTTGTGTTCAGAACGCAGAATACTTCGAATATCCTCCAAAAATAAAAATAACCATTATGAACCTTTGTGACCCTTGTCACCCTTGTGACCATTGTGTCATTGTTACCTTAGAATCTCCGATCTGCCTTATCATGTCTACATATTTCGGGTGAAAATTGGATTTAACCCTCTTCTTGTACATCCGTGGGCATGATGGATCCACGTCCATAACATCAACATACCAACCCTTTCCACCCAAACTAAAGATGGTTTCAAATGGAAGTAATTGAAATATTAGAACGAATGAATAATATATATAACTTACCATTAGTGGGATCATGAAACCGCCACAATGCCATTTTGGTTTCAGTGATTCCCCGCTAATGTGCTTGTGGTAAGTATCCATAAGCTTCTCGAATGAGTAAAGCCCCCATGGAAAGCCTTCACAAAATTCCATGTCATCAACCATGTCAATGAGATCATGGCTGGTAATGTTTTCTGATGAAGGCTTATGATCAAGAACTTGCGCCAATAGTATTAAAGTTGTCAACCTCGTCCGGTCGGTGGAATTCTTCGCTTTCACAAGCTTTTCACTCACTTGTGTGACGGTCACCTTTCCACGACCGAATTTCTTCACCCTGAATGTATCACCCCTTTTGAACTCCCATCCTTTAGGATAGGATCTGCAGTTCAATCCGGTAATTAGTACATGCTCCACTACAGAGTATCGAATGTGAATAACTTTTAAGACGAACCACAACTCCTTCTTATCCCGTACAATCACAAAGTGGTTTAGTAGGACAAACATTTGAACCTTTGTCAATGCGGACTCACATTGGAAATGGAATAAATACCTAAATTGTGTCCCTTTGTCGAAGTAATGCAACTTATATTCATCTAAGATCCCGTCAACTTCTTTATTGTCTCGTAAGGATAACACTTGGTGATCTTTGGCATTTTATCCATGTTCTTGAATTCATACAGAAACTTCGGCTTTGGTGGAACCTGTAAAATGACCAATTAAGAATACATTAGACTTCTACCAACTCAAGCGACCCTTGCGACTCAAGTGACCCTTGCGACCCATGCGACTCAAGCAACTCTTGTGACTTAAGCGACCCATTGCACTCAAGTGACCCAAATGGCTCAAACGACCCTTGCGACTCAATGAGACTCAAGTGACCATTAAAACCCAATGAGTCGCTCGAGTCGAAGATGATCATGAGTCGCTTGAGTCAAAAAGGATCATGAGTCTCAAGCAACCCTTGCGATTCAAGCGACCCATGAAACTATGTGACCCTTGCAACTCAAGCGACTCACTGAGATTCAACCGACTCACTGACTCATTGAGACTCAACCGACTCACTGAGACTCAACCCTATTTCAAATCAACAACAATTTTACTTTCAACAGCCTGCAAAACCCTAGAAATTGATCTACTTACACTTACTGACGCCATTGAAGATTGATTTGTGCTCTCTTCTTCACTATTGATTCTTGTCATTTCTTTCTCAGTTCAAAATTTCCTTGATCTCAACTTGAATTTTCCTTCTTGTCAACTTCAAATCGATCCCTCTCAAATACGAAAACCCTTCGTATTCCTTGTTCTCAACTTTGAAACAGTTTTTCCTTTCGATAAACTGCCAGAACGTGTGTTTTTCACGTGCGAAAATTAATGGCAAATTTGTCTTTTTCACCAATTTTTATTTTATAATTATTTCACGAGGTTAGACGTGAAGTACTTAGCCCTACGAGTATTCAGCCCTATGAGTATTAGATATATCAATTTGGGTTGGGTTTAGTGGGTTAACCCAACCCAACCCATTTAAATAGAGACGAGTTTTTAATAAATCTATATATTAATAAGGCAAGTTTGGTGTGGGCTCTGAAGGCATCTCGCTCCTCAGCCCTCCACCTCAGCCTCTCCACATTTATTCCGCCTCATCTACACTCTCCCACGTTCTGCTCTTTCTCACCCACGAACTCCACTCCCTCCTCCACGATTTCGCTTTCACTCGCCATCTACTCTGCCCGTTCGCCTTTATCTTCCCTCTGCTACACGCTCCACACCCCGCCTCATCTCATCTCCTTCTCCGGTCTGGGTTTGGACCTCATTCCGGCGCTCTGCGACCGCCTGCAAGTGCTCGCTGGCATTTACGCTCCGCCCGCCGCCTTCGCCTGTTACCCCCTTTAATAAATGTCGCCGCGCTTTCGAATCGCCATCCTATGAAATACCCATGCCGCCCATGCCCTGAAATTGCCGCTTCGATTCGTTTCCACCATTCCATGGACGTAAGTCTCGCTCCTCTCTTTTCTTATCTTTCCCTTCATCCATCCATCTATTGCTCGCTTTCGTCCGGATTCCGCCATTATCTTAGGAAATGCCCATGCCGCATAATCAATCGCGCAGGTTGTTACCTCAGGAGGATTGGGGTTTACATAACATAATAACTGAGTCCGATGAGCACTTTCGAGGAATCGTAAACGGGATTGTCCAGATTCTAACAATCGATTGCTCCCTGGTTTCCCACGTGCCCGTTTCCTCAGGGTTGGTCCTCTTTTTCCTGATATTGGACAATGAATTTATTCTTGGTTTTACTTCGAAATCTTAATCATAGGTTTGGTTCTCAGATTGCGTCGGAGGAACATCCCGATATATTAGAGGCTTATTCCGTTTCCGCTGTTCCTTTCTTCGTCTTCTATAAGGTAACATGGGTTCATTGATTCGGGTTGAAGTTTACATGTGATGTGTTTAGGATTTAAGGTTTTGTCGAATTGGTTTCGTAGCTGTTCTGTTCTGCGTTTGCTTTATATTAAAAGTTGATATATATTTTGTAATCTCTTCCAATGGGCAAATTGTTTCTTATACATCAATGTGCGAGGTTAGCTTCACCGATGGAGGTTAGACGACGAGCTGCACATAGTACAAAGATTTGCGCTCGGCCGGATGACACTGAAGGACCGGTGGGTCAGTGAGGTATTCCTACTTCTTTGAATTTTTCCCATTTTCTAAATTCTCTAATATGATTTCTTCTCCTTTGAATTACAAAGATCTATCCAAGTACGATTTGGATCAAATTAGTGCTTAAATTATCGATATTTGCATCAAATTAGTAGTTTTTCCCGTTATGTCAATGCTTAAATCATCGATCTTTGCATCAAATCAGTAACTTTTTCCACTATGTTAATGCTCAAATTATCGATCTTTGCATCAGATTAGTAGCTTTTCCGTTATGTTAATGCTTAAATTATCGATCTTTGCATCAAGTATCGATACTTTAATGCTTAAAGTATCAATCTTTGCATCAAATTAGTAGTTTTTTCCGTAATGTTAATGATTGACTCATCGATCTTTACATCACATTAGTAGTTTTTTCCGTTATGTTAACGCAGGGTCGTGGCCCAGTAGATGATTTCAGCTACGTAGATCTTCCCGAGAATTATAAGGCTTTGTTCAAACTATACGATCCTTTAGGAGGTGAGCATTTTAATATTTTCGTAGCGGGTTTAAAAAAGGCTGATCGAATTGTTACAGTAAGCCATGGATACGCGTGGGAGCTAAAAACATCAGAAGGATTATGGGGTTTACCTAACATACTAAACGAATCCGATGAGCAATTTCGAGGAATCGTAAACGGGATTGATTCAAAAGAATGGAACCCGATATTCGATACTTATTTACAGTCCGATGGTTATACAAATTATTCATTGGAAACACTTCAATTGGGTAAAGCTCAATGTAAAGCTGCATTACAGACAGAATTAGGTTTACCAGTACGACCAGATGTTCCATTGATTGGTTTTATTGGCAGATTGGATCATCAAAAGGGTGTTGATTTATTAGCTGAATCAGTTCCATGGATGATGAATGAAGATGTTCAACTGGTCATTTTAGGTACAGGACGGGCAGATCTCGAAGAAGTACTTAGAAAATTAGAGAATCAATATCGAGACAACGCACGAAGATGGGTCGGGTTTTCAGTTAAAACGTCGCATAGAATAACAGCGGGAGTCGATGTTGAACTCCGAATTATTTGTTTTTTTCCCAACTTGTATGACACAATACCCAGAATGTAATGCCATAACAATAATTTACCATGAATATTGAATGCATCTATTATATGAAAACAACAATTTCTGTTGTTTTCCCACAAAATAGCTCATAGTTCAGTTCTGAACTCATCCACCGTACAATTGAGAACAAGACATCGTTTGAAGAAGCAACTCAAACATGTTTCTAGGGAAATCCTCCTCAATTCACTCTACTTCACACGATCTTAAGGTACACCATGAAGGTTTTCCCTTGCATCGCCATAACCGAGCAATTGATGGAATCGTGTTTCATATCATGATGTCCAGCGCCTCATTCAGTCTATCAACTAAACCTGCGTTCTGCATGATTGCGTTTTCGATGTCTTTTTTATCCTGCAATAATTCAGCTCACCCACAAAAACATAGCTGTGCCAAAACACTTTGTCATATACGTCCATTGCATTTTATTAAACACTTTGTCATATACGCCCATTACAATATTTTAACCTTTTTCGTTGAACTAATACATACCATTACTATACATTCTAAATAATACATTTATATATCTTCCCGCGCATCGCGCGTGTATATACCTAGTTGGTATAAATTTATATGGATTTATTGGGTATAAAGCTCACTTACATTAAGTTTACTGGTTTTACCCATTTAACCCGTTAGGCCCATATATCATTTATTTCTCTCACCTTTACTTCTCTCACCTCTCTCAGACGTTCTCTGTCATCACGTTCACACTTTACTTCAAATTCATTGTCGTTCCGAATACTCGATTTTACCCGTTTTTTACCCGATTTTTATTTGAATTTTAAACTTATTTCAACTAATTTTAACACGATATCACCTAATTTCACTGAATTTCAAAGCGATTTCACTCAATTTTAATCTGATTTCATCCAATTTTAACTTGATTGCACTCAATTTCCCCGAATGTCAACCCGATTTCACCTAATTGCTCAATTTCACCTAATTCCAACACAGTTTCACCCAATTTTAACTCGATTTCATCCATTTTTAATCCGATTTCACTAAATTTTGACTCAATTTCACTAAATGTCACCGAATTTCAGCACGATTTCACCCAATGTCATTGAATTTCAACTCGATAAAATTGGATGGAATCGAGTTAAATTTGGTGAAATTGGGTTAAAATGTGTGAAATCGAGTCAAAATTGGATGAAATTTAGTGAAATCGGATTAAAATTAGGTGAAATGGGATGAAATCGAGTTAAAATTGGGTAAATTCAATTTTATAAAGTATTGTTTTGAATATTAAAATATTAATTATAAATGATAATATATATATATATACAAAATATTAATTATATAAATAAATCCGTTTATTCCGAATAACTCGTTATTAAATAGATCGGATTGAATCTAACTCAATTATATTTATTGAGTACAAACCAACCCATATCTCCAACCGATATATCTCTGATATTCGATCTTCAAGGATGTATGATATTCTCCCTATTTATTTATACGATCAACCCGACCCGTAAGGTAACCCGTTTCATCTCAATGGGTCGTCGACTCGTCTTGGCCCAACGGGTCTTATTATTCACCGATCACTCTCGCATAAAGTTGTTTCCCTCTCCCACTGTTTTCCGCTTTGATTTACTTGACAAATAATACGCCAAAACCCCCGCCGGAGAATGGAAGCGCCGGCGATGGGGACGGTGACGCCGTTGGCTTCGATGTTTCCGGAGGAGGAGGCGAGGAAGGCGGCGAAGCGAGTTGAGGAGAAAATCGGAGAGAAGCAGAACGAGATGTATCGTCTCGATCAGTTTGTGGCCGATAATGCTAATCTCATAAACCTCGTCAAGAAGCTTCCAGACCAGCTCAATCACGATGTAATGGTGAGTTATCCTGTATCCATGCGATGTAGAATATGTTCGTTCTTCGCTTCAGTCCAAAGTATCTGATGTATGTTCTGTTTTGTTTTTCCCTTGCACAAAGGTTCCGTTCGGGAAATTGGCGTTTTTTCCAGGTCGATTGATTCACACCAACGAGTTCTTGGTAAGTCTATACAATAAATGTATGTCTTTAGACTCTTCGGGGGCTCATCTTTCTCTAGGTTCGCTTCATAGCTGGGTTCTTCGAATTCGTTTCTTTTCCGAATCTGTCTGAGCTTGATATGAATTGGAATTCCTTGTTATTGGTTTTCTTTGTTTGATCTTTATTTTGATGTTTCCAGAAAAAACACAAATACTAAAAAAAGGTTTGTATTATTTCTCACGGATTGTCTTTGATAGTCTTTTGCTATGCGTTTTGAGTTCAGGATTTAACATTAGCATATTGAGGCAAGTGTAGGTTGCTTTGAACTCATCTGAAGGACTTAATTTTATGTCACTTAAACCAGGTGCTGCTGGGCGAGAATTACTACACTGAGAGAACCTCAAAACAAACTGTCGAGGTTTTGAAGAGAAGAGAAAAGACTTTGAAGTCCCAACTTCACTCGCTTAAAGCCGAGATTGAGGATCTTCGAACGGAGGCATCATTCTTCACAAGAACTGCTTCTGAAGCAGCGGTAATATGTTATAAATCTCTTTTGCTACAAGAAGGAATACTATTTTAGTCTTTACGACAAGAATTTTACAATTAATTTATCTTGAAATGGCACTTTTGTCACCTGTGTTTGTGTTATAATTGTTTTAGGAAGGTCTTGTTGAGATTAGAGAAGAGTATGTGGAGGAAAGTTCTTCCGGAAGTGTGACTCAATCAGAAAAAGAACTCCAGCTGCTTCCCGAAAGAGAGAATGCCAAAGATGAAGTGAAAGACGATGAATATGAGCGAATCCTAGCCAGGTTAGATGAACTTGAAATGGAAGAACTGAAGGGAGAAACCGAGGATGATAGAGACGAAGAACTTGATTCTGACATGGAAAATGTAGAGTACAGTGAGAACAATTTGGAGGAAGAAACGGGTGAAATAGATCACAGCAGGGCTGAATATGAGAAATCCGATGCACAATGTGCTGGGCAGAGTGATCATGATGTTGTGGAACTAGAGAGAACTGAATCTCTTCCTAAGAAGAATTCAGGTTATAGCTTTCCTAATCAGGACCCGAGATATTCAGAGGTACATTCAGTCAGAATTCGAATCTGAAATTATGTGTACGGTTATAGATATCATGTTGATTTACTTTAACACAGGGTTTGAGATCTTTTGGTATTGGACCAAGAGGCAAAGATGCAGCTACTGAAATGTTAGCAGAGAAACATGTGGGCACATCTACATACGGTCTGAAGGAACCTGCAGCTTCCAGAGGAAGGTCTGGAACCAGTGTTATAGCTCCACAGAAGAACGAGGTAACATTGGACTTGCACAATAAGCCATGACCAGAAATCATGTTCGAATATGTCTGTGTTTGCATCTGAAATCTAGTTGATAAGGCCTTCTATTATGCTCGCAATCCTATTATCCGTCCAGAGTGGTTAAATAGGTTTAAGTCTTCTACTACAAAGCTTAACGTTTTACTACTGCAAACGTTTTACTAGATGGTGCAATAACTGATGTCTTTTCATGCAGTCACTTGTTCAGAAACTGAAGCCTGAATACGATAATCAGAAGGTAAATTTCTGTTTTTTGTTTTTCAGCTCAATCATTGAATAGAGCCATATGGATACTCGGGTAGGTAATGCATTCTCATGATTGTTTACGCTTGGTAAATTGGTCAGGCTTTCACGGGATCGATAGTAGAGCACGCCGATCATTTAAAAACAGAGACACACAGCCAAGTTCAGGTACTTGCACCAACACATTCATTTACACTAACATCACATTCTTGCAAAGCAGAAACATGTTATGTTCTTATGGCGACTTCTGTTTTATATAACAGTCAACGGGTTCTCAACCATCAAAGCCAGTTTCAAGATTCAAGGCGCAGAGAAGGTAATTATCGAACCCACTGTCTTATTCACTTTTCCGTTGTCAGACGATCATACATGTGCCATATTTCTATGTAAGCTGTTGAACATTAAGTTACCTGTCTTCTAAATCTAACATTCACGAGTGGTGAATCCTCTTTTTATAAATATGTATATTTACATTTTCAAAAAAACAAACCCATAAGACCAAACATCTTGTATTTTACACGAATTTACCCATCGTGTAAAGAATCTCTCCACCTCTTGAAGTCTTGGAGGAGTTTGTGTCTCTCAGAGGGAGTTGCAGACAACACCCATCTGCTAAACTCCACAATCTTCATGCCTTTGAACTCAGCTACCATCTTGTACTGCTTTCTTTTCCCATCCACATTCGAATATTTATCATCGTCATCACTATTTTTTCTCTTCTCTGTATTGTGCACAACTTTTGTAGGCTTTAAGTTTTCTTCACTATCGCCGTCTTCATCCATCCTCAGAGTTTGCTGTCTCGCATTGACGTCATCACTAATTTTTCTCTTCTTTGTAATGTGCACAACTTTTGTAGGCTTTAAGTTTTCTTCACTCTCGTCTTCTTCATCCATCCTCAGAGTTTGCTGTCTCGCATTGACAATATCTTCATTTCGATGTGCGTACACAATGCCTGCACTTACGCAAATCGTTAAATCATCATGATAGTACCTCGGCAAGTAGAGTAAATACCGAGAGATTTAGGTAACTCTTACCCAAATCTCTGAACATAGGTTTCTCAGATTCAGGCTGTGACGATGATAATGCCTTTGTTTCAACTTCTTCTTCGTAAGCACTAGTCTCAGGCATTGGCTTCTCCATCACATGCTTTCCTTTTTCATCATGTTTATCCTCCTTATGTGACTCCACAATTCTGCTGAAGAGTTTATCAGACAGATCGCGGAATAAATTAGAGATTCCAAATAGTTCCCCTTGAAACTCTTTACAATCCTGACGACAAGATGTATCATTTCAGCTTCAAGAAAAGACGATGTTCTTTCGGAAAACCTACATTCATAAGATCTTACATTATACATACCTGGACGCCTTCAAAGTACCGTCTCTCCATTTTCCCTGCAACAGCGATGTTTGAAAGCTGTTGCTTATATACTTGCCGTGTATAAACTAATTCCTCAAGGGAACCTGCAGCCAAGAGACGGAATACCACCACATGACGTTTCTGTCCAAACCTAAATGACCTATCCTGCGCCTGCAAGTCATGAGCTGGGTTCCAGTTTGGGTCAAATATAACCACACGGTTCGCACTCACGAGGTTTAGTCCTAGCCCCCCAGCTCGAGTTGATATGAGAAACACCTGACACAGAGATCTGATTAGAACGGGTCGGCAGGAAAGAGGAATTCTGTCCAGTTAGGTTTCAGAGATCAACTTGTTTGCTAGCACTCGAATTGAAGTCGTCTACGAGAGATTGCCGTAGGTTAGTCGGGGTAGAACCATCAAGTCTTGAGAAGCAGTAGCCCTTTCTTATTAGGAACTTCTCTAGTATGTCCAACATCCTGTAAACACCCGTTGAATCGTTCAAACTCCAACCCGAACATCAATAATTGCCAACTGCTAATCCATATGTCCAAACTCAAACCAAACACAAGCGGCACATTAATCTGTTTTCATGGAGTTTGCTTCCAAATCCAACAGCAAAATCCACTAACAGGAATTGCCAACTATTAATCCAAAAGTAAGTACAAGTTCCGATAAGCTACGGGTCTATGGTATGGGAAATAATACACATTACCTGACAGAGTAACTGAAGAGAAGTATCTTATCACCCTTTGAAATCCAAGAGGCCATCAACTTCTCCAAGGCTCCCATTTTCCCACAATGTTTAACATCACTGAGTTCCATGAAGTTCTCATTTGGGGCAGTACCTCCCATTAGATCAATGTCTCGTCCAAACACCTCAGATACAAACTCTGCATCCCTTTTTTGTTTGTCTCGCTCGTCTTTTGGGTTTGGTTTGATGAGTTCCAAATGATTGCTTATCTTAAACAGAAAATAAATGCTACTCGTAACATTGGAAATATATAAATCAAGATGATCACATCTTAAAAAGGGCAAGAAGGCAGTTATATACCTGTTGGAGTTTCACAAGACAAGGAAGGACCAAGCAGAAGGGGCAAGAATCACAACCATCTGGGCTATCTCTGTGAAGGTACGTCCAGATAATTCCATCGCGAATAACCCTTCTGCAACACTCTGATTGCTTCAGCGGGCTTCCACACGCGCATGGAACATCTTTATTCACAAGGCACTGGATTTCTGGAAGTTGCAGCATTCTCTGATACACTCGTTTTTGCAATGCGCTCATCTCACAAAATACTACATTATCTTCCTTTCCCATCATTAGATGCCCAATGGTTTCCTCCTTTGTCCTCCTCAACATATACTTACGCAAAACGTTAACCAGATGTTGTTTCCTCTTATCTGCAATCTGGACAAACCGTTCTGGAGCAGTCGCTCTCTGTCCGTGCTTCAATGGGTCATCATAGAATTCTCGGAAATGTTCCCGTGTCCCAAGCGAACCTGGTGCTACCCAGTCAAACAGATTAAATAGCTCTGCAATCTTGTTCTGCATCACCGTTCCCGTGAGGCCAATCCTTTTCCGTGTCTTGATCTCTAGACATGCCTCATAAAGTTTGGATTTTTCATTCTTTAGCCGGTGTGCCTCATCAACAATCACTATTTCCCAATTTACACATGACAAGATGTGGCTGTGGATTCTGAATGTGTCGAAACTGGTCACGAGTATCTCAACACCTTGGGCACCGAGTTTCTCCAGAATTAAATCACGGTTTGCACCATGGTACACGGAAACACTGAAAAAACTCGCCCATAGGGAAAACTCACTTTCCCAGTTGTGGATAACTGAAGATGGGCAGATGACAAGAACTGGTCCCTTTCCAGCATTTAACGAAGCCAAATCACCACCATCACCATCTTTTCCGTACACTGCAGCAAGAAATGCGATTGTCTGAATGGTCTTGCCCAATCCCCTGTGTGATAAAAATGATCAAAGATTAAACCAACTCAAGTGGCAACAGCAGCTATGACTTCCGAAGCAGACACATTTGCAAAAGAAGGAACATTCACAAGAACAATAAAACTACAATTTACCCAGGAAAAGGAAAAGTTTATACCTTTAGTCATGGGATTAAAAATCTGGACTTTTCTTATATCAATTTCCAAAGCAATCAAGCATAGTTAACACCAAAATCACAGTTTTTCTGCAGAAACAGAAAATGGAAACAAAAGAACGCCAGACTTACATATCATCACCAAGAATTCCGCCATGGTTGTTTTTATACAGATTGTACAGAAACTTTACTCCCTCTCGTTGATGCTCAAGCAATCTACAGTTAATAGATGCTGGAACCTAACGCAATATAGTCAGACCATATACGAAACACCATCAGTTCCCGAGAATATTAAGAAGACAGATTTCTGCCCTCGTCAACATAGAACAACCACCCACGCACTTTCACGAGGACATATAATTGGGCCATTGCAGCACTACTTCAGACAGAAAAAAAAATGGAGGAAAACGGGGAAAATTTTCAAGACTTTAAGCACAAAATAGAAGATTAGGAGAATGGTTACATACCTGTGTGGAAGGAATTTCTCCTGCAGTCGAGAGCACGAGTGGCTCATAGGGACCCGTATAATCAAACTGCAACCGACCCGAACCGGGTCTACCGAACCCGATCGCATCCTTTTCTTCACCTACTTCGTCTTCATTGAGCTTTCCGCGGTCAAAACCTTCGATGTGGGTCTGTTGAGTAGGACAGTCTTGCTCCGAAGAGAAGAAGGAATCTTCTAGGCGAAGAAGCTGCTGCGAGAGAGATGATTTGGGAGGTTTCCTAGGGTTTAGCAGCGATTGAGACTCTTGCGCAGACGACAATTGCGATGACGAAAGATTTCTACATGGATTTATCGTATCTTTGAACGTGTGCAACAAAGACATCGGAAAATGATAAGAGTAATCGGTAACAAAGAGGTGATCGAGGTCGTAAATTCGAAGAATTGAATTTTCTTTTCCTTAATTTTTAAATTCCCAACAAAAAGAGTGGAAGGAACAAGATGATCACGGGACTGGCGGTGACACACAGACGGTTAATGTGATATATATATAATAATTTCGTGGAAAAACAGACTATTATCGTCGAAAATAATAATGTTTTAGTTTTATTTTCCATTATTTTCAGTTTTCATCCAATTCATCTTTAATTTTAAAAATTTTTAGTTAAAACTCTTTCCGTTATTTATCCGTTAATTGATCCGATTTTGATCTAATTTTAATTCGATTTTGATCTAATTTTGATTAGATTTTGGCTTTAATTGTGATCTAAATTTGACTCAATTTTGAATCGATTTAATCTAAATTTGTATTTAATTTTGACCATAACTTTTTATTAATTTTAACTCGAATTTTAATAATAAATCAAGTTAATTATTTAATTTAATCGATTTACTTGATTTCGAGTAAAATTAAGTACGATTTTTTTACTTGAACCCAATTTTGATCCAAATTGTGATCTCAATTTTGACTCGATTTTGATCCGAATTTTTACTTAATTTGACCCGAAATTTATTTAAATCAGACGTGAACTTACTACACATATAAATAATAAATGTTAATTTTTAGATATTTTCATAAAAATCAAATTACTCATTCGATTTAATTAATTTCGAATCAAAATTGAATATTGGTTTGTTAATTGTATCACTTAAATCAAGTAACCTCAATTTTGACTAGATTTTAACCCGAATTTTTACTTAATTTTAACTCGAATATAAAAAATAAATCAAATTAATTATTCAATTTAGTTGATTTCGAGTCAAAATTGAAAACCATTTTGTTAATTATATCAAAATTGGATCATATCGAGTTAATTGGACCGTTTAATTGATTTACTTGATTTAACTGATACAATTAACAAAACAGTATTCAATTTTGATTCGAAACGAATTAAATCAAATAAATAACTTGATTTTTATGAAAACATCTAAAAAATTAACATTTATTGTTTATGTGTAGTAAATTCACATCTAATTTAAGTAAATTTCGGGTCAAAAATAAATAAAAATTCGGATTAAATCGAGACAAAATTGAGATCATAATTAGATCGATTTTGGGTTAAAATTGAGTCAAAATTGGGTCGATTTTGGGTTAAAATTGGTTTCAAGTAAAAAAATCGTACTTAATTTTACTCGAAATCAATTAAATCAAGTAAATCGATTAAATTGAATAATTAACTCGATTTATTGTTAAAATTCGAGTTAAAATTAAGTAAAAATTTTGGTCAAAATTAAGTACAAATTTGGATTAAATCGAATCAAAATTGAGTCAAAATTAGGTTAAAATTGAATCAAATTTGGGTCAAAATTAAAGTTAAAATTGGATCAAAATCGGGTCGGTTAATAGATAAATAACGGAAGGGTTTTAGACAGATTTTTTATAGTTGAGGAGGAGAGGGAATAAGATGAAAACTGAAAATTGATGGGACAATAAGATGAACATCAAAATCGAGTATAAAATCGAGTATAATAGGACTAAAACATTTTGGTGGAGAATATGCTGTTGTTGCTGTTTTTTTTTTAAATTAACTATATATATGTATGTGTGAATAAGAGAGAAAAAGTGAAGTCGAGAGAAAATTTTATTATATCGTTAATAAATTATATGTGGAAAAAGTCGATCAGTAACAAAGTAAAAACAATTCCGCCGCCGTCTGTGGGGATCGAACCCACGACCACGTGGTTAAAAGCCACGCGCTCTACCGCTGAGCTAAGACGGCTATTGGCATATTCACTATATATTAATTTAAATATTGTTTAATAGTATATATTTATATGTTATATATAACTATATATGAATTATATATTATATAAGTATATCTAAATATATGTATTTACTATAAATAAAAATGTTTCTATATAAGAGAAAAAAGATATATGTTTTTTTAATATATATTGTTTGTCTTGTTAAAGAATTATTATCAAGAAAATCTTTGAGACAAAAATCATGATAAAGAAAAAAGAGTACAATTATAAAAGCTTTTTTTATTTACTAACCATTGCTGCTTTTTACAGATTTTGTTATAATGGATCTTGATATTTTGAATATGTTTTCTAAATGTTGAATAGATATAACATTTGTGAATAAATCGTCTAGATTTTTGTTTGATCGGATAAAATGAATTTTAACTTCGTTATGTCACTTTCAACGCGTCTTTCCGTCGTTTTAGCAATCTATGCAGTATTTGTATAGTATTTTTTATCGATATTATTTGACAATTCACATGTTTATTGTATGCGTCGAGTTATAACTCTAAATCATACACATCATCTACTTGCTTCAAGAAGTGCGTTGACTTTAACATGATTTTGAAGATGTCGCAACTAATGTTTGTTTTTAAGAATGCCACGATATCAATGTGCCTTCAATTGTGAAAACATATCCCGTTTATGATTGAGATTTATGAAGATCTTATAAATAACATGTATCTACAAAACATATTAACTCATGTTCGGATTTCCTAGGATAAAATAATCATAAAGCAATCATCTCTTGTAAGTAATAAAAGATATGTTTAATCTCTATCTAATGACGGCGTGTAGGAGAAGAACTATATCATGCCAAAAGATTAGTAGCAAACTCTATATTAGGATGAGTACAATTTGTCATTTACAAGAGGGTTCATATTGCACTCATATATGATATTTTTGGTTCGAGTATCTTTCATTGTCTTTACACGGATGAAATTAATCTTTTTCAATATTTAGATATCTACAGACCATTGGAGTACTTAATTGATTCACCTTATTCATGTCAAAACACTTTCAGAACCTATGTGTATAATTTGATTGATACATGAATATTCCATTATTTAGATGCTCTATGCGTAAACCAAGACAAAATTTGATTTGTCTAAGATCTTTCATTTCAAATTTTTTTTTGAGATATTTGCAAGCATTTTCAATATAATTTGAGGTCCCATTATATTCAAATCATCCACATAATCAATTATAATCATAAAATCATTTTTTTATTTTTTGGATGAATACACAAGGACAAATAAAGTTATTCACAAATCCTCTTTTAAACAAATAGTCTCTTAGATAATTATACCATATACATCTATCTATATCGAGATCGTTGCAATTTGATTGCACAGATTTCTTTAGGCTTTGCGTTTGATATTTTCGACATTCTTAATCCTTCAAGTATTTTCATATATATATATATATATCAATATCCAACGATTCATATAAATATGTCACAATCACGTCGATAAGATACATTTCTAAATTTGTGAATGTTGTTAAACTCATCAAGTATCTGAATGTGATTGCATCAATAACATGGAAATATGTTTTCTCGTAATCAATTACGGATATCTGATAAAAACTTTGTGTTACAAAACGTGCTTATATCTTATGACTTCGTTATTTTCATTTTTTCGCACAAAAATCCATTTGCATCCAACTGGTTTAATACCGATAGGAGTTTGAACAATGGGTCTATATACTTGTGTTTCATGTAATGAGACTAATTTATTATGCATAACTTGTTTTCATTTTATCCGATTATGTCTCTTTTGACATTCTATTATGCACATTGATTATGGATCTTCATTTACATTTTTAATTTATTAATGATATTGATTATGGATCTTTACTGACATTCTAATACTGACATTGATTCTGGATCTTTACGGACATTTTTAATTTACTGAAGAATTTGGTAGTTAAATCTTAAGAATTATCCAGAAAATATTGTTTGAAAGTTTTAATTTAGGGATCGAATTTTCAGACATTTTGATATGTCCCTATATTCTGAATGGATTTTCTACCATGTGTAATTATTCAACAGACTTTTTTTAGTCTTTAGTTTTCAGATGGAATATTCGTCCCTAATTTCCGGAGGGATCAGGGACATAGTTTTTCTTCGAAAAACATTTTGAACAACCTAAAAAACTTTGTCTCTAATTCTGGATGGATTAAAAAAGTTTATCCCTAATTTCAGACAGATTAGAGACTGATGAAAAAAGTATATCCCTAATTTTCGGATGGGTTAGGTGTAGATTTTATATTTTTCTAAAAATAATTCTAGACTATAATAAAAGTTTGTCCCGAATTTGGGATGGATTAGGGAAATTTTCTATTTTTTATAATTTTTCGAAAAAGTTTCGGACAAAAAAGAAATATGTCTCTAATTTCGGACAACAAAAAAAAATTGTCCTTAATTTTGAATGGAAAAAATTCGTCTTTAATTTAAAATTTTGGAAAAGAAACAGGAAAAGAAATTTAAGAGCATAAAGCTTAACTGAAAAAAAAAGAAAAGAAAGAAGAAGAATAAAGAAGAAAAAGAAAATGAAGAGGAAAAAGAAAGAGATAAGAAGAGGAGGTGGAAGAATAGGGTAGGTGATGGAGGACGAGGAGGAGAAATTTTTTTATCCGAAAAAAGTTTTCTAGATAGATTTAGGACAAACGATATCCGACGGATTTTTCATTTGAATTTTTTGAATTTCAAACTAATATTAATTATTGACGTTCGATGACAGACGAATAAAATCCGTTCAGAAAATATATGAAAACAGTTTTCTAGACAAAATATAGAGACAAATTTTGACATCCGGAGATCCAATATCTCTAGTAGTGAAAAGATAATCTATATTCATTAAAACTTAGTTTTAAAGTCATATAACGGGTCGCTTATTTATAAGGACTAAACAATAATGGAGAACTAAATAAAATAAACCAACTTAATAAAACTCAGTAAAAGTGTTGCACAAGTTTTTCACCTATAATCCTGTAAAACTTTAGGACGTTCGGCTGAACAACTCCTATATTCGATCGTGTCTTCCACGCTTAGTCTAGATGTCTAATGCTCGATCCAAGGCATTCCATTCTTTCAAATGCTTTATTTGTCTATAGAATTCGCTTGGGTCAAACATTTTTTGCTCAGATCGGATGTCTTTAACTCATCTTGCATTTTGCTCCTTTTGGCCTCTTGCACTTGTAGGTAAGTCACATAAGCCTCCATTGACGTCTCTTGATGCCCTTGTGGTGCTTTTGCAAGCTCTTCTGCCACCATTTGAGTGAACAAGTTATGTATCTTCTTAGCTTTAACCCTTATGATCGGTATTTATGTCATCCTCATAAGGAAATCTCATTGTTCTCTATATGCTAAAAAGTATTTTCAACATTTTTATGTTAAGATCTTAATACACACCTCAGGTTCAGGTCTCGAGATATGTAAGGAGAATCTGTTAGCCTCGATCGCTAGAGTAGGATTCTTCGATCAAGAAGGATCTCTTGAATGGCCTAAGGGCTCTTTTCAAGATTCTTTCGATGATGATGAAGGATAGAGGTTTATGGTGGTTAATGAGGTGTTTAAGGTGGAGAAAAAAAACCACAAGAGGTGTGGAAGCCTCTTGATATAGTCAGATATGACTTCAATTTTTTTTCGAAAAAAATTGAAGACATCGTGTTCTTAACAATAATCAAGAAAAAAAATTCTTCAAAAAATTCAAGGTGACATTACAAATGAAATGGAGTCCTTTATAGAAGAGATGCTCCATGTTAAAACATGAAAAGGACATAAAATGATAACGACTTGAGGTACTAGCCATTGAGAAGATTTTCTAGCCGTTGGAAATCTTCGGAACAAGCAAGTAGATGATCCAGTGGGATAAGATTAGCTTGGAAGATTTTGTAGTCATTTGAGAGGATTTTCTGGCCGTTGGAAAGTATAACGAAAGATCTTTATCTTCATTCTTTCCTTATCCATATCAACCGAGCCTTTCGATTTTAGGGGTGCGGGTCGTAGCCCAATTCAAAACAGAAAACCCGACGTGGGTCTTTCTTGAGTTGGGATATAGTCATTGGAGATCTTCAGAGGAGGAAAATAAAGGACTTGGGAAGATATTGATGTCATTGGGCATTTTCTTTATCTTCCATCCTTTCATATCTGTGTAGCCCAAGCCTCTTCGGTAAATTCTCACTATGATCTAGTGACTCTCACGTTTCCTTTTCTACCCTTGACGACTTGTTCCGCGAGTTTCTAATTCGTCCATGTGCAAGTAGGCCTTAGGGAAGTTTTTTCCTTTTGCTTCATTGGTTTAGGGCCTCATCGGTGTAATCATCCTTTGGTGCAGTGGCGGTGTCAATGACCTCATTAGATCATATTTTTCCTCGCTTGTTTCTTTTTAGATATTCTTAATTATTTGATAATTGACATTTTTTCAATTTCTTTTTTAGGGTTTTTTTCTTAGAATCAAGAAGTTATCCATGCGTCAAATGAGTCATAAACTCATCTGACACTATTTTCTCCCAATTTTGTTTTAGGTATTTCTATACGAGTAGAAATATTTGCAATTGTTATATATAATTTTGTCACTTATGTTATATCATTGACCGATTTGCGATATTTTTGTCACAATGATTGTGTTTTTTATGTTAGATTTTATAAGGCTTATTTTAATTATCCTCCTAATGCTAGAAATTAATTCTCGTTAAAATGACAATCACCAAAACGTATTGTGAACACATCACTCGTTTTTGTTCAAGATATCTAATAATAAATAGTGAATAATGAACAACATAAATTCTCAATCTTCTTTGTGAAGCCATTTTTATCTGTAGCAATTAGGGGTGGACAATCCGGGTTTCAATCCGGGTTCCACGGGTTCGGTTCGGGTTTGGTTCCTTAGGTTATAAAAAATCGAACTCGAATTGGAACCGTTTGTTTTTCGGACTGAGTTCCTTGGATTTCGATTCGGGTTTGGGCTGTTCAGATTTTGAAACATTGAATCCATGAAAACTCAAATTGTATCTAGGTTATTTGGATATTTTGGGTAATTTGGGTTCTTCAGGTTTTTTAGGTTGTTTAGGTACGAGTAATTCGGATTTTAGAATGGTTCTATGAGATTTTTGGGTTCTTTGTGAATTATTGGGTAATTCCAAGTTTAACATACAAAAAGTTCAAAAAAATACCAAGTTAAAAATCCATAAAAAGTATCTTCAAATAAATAAACTATTCAATTCATTCTTGTAGAAGACTTTTACTCCGGAAAACACCAAAATAAACTTTTTCAACCTGAAACTTAAACACTTTACGAGTTTAGATTAGAATATATAAATATATATATTTAATTTTCATTTCATACATTTTAAATAAAGAATATAGAAAATAAATACCTAATCAAGTTGTACGAAAAGAAAATCACATCTCATGGTTATCCATCCTTTGTGTCCAATATGCTGCATAAGAGAGAGTAAACAATAAGTCTTAAGTTAACATAATATGATAAAAAAATAAATAGAAAAAAATACATATCTTTAGAAAGTGTGTCCATGAATTTGATTTCATCCATTAATTGTTGAAGGTTCATTGTTGTATCTGCCCGAAACGATGATCGCAACCAATTTTGTATCAAAACCAAAGCTTCAACCATGTTAGGAATCAATGAACTCCTATATTGGTCTAGGATACATCCACCACTATTAAATGTTGATTCGGATGCAACCGTTGAAACCGAAATTGCAAAAAATCTCTATTCATTTGCGCTAAAATTGGAAATTTAGTATTATTCAATTTCCACCATAACAATATGTCAATTTACTTCTCAACATCTTAACCACACGATCATTTGAACTAGCATTGTCAACAGTTATTATAAAAAAAAAATTTATATCACAATCATGCAAACAATTTCTCAAGTTGCTTTGCAATTGTTTCCCCTTTATGATTAGACAGTGGACTAAACCTAATAATCTTCCGATGTAATTACCAATTACTACCAGTAAAGTGAGTAGTGATGACCATATAACTCACAAATGTGATAGATGTCCATAAATCGGTTGTCAAAGACACCCTTCTCCCATTAATCCCACTGTTCAAAATAACTTTTTCAGAAGCATACATTTGAAGTGCATCCTTAGTAATAGTTTTTTTTCGAGGGGACAACAAACTTAGGACACAAGATATTACAGAGATGTCTAAACCTAACATTCTCAACTATAGAAAGTGGCATTTCATCCAAAATAATCATCTTAACTATTGCTTGTCTACATGCTTCTTGACTAAATCTACGAGCAACAAGCATATTACCATCATTTTGACTTTCAGTATCAGCCATAATTAATACCTTCAGACTATTCGTAGTACTTTCGCGTTTTTATCTTATCTTACAATAATTATATTAACTATAATCATCACATTCTCTGGAAAAATGTCTCCATATCTGAGACCGTTAAACATACTGTTTTTTGGATTTGGTAAGCATATCACTGTTTTGAGATGTCAATACTCTTTTGTTCGATTGAACTTCATTATCACCAGTTTGATAAAAAACAGTCGTCTACAAATCCATCTATGATATAAACTAAATCACTATAATTTTAGTAATTAGTGAACTATAGACCAAATTGAATAATATTTAGGTTATATATAAAGAAGTAAAAATCATCTTTCTCTGTAAGAATCTTAATAATGTAAATTAGTAAAATCGGTTGAAGATGGACGGACCAGTGAACGGGGAAGGACGAACAGCCACGGGAGGAGCAGGTAAACACACGGATGATAGACGATTGATAAGCACAAGGACGATAGACAAGAAAAGCACGAGAGACGATGGACAAAGCAAACATAACGGACAACAAACTGCCAAAGACGATGGACTGCCACAAAGATGATGGATAGGCACGCAGACGCACGGGAGGAATAGACTCGCAACGCACGGGATGGGAGGAACAGGCACGCAAACGCAAGGGAGGGACAAACACGAGGAGGCAACATACATGTATGGCTGACGAACAGGCACAATGGTGAAGAACGAGAGGAACATGCATGAAGAGGCGCCGACCTTGAAGGTACACTACAAAAAAAAGGTGATTTCCAACAGACATTTCCGTTGGAAATCGCCCAAAATTTGTTGCAAAAACCTATTCCCAACGGACGACAATAGATCCGAGCCCGTTAGGAAACACGCGTTACAAATTGGAATCCGTTGTGATTCCCAACGGCATTCCAATGCACAATATCTGTTGAAAAATTGTGACGGACGCTCAACGGATAAACCCGTTGGCAAATTGTAACGGGTGCCCGTTGAAACCACTGTAACGGATGCCCGTTAAAAAATTACAACGAACGTCCGTTAAAAAATTGTAACAAACACCTGTTGCCACACCGTTGCGAAAAAAATAGCGGGAATTCAAATTTGCCAACGGACATCCGTTGCAATCTAGCGGGAAATGGCAATGGGTATCCGTTTCCATTTAGTGGGAAAGTAAATTCCAACGGATGCCCATTAGAAATTTCTAATGGGCATCCGTAGGAAAGTTGTTTAAAAAAAGAAAAAATAAAAAAATTACAAAATTAAAAGTTTTTAATTAAAATAATAAAAGTTTTTACACAAAATTAAGCCTAAATCTATTACAATTCATTTAAATCGGTTGGACCGAAATCATCTCCGGGGTCACCATCACCTCAGGAAGGCGTTACATCAGAATCGATACATGTTCTTGCCGCGACGTTGATCCCCTCACCTGGCCGGATAACAACTCTATGACGCTCTCCATGTGATGCACTTGTGATCACGTTGCCTGCAGTTGGGCTTGAGTGTCTCGAAGTTGTGCTTTGAGATCCTCGATACGCCGTTGCTGCGTGTAGCTCTCTTAGACCACGAGAGGTGCCGTCGTGGCGTCCTCGACCATATCTTTTTATAGTACCTTGAGACCGTATAAATGCCCCTTATACGATCTAACCGACTACAAAACAAATAAAATTAAAGTTAGAATAATTTACAAATTTGTTTATTAATAATCAAAAGATAAAATACTAAAATTTTACCTCCAAATAAATTTTGTCCTTTTGTAAAGGACTGAGATCGTCGAGAGTTGAACCGCAAGCTTGTGATTTACCAATTATTTGTTCCTCTTCGGGAATGATTTTGATCCCGAAGTATGGCGATGCGGACCATCTCCGGGAACCTTCTCGTTGTACCGACATTGTTTGGCCTTCTCGCTCTTGGCCTTGAAGTCTTCAGACTTCCAATGTTGAATAATTTGATTGAAGACCTCGTCAGTTGCCCAAGTTTGTTTGCATTATTGGTGTAGTAGTTGCGCTTGGCGTTGTTCATCGTCAAGCGCATCTGAGCCTGCATGTCGTGCATCCATGCCGTATAGATGTGTGTCGTATCCTTCTTTCGCCATCTGTATGCGCGCTGCAAAATAATTTATAATGAGTTAGTTTATAACATATATAAATAATCATTTTAAATAAAATTGTAATTTGAAATACACTTACGATAAAGGTGCACCACAATCGGCGGCGTATGACTTCTGGCTTAACTTGCCACAAATAATAAAGTTGGTCCTGTAAGGACCCTTTGATGATGTTGTTATTTGTATGCTTTAGAACATCATCCACGTCAAACCTACACATGAACATTAAATAATTAGATAACATTTATAAAGTAAAACAATATAAAAGTATATAACATTAAATTTATCCTAGCGTCCCGAGAGGATGTTCAGGATCGATAATTAGAAGGTTGGGATGCCCATCAAAATTATCGATTAAGGAATTGATATCCACCATATCGTCCTCTTCATCAAATATCGGTGGTATCGATATTGGTGAAGGAGGATGATATGGTCGCGGTGGAGACGGGGGAGGGGCTCTCGCGGAACTAGCCAACATACCTCCCGCACCTATAAATCATCTAGCTCTTATTTTCGTATTTAGTGTTTGAAGGTGTGATTTTTTGTGTGTCAGGAAGTGTTTAAGAGGATTTTGAAGTTTTTAATTGTGTTGAAAATGAAATTGTTCAACGGTTTATATGTTGAAATTTTCAACGGGCATCCGTTCGAAAATACGTCAACTCAACGGACAAAGTTAATTGACGCGACGTTCTTCCAATGGATGCCGTTGGAAATACGGGTTCCCGAGGCAACGGACGGCGAAACAGCGGTTCATCTCCCGTTGCAACGGATGCCCGTTGGAAAGTTCTGCAGCCTAGAGTAGGCATCATTACACTTTGCAACGGACATCCGTTGCTAATTGTAACGGATGCTCGTTACAATTTTTCTAACGGATGCCCATTACAATTTTTCTAGCATTTGTAACGGATGCCCGTTAAAAATTGTAATGGTCATCCCGTTATCATTTCTTAACGGATGCCCGTTAGCATAATTTAAAGGTCATTTGTTGCAAATTTTCAATAGATGCCCGTTACAATTGTGGAAAAATTAGAATTTTTTTAAGTGTCAAAGGCGTTAAGAATTCCAACGGATGCCCGTTGGTATTAGATCATATTTAGGCTAAAACATTGAACATCATTTATATATGCTTCGATTGTATTTACATTTCGATTGTTCAATTACACATCATCTACATTACGTTACTCATCTAAAAACATTGAACATCATTTACATTAAACATTATTGTATTTATATTTCTTCTTCAGTAGATTCATAGATTGGCGAGTCTTCCTTCGATTGTTCATTGAATTCATCGTCGTTTTCATCTTTGGCATCTTCCGATTTAATGTCTTAATAATCGCATATGAATTCTCCATCCACTACTAGAAATTTTAAATTTAGGAACAGAATTTCCGGACGGATTTTGATCCGTCCCTAAATTACGGACGAAAATTTTGGTCCGTCCTTAAATTCCGGACGGACTTTAATCCGTCTGTAATTTACAAACGAAATTCTTTTAGTTCCTATTTCCGGATGGATTAGGGACTACCTCCAATCAATCCCTAAAATACGGACGGATTAGGGACGGATTTTTTCTTTTTTTATTAAAAAAAAAATATTTATTTTTTTTATTCATTTTTTATTTTTTTACGAAAAAAATTTCGGACGGCCTAAAAAATCAGTCTGGAAATTAAGGACTGATTTTTTGTATCCGTCCGAAATTTTTTTATTTTTATATTATTTTATTTATCATTTATTTCTTTAATTTTATTTTCTTTGGAATAAAAATTCCGGACGGAAAAATATATCCATCCGGAAATTTTTGAAAAATAATATTTAATTTAAAAAAATTAATTTTTAATATAAAAATATATAAAATTTTATTTTTTTATTTTTAAAATTTGTAAAAAATTCCGGACGGTCAAAAAATATTTATTTTTTATTATTAAAATTAACTTTTAATTTAAAAATATAATACCATAAAGTATCGAAATGATCCACTTGGTGGATGTACAGGTCCACATATATCCCCATGTAATCATTTTAAAAACGTTGGTGATTCATGTCCAACTTTGACAGATGATGGTCTTATTATCAATTTTCCTTGAGAACAAGCACTACATGCAATTTCATGAGATTGAAATATCTTTTCATGCTTTAATGGATAACCATTGGAATTTTGAATAATTTTCCGCATCATTATTGAACCAGGATGATCCAATCGATCATGCCAAATCTTAAACATGTCTTCATATATTAAGTTGCATATGGCATATGCTTCCACCATTCTTATCTTTGTGAAATATAGTCCAGAGGATAAAGCTGGTAAAATTTCCACAGTATGTTTCTTTTTAGAAACCATTGTCGTGATATAAAGATATTCACGCTTTTCATCATTCATGGTCTCAACATGATAGCCATTTTGGCGAATATCTTTGAAACTTAATAAGTTTCTTTGGGATTGTGGAGAGAACTTTTAATTTTTTAAATTTTTTAAATTTTTTGAATTTTTAATTTTTTAATTTTTTTATTTTTTTATTTTTTTTCCGGACAGTTTAGGGACTACTAAATCCGTCTGGAATTTCGGCGAATTCCGAACAAAAATTAATTAGCGACGTTCATTTACGGACCGATAAAATCCGTCCGGAAAACATCTGGAAACCATTTTCCAGACGAATTAGGGACGGATTTTGCTGTCTGGAAATTTAATTTTTCTTGTAGTGGTCTATGTCAGTTCTTGCGAGAATCTACTCTCGATTGTCTGTATCAATTAAACAAATAGGTTGCCGAGTTATAATGGATCTTCTTTATTATCTGAGCTTATGATTCCTCGTGGCTTGATCTTTACTACGACCCACCACTCCTCTCTTCGACGTTTCAATGTTGTTGGATATTGCACATAATATACTTGATCTTCTTGATCTATTGTGATGAATGGATCATACTAACCATATTTTCGTGCTGAATTGATGTCAATTCCTCCCCATCGGTTTTTTCGTATTCCACGTCCTACGGTTGGGTTGAACCACTAATATTTAAAAAGCATCACCTTCAACTCAACGGGACCGAGATATTCCACTTATAGGATTTGGTGCAAAATGTCGTAGAAGTTATCACCCTCTATTTCACTATTAACGAACACCATAATTATATGTGCTTTTATGTTTTCAGTATTCGTACATGTGGAACGTGTAGCCACGAGTAAACAAGATTGGTCAACAGATAACATTTCGTGTAGGACCATTAGCCAAATCTTTTAACCACGTTGGAAGTCTTTCATCACAACATTTCACCAGTACGTATAACATAAAAACGAATGAATACTTTATAATAAATGCAATTAATTTTAATAGATGTGTACACGAGTACTTGCGTAATCTCTCAACCACGAGCCATAATGTTGAAATTTCATGTATGTGAGTTCGTTTGCGTTTAGATGAGGATATGTACCAAGTACTTCTTCATCAAACATCTTGTATAATGAAAATACGTTAATATTGTACATATATATACATATATATTTAAAAGATTGAATAATATTGTTTTGTACCTTTCGAACGATAATAACTCTTGACAATTTAGTAATATATGTGTGGACGTGATTATACTCCTCTGGTGTTAACTAATATTCCTCGGATTTATCTCTTTTATGTCCAATCGGTGTAAACATCTCAGAAATTATGCAAAACTGCGGATTATATTGATACAGATAGTTTATGTGATCATCCGCTGCACGTCGTTCTTTCGTCTGAATATGCGACTCGAAATATCATGTGCTAAAATATGTGATTTCTTCCAGCAAGTATTGTTCGACAATATATCTTTCGACCGCTGCTTTGTTTTTTCTTTTTTTCTTAAATGAAAGAAAAATATTTTGCAAGGATACATCCATCTGAATTGAACTGGCCCACCGATTATTGTCTCGTCTGGTAAATGTATCGGAAAATGCTCCATGACATCGAAGAATGAAGATGGAAACACTTTTTCCAATGCACATAATACTTCAGAGATATTGCTTTTCATTAATCCCAAGTCATCCTTTTTTAAATTCCTTGAACATATATATCTGAAAAATATATTGATTCTGCATAGCACATCGTGAACATTCCATGGTAAGAGCTCAGAAAATACAATTGGAATGAGTCGCTGCATGAAAACGTGACAATCGAGACTATTCAACCCGATCAACCTCGAACCAACAATATCCACACACCAAACAATGTTTGATGCATATCCATCTGGAAACTTAAAGTCTTCTTTTAACCACTTTAATAATGTCATTTTCATCAGACCAGACAATCTGAATACTGGGACAGGTGACCTTCTATCTCTTAGTTCCAACTCAGATCGCCGGCATATTGTCTTCAAATCTTTTCTTGATTGTATATTATCCTTTGTTTTACCCACCACATTCAAAACAATATTGATGATGTTATCGAAAAAGTTCTTTTTGATACGCATAACTTTTCGAAAGTTCTAAATTATGATGTAATATCAATGATTTCCAATATGGTAGTTCCTAAAAGATACTATGTTTATACCAGTTATGCCATTCACCTTAGCCTTTTGGTCTACCGACTCTTGTAAATCACCCATTGTGTTCAATCTTTCGTATAGGATTTGTATTCCGATTTGCATGCACGGTGCCTCTTCTTTTTCTACCACGCTCTTTCGAAAATGTTTTTTATTTTTTGGGAATGCATATCCACGAAGAAGAAATCTTCTATGACAATCAAACCAACATGGTTTCTTACCATGTACTAGTCGAAATGAATTTGTATCCTCCATACAATATGGACATGCCAATCTTACGTGCGTGCTCCATCCATATAACATTCCATAGGTAGGAAAGTTGCTAATTAACCACAACAAGACCGCTTTCAATATGAACTTTTGCTTCGTACTGACGTCATAAGCAAGAATTCCTTCGTTCCACAAATGTCTTAAGTCATGAATTAAGGGCTGCAAAAAGACATTTAAACTTTTCTTTGGATGTTTTGGCCCTGGAATCAGCAACGTCAGAAACATTACCTCTCTTTTCAAACACATCTCGGGAGGCAAATTATACGGAGACAAAATCACCGGCCACAGAGAATATTGCCTTCCGGATTTTCCATATGGACTAAAACCATCGATGCACAGGCAAAGATAAACATTTTTCGTTTCATACGCAAACTCAGGAAATATTTCATTGAAATCTTTCCAAGCCTTACCATCTGATGGATGTTGCATTATACCTTCAGCCATCGAGTGTTTTGCATGCCATCTCATTGTCGCAACGGTTTTTTCGATTCAAATAACCTTCTTAACCTATTTACTACAAGTATATGGAACATTTTCTTGTATGGTACATATTTACGTGAAGATGGTTTTCTTGGCCGAAATTTTCTTGTACCGCAAAACTTGTAGTCTGTTTTTATACTCATCAATCTTGAAGATAAAGATAAGCGAGACTGACCTTCACGACAACCCTCATATCTAGGCTATTTCGCCGAATCCAATAGGTTAAAGAATCGGATGCATTGATGTTCGACATCTCTTCACACGTTTGTTCATTAACAACTCTAGGAAAAGCATCTGACACCATTTCCACATATGGATTAGTCGTCGATGCTTCATAAATAACTTCTTCATTTCTTTCTACTTGTGATTCTTGCACATATCTCTAACACCGCAATGTACAATTATCACTGAAAACTTGAGAAATGAATTCACCAGCTTTATCAAACCTCACCTTCTTAATACAGTAATAGAAAAATTGAGCTCGCAGTTTTATTATTTGAGCAAGAAACCTTGCAAATGCAACATTATGGGTTTATAAAAAGCAAATGTGTGATCATCTGCTTGAAGCATTGATTAATACCAAAAAGTATCGGAATAATCCATTAAATGGATGAATTGGTCCACATATATCCCCATGTATTCATTCTAGAAACGATGGTAATTCATGTCCAACTTTGACCGATGATGGAATTATTATTAATTTTTCTTGAGAACAAGTAGTGCATGTGATCTCATGAGATTAAAAAATCTTTTCATTATTATAGAACTAGGATTTATTTTTATGAAATATAATCTAGAAGATAAAGCCGACAATTTTTCCATAATATATTTTTTCCTAGAAATCATTGTCATGATATAAAGATATTCACAATTTTCATCATTTATTGTTTCAACATGATAACTATTTTAGAGAATATCTTTGAAACTTTGTAAGTTTCTTTGTGATTGTGGAGATGGTAATGCATCTTGTACTACAAATTTTATCATTCCACACATTCTAAAGTTTGGTTTTCCACATCCCTCAATAATTTTTGCACTTAAATATCATATTGACAATAGATTCATATATTCTCAGCATGGGGAAGTACTTTTTATCTTTCAATATTGTGTGTTGTCCCACAATTCGTTAGATATATATCTCCATCATTGATATTTGGTCGAAATATGTTTATGTTGTTTTGATCTGATATAGATATTGATGAACCTGAAATAAAAAATAAAAAGGTATATATAAAAGGTTTAACTAAATATTACAATAAAAGATACATTTAAAAAATCTTACAAACAAACACCAAAAGAAAAATACATTCGAGAATAAATAACAATTTAAATCTTAAAAGAGATAATGAAAACAATGTTGATCCCTGAGGCATCACACTCCATTCTGAACGTCTTGTCAAATTTTGGGAATGCTAAGAAATACGCAATGGTTAAGTTTCCCTAAAGTTCTTCTAATGCCTTAGTTTGTGCCTCTTTCCATTAGAAGGTCTTTTCTTTTATTTATAATCGCGGTAAGGGGTGCGGTGCGGCTATACTGCTGAATTCCTTCATAAATCAACGATAAAAACTTGCTAGCCCATGTAAAATTAGTACATTCACAACTTTCATCGGTGCGTGCCATTCTTTTATGGCATTGATTTTACTTGTAGCCTCTGAAACCTCAAAAAAATGATTTTATCAATGCACAAGCAGCACTTCTTGATATTTGCATAGAGTTACTCCTTTTTTGGTGTTTCTAACACTTGCTCAAGATCTACTATATGTTCATTAGAACATTTACAGTAGACAAGAGTATCATCAAACTAAACAATGATGAATTTACCGATGTGGATATTAGAACATGGTTCATGAGCCTCATGAACGTGCTAGGGGCGTTGGAATATATGAAAGGTATGGTGAGCCATTCGTACAATCCTTGCTTTGTTTTGAAGGTCATCTTCCATTAGTCATATTCACGCATGCGGACTTGGTGATATCCACCCCTGATATCGATATTTGAGAAGATCATTATCCCATTCAACTCATCAAGTATATCATCCAATCGCGAAAATAGGATATTGGTATTTGATTGTGATGTCGTTGATATCCTTACAGTTGACACACATCCTCAATGTTTCATCCTTCTTCGGATGTAGCCTTTTTCCATTAGCTCTTGGACTTTCCATTGAAGTTCCTTTGTCTCGTTAGATTTCATGCAGCTTGTTAGCCGATTTGGCAACGGTGATCTCGAGACGAGGTCAATTTGGTGTTTAATGCCTCGCATTGTTGGCAGTCTGACTGGTATCTCCTTGGAAAATAAATTGTGATACTTCTCCAAGATGGTAGTGATCTCCGGAGAGTATTTTGTTGTACATTGGCTTATAAAAACATCTTTATAGACCATTAATAATATCGTGCTTCGGTTTCTCAAAACCTTACAAAGAAGTTAGGTTTTTCCTCGCTGTTCAAATTTCACTTGCATGTCATGTACTTGTGAAGGACTAATAAGTGCTAGTGTTACCTTCATTTTTAAAGAGAAAAGAATGGTAGTTCGTCCCATCATCATGAGTTACCTCGTGGTCGAATTTTCACGGTCTCTTTAGTAGGATGTGTCTTACTTGCATTGGCACGACATTGCAAAATACCTCATTGTGGTATTTGTCTATATTAGAAGGTATGATTACTTGTTCGATGACTTTAAATTCCCCTTGATTGTTGAGTTATTGTAGCTTGTATGGGTGGGGATGCTTCTTTGTTTCCTAAACTAGCTTTTTGTCCATGCAAGAACGACTATATATGATGAGTCCATATACATTATTCTTAACAAGACATTTGGAATGGAAGATTGTTTCGCGTAGGACCGACTCTTGAGGGTTCACCAACATACTCAAAACGCGCCATGTTACAAGTAGTTTTCTACATTATTTGTTTCAATCTCGTCACTTTAATCTTCATCCAAGTCCTCGACATTTAAAGACTCGTATTCTCTGTATTCGGTGAGGATCATGACACAAGGGTTAGGGCAGTCTTGTGCAATATGTATGACTCTCTTGCATTATATGAGCTCACGATTATGAATTGACTTAGAAGTAAGTAATTTTTTACCTTCTCCTTTGGCATTCCTTGATGTCTCGAGAGCTTTACCCTTGGAATGGTCATCCGTTCTTGATTTCTTTGGCATTGCTGAGGGTTGTCCTATTAGCCATGTGTGTTGTGTCCTTCATCAACTTTTTGCTTGATCATCTCGTTTTTATACATATTTCTCGCATGATTTTAGAGATATTTATGATGATAGATGCGATGTTTACGTGTGATTTTGTATCTGTTTTACTCGTTTTCTTGTTCTCATGTTCTTACTGGTTTTAATGTGTATTTGGTTCATTACGGAGCTAAAGAACGTACACGGGACAAAGTATTAGCATCGAGGATCATAACGGAACAAATGGGACGAGAAACAGCGTGGATCATCAGCTCCAACACAGCCCACGCGGGGTGGAGCTCATAGCTCACACAGGGCACAACCTCCATCACATCTAGCACAGGTTGGGGAAGGCTTCAGCATGCACGGACGCAACATCAACAACTAACCCGCATGGGGCACTCACCTCAGCCCGCGTGGGGCCTAGATTTAACGTTTATAAACAACAAAAAACTAGCTATTAATGAATACTCTCCTCTAACCTTTTGTCTTTCCGTTAACCAAATTTTTTATCCCAATTAATAATAAAATGTAATGTTTTAATATATAAACTTATATATAAATATATACATATATAATAACATATACGTGTACATACATATACATTAATATACGTACGCATGCATATCAATTAAAATATATACCAATATATATATATAGTTATATATATAATATATGTAACTACACAAATCCACACATATATCATCACTTTATCAAAGATATAAAAAAAGTATATAAACAATATATATAAATATTATTTGGTATATTCACAAAATAACAAAATTTCAAGTTATCTTAAAAGCATTATGATTTTTATACTAGATAAAAATTCATATTTTTTAATAAATAAGTAAATAAATAAAATAATATGATTAAAATAAAATATTTTAAAAAATCCTATATATTATATATACTGTCAATGCTACATTTACAAATCATATATACTGTCAATGCTACATTTACAAATAAATAAACTGGTTATTATACAAAATATAATAAAAAATTAAATATCAAACAATAAAATCATATTTATTCCATTGATCATCGTGAACAATTGTAACTCCATCATTAATAAATATTCTTCCATGACTTTTGTTTCCCCATTGTTCTCCCCAAGAATTTCGTATAACAAAACATAATTTATTATTTTTTGTTAATCCATACCCCACAATTAATACAAGATGCATCAATTCATCTGAGTTTATTAGAGGTACGACATAAATGTCTTGCAAATTTAACTTTTAAAATCACTTAAATATATTTTTTACGAAAAAACATATAAATTAATAAAATTATTCTAACCTGTTTTAGCATTTGAAGTGTTATTTCAACATTTTAAACTAGAATAACTGGCCCTTCTCCACAAACTCTCGGATGTCATTTTGATTAACATTATTTTTTATTATTAAGTCCCTTTTTACCACATAACTTGACTGAAAATATATAAAACAAAAATATTAATAATAAATATAAAACATAATAACAATTTAACATAAATTAAAGTTGTATATAATACTTATTATGAATATTTACTGCATATCCTCTAACATTATGTTTTTGGATTCCCTTGTCAGCAATATATTTCACTACTTTTCTTTAAGCTTTCAACTTGATCAAATTTTGAATGCTTACAGTCTTTAATGAAATTGGTGATGTCAAGTGTTAGATGCTGCTCCTTTTGTTTTTCTTTGTTATGCAATGATTGTAGGAGCAATCCCAAGCCAATTGCCCAACAAATCTAAAAATATTTACAGTATAATTAAATTATAATTATATAACTAGTTAGAGTTAATCACTTAATTTTAGTGATAAGTGATAATGTCATATATACATCTTTCTTGGTTAACAATGAGAACTTCTAAAAGTTTACATTGATCCCTCCAATCTCGTATAAAATTAGATTCATCATTAAATATCTATTTAAAAAATTAATAAAATTAAAACAAAATTAATAAATATCTGTGCATAAAAATATTATTATTATTATATACCCCTTTATCTTTGGAAATATCCTCTGTTTCTTCGATTTTTTGTCGTTCTGAATCTTTTTTATTATTTTCTAATTCAATTAGGTTTTGACCTTTAGAACTTTTTGATCTTGTTCCAATGTAAAGTTTCTAATCGTATTCCATCTCTGCACAAAATTTTACACGTATCAATGTATATAGACATATTAAATAAAAACAAAATTACATATATATATAACATCTAAAAAAGCTAAATGTATATTGTTGGATATTCACATAATAAATGATATTTTTAAATATTCTGAAGTGCATAACTTAAAAAATTATCTAATATATTTTTCGGCTCTTTGTATGATTGATTACGTATACATAAAATAAAATTAAATGAAATAACATAAACCTAAAATCATTTTGTTTGTCATTAGCATTCTAAATCATTTTACTATGCAGTAAAAATATAGTTATAAAATGACTTACAGAAAATATTATGATACTCATACATAATATATATTTATACAAATATATATATAAGAATGGTAAAAATGAATGAAAATTAGTAAAGAAAACATATACAAAACGATTAAAAGATTTCAAAAGTAAATGACACCAAAATATACATGTCTTAAGAGATGCTTTTGAAGCAGCACAAAGGAAAATAAAAAAATAGAGATATTTTAGTTGATTTTTTTGTATTTTTTTAATCAAAGATGAATTTTCCTCTCTTCTTGTAGGAAAGATGAGGCAAAAACATTTTGCTGAAAATTGTTTTAAACCGGACAAAGTTGTAAGAATGTACTTTTTTCTTTCCACTACATTTCCCCTTATGTTGATACACTGACAGAATATTGTGGATCTTCACCCCAAAAGATGAAATTATAAAATATGTTGGAGTATCCATACACATCCCAAAAGATGAAATCATAAAATATGTGAAAGTACTCATGTGTGTATTGATTTGAAGAACAAATAGGAGTAAAAATGAATGCAAGTATTTATTTATATATATGTGGTATTAACATTCGTTTATCTTTGAAACACGCATGGCAGAAGCTCAAACTTTTTTTCTTATAAAAAAACAAAAAATATGTATTCTGAATTGACATACACACAGAATGCAGAAATAAATATACATATGTAACATATTATTTATTATACATGCAGCATATCCGTCAGAACCACAGTATAACCATCAGAGTCGTAGCCTATCCATCAGTCGCAGCCGTAGCTGCAACCTATACTCGCAGCATATCAATAAATAAATAATTTATTTATAATTAATTAATTAATTATTTATAAAATAACTTTTACTATTTATAAAATAGTCGTTGTAGGTGAATAAATAATTTATTTATTTATAAAAAAATTTGCCTTGGAAACATCAAAGGTCCTTTCCTTGGAAAACACATTAATTAATTTTCTCCATGTAATTTTTTCTCAAATCAAATCATGATGTTAGGGTTCTTTTCCTTAGAAAACACATGGAGACCTACGGTTTAGGGTTTCTCTCACAAAAAATAGAAAAATATCTTATTTACATATATTTATATAAATAATGGATTAAATTGTACATAAATATCAATAAGTTTTAATTTTTATGAACATATTATGGTGATAAAATATTTTCAAAATTGATAAAAAATATATAAACAATATATTTTTTTTGCTTCTTCACCTTAATCTATTAATTAATTTGTATTGACAAAATGAAGATATCTTGCAAATCATGGTTGTTTTGTCTTTCAACTTTTCTAGAAATACGTAGTTTAAACTATCTAAAAATTGAACCATTAAAATTTCTTTATCTTCATCAATTTCTAGCCTATTACAAAGATGTTCAAATTCTTCGAAATATTATTCCACAATTTGACTTTCTTGGGTTAATTTTATGTATATTCGTTCCAAATCCCTTTGGAAGTGTGGTCATACATACCTCTTGCGCATTAAGGCTTTCATTTCCCTCCACGTAGCGACTTGTTCAAGACGTGCACGACATCGAGTGCTCACCTCTCGATCCTTTTACATTCGTGTACATGTAACAGTAAATAATATTATCCATTTACCTTTCCTAATCAAGATAGGCTTATAGGTCAACACGTCCACCAAAACTAGATAGTTTTAACTTTAACATGTTACCGTCATGTTTGTTTCACTATCTACAAGATGTTTCTTCCTCTAACTCTTCCTCCTCACAAATGATGTGGCATCGCCTTCGTCGCCAAGGCAACACTTTGTCCTCTTCCTCATGATCAGGTCAAGCTTGTGCTCGACGTTATTATCATCTAATATGAGTATTTAATTATTCCACATCTTTCACACCATTTTTATGAAACCCTAGTGCATCATGTTCGGGTTGCCTTTGTTCTTCTTCAGTCGATTCTATTCATTGAAGCATCTTCATTACCATGTCGAATAGATTATTGCATTGAGAAATATCTCTTTGATCCCCTCCCTTGCCCCGACATCAACTTGATGACGCTCTCCGAGTGCTGCACTTTGGCTCGAGTTTCTCGAAGTTGTGATTCGAGATCTTCGATCCGCCGTTGTTGCGTAAAACTCTCTTGCACCGCGGGAGGTACCGTCGTGGCGTCCTCGACTATATCCTTTTGAAGCGCCCCGAGACCGTATAGACGTCCCTTATACGGTCTCACCGACTACAAGACAAACAAAAGTAACGTTAGATTTTCACAAATTATTTTATAAATAATTGAGAAATAAAATAATAACCTTTTACCTCTAAATAAATTTTGTCCTTTTGTAAAGGATTGAGGTCGTCAGAGCTTGAAACCGCAAGCTTGAGATTGCTGTGTGATCTTCTCCGTCACAACTCTCACGGTTCGCTCCGCTCGAGGATCGACGAGTTCGGGTTCGTCGGCCTCTTCCCCGACAACCGACTTCTTCTTTGCATGGGTTTCAAATACCAACTCAAGAAGAGTCGGTTCTCTTCCCATCCGTTGCATTTATAATATAAAATAAATGTTGTTAGATAAATATTTAAATAAACAAAAAATTTAAATAATTAAAATTTTACCAATTCTTTTTTTCTTTTCGTGAAGGATTTTGATCCCGAAGTATGGCGATGTGGACCATCTCCGAGAACCTTCCCACCGTAGCGACATTTTTTGGCCTTTTCGCTCTTGGCCATGAATTCCGCGGACTCCCAATGCTCAATCATTTTACTGAAGACCGCTTTCGTTGCCCATCTCTTTTTGCTATTGCTGGCGTAGAAGTTGCGTTTTGTACCGTTCATCATCAGGCGCATCCGAACCTGCATTCGCGCATCCATGCTGTGTAGATGCGCGTTGTATGAATTCTCCGCCATCTGTATGAACGCTGCAAACAAAGTTATAAAATTTTTAGTTTTCTAATATATATAATTAAAAAGTTGAAATATAATTAAAAAACTTGCAATAAAAGTGCGCCACCTTTGCTGGCGCACAACTTTGGTGTAACTTGCCAGGAATAGTATAGTTCGTCTTGTAAGGACCCTAGGATAATGAGGTTGTTGGTGTGTTTTAGTACATCATCCTCATCAAACCTGCATATCAAAAATAAAAAGTTAGATAATATTTATAAAATATAATAATACAAATCAAAATAGTAAGTTTTTTACTATAACGTCCCAGGAGAACGTTCTAGATCGATGATCAGAAGGGTTGGACGCCCATCGAAATCATCGATCGACGAATCGATATTGACGCGATGTTCTGCATTCCCAACGGTCATCCGTTGGAAATTCCAATGGATGCCTGTTGGGAATGCGTGTTCCCGAGGCAACGGACGGCTAAACGGCGGCTCGTCTGCCGTTGCAACGGTCATCCGTTGGAATTTCCAACGGATGACCGTTGTAAGGTCTGCAAAAAACGGTTAGGAAAGCTGCAGAACCTGCAGTCATCATTACAATTTCTAACGGGCATCCGTTGAAAATTTCCAACGGATGCCCGTTATAATATTTGTAACGGGTTTCCGTTACATTTCCAACGGATGTCCGTTAGAAATGTGGAAAACTTAGACATTTTTTCTAAGTGTCGGGGGCGAGTTCGTGTTTCAACGGGCATCCGTTAATATTTTCAACGGATGCCCGTTGGTATTTGATTATTCTAATTGTTATACATCAAACATCGTTTATATAACATGTTCGATTGTATTAACATTTCGATTGTTCGATTACACATCAAACATCAAACATCAAACATCGTTCATGGATGTTACACGTCATTTACATTACACATCATCTACATTTATTACACATAGTAAACATTATTGTATTTACATTTCTTCTTCAGTAGATTCATCGATGGGTGAGTCGTCCTTCGCTTGTTCATTGAATTCATCGATGTTTTCATCTTCAGCATCTTCCGGTTCAACGCCTTCATAATCGCGTATGAGTTCTCCGTCTATTTCATATCTCGAAAGAATCTCCTTGCGATCTGTATCAATTAAACGAATCGGCTGCGGATGATCGGGTTGCAACGGATCTTCTTTATCATCAGAGCTTATGATCCCTCGTGGCTTGATCTTTACTACGGCCCACCACTCCTCTCTTCGACATTTCAATGTTGTTGGATATTGCACGTAACATACTTGATCTGCTTGATCTATTGTGATGAATGGATCATATTTACCATATTGTCGTGTCGGGTTGACGTCAATTCCTCCCCAACGGTTTTTTCGTATTCCACGTCCTACGGTTGGGTCAACCCACTGACATTTAAAAAGCATAACCTTCAACCCAACGAGACCGGGATATTCCAGTTGTATGATTTGGTGCAAAATGTCGTAGAAGTTATCACCTTCTATATCACTATTAACGCAAACGCCATAGTTGTATGGGCTTCTATGTTTTCCGTGTTCGTACGTGTGGAACATGTAGCCGCGAGTAAACAAGATTGGCCAACACATGACATTTCGTGTGGGACCATTAGCCAAATCTTTTAACCACGTAGGAAGTCTTTCATCAGAACATTTCACCTATTAATACTTTTATATGCAATTAATTTAAATAGATGTGTATACGAGTACTTACATAATCTGTAAGTTCATTTTCATTTAGATGAAGATACGTACCAAGCACTTCTTCGTCAAATATCCTGAATAATGAAAAATGCGTTACCATGTACGTACGTACCTTTCGAACGGTAATAAGTCTTGACAATTTAGTAGTATATATGTGTGGACGTGATTATACTCTTCTGGTGTTAACCAATATTCCTCGGATTTACCTCCTGTACGTCCAATTGGTGTAAACAGCTCAGGAATTGTGCCAAACTGCGGATTATATTGATACAGATAATTTGTGTGATCATCCGCTGCACGTTGCTCTTTCGTCTGAATATGCGACTCGAAATAAAATGTGTTGAAATATGTGATTTCTTCCAACAAGTATTGTTTGACAATAGATCCTTCGACCACTGCTTTTTTTTTTTTTGCTTTTTTCTTTAAATGAAAGAAAAACCTTTCGAAAGAACACATCCATCTGAATTGAACTGGCCCACCGAGTATTGCCTCATCTGGTAAATGTATTGGCAAATGCTCCATGACATCGAAGAATGAAGGCGGAAAAACTTTTTTCAATGCACATAATACTTCAGAGATATTGTTTTTCATTACTTCCAAGTCATCACCTTTTAAATTCCTCGAACATATATCTCTGAAAAATATACTGATTCCGTATAACACATTGTGAACATTCTGTGGTAAGAGCTCAGCAAATGCGATTGGAATGAGCCGCTGCATGAAAACGTGATAATCGTGACTTTTCAATCCGATCAACCTCGAACCAATAATATCCACACACTGAGCAATGTTCGATGCATATCCATCGGGAAACTTAACATCCTCTTTTAACCACATTAATAATGTTGTTTTCGCCGGACCAGACAATCTGAATATCGGGATATGTGACCTTACATCTCGCAATTACAACTCAGATCGTCGGCATATTGACTTCAAATCTTTTCTTGATTGTATATTATCCTTGGTTTTTACCTGTCACATTCAAAACAGTATTTATGATGTTATCGAAAAAATTCTTCTCGATATGCATAACATCTAAATTATGACGTAATATCAATGATTTCCAGTATGATAGTTCCCAAAAGATACTACGTTTATACCAGTTATGCCATTCACCTTGACCTTTTGGTTTACGATGCCCACGATCTCCACCGCATTCTACCGATTCTTGTAAATCCTCCATTGTGTTCAATCTTTCGTAAAGGATTTGTGTTCCGATTTGCATGCACGGTTCCTCTTCTTTTTGTACCACGTTCTTCCGAAAATGTTTTTTTATCTTTCCGGAAAGCATGACCACGCGGAAGAAATCTCCTATGACAATCAAACCAACATGGTTTCTTACCATGACCTAGTCAAAATGAATCTGTATCCTCCATACAATAAGGACATGCTAATCTTCCCTGCGTGCTCCATCCAGATAACATTCCATAGGCAGGAAAATCACTAATTTTCCACAACAAGACCGCTTTCAATCTGAAATTTTGCTTAGTACTGACGTCATAAGCAAGGATTCCTTCGTTCCACAACTATTGTAATTCATGAATTAAGGGCTGAAAAAATACATTGAAACTTTTCTTCGGATGTTCTGGTCCTGGAATCAGCAACGTCAGAAACATTACCTCACTTTTCAAACACATCTCGGGAGGTAAATTATACGGTGACAAAATCACCGACCACATAGAATATTAACTTCCAGATTGTCCATAGGGACTAAGACCATCCGTGCACAGGCAAAGATAAACGTTTCTCGTTTCATATGCGAACTCGGGAAATATTTCATTGAAATCTTTCTAAGCCTGACCATCCGATGTATGTTGCATTACACCTTTGGTCGTGGAGTGTTCTGCATGCCATCTCATTGCTGCAGCGGTTTTTTCGATTCATATAACATTCTCAACATGTTTGCTACAGGTATATAGAAGATTTTCTTGTATGGTACATATTTTCGCGAAGATGGTCTTTTAGGCCGAAATCTGCTTGCACCGCAAAACTTGCATTCCAACAAGTCTTTATCATTTCCCCAAAACAACATGCAACTCTTTCTACAAACATCAATTTTCTCATGTGGCATTTCCAAATCTTTTAACACATTTTTTGTTTCGTAGTATGTCTCGGGAGCTTGATTATTTTCGGGTAAATATTCCCATATTGTTTTACAAAATGAATCCATGCAATTTTCAGCCACATTGTAGTCTGTTTTAATACTCATCAATCTTGAAGATAAAGATAAGCGAGACTGACCTTCACGACAACATTCATATATAGGTTGTTTCGCCGAATCCAATAGGTTGAAGAATCGACGTGCATCGATGTTCGGCATCTCTTCATGCGTTTGTTCATTAACAACTCTAGGAAAAGCATCTGACACCATTTTCACATATGGATTGGTCGTTGATGCTTCATAAATAACTTCTTCATTTCGTTCTATTTGTGCACCTTGCACACTATCTCTAACATCGCAATCTTCGCCGTGAAAAACCCAAATTTCGTAATTCTAAACAAAATTCACCTTATACAGATGTTTGCAAACAATTTCTTGACTTCGATACTTCATGTTTTTGCATCTTTTGCATGGACATAACATTGTCCCACGTTCTTGACACAAAAGCTGCATCGATGCAAAACTCATAAATTGCTCCAATCCGTGTAAGAATTCTTGCGTAATCTCTTCGGTTACAGGATCTTTTCTTCTATACATCCACTCTCTTGATCTATATATATTTCGATTTGAAGACGACGATATTTTTTCGAAAATGTTTTTGTTATTGATGGTTTGATGCACTCTTTGGTATGATCTAAATAGTGACATTTCCAACGGTCATCCGTAACGGATGCCCGTTGCAGGTTCACGTGCACTTATTTCGACCCTTGAACCTCGAAATTCACAACACCAACGGGCATCCGTTGCGATTGCTAACGGGCATCCGTTAGATGTTGCAACGGACGACCGTTGGAATACATTTGTCCGGTTTCTAACGGATCTTCCAACGGACATGGCCAACGGAAGATCTCCGTTGCAATCCGTTAAAATTTGCGACGGATTCCAACGGACATTCCAACGGAGGTTTTCCGTTACAAATCCGTTGAAATTTGTAACGGATTGCAACGGCTTTTTGCCCGTTGAAATTTTCACCAAATCCGTTGCAATTCGTTGGTACGTTATTCCAACGGACGGATCCGTTGCCCCATCCGTTGGAAACTGCGTGTTTTTTTGTAGTGTCCCTAGTCCATGAGGAAATTATATTCTCGGATAAAAATTTATTTTCCTTAATCTTTTCGAAATTAAAGACGGATTTTTTGTCATCTAGAATTTTTTTCAATTTTTTTTAAAACTTAAAAAATTATGTCCCTTATTAAGAAATGGATTTTTTAGGTGTCTCGTTTTTTCTCGAAAATGATAAACAAATAAAAATAGAAAAATTAGCCCCTATTTCGTCAAGAAATTAGAGATGAATCTTAAATCCATCTAGAAATCAAAGACGAAAATCGGGGATGGAGATTAGGAACTAACAAAATCCAAATGGAATTTAGGGATGGATCCAAATCCGTCTGGAAATTGCATCCCTAAATTTAAAATTTTTAGTATTAAGATAGTATAGTTGTTGGAGATCTTCGTTGGAGGAAAATATAAGATCTTGTGAGATATAGGTTAGTTTGGACGATTTTTTAATCATTGAGTAGGATAAAGAAAGATCTTTATTTTCGTCTTTCCTTATCTGTGTTATCTCAGCCTCTCCATTTAGGTGTACAGGTCAAGGCTCGGTTCAACAGAAAAAACCGATATGAATCACCTTTGAATTGAGCCCAAATATATTTTTTTTATCAAGAGTTTCTCATGCCTTATTCACTATATCGAGTTTATTGTTCTGCAAACTCTTGGTTCGTCCACACGTGAGTAGGCCATTTGGAACATCTGTTCACTCAGTTCTTTGAATTAACTCATCGTCCGTATGACCTTTTCTTGGTGCAGTTTTGTGGTCGATGCCCTTGTTATTCTACAATGAGAAGAAGTTGTAAGAATTGGCCATATATTTTGAAATCTTTTGCTTAATATTGTTGTGCATCCAAAGAGGCCCAACTGCATCAGGCATTGTAGCAAATGGGTCGGGCCGTGCTTTAGAATGCAGGGCAGGGGTATGGTGAGATTGAGTTGGGCGATTGAGAGATTAGGGTTTCCTGTCTGTATGTATATATATATATATAGCCGATAGCAGCAGATTGAGCGGATGTACGCGTTTCTTCTATTCTCCCTTCAAATGGTTTTGATTTATTTCGTGAATTACATTGGAATGTGATGAGAGGAGTAGATGAGTGAGGATCTATGGATTCCCTTGATCAGAATCAATCTCATCTTTCGCTACGTTCTTTCTGATTCTTCGCACCCCTTTTTACTCTTTTCCATGAATGTTTGTGGTCCGAATGATATGGATTTCCGTCTCTTGTGATGTATAATTGTAGTCCGGAGGTAATCATCGTTGGAGAAATATGATGAAAATCAGAAAAATCTTAGGACACCTTCTGACACAGTACTAAGTTACTGTGTATGAGAAAGATTTTGTATTCTGATTCTCCAGATGATCATTTCTTATCATTTTTTCTCTCTTTCTATTTTCACTGTCTGTATTTGGATTTTTCCTGAAGAATACTTTAGTTTCTGGGGAAGTATAACGTGCTATGAAAATTTTGTTTATACGGAATCTGGTTTATGTGATTGTGTAGAAAACTAGTTGAAGCTGTCTTCTTTTTAGATGTTTTAGGGTAGTTTCGTTTACGGTATAGTTTATTTTTCACGGGTTTAGTGTAATTAAACATAATTAGGCCTTCATAATCCCAGGTAAGCTTATAAGCTCTAAAAATGGAAGCGGTGCTTATCTGATTCATGGGAGGCCTAAACCGAAGAAAGCAAGTTTCGCTGATAATGCCTTCTTTATATCTTCGAAGGTGTTTTATTAGTAACTCTGCTTACATTATTTGTAATCTTCAGTCAGATCTCTGGTTTAATCCAATTTTGATTTGATAACAAATTTTTTATAGATTAACATTCACTCAAGAAAGGGATTATTTGAAGGACAATTGAGAATAAACACCATCGAACAAACTTAATTCTATGTACAAATCCATGCAATAAACCCAAGTAATTTTGATCATAAAGAAATATCTATACACAATTTTGATCATCATACTAAAACACTGCAACGAAATAAGCATCAGAGAGCCTATCTGTCTGCTCTGTGTCTACATATATAAGTATATCTCTCTTTATGTTTGTATGGAGAAAAAGGGACATCTATTTACAGAAAAATCAAAGTTTATGGGATTTAAGCTTAGGCAGGTATTTGCAATTGCAGAATCTAAACCCAAGGACCAATCAAACTTCTTCGATCACTGTTGCTTTGCCATTTCAAGATCTTTAAACTTATCAAAGAAGCATAGGAATCGTTGAGACTAACATCAGCCGCCTTTGCCTTGCAATGTCTTTCGAGACTGCCTGGCGAAGTCTTGGAGCTGCCGGTCATGTTCTTCCAGCATCTGGTCCACTTTGTTCGGTTGAGCTAGCAATGGACCCGACATATACATCTTGTAATCATACTGGACAAATATCACAGACAGAACAGAAAAGTTTCAGTAACCAAGTTTTCTAGTTTAATTTGTAAGGAAATCAAGGTTTCTGACCAAAGATGAGTCGTTTGGCGTGTTTAGCTGTTTTTCCATCGACTCCGATCTGTAGTATGCCCTTCGATCCTGCCTTTGCGGGTTAATGGCTGTGCGTTCTTGTGCGTTTGTGTACGTTGTCCTTGTGGACGACGCTACGCCGGAAAGTGTAGTTGAGTTAACTCTGGGTGGAGCCATTCTGGAGGGGGCATTGTCTTTCTGGTAAACGGACCGTCCGAAGTTCCGATTGTTCACCAAGGGACCGGAGTAAAACACTCTTGAATCTGTGTTATTATTATTCATTGTTATGTCCTTTGCAGTCTGCCTTTGTCTAGTAGAATAATCCTGGTATCGGGAACTTCTGTCCTCCTTAAATGAGTTGAAAATGTCACTTCTGTTCTTGAGATCTGGATAATGTTTCTGTATTTCCAACATCACCTAATTTTATTGCTCCAACAATGAAACAGACAGCAAATTTATGAGTATTGCTGTTACCTGTATCGCGGCTGAGAAAGATTGATTACTTTTAACTTGTGGAGCAGCTTTTGTTTCATTTAACCGTCTCGTTTGTGAATCTTTCCTTTCGTGTTTCTCTCGAGTTGGTTGTTGCCTTCTCGCTTCGTCGCGCATTTTAGCATCAATCTCTTTGCTGGGAGGGTATTTTGGTAGACAAGATGGATCACAAGCAAATGGCTCAGTCTTGAAGTACTGTTCCATGGTTATAGCCATAATGAGTTATTCGCCATTGAATCATAGAAACAAAAGCAACATCAAACTGAAGAAATTTAATACCTCACTCTCCAGGGCGCTAGCTGCAGAGCCCCGCTGATCAGGATCTATAGACAGTAAGGTCTCCAGAAACGAAAGAACGGGTGCTGAGAAGTCCTTATACATCTCAGCAATACGCCGTCCATATGGAAGCGCGGGTTTGAAAGCAGATGAAGGTGGTAGCTTCAGTTTTCTCCAGTAATCTTCGGCTGGTGAACCACATAGCTTGAAAATCTTGTGAAGTTGCTCTACCTGGAACAAAGAAATATTTTACAAAATGAGTAAACAAAAGAAATGTCAGTCCTATTGCTAACAAGAAATGAATTGGGAGGAATATAATCGGTAAGAAGGCATGTACCTCCGTCTTTCCGGGCAGAATCGGCTTCCCAGCATATAGTTCACCGAATATGCAACCTGTGCTCCACAAATCGACTCCAATGCCATAATGAGAGGCTCCAAGCAAGAGTTCCGGGGGACGATACCAAAGAGTTACAACGCGGGTGGTCAAGGGAACGCTGTTCTCAGGGTCGAAAAAAGTTGCTAACCCAAAATCTGCTATCTTCAAGATCCCATTACTGTCAATCAGTAGGTTTGAGCCCTTTATATCACGATGCAGAACACCGCGACTGTGACAATGATCAAGCCCACTTAGAAGTTGTTGCATGTAACATTTAACCTACCAGCAGACAATAGGGACGGGATTTGAAGGAAAATGTAATAACTACAAGTTGATTACAGAGAATGAATCAAACCATTTCAATACCTGAGGCTCTGAAAACTTGACACCCGGTAAAGAAGCAAGTCCTACCAGATCATGTTCCATGTACTCAAAAACCAGGTAGAGACTGGATGAAACAGGGGCAGTGATCAAGCCTTCTAATTTGATTACGTTAGGATGATCAAGCTGCCGCAAGATTATAATTTCTCTGGCCATGAACTTGACACTCTCTGAATCGTTGAGATCAAACCGGACTTTTTTTAGTGCAACGATCTTGTTATGAAGACGATCGCGAGCTCTGTACACACTGCTGTATGTTCCTTGTCCAATCTGCAGCCATCGCAAAACAAATGTTAATCCGATGAAAATTTAAGGCGTGATAACGTCTGTACACTGCTGGTCCAACAATGAAGAACAAGTCTTGGAGAAAAATAGACATATGCAGAGTTACAAAAGAGCTTACTTTCTCCAGCTTCTCAAAGGTGCTTGCCCGCCGTGGAGCCCATCCAACAAGAGCCTCTCCGGCCACAGAGATTAGCCAGGGCGGCCACCCTGCAGCCACTTGCTTCAGGTCTGCTTCCTTTGGGACATTTGCAAAACCCGGATGTACAACAACGCTCGGAGTCTTCCTCAAATCTTTAGGAACCGGGTGATCGCTATCACCTACTTCAGGAATCTCTGAAACTTTCTCGAAACCCTGATGAGCAACTATGCTCGCGACCTTCATCAAATCCTTAGGAGCCGTATGATTTGTATCACCTACTCCATGAATCTCTGGTTTCTTCTCGATATGATAATCAGAGAACCTACTTGAACTAAACGTTTCGGACGCGATCAACTTAACTTTGGCGCCTCTGCTATCCGATCTATCAAGACCTGCATTCGTTTGGCTCAAATCATCGATCCTACTCGATGAATTGATCCGCGAAGGACGCCTTTCCAATTGCCCTTTCTGCGGCGGCCTCTTTTTCTGCTTAGAATTCACGCAACCCATGTTTGCAGAAGATTCTCTCACAGATGCAACAACCGCAACAACAAAAGAAAACCCTTTTATGCACAATTCAAACCATTGATTCCCCCTAAAGCTATCCTAAGATCCATCCCACTCTAATGAAATCTCCGTACGCAAAGAAATAGAACACGGAAATTACACCAATTTAACACAGCTTCACGGCTCAGGCTCAGCGAAACCCAATTCACTGTAATCAAGATTTAATCGGAAGAACACTGTAAAACCCTACAACCCGGAAGAGAACATCGATCGAAGGAAGAGTTGGGAAGAAATCGAAACTTGGGGAGGTGGGAAATTCTTTGACTGGTTCAAGAGAAAATCAAAGAAGCGAAAGGGGTTTGTTACCTTGAAGAATTCAGAGCAAGTGATGATGATCGAATCGAGAAGGGTAGAGAGATACGCAAAAAGGGATATTGGCTCCTGAATTTTTGCACCTTCAAATTGGTATAATTTGACTGATTACTCACACGAGAGGTATATAAACACATATACATACATATATACGTACATACATATATTAGCTGTATATGTAAACAATTACGCAACTGCTAAAACTGAGCCTCTGTCAACGGAGAGAGATATCCTCTTCAAATCTCTCTCTCTCGCTGGTGGATTTTTTTAAAATTAAATTTATATATATTATAAAAATTAGAAGGAAAAAAAAGTAGATGAACGGTGTAACAAAAAAGTTCGTTAAATCCAAAATTAAAACTCTGACGGATATCTGAACTGTTGCTGTTAAGACTGTCCAACGCGGCAGATATAAATGAGCACCAAATTTCTTTTTATCAATTAAATAAAATAAAGTTACATATACACCGGTACGGTACTAAAAATCACTATAAGCTAATCGGATTATCGTTTAGCGTCAAAATTGAATAGTCGATATTTAGTTAGTAATTTTTACCAATCTTTTAGTTTTAAAAATATACGAAATTTTTATTTTAATTTTTTTTACCAAGATCAACGTCCATACGAATTAATTGGTGTCTAAATTATTAACCAAGCTTCCTCAAACTCCATTGAAACAGAGGAAATCCTGAAGTTGAAGACTCCAGTTCAGGTAGAAACTTTTCCCAAGAAGACTCAGAGACTCTTCATCGTTAAGAGGTTTCGACTTAACGAAAGATTCGGATTCCAGCAGAGGGTTCCACATCAGCATATTCTGTTATGAATCCTGCAGCGTCATCATTTTCTTCTCGTGTTAGGGGACAAAGGGAACCTGAGGAGGTTAGAATACTAGAGCACAAACCGTTTCCATACTCTCTCTGATAATGACGTGTAGGGTTTACTAATCCCTATCCTTTTCATTTAAGCCTATAAAATATGGATTTGCCTCTGATAGTACCTCAAGCAGAATGAAATGAAAAACTGAGTATTTCCAGAAATTTACACAAAGTTCGTCATAGTCTAGATGGTATCAGAGCTATGGATGATTCTTCTTCTTCTTTTCCCTTTCTGATTCATGTTAATATTTCCAACTTTGTTACGTTGAAGCTGACAGACACTAACTATCTGCTGTGGAAGACTCAAGTGGAGTCTCTGCTCAAGAGCCAAAAGTTGATGGGTTTTGTTGATGGGTCGGTTTAGAAACCAGATGCACTGATTACTACAAAATCAGGTGATACGGAAACTACTGCTTCTAATCCTGCTTATGTTTCATGGTATCAAACGGATCAATTGATTAAATCATGGATTTGTGGAACTTTGTCTGAGGATGTTTTTGGTTATGTGATTGGCCTTGAATCTGCTCTTGAAGTGTGGTCTTCTCTTGCTCGAAGTTTCAATGAAAAGTCTATTTCTCGTGAGTTTGATTTATTGGCGTCTCTGCAAACATTATCTAAACACGGTCGCACTATGCAAGAATACCTAAAAGAGTTTAAATCTTTGTGTGATCATCTCAGCTCTATTGGTAAACCTGTTTCGGAGCTTATGAAAAATTTTCAGTTGTTGCAAGGGTTAGGTAAGGAATATGAGGCTTTTGCTACTGTAATCCATACCTCAATGCATAAACCACCCATACCTACATATGATGAGGTTGTCTCACAGCTTTTAAGTATTACTCATACAAACAGATTCTATAAAGCTCCTGAGGTTAATACACATATGGCCTTTCAAGCTCAGACTAAACCTACCAACACTATTGGTTTCACTGGTCGTGTAAATTCCTTTAGAGGTGGAGGTCGTTTTGGTTCATCGCAAGGTCGTGGTGGATACTCCTCACGAGGTAGAGGGTTTCATCCTCAAGTGCAGTCTATTAATCACTATCATCAGTTTTCAACTCCTTCTGGTAACTCCATGTCTAGTGGTTCTGGATCTACTAGACCTATATGTCAGATTTGTGGGCGTATTGGACATTCTGCTCTTAAGTGTTGGAATAGATTTGACAATTCTTTTCAATGTACTGATGTGCCTCAAGCCTTGCAAGCAATGCAAGCCCTGCAGATTTCAGATTCTTCTGGAACAGAATGGTACCCAGATTTAGGAGCCTCTGCACATATGACAAATTCTACCTCAAATCTTCAGTCGGTTAATCCTTATACAGGGACGGATTCTGTCATGGTTGGAGATGGGGCTTATCTTCCTATCACTCATGCTGGTTCTACAATTATCGCTACCCCGTTAGGTACACTACCTATTAATGAAGTTCTTGTTGTTCCATCACTGCAGAAATCTTTACTCTCTGTTTCTCAGCTTACTCAAGACTACCCTTGTTATGTTATGTTTAATTCTACTGGTGTGTATGTTAAGCACAAAGCAACACACAAAGTTCTGGCAAAGGGGATCAGAAATGATGGAATATACCTATTGGAGAACCTGTCTTAGCAAACTTTCTACTCCATTCGTCAAAGAGCAACCTCAGAATCAATTTGGCATCAAAAATTGAGATATCCTCACTCTCAGGTTCTCCAGCAATTGAAGCTTGATAACCTAATTAGTATAAATAAGAAGAGTACAAATGTTTGTGAACCTTGTCAACTAGGCAAAAGTTCTCAACTACCCTTTTCAGACTCGATGTTTAAGGCTAAAGGTCCTTTAGAATGTATACACAGTGATCTATGGAATCCTGCTCATGTAATATCAAATCAAGGGTTCCGGTTTTATGTAGTGTTTGTGGACAACTTCTCTCGCTTCTCCTGGTTGTATCCTCTGAAAAACAAATCCGAGTTTTATTCTGTTTTCTTGAATTTCCAGAAACTTGTTGAAAATCAATTTAGTACCAAGATCAAGTCCTTCCAATGTGATGGAGGAGGTGAATTTACAAGCTCAGTGTTTCTTCATCATTTGGCTCATTGTGGGATTCAACAGTTGTTATCATGCCCCTACACTCCACAACAAAATGGTTTAGCTGAAAGGAAACATCGATATTTGGTAGAACTTGGTCTTACAATGCTTTTCCAAGCCAGGGTTCCTCTGCTTTACTGGGTTGAAGCATTTGCCACTGCCAATTTTTTAGTGAATCTACCGCCTTCAGCAGATTTACAGTACAAGAGCCTGTTTTCAGTGTTGTATGGATCTATTCCTGAGTATTCTGCATTGCGGGTATTTGGATGCGTCTGTTATCCGTATCTACGTCCGTATACTCAGCACAAAATGGAACCACGTTCACTAAGATGTGTTTTCTTGGGGTATCTTCCTAATTACAAAGGATATAGATGTCTCTATCCGCCAACAAGAAGAGTTTATATCACACATCATGCCATCTTTGATGAAGCGGTGTTTCCGTTTCATGGTGAGTACAGGACTTTAGTGCCGAGATATCAAACGCCTATACTACATTCTTGGCAACAGTCACATGGTACCACTTTCTCTCCTTCTACTTCAAGCTCTGTTTTTCAAACACCAGCTCATTTATTTCCCTCTATCTCATCACAAGTTCCTCAAAACACCACATCGAATGTCTTATCTCAAAACACTTTATCACCTCAATGAAGTTCTGCTTCTCATGTATCATCTTCACCATCCTCTGAGCATTTTCCTTCTGTCACTCACATTGTCCCTACCCAACCAACAAATAACGTAAACATTTCCTCTCACCCTATGACTACAAGATCCAAATTAGGTATCATCAAACCCAATCCAAAATACTCTCTTCATCATACCATCAAGGTACCATGTGAACCATAGACTGTCTCTACAGCTCTTAAAGATCCTAGATGGTTGGCAGCTATGGAGGCTGAAATGACTGCTCTGAAACAGAGTGGAACTTGGGTTCTTGTTCCTGAAACTCCAGATATGAATATTCTTGGTTGTAAATGGGTGTACAAAACAAAACTTCAGGCAGATGGATCACTTGACAAGTTGAAAGCTCGGTTAGTAGCAAAGGGATTTCATCAAGAGAAAGGGGTTGATTTTACTAAAACATACAATCCGATAATCAAATCTGCTACCATCCGTATCATTTTGTCAGTGGTTGTTGTACAATCTTGGAGTATCCGAAAACTAAATGTTAGTAATGCTTTTCTACACAGTGATCTACAAGAAAGTGTGTATATGGCCCAACCTCCTGGTTTTGTAGATACATCTCATCCTACACATGTCTGTCTCCTCAAGAAAGCTTTGTATGGTTTAAAACAGGCACCTAGGGCCTGGTTCGACAAGTTCAGCACCTATCTACTTGAGTTTGGCTTCAAATGCAGTTCGACAGATCCATCTTTGTTTGTTTACCACCGAGACAATGATATCATGCTCATTCTTCTGTATGTTGACGACATAATTTTGACAGGAAGCTCTGATTACTTGCTTCAGTCTCTTATCACTACTTTAAGTCTAAAATTCCCCATGAAGGATTTGGGTCCTCTACACTACTTTCTTGGTATATAGGCACACGTCCATGACTCTGGTTTATTTCTTAATCAGTCTAAATATGCCAGAGATCTTCTTATTCGTTCTGGTATGGAAGATTGCAAACCACTCTCTACAGCTCTGCCACAGAAACTTCAAAGATATGCATCAGAGGGTTCTCGGTTCCCTGATCCAAGTCAATTTCGCAGCTTAGTGGGGGCTCGACAATACTTAACATTAACAAGACCAGACATAAGTTATGCGGTCAATGTTGTTTGCCAACGCATGCATGATCCCTTGGAATCATATTTCAGACTGCTGAAACATATTTACGGTATTTGAAAGGAACTTTACAGCTTGGTCTTCATCTCCACAAGAATAGTTTCTTAAATCTCCATGCCTATAGCAATAGTGATTGGGCGGGTTGCAAAGATACTAGGCGTTCTACCATAGGTTTTTGCACGTTTCTTGGCTGCAATCTTATCTCTTGGTCGGAAAAACGTCAGCCTACAGTGTCTCGATCATCTACTGAAGCAGAGTATCGAGCAATGGCATCTTTAGCCGCTGAAGTCACTTGGCTTTCTTTTATACTTCGAGACATTGGTGTTTCAGAGCCGCAACCTGCAATTCTTCATTATGACAACCTTTCTGCCATGCATCTCACGACAAATCCTGTTCTCCACTCTCGTTCCAAGCATATCGAGCTTGATTACCATTTTATCCCCGAGAAAGTAGCACTTGGTCACATTGTCACCAAACATGTTTCTGCAACAGAACAGATTGCAGATATTTTTACTAAGCCCTTGTCGCATTCTGTGTTTGTTTATCTACGATGCAAACTGGGGTTAGGATTACCACCTACCACCAGTTTGAGGGACGGTATAAACCAAGCTTCCTCAAGCTCCACTGAAATAGAGGAAATGATCTTGAAGTTGAAGACTCCAGCTCAGACAAAGACTTTTCCCAAGAAGACAGTTTCAGAGACTCTTCGTCATTCAGAGGTTTCGACTCAACGAAAGACTCGGATTCCAGCAGAGGGTTCCACATCAGCACATTCTGTTATGAATCCTGCAACGTCATCATCTTCTTCTCGTGTTACAGTGGACAAAGGGAATCTGAGGAGGTTAGAATACCAGAGCACAAACCGTTTCCATATTCTCTCTGATAATGACGTGTAGAGTTTACTGATCCCTATCATTTTCATTTAAGCCTATAAAATATGGATTTGCCTCTGATAGTACCTCCAGCAGAATGAAATGAAAAACTGAATATTTCCAGAAATTTACACAAAGTTCTTCATAGTCTAGATAAATTTTTTTATTTTATATTTTTTGATATTCAATTTATTTTTTTATAATTTACCAAGGATTTAAAATATACAAATAATAAATATATTTGTTTTAAAAAAAAGTTGGAGTTTTATCCACATGCACTAGTCTATATTTAATCGACTTTACGACGATTAAACACCTAGACAATAATTAAGCGAAAAACTTTCAAAACATTTATCAAACATAAGATATATTTAATAATACATTCGGGTTGACATTTTTTCACCGATGCATCTATATTATGATAATCAAGCTGTTATACACGTTTTTTATCTGGTTTTTTCACGAAATTACGAAATATATTGAGATTGATTATCACTTTGTCCGCTATGAATGAAAGGTTTGACGGGCATATATCTTTCGTTCATATACACTAAAGAGCAATTAGCGGACATTCTTACTAGAACCATGAGTCGATTCACATTCGATGACTTACTCGGTAAATTGGATGTTCGAAATCTTCATACGTCAACTTGAAGGAATATTGAGAAATATTCACATATTTTAGAATTTTTTTAATTACGAATTTGGAAAACATTCATCAGAAGTTTTTCAATCACGATTATAGAAATTTTTTTTATGTATTTGTCGATTAATTGAATAAAAAATTCAAAGAAATATATTTAAAATAGATTAATAATAATAATAATAAATAATAATAATAATAATAATAATAATAATAATAACTCAGAAATATATCTTACAATGGATTTGGGAATTGGAACGTTACCCAACATTGGGATAAAATATAACATAGGAACAAACTAATTAGCCGTTAAATAAATAAATAGAAGTGTAAGCAGCGATCCATCCATCGGGTGGGCTTTGAGAGCTTGTGGGCAGCTTCGCATGATTGACAATATTTGTATGACTATCAATATCTAATATTATATATATATATATATAATATGATGTTATCATTATTGTGAAACTCTTAAATTTTATTTGATTCACAAACATCAGCACGTCGTCTTGGACCATAAATTTATTCAGGTTTGAAGCCTTTTTCTATTTTATACAATTGTTGAACCAAACTTTGTTTACGATGTCTTTATTTATAGTTTAGTAATTTCATTACTCAAAGTTATATTTGTTTAATTGTTTATATATTTAATCGTGTGTTTGATACAATGGATTTTCACTATTCAATATTATTTCTCTTCATATATATTAGTAATGTAAACATAAGTTATATATATATATATATATAAATAATCCAAAATGATCACGATATAAAATATTTCTTAATCTAATTTGAGTTTTACATTTTTAGAAGTACACATTAAATCAAAACAGACAAAAATGTAATAGATTGTAAAAACTATAAAAGTTATCTAAACTTATCGATATAAATATTATATATAATTACACACGTTAGTATTAATCCGTATTATAAGATTGAAAAACACATAATATATATATACCAAGTATAAGCTTATATTTTATTTACTGATATTCTTAAATGTTTTAATTAAGATAATTTGAGATATTTTGCAACAGTTTAAATAAAAGCATACGATTGGTTTCAAATATACAATTTTTAGTATTTATAAAATAATTATGGATGAAATAAATATAACGTGCGATATATATATATATATATTTGAAAGATATTTAGGAAATTATTTTTCACTATAGTAAATCAAAATGAATATATAAAAAATGGGTTTCGATATGCAATTAATAATTTGGAAAATATGAAAGTTCCACTGTCCTTCATTCAATTTGATATGCCAACATGAGAGGATGGATGTATGACCAACAAACAGCACCCGTTGAATAATATGCAGCAACAGCCGCCTAATTAATACATTTGAATTCCGTGCCATATGAATATTCTTTTTTATATATAAATTTTTAATTTACTACATGATGTTAGTCTTAATGATTAGAGAATTTAAAGCGAACTGTTGGTCTCCATTTACATGAATAACAATTTATTCGTGTAGTCGAGGTCGTGGCAGTTCAACCACAACATTATAATGACTCTTGTATAACCCAACTCTCTCTCGGTATGTTTCCAAACATGTATTGATTTTTTTATAATGATAAAAAATTAAACTTTTGAACTATTATATTTTTTATTGAGTTTAGGAAATATATATAAAAAAATCATTTTGTTTCTTTATATTTCTTCTTAATAAAAAATATTTCCAAAGTATATTCTATTAATATTTAGAACAAAAATCATGTTTTGAATAAAATATAGTTAAAGTATTAAAACTCATTCGAAGTCTGACAAACGGAAGAAATATAAAAATAACTATCCAAGATCATAAATTTTAAAATTAAATATTAATTTACATTACTAATGGCGGTCACTTCGTTGTATGTCGCTACTATAAATTTTTAATTTATAAATGGATTTTAGATCGATTTTTGAATGTCACATGTATTATGGATCAAATTTTCTTTCGAAAATCTTTTTGGGCGATAAAAAAAAATATCTTTAATTTTGAACGATATAATCTAGTCCCTATTTCCGAACGGATTTAATAATTTATTTTTTATTTTATTTTACTTTTGTTTCAATAAAAATCGAATGGCCAAAAAAATCCGTTCTTAATTTACGGACGGATTTTTTGGTTATCCCAAATTTTTTTCCTTTGAAAAAACAAAAACAAAAAATTTATAGAATTTGAGACAGATTTTCGGGGAAAAATCCCTAATTAAGTTTTCGAAAAAAAAGAGAGAAGGAGGGACAAGCGGTGAAGGAGGAGGATGAAGATATTTTTTTAAATTCCAAACGAAAAATTCATCTGAATTTTTTTATTCATTTTTAATCCAAAAAAAATCTGATCCAAAAAAATCCTTCTGAAATTTTTTATTTATTTTGAAAAATAATTTTGAATTATTTTTGGAAGGAAAAAATATCCGTATCTAGTTTGCAAATGAAATTTTTGGTCGTCGGGAGTTTTCCTTTCAGAAAACAAAAATTAAAAAATTTTAAAATTCGTCCGCAATTAGGGGTATATTTTTTTAACACGTTTGAAATTTAGGGATAGATGTTCGAATCTGTGCGGAATTGCAGACAGATTTCTGAAAAAATATATCTCTAACTTAAATTTGCAAAAAAATGAGAAAATAAATTTAAGATTATAAATTGAGTTGAAAAGAAAGAAGAATAATAGAGAATATAAAGAAGAAGAGGAGGAGAAAGAAAGAGAGAAGATAGAGGAGTACGGTGGAGGAGGAGGAGTTTTTCATTTTTTATTTGTTTTCTAAAAAAGTTTCAAGAGAAAAATCCGTATGCAACTTTTTTATTCGAGAAAAAAATTTCCGGACCTAAAAATTCATACGTAATTTTTTTGTTTATTTTTGAAAAAATTAATTCCGAACTATTTCCAGACTGATTTTTCATCTGAAAATTTTCAAACGGGTATTCATTATCAACGTTCAATTACGAATGGACAAAATCCATCTAGAAAATGTGTGGAAACAGTTATCTATGCGAATTAAAGACAGATTTTGCAATCTGGAAAAAATCCAATATTTCTAATAGTGTAAAAGTGTCAATATTTTCAAAGATCGATAATCTAGACGAGGTGAAACATTTGTGGACTTAATATGTCTTCATATCTTCTAGATAATGATCTATTATAAAATATGAACCAAACATAATCGAAATTTACTTTGCATGTTGACCAATAGCTCAACTCACTACATTATCCCATAAAATGGGATAGAAGAGCAACCAATTGACATTTATATAGACCGAGAGAAATCATCATATCAAAGAAAGGATGATTGCGGGTTCCACCCCGAACCACAAAGAACAAAAGATTCTTCAACATATTACCTCAAGACAACATGTCCTACATAGGATTATAATATGAAAGCATGTTTAGTGATGCGAAATGGATACCAAACCATCGAGTACTATGTATATGGTCAGGGGACGAGTGAATTGATCTCCACATAGCTGAGTAAGGTAAGGATTTGCAAGCCTTTCCGTTCACAAACCACACCGACTTAATACCTTTTTTTATAGAAAAAGCAATAGTGGTGAGTTTTTGAATCAGAATAAGTTGTTTTTCTCTAATATTTAACTAATATTTTTAATATTATGATATTTATATAATAATAATAATAATACTAATAATAATAATATTAATAATAATAATAATAATAATCTATATATAAAAAGTTGCAAAGTCTCTCAATTCTCATGGTGCCACCTCATCATTGTCTTTTTATCTTATTTTATTTTTTCTACCAAAATTAATAATATTTATTTTGTATGTTTAGTGATATTTTTAAACCTTTTTTTCAATTAATGTGTAATATTCTAAAGATTAAAAAGACTTTAATATATTTATATAAATTAATTTATACATCTGATTTTAAATATACATAAAATTAAATGGTTCTATTTTTTACAAAAGTTTAAATACAAATTAAATTACAATTAAATATTTCAAAATTTAAATAACAATTAAATAAAAAAATTACGTATTTATATAAATAAAAATATATAGTATATTAACATGAATGTTTAGTTATAAAAATATTGAAAACATGTTAGAAACTAATGAAAAGAGACATAAATCAAATACAAATCTATATATAAAAAATTGCAAAATCTCTCAATCCTCATGTTGTCACCTCATCATTGTTTTGTTATTCTATTTTATTTTTCTACAAAAATTAATAATATTTATTTTTTATTTAATTATATTTTTAAACATGTTTCTTCAATTACATATACATAAATTGTATAAATCTATATATTTTTTATTCACGAATTCTATCAAATATATTAATATTTCAACATTTATATTTGATATGTAGTTGTATAACAATTTCGCGTACTTAGATGAGAGTTTGGTTATAAAAATATGAAAAATATTAGAGACTAATGAAATGAAGCAAATGATAAAAATAATAATTGCTTATTATGTTATAAATAAAAAATCGTTTTAAAAATCACATATTTTTCATATAATATTGATATCACTATCATATATTATTGAGTTATAATAATTAGATCCTAACAATTTTTTGATGATTTTAAACAAAAATTTAATCTATATATTATAAGTTGCAAAATCTCTCAATCATCGTGGTGCCATCTCATCATTGTTTTTTTTATTTTATTTTATTTTATTTTTACAAAAATTAATAATATTTTATTTTGTATATTTAATGACATTTTCAAACCTCTTTTTTAATTAATGTGTAATATTCTAAAGATTAAAATACTTTAATATATTTATATAAATTAATTTATAAATTTGATTTTAAATATATATATATAATTAAATGGTTCAATTTTTACAAAAGTTTAAATACAAATTACATTACAATTAAATATTTCAAAATCAAAATTACAATTAAATAAAACATTTACGTATTTATATGAATAAAAATATATAATATATTTACATGAATGTTTAGTTATAAAAATATTGAAAACATGTTAGAAACTAATGAAAAGAGATATAAATAAAAATAAAAAATGTATATATAAAAAGTTGCAAAATCTCTCAATCCTAATTTTATTACCTCATCATTGTTTTGTTATTTTATTTTATTTTTTCTACAAACATTAATAATATTTATTTTTTATATTTAATGAAATTTTTTAAACCTCTTTCTTCAGTTATATATACATATGTTGTATAAATCCATATACTTTTTCTTATTCACGAATTCTATGAAATATATTTATATTTCAAAATTTATATTTGATATGTAGTTATATAACAAATTCGCATATTTAGATGAAAGTTTGGTTATAAAAATATAAAAATTATTATAGACTAATGAAATGAAACAAATGATAAAATTGATAATCGTCTATTATACTATATCTAAAAAAAAATCGTTTTAAAAATCGCATATTTTTTTATATAACATTGATATCACTATCATATATTATTGAGTTATAATAATTAGATCCTACCAATTTTTTGATGATTTTAAACAAAAATTTAAATATATTATCTATTTTTCGTAAAATTATATAGAAAATATAACATCACATTGAATTTTTTGTCTTTCTATATAATGACGCATTTGTGATACATAAATTCCAATTGTATAATTAAAAACTGATAAAACTCTGTGCATCGCGCGAGTTGTATTACTATATAAATATCATCTAAATAGATGGTGTATATTCACTGAAAATGGATCAGGACGGGACTACAACAATTTTCATATGTTACTTGGTTGATATTGTTATTTCTCCGTGGTAGATCAACAACTATTATCATGGTTATCACAGCAAAGGATGTTTGATCATGGAACAACATTATCATATCTTATGCAGATCATGGTTTAGAGAAATTTTCATGCGTTTATTATCCAAAATGATTGGATCACTACAAAAAAACTGGCATTTTCCCACAGACATATCCGTTGGAAAATGCCTAAATTCCGTTGAAAAGGGCTCTTTCCAACAGATTGCAATGGATTCCCGTCCGTTGGGAATCGGTCGTTGGAAATTCCGATCTGTTGCAATTCGCAACGGTCTTCCAACGGATAATATCCGTTGCAACATTGTAACAGACATTTCAACGGACGACTCCGTTAGAAACATGATAACGAACTCCTATTGGAAATCTTTGTAACGTATGACCGTTGCAAACTTGCAACGGTGGGCCGTTGGAAAAGGGCAATGGGCGTCCGTTACAACTTTCAACGGACGTCCGTTGCCATCCACGTGGGGAAAATGAGCGGGAATTTAGCCTTCCAACAGGCATCCGTTGCTATTTACGCGGGCAAAATGAGTGGGAATTTAGATTTCTAACGGGCATCCGTTGCAAAATGGCGGGAAAGAGCAACGGACGTCCGTTGCAAAGTGGCGGGAAAGGGCAACGGACGTTCATTAACATTTGGCGAGAAAATAGAGTCCAACGGATGCCAGTTAGACTTTCCAACGGGCATCCGTTGGAACGCTTGAAAAAAAAATTAAAAATATTTTTTAAAATAAAAATTTTTTAATTAAAATATTAAATTGTTCACAAAAAACTAAAACTAAAACTACGTTAATATACCCTATTACATTTCGTTTAAATCGGTGGGGTCGATATCGTCTCTATGATCACCATCACCTCGAGATGGCGTTGCATCTGAATCGGGACCCGGTTCTGGCTGCTGCGACGTTGATCCCCTCCCTTGCCCCATCAACTCAATGACGCTCTCCAAGTGCTGAACTTTGGCTTCGAGCTCCTGGATACGCCGTTGTTGCATGAAACTCTCTTGCACTACGGGAGGTACCATTGTGGCGTCCTCGACGATATCCTTTTGAAGCGCCCCGAGACCATATAGACATCCCTTATACGGTCTCACCGACTACAAGAAAAACAAAAGTAACGTTAGATTTTCACAAATTATTTTATTAATAATCGAGAAATAAAATAATAAATTTGTACCTCTAAATAAATTTTGTCCTTTTGTAAAGGACTGAGTTCGTCGGGGCTTGAACCACAAGCTTGAGATTGTTGTGTGATCTTCTCGGTCACAGCTCACACGGTTCGCTCCGCTCGAGGATCGACGAGTTCGGGTTCATCGGCCTTTTCCCCGACAACTGGCTTCTTCTTGGCATGGGTTTCTAATACCAGCTCAAGAAGAGTCGGTTCTCTTCCTATCCGTTGCATCTATAATATAAAATAAATATAGTTAGAAAAATATTTAAATAAACAAAAAATTTAAATAAAGAAAATTTTACCAATTCTTTTCTTCGTTTCGGGAAGGATTTTGATCCCAAAGTATGGCGATGCGGACCATCTTCGGGAACCGTCTCACCGTACCGACATTTTTTTGCCTTCTCGCTCTTGGCCTTGAAATCAGAAGACTCCCAATGCTGAATCATTTGGCTGAAGACCGCTTCTGTTGCCCATCTTGGTTTGCTATTGTTGGCGTAGTAGTTGCATTTTGCACCGTTCATCATTAGGCGCATCCGAACCTGCATGTCGCGCATCTATACTGTGTAGATGCGCAACGTATCCTTTCGCTTCCATCTGTATGAGCGCTGCAAACAAAGTTATAAAATTGTTAGTTTTAGAATATATATAACTAAAAAGTTGAAATTTAATTGAAAAACTTACAATAAAAGTGCGCCACCATCGCTGGCGCACAACTTCTGGTGTAACTTGCCAGGAGTAGTACAATTCGTCCTCTAAGGACCCTTGTATGGTGAGGTTGTTGGTGTGTTTGAGTACATCATCAACATCAAACCTGCAAATCAACAACACAAAGTTAGATAATATTTATAACATATAATAAAGCAAATCAAAATAGTAATTTTTTACCATAATGTCCCATGAGAATGTTCTGGATCGATGATCGGAAGGGTTGGACGCCCATCGAAATCATCAATCAACGAACCGATATCTATCATATCGTCATCGTCATCAAATATTGGCGGTGCCGATTCTGGTGACGGAGGACGATATGGTGGTGGTGGCGGCAGGGGAGGAGCTCCCGCGGAACCAACCAATAAACCCCTCGTACCTATGAAACGTTCTCGGTCTCATCATTTGTCTAAGAAAACTACCTATTTGTGGGTGAATCGGTAGAATTTCAGAGGATTTTTGGTTTGTGATTTGTGTTGAAATAAGAATTGTTCAACGGGTTTATATATATCGAAATTTCCAACGGGCATCTGTTAGAATTTCCAACGGATGCCCGTTGGAAAACACATCATCGCAATGGAAGGATTAAATTGACGTGACGTTCTGTATTCCCAACGGGCATCCGTTGTAAATTTTAACGGATGCCCGTGAGAAATGCGTATTCCCGAGGCAACGGACGACTAAATGGCGGCTCGTCTGCCATCGCAATGGGCATCCGTTAGAATTTCCAACGGATGCCATTGGAAATTTCTGCAGACTAGGGTAGGCATCATTACCTAGACTAACGGGCATCCGTTGGTATATTCTAACGGATGTCCGTTAGAACCGTTCCAACGGCCCTCCGTTAGAAAAATTGTAACGGACGCCCGTTGGAAAATTTTTTACGGGCGTCCGTTACAACTTACCGACGGATGCCCGTTGCAATTAATTTACATAGATCTGTACATGAGTACTTACGTAGTCACTAAACCACGATCCATAATGTTGAACTTTCATGTCTGTGAGTTCATTTGCATTTAGATGAGGATATGTACCAACCACTTCTTCGTCAAATATCCTGAATAATGAAAATACGTTACAAATAGTTTGTGTGATCATCCACTGCACGACGTTCTTTCGTTTGAATATGCGAATCGAAATAAAATGTGTTGAAATATGTGATTTCTTCCAACAAGTATTGTTTGACAATAGATCCTTCGATCTCTGCTTTGTTTTTTGCTTTTTTATTTAAAAGAAAGAAAAACCTTTCGAAAGGATACATCCATCTGAATTGAACTCGTCCACCGAGTATTGCCTCATCTGGTAAATGTATTGGCAAATGCTCCATGACATCGAAGAATGAAGATGGAAACACTTTTTCAATGCACATAATACTTCAGAGATATTGTTTTTCATTACTTCCAAGTCATCACCTTTTAAATTCCTTGAACATATATCTCTAAAAAATATGCTGATTCCGCATAATACATCGTGAACATTTCGTGGTAAGAGCTCAGCAAATGCAATTGGAATGAACCGCTGCATGAAAACGTGACAATCGTGACTTTTCAATCCGAACAGCCTCGATTCAACAATATCCACACACCGAGCAATGTTCGATGCATATCCATTGGGAAACTTAACGTCCTCTTTTAACCATTTTAATAATTCCATTTTCGTCGGACCAAACAATCTGAATACTGGGACAGGTGACCTTCCATCTCGTAATTCCAACTCAGGTAGTCAACATATTGACTTCAAATCTTTTCTTGATTGTATATTATCCTTGATTTTACACGTCACTTTCAAAATAGTATTTATGATGTTATCGAAAAATTTCTTCTCGATATGCATAACATCAAAATTATGACGTAATATCAATGATTTCCAGTATGGTCTACGTTTATACCAGTTATACCATTCACCTTGACCTTTTGGTTTACGATACTCACGATCTCCACCGCATTCAACCGATTCTTGTAAATCACCCATTGTGTTCAATCTTTCGTAAAGGATTTGTGTTCCGATTTGCATGCACGGTGCCTATTCTTTTTGTACCACGTTCTTCCGAAAATGTTTTTTATCTTTCCGGAAAGCATGGCCACGAAGAAGAAATCTTCTATGACAATCAAACAAACATGGTTTCTTACCATGTACTAGTCGAAATGCATCTGTATCCTCCATAAAATATGGACATGTCAATCTTCTGTGCGTGCTCCATCCAGATAACATTCCATAGGCAGGAAAATCGCTAATTTTTCATAACAAGACCGCTTTCAATGTGAAATTTTGCTTAGTACTGACGTCATAAGCAAGAATTCCTTCGTTCCACAACTGTCGTAATTCATAAATTAAAGGCTAAAAAAAGACATTGAAACTTTTCTTCGGATGTTTTAATCCTGGAATCAACAACGTCAAAAACATTACCTCTCTTTTCAAACACATCTAGGGAGGCAAATTATACGGGGACAAAATCACCGGCCATAGAGAATATTGACTTCCAGATTGTCCCTAGGGACTAAAACCATCTGTGCATAAGCAAAGATAGACGTTTCTCGTTTCATACGCGAACTCGGGAAATATTTCATTGAAATCTTTCCAAGCCTTACTATGCGATGGATATTGCATTATACCTTTGGCCGTTGAGTGTTCTACGTGTCATCTCATTGCTGCAGCGGTTTTTTTATTCATATAACCTTCTCAACCTGTTTTCAACAGGCATATAGAACATTTTCTTGTATGGTACATATTTACGTGAAGATGGTCTTTTAGGCCGAAATCTGTTTGCACCGCAAAACTTGCATTCTAACAAGTCTTCATCATTTCCTCAAAAAAACATGCAACTGTTTTGCAAACGTCAATTTTCTTATGTGGGAATTCCAAAATTTTTTAAACAATTCTTTGTTTCTTAGTATGTTTAAGGAGCTTGTTTATTTTCCGGTAAAAATTCCCGCATTGTTTTGCAAAATGAATCCATCAAATTTTCAGCCACATTGTAGTCTGTTTTAATACTCATCAATCTTGAAGATAAAGATAAACGAGACTGACCTTCACGACAACCTTCGTATATAGGCTGTTTCGTCGAATCCAATAGGTTGAAGAATCGACGTGCATCGATGTTCGGCATCTCTTCATGCGTTTGTTCATTAACAACTATAGGAAAAGCATCTGACACCAGTTCCACGTATGGATTGGTCGTCGATGGTTCATAAATAACTTCTTCATTTCGTTGTACTTGTGCATCGTGCACAATATCTCTAACACCGCAATTTTCACCGTGAAAACCCCAAATTTCGTAATTTTCAACGAAACCCACCTTATAAAGATGTTTGCAAACAATTTTTTGACTTCGATACTTCATGTTTTTGCATCTTTTGCATGGACATAACATTGTCCCGCGTTCTTGACATAAAGGCTGCATCGAATGCAAAACTCATGAATTGCTCCAATCCGTGTAAGAATTCTTGCGTTATCTCTTCGGTTACAGGATCTTTTCTTCTATACATCCACTCTCTTGATCTATATATATTTCGATTCGAAGACGACGACATTTTTTGAAAATGTTTTTGTTATTGATAGTTTGATGCATTCTATGGTATGATCTAAATAATGACATTTCCAACGGTCATCCGTTGAAAGTTGCAACAGATGACCGTTGAAGAAGGTTCACGTGAATTAATTTCAACCGACGACTAAGAAATTAACAATTCCAACGAGCATCCGTTGCAATTTATAATGGTCATCCGTTGCCAATTCCAACGGATGCCCGTTGAAATCTTAACCAAGGGGTTAATGCCTAATGCAAGTGCTTACAAATTCGTTATTGTTTTCATATTATAATAGTTAGATGTTATGAATTACGATTTCATAATTATAATTCATTTAATTTCGATGTCTAATAGTGAACAAAAACCGAAATCAGCATCTTTAAATCTATTATCGAACCAGAAATACCCCTCTTAAACTGAATCACCGTCTCGATTCCAATTCCCGGTTCCGGCAGTGAAACAGTTTCAGAAAGGTGTTTTAGGTTCGACATTAGACATTGAGATATTTGTCGAACCTATGATTTGATGTAACTCTAGGTTTACACTCGGCATATTTACGTCTATTATCGAACCAAAACACCCCTCTTAAACTGAATCACCGTCTGGATTCCTTTTTCCCGGTTCCGATGGTGAAACAGTTTCAGAAGGGTGTTTTAGGTTCGACATTAGACATTGAGATATTTTTTATTGATGATTTGAGCTAAATCTAGGTTTACATTTGGCATCTTTACGTCTATTATCGAACCAAAAGACCCCCTCTTAAACTGAATCACCGTTTGGATTCCTTTTTCCGGTTCCGACGATGAAACAGTTTCAAAAAGGGGTTTTAGGGTCGACATTAGACATTAAGATATTTGAGGTAACTCTAACTTTACAATCGGTATCTTATATCTATTATCAAATTCAAAACAACCTTTATAAACTGTAACACCATCGGGAATCCTTTTCCCGATCCCGGCGGTGAAACAGTTCATAAAAGTTATTTTGGATTCAACAATAGATATTAAGATGGTTGTAATTGATAATTTGGGGTAACCCTAGGTTCCGATATAAATAGCAAATATCCCAACGGATGCCCGTTGCTCCTGCGCGGTAATTTAATTTGACAGTTGAACCTCGAAATTCATAATATCAACGGGCATCCATTGCTAATTCTAACGGGCATCCGTTAGACAGTGCAACGGACGCCTGTTGGAATCCTTTTCCCCGGTTTCTAACGGACCTTCCAACGGACGAGGCCAACGAAAGTAATCTGTTACACTCCGTTAAAAATCGCGACGGATGCAACGGAAATTGCAATGGAAAATATCTGTTACAATTCCATTAGAATTTGTAACGGATTGCAACGAATTTTTGCCCGTTGAAAATTTCACCAAATCCGTTAAAATCCGTTGGTAAGTGTTTGCAACGAACGGATCCGTTGCCCCGTCCGTTGGAAACTGTGCGTTCTTTTGTAGTGGATGTGACATAAATCCGAAAAAAAATGAGTATAAGGGTGTTTGTTTAGCTCTTTGAAGAAGTAGAGACAAAAGTTCGACTGAACATAGAATCACCATGCTTGAAAATAGAATAATGAAGGTTACTCGGTATAAAATTCTTCTTGACTCGAACTTTTTGTATGTGATACTAAGAATTATGGTTTTATATTGTAAATAATTTGTTTTTAAGTTGTTAAGAAGATATTTGAGTGGAAAGAAATGAACAACATCAAGTATATAACATCTCATAGGAGTTTAAAAGCTGTGAACATAAAAAAATAATGGAAGACGTGTGAATTATAAATTTGAACTAATTAACTATACTAATGAGGTACGCTTTTAGTGAAATGATAGGAGAAGATGGAAGAGGAAGATGAAGATAGAAGAGGAAACAATTCATTTATTCATGTGGATGATATGATAAATCCCTTCGAATTTCTTTGTCATTACTCATACAAAAAATATGATGGAGTTTTTATTTCATTTTTATTATATTTTATATTGTTAAATAAACATGAATAACAGACAAATGCAGAGAAAATTTGAAAAAAAAACATTGGAGAAAAAATAGAGATTGCAAAGTTAATTAAAATTCTAGCCAATAAACACCAAATACTATGTATCACCATATAATAATATATTATATATGTTATATGTTTTTATTTTTTCACTCTAACTATGAGTCGATTGATTAAATTATTTTTTTTCCATATGATTTTAAAATATAGAATTGGAACAGGGGTCATGCATGAAACAAAAATAAATCATCAGAGAATCTCAATGGGTAATGCCAAGAAGCAAGAATTCAATACCATAAAACAAAGTGCAACTCTGAACTTGAATATTGTCCCGATATCGAAAAGTCAACAATGTCAAGTCGTTGAAAGTCAAATCTGTTTAGTTACACTACATCATCTTATTGATATATAAAAAAGTATTTTTAAATTTTGTATTTTTATATTAATTTTACTTACTCATATCACGAACTAATATTTTTCATCATTTTCATATTATATCCAATATGCAATAACCTTAAATTTTATCCAAATCTTGATGTAAATTCATACATATTAGAGTTTTAAAAATGTGTTATTTCACTAAAAAAATTGGAAAATAGTCTTTTATTTTGAAAAATAAGGCTTTCATTGATTTTGCGCCAAATCATAAACCACAACCAGTCGATTATTTAGACGACGCGTGTATAAATAGAAATGTTCGTTATCATGTAACAATTATTGTGGGATATGAAGTATCATTTTGAAGAAGTTACATAAAAGTTTGCACTATTTAATATTAGGACTCATAGGGTTATTATTCACAACTAAATATATAAGTCACAACAACAAAATTATTTGAATGAAATCTGTCAAGCTGTATTGAAACAATGTCACAGTTAATCCATCAAGAAGAAAAAATATCAAATGTTTTTAAATGTATGATTACAATTGAATTTGCTTAAGAGTGTAAGAGGTTTTAAAGATATGTGCTAATGAAAAATATTATAAACTATTATCTTTTAGTAATTTTATCTTTGGGGTTCTTTTACACTTTTATCATATATTATTTAGTTTGTCTATTCTAACTTAATTTATCAAAATTCACAAAAATATAATATGCGAGAAAGAAAAAGGAAGGAATAAAACTAACAATTAACTATTATAATATCTAAAAAAGGTGATAGTTCATATTACACTCTTAGGACATTAGTGTTGTGTGCATGAATTAATGTAATATATACATTAAAAAGTATAAATAGTCTTTAGTTACATTTCTTAAAATATTTTGTACATGCACATAATTATCTGACACTTCATGGGAATAAATTGTGCTACTAACATAATATAAACCGATGAATTAATTAATGGACGAAGAATATCAAATATATTTTCTATCCGAATTTGAATATTTATCTTAAAAATAGTAACATAATCAAACTATAAAACTTGCTATAATTTTTTTTTATAAAGAAAACCCATGTATGATTTATTTTTCAATCGTTTCCGATTCTTGTGTTTAATGCCATTTAGTAAAAGAATGAAAAAGGTGTCGACGCGACAATGAAGCGCGTGTGTACACATAACCAACTAAAAGAAGTGAATTCAAGTGTGCACAACACGCGCTTCAACGTACGAATGTGATTCACACATCACTGCTATTTCCCCCAAATCTGAAGACTCCGATTCCATGACTTTCGACCAGCTTCATCTCCTCCGGACACCCCCAAAGCCCTCAAGAAAAAGACTCGAAATTTTCAGGAAAAAACACAGATCGCCGATGACGGAGCCGACGGGATCTCCTAGAGCACCGAACCCGGCCTTGTACCCTCCGACATCGTACCTAATCTTCATGAGAATCATGAGCAAGAGACGAACTTGGGTCTTTCTGTTCGTCTTCGTCTACGCCGTTCTCTTGTCATGTTCATGGAATCTCCTCAAATCCGTACTGAACTGGTACGAGCTCCACAACTACAACTCCGAAACGACGTCCGCGTCAGAAGGGCGTTTGCGATTGCGTTTGCCGGCGGTGTACGCGTCAGTGGTGTTGGGAGCAGTGTTCGGGGCGATGTCGATGGCAGCGGCGGCAGCGGTGGCGGTGCCGGCGGTGATGGTGATTTGGATATCGGTGGTGGTGTTGTTGGCTTTCTTTGGGAAACCCAGGAGGGTTTTGGTGGTTGAAGGTCGGAAAATTACACGAGAAGTTGTGGGATTTGTGATTAAGGTTTTGTTGAAGGAAGGCAATGCTGTTGCTGCACTTTGTGCTCTTTTGGGTTATTTCGTGCTTATTAGAAAGGATTTTGATTCGAGTTAGGGTTTTGAATTTTAGAAAATGTGTTAATTGATATATGAATATTAGTTGTTTTGATTCGGAAAGATGATTATCATCATCATCATCAGATGAACAACTTTGACCTAATTTCTCGTTTTTATTACCTTCTCCTGTAAAAATGCAAATGTAATATTATTATTATTCACCAATTCTTCTTCCCTTCTCATTTCTCTTTTTTTTTTCCAACACAAATTTCCAAGTTTTGGATCAATTTAACCGAGGCCATACAACATGGGCCAGACTAAAACCAAATTTGGGCCCATGAACAAAATTAGAACATTTTATAATTTTAAATAAGGAATGGGAAATAGAAATAATGGACTCTGAATGTGAATCAGGTGTAAGGAGGAGAGGAAGAGTGTGTTTGATTGAGTTCATCACCCAACATCTGATGAAGAAGCATATCCACTCTCTGGCTTCTGCTCTTTGTTCTGTCAAATCAAATATTCATCACATAAGAATCTGTCTATTCACGTAAGATGGATGGATGGATGGATGTTTTTACGTACCCTGAGTAGCGCCGTCTATTCCTCCTCTCTTCAGCCTCCTGCATCAAAACAGCCATTAATCTATCTCTATCAACTCTCCAAATCCATCAAGAATCATACAGTCCTTTGTACAGTACTGACTCTCCAAATCTCTCTAGCATGACTGAGAGAGTTGGACCAACCTGGTTCCCTTTACATTTTTCTGATTCCTCAAGATCAAGCTCAGCAAAGAACGCCTCCAATACAAATGCCACCACCTCAAATCATATCAAGGATCAAGATTACTACAGACACATTCTCCCTTGATTCTTTCAACTCTATGGTAGTAGAAACTATAGTGGAATTACCAAATTTAATAGAAGTAGCACAGTGATGATGTAGAAACTGATAAAATATGTAATGCTCCACCATGTCCCGGTCAACTGTCTGTAGCTCTGGTAGAACAACATGAAATGGCATGGTTAGCACAGCGTAAACTCCAAGAATGGCAATAATAAGGCTTTTATATCTATGAGTGATGAAATTGGTAAGATTGATACCTCCATCCAGACTTGCCAGTTCCCCATAACCAGAAGATTAAAGAGAACCACCATCCCATTTGGATAGTCATTGAAATTGAACAGAAGATAGCTGAGTTTGGTCAAGAAAAACCAGCTGTTTTCTAGGCCAAATGCTATCTCCACTCCAAGTGAATGCTATTAATTTAACAGAAAAGGATACTCCTCCGCAGCCAAATCAGTTGCTGCGACTTGCTTGTTACCAGCGTTCACGATCCCGCCAAAAATCTGAGAGCAAATCAAACAAAATGAGTTTTCATTTTCCAGTAAAGTACAAAAACAGAGAAATCACAGAAAGTGATGGTTCGTCAATGCCTAAATCACTTTAAGAGGAACCCATTTTCCATCTTGGAAGATGCATGATCTTGTATATAGAGATTATGTAGCATATACAGTTATGGTGGAGAGAAGAAGAATCCCAAATTAAAGAAAGAAATGAATGCTGCACTTCTCATCAGATTACCTGTACACCGATAGAGCAATAGATACACAGAACGCAGACTATGGTCCCGAGATATGGCATCAAACTTGGAACAAGTGTAATGAAAGTCGCGATAAAAGCTCGGTAGCGCTGAACGTGCATTAGAAGCCTTATCAATCTTAACATTCTTGCAAGGAGAAGGTACCGGATCCTATTAATGACACAATGCAAACAATGTCATTTTGTAAAACTAAACTACGTAGTTATCCAGTGAAACAAATGTGTTGTAGATATTTCTCACCATTCTCCATTCGAGAAAAACGTGTTCTCATCTGGGGTTACAAAGGTGAGTGTTTCTCCAATAACTACGTGTAAAAAGATAATCGATTTATAGCAAATCAGGATCACATGTCAGGAAAAGATGATTCGGCAGCTGCACAGAGTTACCTATGACCGATGTGACCAGAAAATCAAAGCGATTTTGACCATCTCTCCAATAGTTCTCGAATCCATACGAATAGATCTTCAAAGTCATCTCCAGCACATATATCCAACCTGTGTAACATGAAGATAATTGATGAAGTTTACAGTTAAAATCTCAGGATTCATCAAGACAGTTTGCACTGACAGTGAATCCTCTACAGAATAGATTAGTTTCTCTTTTTTCACCCTCAGAATAATTGATAAGATCATAGTTTCTACACTAGCTATTACTGAGAAATCTGTCATGTATGGATGACAGAAGGAAGAGTGAGAGGCGGTTCAAGTTCTTACCAAAGACAAATTCAACAACCTGCCAAGTCTTCTGAGCAGAGCTTTCTTCGATATCAAGCTGCATAAATTTGAGTATGGCATATGCAAAATAACAACTTCCTGTCAAGAAAACACACTCTAAGGGTGTGAAAATGACATACCGTTGTTTCCACAGTAACGGCAATCAGATTCAATACAAGGATGAAAGAAATAGTGTATCCAAAGTGTGGGCTTCGAACAATGGCTCTCAACTGTTTGGAGAAGGGTGAGTGGTAAATCTGAGGGAAGTTTTCAAACAGAGATGGCTGCAATGATATAACACACATATAAACAAAATGTGGGTCGAATAAACCACGAAGAACAGAAGAAATAAGTAAAGGTGGACTCACTACTTCCTCCTTTTGGAATCTTACGGCAATGGCGTGGCAAAGGTCAGTGAACTCATCCTTGTTTATCTACTCATAAGAGTGGAAAAAAAAGGTAGAAAGCAACTGAGATGAACAGAAAGATTTGGTGGATGGTAATCTTTACGGTAGTCCACAACACGTAAGAATCCATTTGTATAGTCAAAAGTAATACCTTGAAGTCACGAGTATCGTCAAGTTCATCAAATATCAATCCAAATTCTTCTTTTGATATTTTTGGCAAAGTCCTGAAAACAAAACAAAAGAAAAACGAGAGAGGAGATAAATGTACATAGCGTAATTCCTTTGATATATCAAAGAACATCTGTCAGCACCTTCATAATATGAAGTAGTACCTGTAGTTAGTCAATGCTTCAAAGAGCAGAATACATTTCTCCTTATCAATGGCCCCTGTATTCTGTTAAAACACCACATAACAAATGAAAGAGAGAACAATTTAGTGCACAAGGAACGTCCTTGCTAATCTCTAAGAGAGAACTTAATCATGTGCATAAATGGACTTACTTCTTTATCTATAAGGTGAAAAGCCTTCTCCAGCATTCTTCTCTTCATAAGATCCATTCCAGAAACGAGATGATAAAGTTTGCTGTGGGTATTTATTTTTAAACTTAACAATCAACTTTTATCATTACAAGAACAATGTACCTGCTCTTTGAAACTATCATATACGACAGCAAGAATCAAGTTAGTGACAAAGTAGACCCCAATCAGCACGTAGAGAACGAAGAACAACGAGGACCAGCGGGAAGACCTTCAAAACAGAAAACGTAACACTGGAATTATTGGAAGTAGCTGAAACAAGTGAACTGATAAATGCTAGTCTTTCATCTAACACTTACTTGTACGCAGGAATCCAGACATCAGGGTTGTTGGAAGTTGTGAATAAAATAAACATCTGATAAAGAGTGGCGCCGTAAGAATTGAACAAGGTGGATCCTTGTTGGGTGTCCTCGAACATAACATAAGCAATCCAACTGGCAAAAAGAAGGAACAACAGCCACAAAGCCTGTGGTTGAAGAAATCAAAGCAAGGATTTACATACAGAATGAGCTCATTAAAAATCTGTCAATCAGCTCGATTAGGAAGATCACTGACCAAGATATTCAAATATGTGCCAAGCATTCCAGCCAAAAGGATAAGGCAGTCTCGAAGCTCTCTGGAGGAATTGAAATCAATTTAAGTTTCGAAAAGATGGAAACTGGCTTCGAATAAGTAGATGTAATAATGCATGTGTGAGCAAAATGTCATATATTTTGTCTCTATACGTATATTTATGTTGATATATGTCTTGATACCTTATACTGAGGATGAATATCAGAACTCTCACATATGGGGCGATTCTAAAAGGCAGAAAATCAAAAGCCAAAGGAGACAGATAAAGAAAATCAACCACAACATCGATAGCCAAAATTACTGCACAAGCAACCTGGAATTCAAGGAGATGAAAATTTCATGTAAGAGAGAGAATATCATTTTTATAATTGTTTCTAAGCACGAGTGAAAGATGTGAAGAAATCCATAAGCAGTTACCTTCAATAGGTTCAACCGATTTTTCCAGTAAATTTGGGACCCTTCATAGGATATTGGAAAGAAAGTATGTACAAGAAGTAGTACAAGGGTAATCACCTACGAGAACGAATATAAGATTAGCAGAGTTAAGTACAATGCTTCTGGGAACTAGAACAATATGCAAGATGAATCAAGCAAGCAAGAAGCACATCAAACAAACAATCACAACTGTAATAAAATGCTTTACGCATCTGTAAATTCAAAGATAAGAAACGAAAAGACTTGTGGCACTTCAACTTTCAAATTACTAATTTGCGAAGCTGAATAGAAAAGATCAAAAGAGTGAATACTAAATACTTTTGGTAATGACCTCAGTTAAAAGACCTAAGTTTAACTACTTGCCTCATAGACAACAGCTTCTGCATTGGTCAAGTATGGCAACTGGCCAAGGTAATAGTAATCTCTGTCATTGCAAGAAGGTGTAGGTTTCTTAACACACCACAATGGTCTCTGCAAGAGACAAACATCATTATACTTCAAGGTTATGATGCAAAAGACATAGCATATTATAGCAAGTCCTGACCTCGAAGAAGTTTAGGCAAATCAATGCAAAGTAGTTGAGAGACCATATCAGGTCCAGACGTGTGAAGATGAAGTAGTACTTAGCAGACTCCTCAAAGCTCGACTGATCGAGTATTTGTTCCGGAAGACCAATTCCATCTTCAGCCTACGAGCCACATGTCAGATGCAACATGACTATTAGCTTATCCCTCTCTTTCAGGAAGAAAACGTGTTCAATGAATGAAAAGTCACCTACAGCCGGTAAAGTTTAAAGAGAAAACTTTCCTCAGGAAAGGAAAATACATAATAGTTCAGAAACCATTTGAGAGAATTCATATTCCATTTCCAATTTGACATGACTCTACAAAGCTTCCTGAAGAATAAAGGCAGAAGCTTCAGTAATCAGATGGCACAGACGTAAGAAACGGACAATTTTCTTCATATACTGAATTGAACTGAACTGGCATATTCTCCATTGACAAGACAGAACCATTTCTGTTTGACGCATGTTCTCCATAGAACCCATCATATATAAACTATCTTCATACGAACAGTAGCAAATTAGACTGAATTAAAAACAACCCAAAAGCGAGAGCGTCGACCTTCAGACAGCGAGACTATCCAGAGTAAACCAAGAAACAGGGCATGTATGAAACAACGAGACTCGGACAAATGAAGCTATAATTAGAAATTTATGAAATGGAGACAAAGAGGGGGAAGTGATGAAAACCAGATCGACGAGCGCAGCAGCCTTTTGGAAGGCAGAACCATGAGTGATGGCTTCTGATCTGCGGAAAATGCGATCCGAAGAACTTCCACAGCGCTGTCCACCCATCAGAGGATCTTCCATATCGGCTTCTCCGTATTCGACAAAGCAAACCTATTCGAATCAGAGCATGAGAAGTCAAAGTCTCGCAGAGTGGATCAAAACAGGAATTAACAAAAGAGGAGGGAAGCTGATGGATTGAACAGGACGTCGTTTGTTTTCGTTAATTAAGAAGAAGCCGTTGGCTCATGCGGGTTCTCGACACGTGGCGATACACTCCGAAATCTCATAATCTACACAGAAAAAATTCAGGAACAAAGCTAAAGGCGTTGTAAAGGTTTTTTTGCCGTTACAACAACAGACAGATTATCAGAAACAGACATGAGGGAAACAAAATGTGTAAAAAAAACATAAAAATATAATGTAAAATTAATTAATTTGTATATCATTATACAAATGTTTTAATAGGCGTCCAAAATATGACGACTATGATTTCATGGGGCTATAAAATTAAGACACTAGTTAGAAAGATCTGATTCAACAATTCGGTCTTCCAAAACCTTTATTTAAGGTATAAGTTCTCAGTATATCAACTCCAGATAGAGACAAGTTGAGTTCGAAACCGTTGTATTTTTTCTTCGAGATCGTTTTTTTTATGAATATATAATATCCGAATCCGAACCAAGAACCCAATATTTTGCAATCAAAATTACACAATAACAAACGTGGCATTCTCTAATAAATAAACAAAAGCCGAGTGACACGTTTAAACAACATGTAACCAAACTGGGGGAAAAACACTATGGGCTCTTCTAAAAGCTCTCTACAAAGTGATCTTGAATAATAAAATACACACATACGCTTACTACACAAAATGCTGTACCTCCAAAAGAAAAAGGAAGAAGAATGAACAGAATATTTGTCGACAAAGGAAAGCGTGGAAGAAGCATCAAAACGACGCCGTCTCTTGGGGAAAGAGAAGCTTACTTGGCTGGCTCTACTATAATATGAACTCTCTTGAATCCTCTTCCAGGTTTCTTCAAAACCTGTTCAAGTATCTGATACATAAGAATCTGTTTCTTTTTTACTCCATTTTCAAGTATTTGATCGAATCCGGAGAAAGTTTTGAATACGGGGAAAACCTAACCTTTTGATTTAGACGTCGCCCTTTGATTGTTTGCCCGTTACAATCTGCATAATGCGAAGCCCTCTGCTGAAGGCTTCGTTGAATAAGATCCTTGTCTGCATTGATTGGAAGCCAGGCATCCACGAGAGGAACGCTACGGTCGCCATGATGATTATCCCTAACAGTATGTCGTATAAGCGAGCCACAGAAGTCACCACTTGCCATACAACCTTGTGTTTCTCTAGAAGCGGCCGCATAACCTGCGCTATCAGTATGAGTCCCCAGCCGGTCGGGATGAATGCCAGAAGACTCGTGAAGACGTCGACGAAGCTGAATGATGTGAACTCGAGCAAAGCAACTATGACCATTATGAAGAGTGCGATTAGAAGGAACTGCACGAGCCGGTAGCGTATGTGAGCCTTGGCGGAGTACTTATCACGCGCATAAGCAATGACTAAGTAGACTATGAATGCCACAAATACGTATATCCATGAAAGCAAGTAGACGAAGATGCTGGTAGATCCATCGGCGATTTTGAGCTGGTAAACAATCCCATACTGGAAGAAGAAGAATCGCAGGTCCAAGATGATCTCTGCGATTTTACCCGCGAAGCCTGTGGTTCTTAGGTGATCCTGCTCCTCGTACCACCATTTTTCCCAGCTCTGTTCAGATTTTGCGGAGATTTTGCCTTGGTACCAGATCCAGTTCATGAAATCATCAAAGTCATAGACAGTCTTCAACCAGTCGAATCCCGACGGGTTGAACACGAATGGTGCCATTATCCATGAAACCACAAGAAACCAGCTCGAGATGGTCATGGCTATGTAGACAAATGTGGCTTTAGCAATCGCACTATGTGAAGCATAGACTGTGAGGATCAGCCCGAGCTCGATGGCCTTCACGAAGTGGCTGCGTGCATAGAGTCTGTAGTTCTCAGTGAAGCTCTTGTGCTGGACAACAAAACCACGGCCAGTGGCTCGATATTTAGCTCCACCGTGAAGAATGGTTCGGCCAAAGTAGTGAGCCCGGGTTCCCATTGAGAACGTGTAGAAGACGGAAGAAAGCTGAAGCTGCATCCGTATGAAATTCCATATAGCAAGAAGGAATCCCTCCTCAAGAGACCACTCGACAATCATCGGTAAGGCTGTGAACAAACCGAGCTGGACAATGAACTGCTGGTTCAAGATCGTCCCAAGGGCAGCGTTGTTGTCAGCGCTGTCTGCCAGAGCCGACTTCTCTACACCACTCAATGCCAGATACAGCCGGCCCCAGAGGAATGCGTATACAGTGAGAATGACCATCATCGTGTTGAAGAAAAACCCCACCGTCGTGTCATCTCTGCTAAGTACCTGCTCCCCATTCCCACTGGCGACCTTAGCCTCAAACATCGATATTTGATTTAACCCGACGTCCCGTCCCTTCCCAACCTGAATGTACTCATGGTGAGTGACATTACCCCCACGCAGTGTGCAATTAAATCCAGCGAAAATGTCCTCACTGATATTAATGACTCTGGAGGCCTTGCTAATACCACCCCGAGTCAAGAACCAGAATCTGTCAAAGACATCGGGGTGGCCGTAATGCATTCTGATCTTCAGTGGGTTTGCGAGAACACGCTGACCCAAAGTGACAAAACTAGTTTCCTGAGCCGACATGAACCAGGCCAATGACGAGACAGAGCCAGTGAAGATATGCTCCCGGACACCCAAAATAGTCGGCTTTCTGATCCCATGATAGCGTCTGTACTCCTCAAGCAAGTTTCTCATCTTCAGAGCCTCCTCGAAGTAGCTGTCCTGGTTCATATCTATCGTCTGAACAGCATCACCACGTGTGAAGATCAATGCATGGTTCTGGTTCTCCGGTTTTCCCTCACCCAACTTAACTGGCCCGGGGAGCTTCACACGGAATATTTCCACTTCCCTTTCCAACTGCTGATCATATTTCACCAGAACAGAGTAATAATCAATCTCTCCTCTGCCTGCAGGGACCTCGTCAACATATGCGACACGAAGGGCCTCATTGTGCTTCATCAAATACAGAATCTCATCTGCATGTGGGTCCTTCTTTGCCTTCTGTGACCCGTATATCTGGCACGCGACAACATATGTGAATTTCATCAACGCAGTTCCATACTCATGGCCTTTGAAAAGCATACTGACAGAACTACTAGTTCTGCTAAGGTCATTTTCACGGTCAACTCCATCCAAACCACCATCCAAGTCTCTCCGCAAACTCTTCATTGAACCAAGCTCTTGGGTGCCCTCCCGAATGTCCATTTCCGATGCAGAATCAAGAAAAGCAAGCATTTTGAGAGCCCGGTAATTATACATCATTCCTCGGACTGTACGTGCAAGAGTCTGGCCTCTGTAAGAAGCCCAGAGCCTGAGCTCTCTCAGCTTAGTGGTCCACATCTCATCATCCGACTTCATTCCTTCCCGACGCATCCGCTCAACAAAATTCTTCCATTCATCAACATAAATTGTCTGCAGGTAATAGAGGGTCGAAATACCATCCTCGGTCTCATTCCGGAGCTGCTCTTTGCTATACAGAACTTCCTCACTGTAGTATGGTGTCAAAACACTGAATGCCATCATTTTCTCGACCTGAGGTGCATGGGGCATGTTCATGAAAAGCGAATTACTGAAGAAGGCGATACGCCGTCTCGCCTCCAGATTCACAGGGATGTTATGCATGGAGTCCCTTGAGGTGAGAATCGTGTGCAGCCGCCTTACTTGGCGGTAGAAGTCCTCGTTACTCCCCTCAGGAAATCTAACAGCATTCTGAAAGGGCAGCTTCGCAGCTGGGTCACGCGGAGCAAGGCCCTCTTCTCTCAGCTGGTCAGTTGTCTTTCTTTCTGTGAAGAACTGTCTTGTTGCAATCTCATAAAGTGACTGCAATGTATTAACCACCTGCCCAATATCCTTTTTTTCACCATTCACTAGACCAACAAATCTCTTAACTATTTCATGAATTTTTGGCAGAAGACCGCTCTGAAACTGCGTGATCGATCATTTGAAAGAAAACAGTGACTATAGAATGCTCTTCAGTGTCAACTTTGATGATTGATAGTAACAGATGTTTGAGACTGTCGTAAGCCTCAACAACCGCACACCGCCTGTACTCATTCTTGCATATTTTGTGCCACAACCATTTATCAGGAGCATCAATGAGCTCTTTGGCCTGGCTTAACGCAAGCAAAAGCTCATTGCACAACAAGAAACATGGCCAGCGAATAACCCTCACACTCCAAGTATTCCGCGGCAGCTCCAGCAATTCCACTTCTCGGTCAGAAATTAAATCCTCTTCTCTGAAAGTCATCATTATCTCATTCCAGATCAATGCAAACTTGTTGGCCTCAACCTGATTAGACTCGAGCTTCTTAAACGGCCGCCCAAATCCATATCTTAGCTTCAACCTGCAAATAGCACCGGCATCACATAACCTCGTGATAAGTTAAAATTGCATGAACAGTCAGAATTTCGCACGCTATTGTCAAAGTTTTGCTCAGCAAAGTTATTAGGTAACATGATTTCACGAACTGACCTGTGAATGGCATCCTTGAACTTGTTACCAAAGCCTCTAGCATTCAAGAGCTGCTCCTCGGGCATGAGATTGAACTGAATTGCACTAGCAAAGAACTGAAACCTCAGCCTGAGTTGTTCCATATCCCTAATCTCGCCAAGATGATCAAAGAGCCCCACAACAGCACCCACCAACGAGGAATATATAGAGTACCAAATCTGAATATCCATCAAGTAAATCAACACGACAGGCAACCACAGTAACAAAACAGCAAACCTGTTGCTTTTATCAAAGAACTGGTGCCATTCATACTGCACCTCCTTTAACCCCCACAGCAGTTTTGAGGGTTTAACCATCGGCCTAATCTGCAAAAAATAACTGAAAGTGAACTTTGTCGATAGCACGACTATAGTCAATGACTAGGAAGAGAAGACAACCGATGGACTTCACATTTCCACCAAACCTTCTCTCAGACCGCGGCCCACAAAGCTTTTGCCCTGAAACCACCAACTTAATGCATAGAATATCTTCCAATTGGTCTCTTCCAGAAAGTTTCTTATCCATGGAACCAAAAATAGAGCCAATGCCAATATCTCAGGCAACAAGAAGGCCACCACAGCATACAGGAAATGGAAAATCTTGGTCTCCGCTGCTTTAGACCATTGTCTGTCTTGCTGCTTCTGCTTCCAGATGTTGGTGTAAAGGACTGCAAAAGCAATGATCCAAGCTGCAGCGGCAGTGGTCTTCAGCAGCATCCTGAAGAAGAGCCGTTTGGTCTCTCTGGAGACGAGGCTGCCCTGTGTAGCCGCGTCCATCACAGCCTGCACGAACCTCATACCACTCCAGGTCAAGAACACGGTCAGAAGTCTCACCTGCACATCTCTCACCTTCAAGGCCTCCCACGGCATTTTCTCTCCCCAAGAAACGATGATGGCGGCTTGCAGGAACAGAACAAGCATGACCCACAACCGATCGAAGCTCCTGTAGAGGTAGCAGGAGCCTCCTGCGCTCAATAAACCCAGTTTGCCCGACGCTCTGGCCTTGATTCCTGAAGAAATTGCATCCCACATCGAGCGGCCATTTTAATTTGCTAAAGCACCGATTCGTCCAGAAATACTCGTTGATGTCATCGTAGTTCCTCCACTCACAATGCGGCGCAGTTCCATTCTTGCTCGCTTCGACCTCGGCTTGTATTGTGTTGTAGATGGGTTTTACGACGCCATTTAGGAAGGCGTTCTCGCCGGAAAGGGAAGGCAAGTAGGGTTGTCCGGTGTTCTCGTCGAGGCAGTCCTCGAGGATCTTATTGAGCTCCATGGCCATGTTGTGGAAGATGTAGCAGATGCATTCAGGCATGAACCGTAGGTTCGCCGCCTCGCCCCATATCATGAGATAGAGACCCACGTAGAGAAGCTCCCGTCTCGGATCCGGGTTCCGATCCGAGATCCATATGTTCGATTTTTTACCCAAATACGAGCACCAGCTGGAGTAGTTCCCGAGGAGTTTCCGGCGGAACCGCCGGAGAACACCGGAATCCAAGGAATCGATGTTGTCCGGAGGCGGGGAGAGGCGCATCTGTGCGTTGGCGAGATGAAGAACTAGATGCTCTCGCTGGTTCCGTACGTTGTCTCTCTGGAAGCCGAAAAACAAAGCGAGCCAATCGAGGAGATCGTAGTGAGACCGCCATTGAACATACGGCGGACGGCGGAGGTCACCAACGGCTTTGAGCGCTGCGGCGGCGGCGCGAACCTCTGGAAAACGGAGAGAAGGGTGGTCGGCGAGGAGGTTGTTGACGGGGATAATGTTGAAAGGCTCTTCGTTGGCGTCCGCCGCCTGCGGCCGCCCGGGTCGGTCCGGGCCGGTGCGGTGGCGGAGGCTCATAGTGGCATCAGTGGGATCTCCGACTGATTCTGCGCACAAACAATATTAGAATTGAAATGAAGCAGTGCGATAAACCTCTTTGCTTCCTTCAGACGACGACGACAACGGACACGAAAATGGAAAAATGGCGTCTGGATTTCCGCGTTTGTTATTTTTCTTAATCTCGTTTTCATCATTTTTTATTTATTATATAACGGAACTTTCTTCTTTATTTGATAATAGTTATAATAATACTAATAATAAATTGTAGTAATCTCAATAAAGCTGCTGTAATTTATATTAGTTTTCTCTTAATCACCGCGAGAACTTACTACAATTTATTATTAGTATTATTATAACTATTATCAAATAAAGAAGAAAGTTAATATTTATTATTATAAAAGTTGCAGACTAATTCCGCGTAGTCCCTTGTAGACAACATTATTTAATATTTATTAAAAAATATCGAGAAAAATTAATTTATCTAAAACAATATTATTTAATATTTATTAAAAACTATAAAATTAGATATTTTTATTTTATTTTATGGTATAACTTAAGTATTAAATGGTATTTACACAATTGATTTTATTTTATTTTATGTTATATCTTAAGTTTTAAATAATTTTTTTATAAAAAATATAACAATTAATAAATGAAAATATAAAGGTAGAAACTCTAATTTCTATTTTGTCTTTAAATTTTATATTCTTCATATTTATATTTTTAAATTTCGTATTCGTCGTATTTTTTTCTTTTAACCAGCATATTTTATCATTTCTATCTATTACACTTTTCATTTAAAATCTGTTAAATACTTCATTTAAATTTCAAAATCTAATTATCAAACATCGATTTTGACACGAGTATTCGACCCAAACCCCCTAATTTTAACCTAAAATCAATTAAATTCATCTAGTTAACTCAATTTTGAAACAATTACCGATCCAATTTTGACTTGAAATCAATAAAATCAATATGATTAACTCAATTTTCAACTAATTACCCGACCAAACCCAAAAAAATATACCCGAAATCAATTAAACATACCTAGTGAATTCAATTTTCACCCAATTATCCGACTACAACTCAATTTTGACCCGAAATAAATTAAACTGACTCAATTAACCCAAATTTTGATTCAATTATTCGATCTAAACCATTTTTACCCAAAATAAATTAAACTGGTCCGATTAACTCGAATTGTGAATTAATTGTTGAACCAATGTCAATTAAACCGAATCGATTGACTCAATTTTGACATGATACCTAAATTAAACCCATTTTTTACTCGAAATGAATAAAACCATTCCCGCTAACTAAATTTTGACCAAATTAATCGAACTAAAGCCAATTTTGACCCAATTAAGTTAAATCCTATTAACTCAATTGTGATGTAATTAATCGATTCAACACTTTTTTTTATAAAACCAATTATACCGATACGTCAAAATAGTTTGTATTGTTTTTTGTATAATTGTGTCAAAATTGATTTAATCACGTCAATTTAATTGATTTCAGAATAAAATTGGATTGAAATGAATTAATCACATAATACAAAACTAATTTCCCAAAATCAGAAACAAATTGAATTTAGGTCATTAATCGCAAAAAATGAGTAAAAGTTGACTTAATCGCGTCGATTTAATTGATTTCGAAAAACATTATGTTTGATTGAATGTGTTAATTATGTCAAGATTGAGTTACAATTGAGTTAATCAAAATGATTTAACTGAGTTTGGTTCAAAATTGAATTTTGTTTAGTTAATTAGGTCAAATTTGAGGTAACTGAGTCGATTTAGTTGATTTCGGAACAAATTCTATTTAGATCGAATAACTGACTGAAAATTGAGTTAGTTGGATCGGTTTAATTGATTTAAAATTGGATTCTTGTCAGATAATTGGGTCAGTTAATCGGGTTGGTTTATTTGATTTTGGGTCAAATTTTAGATTTGGATTGGGTAATTGGATGAAAACTGAGTTAATCAATTGATTTAATTGATTTTAGGTATCAAATCTTTATCTTAAAATATAAATTTATATCGATTGAAATTTGAATCAAATGGAAATATAATGCATATGTTGAGATAATGTATACATATGAGGTTACAAATAGAAACAATAGCGAAAACTATAATATGTTACATTTTAAATGGCAATGCATATGTAGATAGTGGTTAAAATATAGAAAATGAACAATCTCGAAATCAAATGTAGTTGATGGTTAAAATATAGAAAATGAACAATCTCGAATTCAAATGTAGTTGATGATTAAAATATAGAAAATGAAACATTCCCAATTGCAAATGGGTTTTTTCAACGATTTATTCTTTAAACATTTTAAAGTTTGTTCATTTGTTATTTGGATTCATTTTATATTTTATTATTTGAAATACACAATGCCCTTGACAGAATGTTTTGGTCCATGAACGTGCTGAATATCCTTACTTTTATTTTAGGGTAGCCAATCCGAGTTTCACTTTGGATTCCTCGGATTTTGATCCAAGTTCTTGTTCTTCGGAATTTTGAAAACTGGATCCGAATTAAATCCAAAGTTTTCGATCTGAGTCATTGGACCCAAAATAACCTAAATTATATTTGATAATTTAGGTTATTTGGATTGTTCGGTTTATTCGGTTTTTCGGTCAGTTTGGTCCGAGTAACCCGGATTGACCATCCTTAAACGAGATATAGAAAAACCTTTTAGAAACTACCTCTTTTCGTAAAGATCCACCATATTAGAAAAACAAAGAAAGTAGAGGACAAACCTTTGTTTGCCGACATAAGAGCAAAATACGTTAGAAATTGGGAGGGTAAAAGGAGGGACCTATGTAGTGGCTTGTGAAAATAGGATGTGAAATTTTCTATAACAACCGGTTCCAATAGCCCCGTAAGGGATTGTAACGTCGAGTCAAAATGAACGTGATAAAAGTTGAAGAGTTCAGACCCCTGAATAGAGTCTCCAGCAACACTGGCAAGGCAACAAGATGCCACATAAGAAACACAAACAAAAAATTGGAGAAAACAAAAAGAGATGCATATTTACGTACGAAGGGAGGCGAGCAAGATAGAACCCAATGCCCACCCAACAGTAATGGGGTGAATCATCGGAAAATTGGAAAAGATAAGAGAGAGAGAGAGAGTCATCGACCAATAATTGGTGGTAGAACACAAGCATTGGTGAGGCCGATCTCATAGTAAAGGTAAAAACGGAAGAGTGATGTGAGGGATGAAGTCAACAAATAGGAGATATGCTTTGGTATCTTGAGGAGGCAGTTCTCTGGCAGAGTCGCAATCGGAATCATCATCATTTGAACCAAGCCAAGCCTTTGTGAACTCCTAGAATATATGTTTCGATTCTTTGGAAAGCAATTCTCAGTCATAAACATAAGTTTTCGACTCATTTCAGAGACGAAATGTGGAAGCAATAACAATGGTGTTTAACAAACATAAATGTACCTAGCTTCCAATAGAAGAATATTGCCCCCCATTTAGCCCGAACCGCGACCTAGATGTTCTTCGGTCTCTGTTTCTACACCAAGACACCGGAAACGAGGAGGAGGAGCACGACGATGACGACAAACTGAGATCTAAATTTGGTCTACATGTTTGTCGACGACTTGAAGCTAGGCACCCAGATCACGTTAACAGATCAATAAATACAGGAAATAAATGAATGTTACCAAGAAGATAGTCAATGACTAGGAAGAGAAGACAACCGATGGTGAAAACGAGAATATAGGAGACAACGAAGAGGAGTCAATGGCGAAAAGGAGTTGATGACGAAGATGAAACTAATATGCCTATTATGTAATATTTGAATAGTCTCGGGTTAAAATTATAATTATTAAAAGTTAATAATTATATAAGAAACGAAAATTATGTTTTCGTTATTAGATTACACAATCACAAATAAAACCCTAGTAGCCGTCAAAAGAAAGAGAAGAACGAAACAGTTTCGTTCATCGAAATTCCGCACCAAAGGTTGAAGGTAGATCTCGATCTCGGCGTGGATACGCGTAGAGGGCTTGTACCATCAAGCCTCACATCCGATCATCGATTTCAACGCAACATGTATCTCAGAAACTGTTTCTAAATTTGTTTATCGTTGAGATCTGTAAAAACTAATCCGAACATGACTAGATCTAAAATTCGGGTTGATAAAACACGCTTCC
>CM071867.1:28606925-28643925 GCA_036759665.1 Gynandropsis gynandra
TCCGTCACCAAAACCAGTCATAATTGAATCCAAAACTACCTTAATAAACTTCCTCACCACCAGGTGAGAAAGTTTATAAAAGTAGTTTTAGATTCAACCATGAATACAACAGATACTTCATATCCGTCATCAAAACTAGTACCTTATCTCAATGATCGAATGCAAAACAACCTTTAATAAACTTACTCGGTAAGAAAATTTATCAAATCTGTTTTGGATTCAACCATTGAGAAGGAAATACTTGATTTTGGTGGTGAATATATCATATTGGTTGATATTGGTATTGTTTTAGATTCAACCATATATATAGTGAAATTTCCAACGGACATCCGTTGACATTTGCAACGGATGTCCGTTGCAAGGCCTCACGAATTTATTTCGACGGTCCTCCGTTGCAATTTGTAACGGATGTCCGTTACAATGGGTAACGGATGACCGTCAGAATATTTTCCCCGGTTTCTCTCCCGTTGTTCCTCAGTAGCTCAGTGGTAGTGCGGTCGGCTGTTAACTGATTGGTCGTAGGTTCGAATCCTACTTGGGGGGATTTTATTCATTCCGAATTCAAGAATTCAAAATGTCAGAATGAACGGGTTCGCTTTGACCGTTAAGAGTAGGTAACCCGTTCCTGTGTCTTTGTTTCTATTGCATTCTATCTCATCGTATCACATTCTGTTCTGTGATATTTGAGAATCACCGTCAATACCTCGGTGTAGGTCCGGGATAATCCTTTATTCCATAGTCCTGGGACTATTTACAACTAGCCAATATAGAATTTTCAGATGTACTAACAAGTGCATCTTTGATGCAGTCGTCGATTATCCCGAGCGTTCACAATTACAGCGAGCAAACATATTAACATAACATCTAATTATGACGTAATATCAATGATTTCCAATATGGTAATTACCAAAAGGTACTATATTTAACCATTTATGTCATTCACCTTGGCCTTTTGGTTTTCGATGCCCACGATCTCCATCGTATTCCATCGATTCTTGTAAATCTCTCGTTATGTTTAATCGTTCGTAAAGGATTTGCATTCCGATTTGTATGCACGGTGCCTCTTCTTGTTGTACCACGTTCTTTTGAAAATATTTTTTTATCTTTTCTGAAAGCATGTACACGGGGAAGAAATCTTTTATGACAATTAAACCAACATGGTTTCTTCCCATGTACTAGTCGAAATGAATCTCTGTCCTCCATACAATAGAGACATGCCAATCTCCCGTGCGTACTCCATCCAAATAACATTCCATAGGCAGGAAAGTGGGTGATTTTCCACAACAAGACCGCTTTCAATGTGAAATTTTCCTTCGTACTCACATCATAAACAAAAATTTCATCATTCCACAAATATCTTAATTCATGAATCAATGGCTGCAAAAAGACATCTAAACTTTTCTTCGAATTTTCTGGTCCTGGAATCAGCAACATCAGAAACATTACTTCTCTTTTCAAACACATATTGGGAGGTAAATTATAAAGAGACAAAATCACCGGCCACAAAGAATATTGACTTCCAGATTATCCATATGGACTAAAACCATCGGTGCACATGCAAAGATAAACATTTTTCATCTCATACGCGAACTCGGGAAATATTTCATTGAAATCTTTTCAAGCCTTTCCATCCGATGGATGTTGCATTATCCCTTTGCCCGTCGAGTGTTCTGCGTGTCATCTCATTGCCGGATCGGTTTTTTCGATTCAAATAATCTTCTCAACCTATTTGTTACAGGCATATAGAATATTTTTTTTGTACGATACATATTTACGGGAAAATTGTTTCTTTGGTATGCTTGCACCGCAAAATTTGCATTCCGACATGTCTTTATCATTTTCCCAAAATAACATGCAATTTTTTTCTACATCATGCAATTGATTCGTCTGTTGAAAACCCCTTGTTTTTTTTTGTAGTGTACGTACACCACCATCTTCAGAGAGCATATCCAGAAAGCCAACGAGAGCACTAATCCAAGGATTTGAGCAAGCGACGGAAAAGTTGGGAGAAAAGGAAACAATACTTGAGGATTGTGGCTGTGATGAGTGCTTTTCTGGTCAACCATACACCACCATCTTTAGAGAGCAAGCGAGAGCAATGATCTAGGGGTTTGAGCGAGTGAGGAAAATTTGGGAAAACGTGGAGGTATTTGAAAATTCGTAGGATTGAGGATCGTGGAAGAGTGGGTGTATGATTAAATGGAAGAATTACTATTCAATAGAAGAAGAAATAATTTATAAAAAAATATAAATTAATAATTAATAAAGTAGAATGAATAGATTCAAACAAAGTTATATATATGTATACATTTTTTTTTTATATACAAGTATCCATTCTAGAGTAATTTTAATTGTTTATACATTCTTATATAATGTAATTCGGGATATAAAAATTATTAAACTGGTAATTACTTATTTTATAATTATATTATACAATCTCTCATGTTGTTATATATTAACATACAAATCGACAAAGATTTTTACTATATGCGCTAAATATATAAAGTTCAAGGGTTGTTATTAAAGAATTAGTTTTATGAAAATGCTACATAATAAATTATTTTCATAATATCTAAACGTGTTCTAGATGTTTCATGTATTCTCTCAATCTCCAAATAAAAAATGACCAATATGTGTGAATTTTTATTAAAATGGTAAAAATAATAAGTAGAAAAACAATTTTTATTATGAAATAATTATTATCTGAATGTCTTTTGAGATTCTAAACTCTTCGTATTTTGTCCATCATTAATCCTATGTGATTATGACAATTCTATCTATTTATCTACATTGTTTTGTCTCTTCATCTATCCTTGTAAGCCTATAAATAGAGGCAACTTCATTTGTAAATGTACACTTGAGAATCATTCTTCAATAAGAATTATCTCCTCCTCTCTCCTGCCCTCTTCTCTTAATATTGTTCTATTTCTTTTACAATACGTTATCAGCACGAAGCTCTGTTTTCCTTTCAATCTTTCGAGATTTTGGAATATGAATCAATTGAAGATCCAAGATAAAGATTTATGTCTCGCAGACAGTGCTACTACACATACCATTCTAAAAGAAAAGAAATATTTTTCAAACTTAAGAAATGATAAAGCATATGTCAATACCATATCAGGATGTGCAAAAATTGTTGAGGGCTCCGGAAGAGCAATTTTTGCGATGCCAAATGGCACAAAGTTTATCATTTACAATGCCTTGTACTCTCCAAAGTCTTCAAAAAATTTGTTAAGTTTCAAGGATATTCGTATTAATGGATATCACATTGAAACTATGAATGAAAAAGGCATTGAGTATCTTTGTATTACCTCAACTATAATGGGTAAAAGGTGTGTGTTAGAAAAGTTACATGCTTTATCATCTGGTTTATATTACACATCTATTGAGATGATTGAAGCATATAATACAGTAAACCCGAAGTTTACTGATGTTGTAAATCATTTCAAAGTTTGGCACGACCGGTTAGGCCATCCCGGTTCAACGATGATGCGAAAAATTATTGAAAATTCAAGTGGTCATTCATTGAAAAACCAGAAGATTTTTCAAACCAATGAATTTTCTTGCGTTGATTGCTCAAAGGGAAAACTAATAACAAGACCCTCTTCAGCAAAAATAAGAAATGAATCATTATCATTTCTAGAAAGAATTCACGGTGATATATGTGGCCCGATTCATCCACCGTGTGGATCATTTCGATATTTCATGGTATTAATTGATGCTTCAACAAGATGGTCACACGTGTGCTTATTATCATCTCGTAATTTGGCTTTTGCGAGATTACTTGCACAAATAATACGATTACGGGCACATTTTCCTGATCATCCGATTAAAACAATTCGTCTTGATAATGCCGGTGAATTCATGTCTCAGTCTTTTGTGACTTATTGTATGTCGATTGGTATACGAGTAGAACATCCTGTAGCATATGTTCATACTCAAAATGGTCTAGCAGAATCATTTATAAAACGAATTCAATGGATTGCAAGACCAATACTTATGAAATCCAATCTTCCCATTTGGGCTTGGGGTCATGCTGTTTTACATGCAGCACAACTTATACGCATTCGGCCAACTAGTTATCATGATAATTCCCCTTTGCAATTGGTTTATGGTCAGGAACCAAATATTTCTCATTTGAGGATTTTCGGATGTGCGGTATATGTCCCAATTAATCCACCACAACGAACAAAAATGGGACCTCAAAGGAGAATGGGAATATATGTTGGGTATGAATCTCCGTCAATAATAAAATATATTGAACCAATGACTGGAGATATTTTCACTGCAAGATTTGCAGATTGTCATTTTGATGAATCATTATTCCCAACATTAGGGGAAAGTAACAAACATTTGGAGAAAGAGATATCATGGAATGTATCATCACTGACAAATTTAGATCCTCGAACAAAAGAAAGTGATTTAGAAGTTCAAAGGATAATCCATTTACAAGGTATTGCGAATCAATTGCCAGACGCATTCGCTGACCCAAAAAAAAAGTCACAAAATCTCATATTCCAGCTGTGAATGCTCCAATTAAAATACATGTCCCAGAAGGACAACCTATAATTGCTAGTGAGTCTAAGGTGCGCATGAAGCGTGGTAGACCACTTGGTTCCAAAGATAAACTTCCTCGAAAAAGAAAAGGAGCAACTAATCTTGATGGTCAAAATGATGACGTATCTCCAGAAGAGATCATTGATATGGTTAATGATGAAAGTAATCAGGTACCTGAAACCAATGAAAATGAAGAGATCTCAATTAACTACATCAATACAGGAAGAAGATGGAACCGAAAAGAAATAATTGTCGACAATATTTTTGTTGAAAATATAGCGCGCGATATAATAAATGAAAACGAGGATCATGAACCTACCTCTATAGAGGAATGTAGAAATAGAAATGATTGGCCAATGTGGAAAGAGGCAATCAAGTCTGAATTAGACTCTATTAAAAGGAGAGGAGTTTTTGGACCAATTGTCCAAACACCAGAAGGAATCAAACCAATTGGAAATAAATGGGTATTTCTACGAAAGAAAAATGAACAAAATGAGATCATTAGATATAAAGCAAGACTTGTTGCTCAAGGTTTTACCCAAATTCCTGGTGTTGATTATGAACAAACATATTCGCCTGTGGTGGATGCAATAACGCTTCGATACTTGATAAGTCTGGCAATGACCGAAAGACTTGAAATGCGCCTCATGGATGTGGTCACGGCTTATTTGTATGGCTCGTTAGACCATGATATATATATGAAAATCCCTGATGGATTTAAAATGCCAGAAGCATGTAATAATTCTCGAGAAATATACTCTGTTAAATTAAACAAAGCGTTGTATGGGCTAAAACAATCTGGACGGATGTGGTATAATCGTCTTAGTGAATATTTGATAAAAGAAGGATATAAAAATGATCCTATATGCCCATGTGTATTCATAAAAGGATCAAAATCAAAGTTTGTTATAATTGCGGTTTATGTTGATGATTTAAATGTGATTGGAACTCCTGAAGAGTTATCACAAGCTATGCAATGCTTAAAGAAAGAGTTTGAGATGAAAGACCTTGGAAAAACAAAATTTTGTTTAGGTCTTCAAATTGAGCATCTGGAAGATGGAATATTTTTGCATCAATCATCCTATATAGAAAAAGTACTTAAAAGGTTTTACATGGATAAAGCGCACCCTTTAAGTACTCCTATGGTAGTAAGGTCATTAGACATTAATAAAGATGTCTTTAGACCACGTGAGGAAAATGAAGAATTACTTGGTCCTGAAGTACCATATCTTAGTGCTATTGGAGCACTAATGTATCTTGCTAATAATACACGTCCTGATATATCTTTTGCAATAAGTTTATTGGCAAGATATAGTTCCTCGCCAACTCGAAGACACTGGAATGGTATAAAACATATCTTTAGATATCTTCGAGGGACCACAGATATGGGCTTATATTATAATAACTTATCAAAACCAAATTTAGTTGGTTATGCAGATGCTGGATATTTGTCAGATCCTCATAAAGCCCGATCTCAATCTGGGTATGTATTTACTTGTGGGGGAACCGCAATTTCATGGCGTTCTATAAAACAAACATTGGTAGCCACTTCAACAAATCATGCAGAGTTATTAGCTATTCATGAGGCAAGTCGTGAATGCGTTTGGTTGAGATCATTATCTCAATATATTAGGGAGTCATGTGGTCTCCCAATTGATAAAAATATCCCTACAATATTGTTTGAGGATAATACTGCATGCATAGCTCAATTAAAGGATGGTTACATTAAGGGTGACAAAACAAAACATATTTCACCTAAATTTTTCTTTACCCATGATCTTCAACAAAATGGTGAGATAGATGTTCAACAAATAAAGTCTAGTGAGAATCCAGCTGATTTATTCACTAAGGCATTACCTTCGAGATCATTTGAGAAGATGGTTTCTTTAATTGGAATGCGTCGTTTGAAAGATATAAAATAATGATCTTATCAGGGGGAGAAAAGATATGTGTTGCACTCTTTTTCCCTTTTACTAAGTTTTTCCTATTAGGTTTTCTTAATAAAGGTTTTTAACGAGGCAACATATCTATTCCATATCATTAAGGATATGTATTCTTTACTAGGGTTTTTCTCTACGGGTTTTACCTAGTAAATTTTTAATAAAGCATATTCCAATTACTCAATAGACATTCAAGGGGGAGTATTATAAAATAATAATATTATGTGAATGTCTTTTGAGTTTTCCAACTCTTCATATTCTCTATTTACTCTCCCACTTTATTTCTATTTAATTCTATGAATTATGACTACCTTATCTCTTAATCTATTTGTTTGTCTCTTCATCTATCCTTGTAAGCCTATAAATAGAGGCAACTTCATTTGTAAATGTACACTTGAGAAATCTTCTTGAATAAAGAATTATCTTGCTCTACCTCTTGCTCTCTCATCTTACATATTGTTCAAGTTTATTTTGCAACAAATCTTTTGAATTTTTATATTTTGTCTAAAAAACACAAACTTATCAAATTAATCATATCCATACACAAACAAAAACACTAAATCATATTTTAACTCTTTGTGTTGTCTTAAAAACACAAATTTATCAAATTAATCATAAGGAATATAGCATAAAAAATATCAAACTATTTTATTTTAGCCTATAAAACATGAATTATTATCTTTAACCTAAAAAAACTCAAAATTATTTTTTTTCCTTAAAAACACTAACTTTAGAAATATAGTTTAGAAAATACCAAAGTTTTTAATTTTTGCCTATAAAACACAAATTATTAATTTGAACCTAACAATTTTGAATTTTTACATTTTGTCTAAACAAATACAAACTTATCAAATTAATCATATACATACACAAACAAAAACACTAAATCATATTTTAACTCTTTGAATTTTTAAGTGTTGTCTAAAAAAACACAAATTTATCAAATTAATCATATCCTAAAGTTAGTGTTTTTAAGGAAAAAATATAAATTTGGGATTTTTAGGTTGAAAATAATAATTCATGTTTTATAGACTAAAATAAAATAGTTGGATATTTTTTATGCTATATTCATTTTATCATATCCTAAAGTTAGTGTTTTTATGGAAAAAATATAAGTTTGGGTTTTTAAGGTTGAAAATTATAATTCATATTTTATAGGCTAAAATAAAATAGTTGGATATTTTTTATACTATATTCCTTTAGTCATATCCTAAAATTAGTATTTTTAAGACAAAAAAATATAAATTTAAATTTTTTAGGTTGAAAATTATAATTCATGTTTTATATACTAAAATAAAATATTTAGATATTTTTTATGCTATATTCTCTATTGATATATCTATATAAGTGTAATAACCCTTCATGGTTCACTCATCTTTGTGAGATACGATCACTGCCTTGTTTACTTTATGACGTGATAAACAATCTCAAAACAAATGCCTAACAATTTGGTGGCCCAACTTTGATGGTCCTTGATCATAAATCGTTGCTCTAGTGTATGTTTTTATTATGAAATAATTATTATCTGAATGTCTTTTGAGATTCTAAACTCTTCGTATTTTGTCCATCATTAATCCTATGTGATTATGACAATTCTATCTATTTATCTACATTGTTTTGTCTCTTCATCTATCCTTGTAAGCCTATAAATAGAGGCAACTTCATTTGTAAATGTACACTTGAGAATCATTCTTCAATAAGAATTATCTCCTCCTCTCTCCTGCCCTCTTCTCTTAATATTGTTCTATTTCTTTTACAATATTTTTGCTATATTATTTCATAAAATGATAATGTAAAGAAAGATATGTATGTAATAGAAACTAAAAATAATGAAAAAAATAATTCATTTAGTATTATCTAATATTATTTTTAAGGATTTATGCTATATTTGTGGAGTGCAACCTATGGTTCATACGAGAGATTAGGTGAGGAAGACGATTGTTTTGGAAGCGGCGGTGATGACGACTAAGAGCACAAAACGGAAGATCCACGATTTCCACAATCAATTGAATAAATGAAATACTTTTTAATTTTCCACAGTATTAACCACATTTAAAATTAAATGTATTATATTAATTACATTTTTTAAAATTTGAATTACATAATTATGTTTAAAAATATGAATATATTGTAATTGTTTCAAATACTTTGATTTATTCATATACCTTTTCATCTACCATGTATTATATTAATTACATTTTTTAATTTTTTATTTACATATATAAATTAATAAATATAAATATATTTAATAATTATTTCATATATTTTGCTATATTAATAATAAATCTAACAAAAAATAAATAAATTGATGGATATAAAAATTATAAAAAAAAGAATTTTTCTTCGGATAAGGTGGCACAAGGAGAAGATAGAAAACACTTTTCTTTTTTATATATAGATTACTTTTAATATTAAATGTATTATATTAACTCACATCATTTTAAAATTTGAATTACATAATTAGATTAAAAAACATGAATGTATAGTAATTGTTTCAAATACCTTATCGTTTTCATCTACTATGTATTATATTAATTATTTTTAAAAAAGTAATTACATAATTAAATTAAAAACATAAATATTTTAATTGTTTCATATACCTTGCTATATTAATAACAAATCTAACAATAAATAAATAAATTGATAGATATAAAAATTATAAAAAGATAGATTTTTCTCTCTCCTAATGAGGTGGCGCAAAAGGAATATAGAAAAAACCTTTTCTTTTATAATTATTGATTTTTTTAGGAAATCTTCAAGAGCTACAAAATATCAAGATAATTGTGGAGAGAGATGGTACTTTTGAACTCCTTTCTAACTCTTGAACACCTTCTATCTATGGACACTCTTAGATAAAGAAAGTTGTAATTTTACTTGGCACAAATACAAGCTTGTCTCTTGAATATAGAAAAGAACACACGAACAAATATCAATTTTATATCAGTAAATGGGGATCCTTTTCCAACCAAAAGTATCTTACCAAGAATCCAAAACAATAATAATAAAGCCTTTTTCAAAATCCCGTCAAGTTTCGGAACATCATGGACGACTTCTTCTGTGATAATATAAACATCAGTCATATCCGATCTTCCACAGAACTTAATCATCCGCTTTACAACTTTATCATTTGAGATCAATATTGTTACCTCAAACAAAGTACTTCAGAGACAATTTCCCAACATTGTAGTTGAACATCTCTGCAACCTCTCACAGAAAATCGTTGTATTTCATCTGCTCGTCTACGTCTATGGCATGAGCATCACCACCTTTGTAAGAAAAAAAACCACACTTCTTTGTCTGAAATTTTCCATCAGATATAAATTGATATGATCTGTTTCCCCGCCATATCCTGCATCACGCGAACAAAATACAAACTTTTACATCCCTATTAAAGCTTGTATTATCGGAGTAAATTGACAATAAAAATATTAACATACAAGATTTACACGGAATCAAGGTTGCAATGCCAACATATAAGACAACAAAACATATCAAACCTCTCGATTCAAGTAAATCGAACCTAACCCAAGCCTTTAACTCCTAAAATCCTCAACGTTAAAAGCTTTGGAGCCAAATGATTTGACACTACAAAAAACAGGTGATTTCCAACAGACATATCCGTTGGAACTCGCCTTAAATCCATTGCAAAAAGCGATTCTCAATGGACAGTACCAGATCTGAGCCCGTTGGAAAATGCGCGTTACAAATCGGGATGCGTTGTGATTCCCAACGGTTTTCCAACGGACAATATCCGTTGAAAAATTATGACGGATGCCCAACGGATAGAATCGTTGGCAAATTGTAATGGATGCCCGTTGAAAAATTTGTTACGATGCCCGTTAAAAAATTGCAATGGACGCCCGTTAAAATATTGTAACAGAAGTTCGTTATAATTTTGTAACGGGTGTCCGTTGCCATACCATCACGAAAAAAAGAGAGCGGGAATTCAAATTTTCCAACGGACATCTGTCGTAAACTGGCGGGAAATGGCAACGGGCATCCGTTACAAAATGGCGGAAAATGCCAACAGGTATGTGTTGGAATTATGTTTAAAAAACAAAAAAGTTAAAATATTTTTGCAAAAATTTAAAAGTTTTTAATTAAACTAATAAATTCTTTTACAAAAACTTAAACCTAAATCTATTACAATTCATTTAAATCGGTTGGGCCAATATCATCGCTGGGGTCACCAATACCTCTGGAAGGCGTTGCATCCGAATCGATACCCGGTTCTTGCCACGACGTTGATCCCCTCACCTGGCCGGATAGCAACTCTATGACGCTCTCCATGCACTGCACTTGTGATCGCGTTGCCTACAGTTGGGCTTAAGTGTCTCGAAGTTGTGCTTCGAGATCCTCGATCCGCCGTTGCTGCGTGTAGCTCTCTTGGACCATGGGAGGTACCGTCGTGATATCCTTGGCCATGTCTTTCTGAAGTGCCTGAGACCGTATAAACGCCCCTTATACAGTCTAACTGACTACAAATTAAACAAAATTAGAATTAGAATTTTTTTAAAAATTTTTTATTTATAATCGAAAGATAAAATACTAAAATTTTACCTCCAAATAAATTTTTTTCCTTTTGTAAAGGACTGAGATCGTCGGGAGTTGAACCGCAAGCTTGAGATTGTTGTGTAATTTTCTCTGTCACAACTTTCACGATTCTTTCCGCTCGAGGGTCGACGAGTTTGGGTTCGTCGCTCTCTTCCCCGACGACCGACTTCTTCTTGGCGTGGATTTCCAACCAGCTCAAGAAGAGTCGGTTCTCTTTCTATCCATTGCATTTGTGATATAAAATAAATTTAATTAGATAAATATAGTAAAAAACAAAAAATTAAATAATAATAAATTTACCAATTCTTGCTTCCTCTTCGGGAATGATTTTGATCCCGAAGTATGGCGATGCGAACCATCTCCGGGAACCTTCTTGTCGTACCGATATTGTTTGGCCTTCTCGCTCTTGGCCTTGAAGTCTTCACACTCCCAATGTTGAATAAGTTGATTGAAGACCTCGTCCATTTCCCAAGTCGGTTTGCGATTCTTGGTGTAGTAGTTACGTTTGGCGTTGTACATCATCAAGCGCATCCAAGCCTACATGTCGTGCATCCATGTCATATAGATGTGCGTCGTATCCTTCTTCTGCCATCTGTATGCACACTGCAAAATAATTTATAATGAGTTAGTTTATAACATATATAAATAATCATTTTAAATAAAATTGTAATTTGAAATACACTTACGATAAAGTTGCACCACCATCGGTGGCGTATGACTTCTAACGTAACTTGCCATGAATAATAAAATTGGTCCTGTAAGGACCCTTGGATGATGTTGTTGTTCGTATGTTTTAGAAAATCATCCACGTCAAACCTACACATGATAATTAAATAATTAGATATCATTTCTAAATTAAAACAATATAAAAGTATAAACCATTAAAGTTACCATAGCGTCCCGAGAGGACGTTCGTGATCGATAATAGGAAGGGTGGGATGCCCGTCGAATTATCGGTCAAGGAGTCGATATCTACCATCGTCCTCTTCATCAAATATCAGTGGTTCCGATATTGGTAAAAGAGGACGATATGGTGGTGGTGGAGGCGGGGGAAGGGCTCGCGTGGAACCAACCAACATACCTCCCACACCTATAAATCGTCTAGCCCTCATTTTCGTATTTAGTGTTTGAAGGTGTGATTTTGTGTGTGTGAAGAAGTGTTTAAGAAGATTTTGAAGTTTTGAATTGTGTCGAAAATGAAACTGTTCCACGGTTTATATGCATAAATTTCCAACGGTTGGAAAATACGTCAACTCAACGGACGCAGTTAATTGACGCAATGTTCTGTTTCTCCAACGGGCATCCGTTAGAAATTCCAACGGATGCCCGTTGGAAATGTATGTTCCCGGGGAACGGATGACGAAACGTGGTTCGTCTCCCGTTGCAACGAGCATCCGTTATAATTTTCATTGGATGCCCGTTGGAAATTTCTGCAGCCTAGAGTAGGCATCATTACACTTGCAACCGACATAATTGGAACGGATACTCGTTTTTAACGGATGTCCGTTAGCATAATTGGAACAGACATCCGTTGCAAATTTCCAATGGATGCCCGTTACAATTGTGGAAAACTTAGAAATTTTTTCTAAGTGTGGGAGAACAGTCATTCATTGAGAATTGCAATGGATGCCGTCATTTATATATGCTGCAATTGTATTTACATTTTGATTTTTTGATTACATATCATCTACATTACATTACTCATCTAAAAACATTGAACATCATTTACATTATACATTATTGTATTTACATTTCTTCTTCAGTAGATTCATCGATTGATGAGTCTTCCTTCGATTATTTATTGAATTCATCGTCGTTTTCATCTTCAACATCTTGCAGTTCAACGTCTTCATAATCGCGTATGAATTCTCTATCTATGTCAGCTCTTACGAGAATCTACTCTTGATTGTATGTATCAACTAAACGAATCGGTTGTGGATGATTGGGTTGCAACGGGTCTTCTTTATCATCTGAGCTTATGATTCCTCGTGGCTTGATCTTTACTATGGCCCACCACTCCTCTCTTCGAAGTTTCAATGTTGTTGGATATTGCACATAATATACTTGATCTGCTTGATCTATTGTGATGAATGGATCATACTTACCATATTGTCGTGCTGGATTGATATCATTTCCTCCCCACCAGAACATTTCACCTGTACGTATAACATAAAAACGAATGAATAATTTATAATAAATGCAATTAATTTTAATAGATGTGTACACAAATACTTACGTAATCTCTCAACCACGAACCATAATATTGAACTTTCATGTCTGTAAGTTCATGTGCGTTTAGATGAGGATATGTACGAAGTACTTCTTCATCAAATATCTTCTATAATGAAAATACGTTAATATTGTATATATACATATATATATATAAGATTGAATAATATTATTTTATACCTTTCGAACGGTAATAACTCTTGACAATTTAGTAATATATATATGTGTGGACGTGATTATACTCCTCTGGTGTTAACCAATATTCCTCGAATTTAGCTCCTGTACGTCCAATCGGTGTAAACATCTCAGGAATTGTGCCAAAATGCGGATTGTATTAATACATATAGTTTGTATGATCATCCATTGCACGTCATTCTTTCGTCTGAATATGCGACTCGAAATAAAATATGTTGAAATATGTGATTTCTTCCAGCAAGTATTGTTTGACAATAGATCCTTCGACCGCTGCTTTGTTTTTTTGCTTTTTTCTTTAAATGAAAGAAAAACCTTTAGAAAGGATACATCCATTTGAATTGAACTGGTCCACCGAGTATTGCCTCATCTAGTAAATGTATTGACAAATGCTCCATGACATCGAAGAATAAAGGCGGAAAAACTTTTTCCATTGCACATAATACTTAAGAGATATTGTTTTTTATTAATTTCAAGTCATCCATTTTTAAATTCCTTGAACATATATCTGTGAAAAATATGATGATTCCGTATAGCACATCATGAATATTCTGTGGTAAGAGCTCAACAAATGCAATTGGAATGAGTCGCTGCATGAAAACGTAACAATTGTGACTTTTCAACCCGATCAGCCTCGAACGAACAATATCCTTACATCGAGCAATGTTTGATGCATATCCATCTGGAAACTTGACGTCTTCTTTTAACCAATTTAATAATATCATTTTCGTCGGACCAAAAAATCTGAATACTGGGACAGGTGACCTTCCATCTCTTAATTCCAACTTAGGTCGTCGGCATATTGTCTTCAATAATTGATTGTATGTCTTGGGAGCTTGATTATTTTCCGGTAAATCTTTTAACATATTCTTTGTTTCGTAGTATGTCTTGAGAGCTTGATTATTTTTCGGTAAATATTCACGCATGGTTTTACAAAATGAATCCATGCAATTTTCAGCAACATTGTAGTCTCTTTTTATACTCATCAATCTTGAAGATAAAGATAAGCGAGACTGACCTTCACGACAAACTTCATATATAAGTTGTTTCGCCGAATCCAATAGGTTGAAGAATCAGCGTGCATCAATGTTCGGCATATCTTCACGCGTTTGTTCATTAACAACTCCAGTAAAAGCATCTGACACCATTTCCACATATGGATTGGTCGTTGATGCTTCATAAATAACTTCTTCATTTCTTTCTACTTGTGATTCTTGCACAATATCTCTAACATCGCAATTTTCACCGTGCAAAAACCAAATTTCGTAATTCTCAACGAAACCCACCTTGTAAAGATGTTTGCAAACAATTTCTTGACTTCGATACTTCATGTTTTTTCATCTTTTGCATGGACATAACATTGTCCCGCGTTCTTGACACCAAGGTTGCATCGATGCAAAACTCATGAATTGCTCCAATTTGTGTAAGAATTATTGCATAATCTCTTCGGTTATATGATCTTTTCTTCTATACATCCACTCTCTCGATTTATATATATCTCGATTTGAAGAATACGACATTCTATTGAAAATATATTTCCTGTTAATGGTTTGATGCTAAAACCTTGATTATTATTATTAAATAGTTTAAATTGCAACGGACATCCGTTGGAAACCTCTATGGATGGCTTTTGCAAGCTCACGTGAATTTATTTCCACTGACAAACCTCGAAATTCAGAATTTCAACGACTGTCTGTTACAATTTCCAACGAGAATCCGTCACAATTTTCAACAAATCTCCGTTGGAATATTTTTTCTGGTTTTCTAACGGACTTCCAATGGAGGATGCCAACGGAAGATATCCGTTAACATCCCGTTAAAAGTTGCAACGAATTACAATAGAAGTGGCAACGAACAATATCCGTTACACTTCTGTTTAAGTTTGTAACGGATTGCAACGTATATGTGCCCATTGAAAGTTCTCCTAAATCTGTTGCAATCCCTTGCCATTTATCATCAACGGACGGATCCGTTGCACCGTCTGTTGGAAACGGGTCTTTTTTTGTAGTGTGAGGATATCACCGCCATAACAAAACTTATTCTCCTGGCAATACAAACAGTTTCATGTCTTCAAAGATCTAAATCGAAGAAACATTATCATTCCGTCAAAAGTAAAACGAAGTTATATCCATGCTTTACTGCCTTACTGAAAAGTCTTAACCATTTCTTGAATATAAAAAGTTAAGCTACAACTTTTTACCTGCAGGTGGCTTGTGACGTTTTCTCTAGTGAGCCATGGTACATTCATCAGTTCTAGAATTATCTTTGGACAAGCTTCTACACCAAACCCTAAACCCTAAATCAAAAGGAAAATGAAATGAGAAAAACACAACATCAGCCAAGAATGTATAAAGCGCTGAATTCCAATACCTAACTCCCATATGTAGGGGTGGGCAATCATGGTTTCGATCCGGTTCCACGGGTTCGGCTCGGGTTTGGGTTCCTCGGATTATAAAAACTTGAACCCAAATTGAAACCGTTTGTTTTTTGGTCTGGGTTCCTCGGGTTTCGTCTCGGGTTCGGGTTGTTTGGGTTTTGAAACATTGAACAAAAAAAACCCGAATTGTATTTGGGTTATTTTGATATTTTGGGTAATTCGGGTTCTTCAGATTGTTTAGGTATAGGTAATTTGGGTTTTAGAACGGGTTCTACGGGGTTTTTAGGTTCTTTGTGAATTTTTGGGTAATTCCAAGTTTAACATAAGAAAGAAATGTAGCATACAAAAAATTTAAAAAACTAACAAGTTAAAATACATAAAAAATGTCTTCAAATAAATAAACTATTCAATTCATTCTTGTAGAAGACTTCTACTCCGGAAAACGTCAAAATAAATTTTTTCAACCTGAAATTTTAAACACTTTACGAGTTTTGATTAGAATATATAAATGAATATTTAAAGTTTATTTCATACATTGTAAATATTTAAAGTTCATTTCATATAGTTCCGCAAACTTGCTTCTTAGGGCTTGACTGGTGGAAACGCAACGTTTGCGTTTACGCTTGACAGCGTTTCTGTCAGCGATTGGCGGCGTTTTGTTTTATTTTGTCTGAATGGTGGAATCGCTGCATTTGCGGGCGACTGCGACTAAAAGCGAATGGTAGAAAACTATTGCGTTTTGAATAAAATTACCAAAATAGACAATTATTTAGAAAAGAATTTATTTAAATTTTTTTAGTGTATATTGTTAATTATAATTTTTAAATATTTGAAATAAATTTAAAAATTAAAAAATATTTACATATACAATATATATACATATATATATATATGTATATATATATTTTTACGATTAATATAAATTATAATAGAAATAGAGAAGTGATAAGAGAAAGATACGAGGGTATTTTGGTAATTTTATTCAAAACGTACCAAAACGCAAATATAACGCAACATAATTCTGGATTTTTAAATTTCGCGTTAAACGACGTTTGCGGGCGACTGCGACTCCACTAGTCAGTTTTAATGTCGCCCGGAGTCGCCAGAAAATGCAGTCGCCGCGTTTGCATTTGGCTGCGACTCCACCAGTCGGGCCTTTAATGTTTCAACGAAACTTCTCTACTTAACAGTACCTTACGTGACAAATCCTAGGCAGAATTATTCAAAGATAAGACCATAAGGAGTACTGACTTGTGCAGCTTGGAACCATTTCATGATTATAATTTTGATTAATACACACCGACACTGTATCCAGTAAAAGAACTTGTAAAGTATTGTGGTTGTTTGCCTCTTGACACATCAAATCTAAGTGCCAGTGCAACAAAAATACCTTAAAAAAAGATTGGATGTTAGATCCTAAGAACAATGATAGAACATATCACACATTATAGCAAGAAGTTGTCAATTAGCAATCACATGAGATAAATCCAAATATCTGCAATGATACAAATAACTCCAAGCAGGAAAAACAAAAAGAATGTATACTTAAAACTACGTGGGGAAAGTACTGACTTTTAGGGACAACCGAGAGCTCACAACAATGCTTAAGCAATGTGTTCCAATTCAACCTAATCCTACCTCCTCCAAAAACACTAATCAGATTTGTATACACACAAGCAACTTACCGAGAATGACAATGTCCCTAAGCCCCATCATAGAACAGGGTCTTACGGCATCAAATGTAGGAAACAGAAGTTGAAGCAAACCAAAATTTCCCAAAATGAGTACTTCAAAAATCACCCAACAAGAACATTGAAAAAGAAAAGCCAAGCAACATTAATCCTCTTAATCCGAGGTCATTGCTAACCTTTATTCGAGCATCAAAGGATTTTGACACTAACCATAATCAAAGTGAAGAAAACCCAGAAGATATCGTAAACAAAAGTCCTACCTGCAGTCAATGACCGAATCAATTAAACCACTACAAACATCTACAAAAGCTCCACATCTGGGTCAACTAGGGGAAACAATCAAGAAATTACAAAGGAAAATTAAGATTTCCTTCTTACCGAGAGGAAAACACCAGGCACGACGGCGAAGAACAAGAGGAATAGACACAAGAGACTCCATCGACGATTAGGGTTTCAGTCAGGCAGGAGAGGAGGCGCCGCACGTGAGGTGATGTGAGAGGAGGAAAAAGAAAAACTAGGGCTGGACAAATAACGAATATATGTGAATATCCGACTATTTGTATTTGTATTCAGCGAATATCCAAATTTATTATTTGTATTTGTATTTGTAAATTCAGATATTTGTAAATACGAATATTTTCGGATATATAAAAAAATTTAATAAAAAACCAATAATCATCAAATATAATCTAAAACTAAAATTCAAATCGCACAAAGATGAAAAGATACATAATATAAATAAAAAAATACCAAGTCTTCACATTCATCTCTGCATTAGCCATTTAAATTTAGTTTCGTAGATGATTCCATGACTATCGTCAATTCACAAAAAGCCACCATTTGCAAGAACTTTCATATATATAATTTCCATCGATCCCACAATTTGAAACGCCTAAATTAGGAATCGATGACAATGACTTACCTCTATATGAAATTGTTGGATACAAAGATTAAGAGAGAAAGAGATGGAGGAAAAAACTTTAATGAAGAAGATGAATGGACATGCGTTTGAGGTGATGAATGACTATGAGTTCTCCAGAGTTGAGGGAAACGATCACATATTATAATATTTGTAGTTTATATAAAACTATATAAACTACAAATATTATAATATTTTGGAAAAATAACCTATTCCCCCCTCGAAAATACTACTTTAGTCCTATTCTCCCTCGATTTTGACCCACATCCTATTCCCCTCGATTTTTAGTTTTATTCCCCCTTCAACTATAAAAAAATCTGCCTAAAACCCCCTCTCTTATTTATTCGTTAATTATCTATTAACCGACCCGATTTTGACCCAAATTTGACTCAATTTTGACCTAATTTGACTCGATTTAAATCAAATATATTCTTAATTTTGACCCAAATTTTTACATAAATTTAACCAGAATTTTAACAATAAATCAAGTTAATTATTCAATTTAATCGGTTTGCTTAGTTTAATTGATTTAGAGTAAAATTGAGTACGATTTTTACTTGAAATCATTTTTACCCAAATTTGACCACAATTTTGACTTGATTTAAAACCGAATTTTTACTTAATTTTGACCCAAAATTTACTTAATTTTAATCCGAATATCAACAATAAACCAAGTTAATTATTCAATTTAGTTGATTTTGAGTCAAAATTAATTAAATCGAATAAGTAACTTGATTTTTATGAAATTATCTAAAAGTTAACATTGATTATTTATGTGTAGTAAATTCACATTTAATTTACTAAAATATACAATTTAAAATTATATCGGGTGAAAATTAAGTAAAAGTTTGAGTTAAAATCGAGTCAAATTGGGGTCACAATTGGATCGAATTTGGGGCAAATTGATTAAGTCGATTTGATCCAATTTTTTTTATATAATTAACAAAACCATATTCAAGTTTAACTCGAAATCAACTAAATTGAATAATTAACTTGATTTATTGTTGATATTCGGGTTAGAATTAAGTAAAATTCAAGTCAAAATTAAGTAAAAAATTGGGTTCAAATCAAGTCAAAATTGAAGTCACAATTAAGGTCAAAATTCGATCGGATTTGGGTCAAAATCGGAGCAAATTGATTAACTCGATTTGATCCAATTTTGATAATATTAACAAAATTGTATTCAACTTTAACACGAAATCAATTAAATTTAATAATTAAATTGATTTATGGTTGATATTTGGGTTAAAATTAAGTAAAATTCGAATCATAATTAAGTTAAAAGTCAGGTTTAAATCGAGTCAAAACTGAGTTCACAATATGGGTCAAAATTGGATCGGATCTGGTCAAAATCGGGGCAAATTGATTAACTCGATTTGATCCAATTTCGATAATATTAACAAAACCGTATTCAACTTTAACTCGAAATCAACTAAAATTAATAATTAACTTGATTTATTGTTGATATCGAGTTAAAATTAAGTAAAATTCGAGTCATAAAAAAATCGAGTTCAAATCGAGTCAAAATTGATGTCACAATTTGGGTCAAAATTGGATCGGTTTTGGGTTAAAATCGAGTTAAAATTGGGGTCAAATTTGGGTAAAAAATGATTTCAAGTAAAAAAATCGTACTCAATTTTACTCGAAATCAAGTAAATCGATTAAATTGAATAATTAACTTGATTTATTGTTAAAATTGGATTACAATTAAGTGAAAATTTGGGTCAAAATTAAGTACAAATTCGGGTTAAATCAAGTCAAAATTGAGTCAAAATTTGGTCTAATTCGGGTCAAAATTGGATCGATTAACGAATAATTAACAGATAAATAGTGGAGGGGTTTTAGGCAGATTTTTGATAGTTGAGGGTAGGGGTGGGCAAATTACCCGGAAAACCCGACCCGACCCGAAACCCGTCCCGAACCCGCGTAAAATTACTCGAACCCGCGGGTTCGGGTTCGGGTAATGAAATCTCATTACCCGCGAGTTCGGGTTCGGGTTACAAAATAACTTAAACGGGTACCCGCGGGTACCCGAGTATATATATATAAATATATATATTTAGTCATATATATTCAAGAAATTACAAATATGCCATCCCTAAACCCTAAATTTTTTTATGCCTAACCTAGCGCCTCCTCCCTGTTGCTCTCCTCTCTATCGTGCTGCTCTCTCTCTCACAGCCTTCCTCTCACCGTCGTGCTCTCTCACCGGTTCTCTCTCACCGGCTCTCTCACCGGTTCTCTCTCACCGGCTCTCTCATCTTCATCACCAATAACAAGGTTAGTTCCTTCCCACTTTTGTGTTTGTTTTCAAAGCCTCATCAAAATATAATAGATCTGTTCTCCATAAAACATCTCTCTCTCTCTGTTTCTCCGGCGAGGTTCCGACTGAGAGAGAGATGTGTCCCCAAGCTGCACGAACATGCGAAATCTGCGAGAAAACGCAGTCCAGATACAAGTGCCCTTCTTGTCTCGCTCCTTAGTATGTTTTTCCCTCTTCATTTCCATCTTTTTATTTTCTTATTTTTTTAAACGATTCTTCTTCCTTCCGTGTCTGCAGCTGCTCTCTCTTGTGTTTCAAGAAGCACAAAGGTAACTGTTTCCTTTTTCTTGGATCCATTTTTCATAATGAGTTTGCAAATTTCCATTCATTTGTTTTGTGAATCGATGATTGAACGTGCCCTAGAGAAGTTTGTCTCAATAGTAGAGTTATAGTTTAAGATTTTAGGGTTTCTTAATGGGTACTCAAAAGTAATAACTTAATCTAAACAATAATGCAGAGACTCCATGTGCTAAACCTTCTTCAACTGAGGAGAAAACAGGTTTTATTATAATCCCACTTCATGGAATTTGGAATTTGAACATTTACTAATTCTGGTTCAAATCGTGTTTATGCTTTTATAGTGGCATCATCTTCGCCAAAGGATGTTGCAGTTGTAAAGCCAATACACGTCAAATAAATCAGATTCTAACTCATTGAAAAATGAGTTAGAATCTTATTTGTCGGATATACACGAGAAAGGAACAGATGATAATGTTTTGGTTTCTTTTTTGTCGGATGTACGCAAGATTAATGAAGACTAATTTTAAGTTTCTTTTTATATGTTTAATGTTTTGGTTTATAAGATTGTGGACGTTTATTTTTTTTTGTAAGATTGTGGTTTTTTATTTGTTGTAAACTTCATTTTAAATTGGTTTTAAGGTTTTCTTAACATTTAGTTTAATTTAAAATTAAATTAAGATTCAGGTTCGGGTACCCGGGGGTACCCGGTACATTAGACGGGTACCCGAGCCTCGGGGACCCGCGTCTCTCCGGGTTCGGGTCCGGGTTCGGGTTCGGGTAGGAAAATGCCTACCCGACCCGTGTCCAGCCCTAGTTGAGGGGGAATAAGATGTTATAAAAAAGGGGGGAATATGATTAAAACAATTTTTTCGAGGAGGAATAGGATGAAAACTAAAAATCGAGTGGGGAATAGGATATGAATCAAAATCGAGAGAGAATAGGACTAGAGCAGTATTTTTAAGAGAGAATAGACTATTTTTTCCTAATATTTTAAATCTTAAAATTTAAATTTTATATGTAAAATATAACAATTTTTTATCTGATAAAATTTGATAGAATATTTACATAAAATTTTAATTATAATAAATTTAAAAAAATATTAAAAATTGATGAAATAAAACAAATAAATAAAATAGAAATAGATAAATATATTTATTGTATAAATTCATATACTTTTTCTTATTCATTAACTCTATAAAATATATTAATATTTTAAAGTTTATATTTGATACGTAATTATATAATAAATTTGCATATTTAGATGAAAATTTAGTTATAAAAATATAAAAAATATTAGAAACTAATAAAATAAAATAAATGATAAAATAAATAATAATCTATTATATTATTTTTAATTTTAAAAATCACATATTTTATATAATATTGATATCGCTATTATTGTATTATTGAATTATAATAATTGTTTAAATTTAAATAAATTTAAATATATTATCTACTTTTTCGAAAAATAATATAAAAATTATATCACACATTTAATTCTTTTTGTTTTTTTAATAATGATGTATTTGTTATATATAAATTTTAATTGTATAAGTGGGTTCTATTACTAGCATCATTAATAATAATAGGTTTGTAAATTTTTTACATGGCTTATAATTTTTGGGAAAACAATATATTAATTCAAATGTTTTGAGATAGAGAAAAACATTATATCCCTTTCAGATGAAAAAAACGTTACAACTAATATTTTCAGATAAAAAAAACGTTACAAATAATAAATTCCATACAAATCGATAATTTGGCTTATCTTTTTCTGGATATTATTGCATTTGCAATCAGGAGAACCTCTCGTCCTTCGCTTCTCCATGGCTGCTTTCACTTGCACCTCCCGACCGCCGGTTTCCCTCCGTACGGAGATGACGCTATCATCCTCGCCGAGAGCTTCTCTCTCCGATCGACGGATGTTCACCGTGTTGCCTGTATCAGGCGGTTTAAGGACCCGCCTTTCTCTCTCTCCAGCTTTGTTGACATCGAAGCGACCTAGGGTTTCCCGACAACGACGTAGCGTTGTCTGTGAAGCTCAGGATACTACTACAGACAGTACGTTTCCGCTCCGCTCTCTCTCCGTGTCTGATTTTGCTATTTTTCGGTCGTTTTGACGATTGTCTAGTTGGATTAGTGTTGGATGATGGTATCTATTGAGTACAACGAATGAGTATGTTATGTTAGAGAATTCAGATGCTCTCCACAATCTGTATGCCAATTAAGTTCAATAATTTGTAATCTTCTCAAACTTATGTGCTTTCAGAAGGTAATTAGTACCTAATCAGTGAATTTGGAAGAATAATTCGTGGGGAACGTACACAATTCAAGAGAGAATTTCTGCTCGAGATGGGGTTTCTGTGGGAAGATGAACGAATTCAGCCTTTTGTATACGGTTGCTGAAGGTTGCATATTAGGGTTTCTGCATTCTCGTAGAACTGCATTAGAAGCCTATGTATTGGCCTTTTCGAAGGAACTCGAGGAAAGCTACCTATTAGATTTAAAATCTTTAGTTCCATTGTTTGGATTACACACACTGCGATGAGAAAGTAAATGGTAGATTTTTCCACCAGAGAGAATCAGTGTTTTCGTGCTTATGCAGAGCAAATATAAAGCTGGAAGTATATGGAGAATGGCTAGCATATCAATTTTGTTGAGTATAAGAACTGTAACTGTGAATTATGTTTTGTCATCAATAGAGTGGCTTTTCTAAACTCTGAGCCAAGTAGTCGGTTTTCATGTCTCATGCCAATATGTGATTAATCAAGTTTAGTTAAACGACTAAGGGTTAATGCAAATCTCTGATATGGTTGAAGAACCACCAGTCTTCTCTCTGGCTAAAACATGAATCGTTATCCTTTACTAGGATTTACCAACACTATTATGTTGCCTTTGATCGATGATCCTTAATCCCCTCCATAGGTGTGTTTGAGCAATGGAGCCTCTTGTGTTCTCTGTGATGAATTGGTTAATCAAAATTTTGTAACAAATTTGTTGAGTTATATTAGAGTGACCTTCGAGGATAAAACAATTAATCCGTGGTTAGAATATGAAGCATTGTCCTTCATGAAAGCTGACTTTGAACCACTGACACATATCTTACAGTGTTTTATTTGTTGAATATAACCCTTGTGTTGAAATGCTGAGACCAAACCTTGTACCGTTGACCTTTTCAGTTCCGATTGTCAATGACTCAACGTGGGAGTCTCTCGTTCTCAAGGCCGATGGACCTGTGCTGGTGGATTTCTGGGCACCCTGGTGTGGACCTTGCAAAATGATCGACCCAATTGTGAATCAACTCGCTCAGCAGTACGCTGGGAAATTCAAGTTCTATAAACTGAACACTGATGATTCACCTTCGACACCTACCCAATACGGGGTTAGAAGCATCCCGACGATCATGATATTCGTCAATGGTGAGAAGAAAGATACAATCATCGGCGCTGTGCCCATACAAACACTCACAGCAAGCATCGACAAATTCTTGGAATGAAGCATCTTTGTGAGTGATATCTCTCTTCTCTTTCAGTCTCAAGACTTTCCTTGTACCTATTATTCTCCTTCTGATGCATCTGGACTTGGATAATAATACGATGTCAGTCTTTTATAATTCTCTCTCTCCTAGAATGTTTGTGTTTGGTTTTGCCAATTTACATAGAGAAAACTGTGATTCTTTAAAATGTCATACATTCTAAAACTATTTACCCAAACACATTTAATCATGTAATTCTTTAAAATAGTCACAAAAGAAAAGTATAACTTAATACAATAGATAATAATAATCAAAAATTTAAAATATCATATGCAAAGGATAATGGGTTTTAGGACAAGGTCAAGGTCTAAGTGGAAAATCAACACCGAGTTGCAGAGCAACCAGATTTGAACACATTGAGTCTTGTCCAAATAAATCTTATCATTTTAGAGTCACTAGGTATATACCCGCGCGATGCACGGGAAGATATATCATTGTAATTTTTAAAATGTATATAAATGTTATGAAATGGTTCAATGAAGAATATTAAAACATTTTAATTGTTGTATATGATAAAGTGTTGAATGAAATTCATCAAAATATAAATGAGTGAATACGAGGGTTATAAATTGTCCTAAGATTCAGATCTCCAACATTACAAAACGAAAGGCGTAAAAAGGGTTAGAAATTGTCCTATGATTCGGATCTCCACTGCAACATTACAAAACGAAGGCGTAAAAAGGGTTAGAAATTGTCCTAAGATTCGGATCTCCAACATTACAAAACGAAGCCGTAAAAAGGGTTAAATTTTGTCCTAAGATCATCAGAAGCGGTTAAAATACACACGCTCCAATCAAGCTATAGTCAGTACCTTGCACCTAATGTGACAAAAAGAACTATTTGATGACAAATATAAGAGCCAGAATTCATCAGCTAAATAGGTTAAATGTTGAGATCCTCAAAAAGTGTGTTAATCCTTTTATGATAATTGTTCAGACCCTTAAAAAGAGATATAAAAAATCAAATCTTTTAGATCTAAATAATTTCAAATATTGACCCTAGAAAGTGGAAAGACACGCAGGTAGGGCCATGAAGACATGAACAAATAATCCAACTGACATAGTCATAACGAAATCCATGGGAGGTTCCATGGCCCGCAATCCACTTACCATTCCAATGGTCAATCACTGAATTTGTTTTGTACGTTTTCTTACTCTTTCAATCCAAATTTTAAGGAAAATGAGTTTTACAGAAAGTTTTCTTTAAACAATGTCAGCAAAATACTTATAGATTGATGTTATACTGAAAGGTATCAATATTTTCTGATTAATAATAGAATCATCCAAATGAAAGATGTAGTACCTGCTTGTTTCCTGGGTTTCGCTCCGACGAAAGTCTGACAGTATTCTTGCCAATTACAGTCCCGATTAACTTTTGAATGGCTTCTTCTTCTTCCTGTCAAAACAGAGTAAAAGAAACTAAGAAACTACCCTTTTATTTTGTCCTCACTAACGTTGTCCCGTGCTATTAGAGTGGAGGGGTTGAACCTGTTGGCAAATTGAACAAACCCGCATCCTTTTCCGACTGGGATATTCACGGAAACAACCTCACCAAATTGGGAAAAGGGTTGCCTGAGGTTTTCATCAGTAACATCAGTGTGAAGGCGTCCAACGAATATCTAAATAAAACACAAAAAATGAGCAATGAGATATTGTGTCTAAACAAATTTAGCAGAAGAATGGCTTCAAGAACTCACAGTTGAGTTAACTAATTCACCATCAGATTGAAAGCCTTGAAGCATAGAGCCATTTGCTCCATGTCCACCACCATCAGCCAGTACCAGTGCTAATCAAGTGAAAGCAATATTCGATGGCACCAAGTAATTAAACTTTAAAGTAATTAACTACATGATCAATAAGAAATACCAGTAAAAAACGAAAAGAAACTACAAAGAAATGAAAAAACCATATACCTTGTGATGAATATTGTTGCTGGTGAACAGTAACTCTTTTGGGGGTGGCAATACCTATGCGCATTTGCCTACTCGAACAGAAAACACCATTCATCTCAATCATAGCCCTTGATCTCGCATTCTCGTCACCAACCTAACAAAGCCATAACCTTTGGACCTTCCAGTGTTAGAATCAATCACGACTTTTGCACCTTTGACGGATGGATATCTATTAGCAAATGTCTCTTGCAATAAAGTGCCAGCCACATCTGGAGCCAGATCTCCTACGAATATAGAGAGATCAAGACCATTTTCAGATGCCCGTTTCTCACCCGTACTAAAGGACGCCCAATTTAGATGGAAGGGTTGATCAGCGTTTGGCATCATAGAACCGTTGTAATTCTGAAGAACTTCCTCGGCTGTTGCACGTGAATAAAACTCAACAAACACATACCCTTTTGATTGACAAGTTTGTTTATTACGAATAACTTTTACAGAAGAAACTTGCACATCACAAATAAGTAACCACAAAGGTATGCATAGAAATAACATAAAAGCGCATCAGACCAATTAAAAAGGCAAAACTACAAAAAAAGTTACATGAATATCAAATATGACAGTACATTAGCAATAGAGAGAGCTAAAAGCATAAGCCTGACATTCTTCTAATGCCGATTTTATGTGAAGGTAGTGTTACTATACTGATGGAAAGAAGAAAACACTTCTTTCGATCAGAAACGATACTCTAAGCATGACAAGGTTCAACGACTATATTTATGGCCCTATGACCTTTGAGTTGTCTTTATCAAGTCACCTCTGTTTTCAAATTACCCAACATGTCAAAATTTCCTATTTGCATCTACGAAAAAAATAAAAATTTCATTTCAATCTACAAGACCAATGAAGAAAATCGAAAAGTTTGAGTCCTGAAGAAATTTTCTATTCATACTCGATTAAATCATTGAAAATGTTCACAGAGCAAAATCTAACAACACATCTGAGATCTGCAAAATGGATTTCCACGAAACAAATTCAGGATCCAAGAAGAAAAAAGTACTTACATCAAAATTCAGGAAAAAAAACATATCATATATCTATCTCAATCTAAGTGTCTTATATGAGATCGAATGAGATTCAAACATAAAACTTATGAAAAGGAGATAGCTCATTCGAAGGTTATAATCCAGAGTTACCTCGCCCGTGTGAGAAAAGCAGCTATGGAGATAAGTCTCGTCCATCCAATGAAGAAGATCACCGACCCAGAGAGTCTTCACATCATCTCCAGATCCACGTTGCAGATGCTTCGGATGCTGATGTTGTTGTTGTTGCTGCTGCTTCGGAACTGAGTCTTGCTGCTACCCGATAATATGTACATACTTGCTCTAGATCAGATGCTTCGAATGTTGGAAACCACATCTCCTGAGCAGTCAATAGCTCATCCGAATTTCGAAGTCCAAACACCAATTTTCTGCAATGTCAACTACAATTTACATGAATCAATGGAGGACTAATTACAAGATGAACAAAATGGTCCTGAATGTTCTAGATCTTGCAAGGAAATCAATATTATAGTTCTTGAAACAAAAATTTAACTTTTTTCATCAACCAAAAACCCTAAACGTCCAACAAATAACATTAACAATTTAAATAGCATTAAAAGCTCACCTTTTACTGATTTTTGTAACCCATGCAAGGTGAACCGATACATCTACAGAGCGATAGAGGCATAAATAAAATCAGAGTTTTCCAATAATTATTCAACATTTCAGACTCTGAATTACACACTTCAGAGGCAACCCTTAAATCAGAGTTTCAAAAATACAAAACTTTCAGTTTAGGAAATGAAGTAAGAAGAAGAAACAAACCTTCAACAGACCGAGACAGATACAATGCCCTAGCTCTACAATCTAATATCAACAACCCTAAGATAAATGGGAAAAACCATATTAACAAACAAGTTTGAGATGCGATAAAAAGACCTGGTGTTTGAGGCATGGTAAGACACTTCAGGCTCCATCTCATCCTCACCCTCTTCGCTTTCCCTCTCCTTCTTCTTCTCAATACATCACCGTTTTTCCCTCTCCGAAACACCATCATTCTGTTTCAACCTTCATCCTAGACGAATATGCAGCATAACTGTACTTGTGAAATGTGGTGTACGACTCATCGAACACCAACGAACCAATTGACGCAACCTCCATAAACCCCTATTTTGTGATTTTCACCCCTTGGCCGATTCCATCCTACACCAAGGGATGTGTAGGTCTATAAATCCCACCCCCTATTAACCCCGATGATGCCATCATCGATCCATATCTGAAATATATCGCCTTCTATATGGTCTGCTCAATATCGATTTAACTCGTGGCCTATTGCATCCTCGACGTGGGGATGTGTATGCATCCTGTCGATTCCATCCTTGGTGTAGGTATGTGCAGGTCCATAAATCCTACCCGCTGTTAACCTCGATGAGTCGCGTCGACGAATGGTCCGGCCCGCCAACTTCCGACGGCTATGGAATCCATGCTCCCTTCTCTCTCTTCTAGGGTTCCACCGTTCTCGTACCCAGAGCTCAAGTTTAGGTTCTGAATTCGAAATAAAATGAATCTGAAATGGGAAAAAAATCGAAATCAAAGCAAAATCAAGGAGAAATGGGAATCTCAGTGGAGCTAGGAGCCTCTCTAGACCGACCTGTCGTCTCTCTCACGATGATGGTTTGTCGCAGCAGGATGGCTTGGAGAGGTTCTTTGAAGTAGCATCTTTTCGAATTTTTTTTAAATTGTGGGATGATTGCAGGAGTGTATTGATACTTAATGCATTCTCCGACTGGAGAAATTATTTTTGGAGGAGAAACAATGCGTTTTTGGAACCTGACAGAATGGGATTGTGTGGAGGAAACTGAAACATTTTGATAATGGACATACCACGATTGATAGTAATTTTTTTAAATTTTATTTAGATGAGTATGACGTGACACAATGAAAATCCAAAATACACGAGAAACAAGGATTTTTTTAAACTTTTAATATATAGATTTAATACGTGCATAAAATAAAATAAAATAAAAATAAGGAGGAAGAGGAGGAGGACAAAGTCCACAAATTCATGAACCACACGACCCCACTTGGATTAAGACTGTTTGATTAGGCATCATTATGCGACGACTTGAAAATACAATTTAATTAATTGCAATGGGAGATAAGATTTCATATGTCAATCATTTGATACTTATGCCTCATTCTCCTACCGCACTTTAATTTTACGTACCTAATTAGTCAAACATATATCTTATTCCTTATCTTGTTAATATTCCGCCGTATTGTTACTTTCTTCATGTATATATAACTATTTTTATGAGAGAACTGGACATGTAGCAGCAATTAATGGGTATATTATTGATTATTATTTTAATTAAAATTAAAAACAGGGAAATTAGGCGGAGGGAACAAAGAAAGGCCCACAACACAAGAGAGACTCAGAGAGATCTCCGAGCCTAGGACGCTGTGAAGCGTTAAAACGCATTCTCATAAGTCCCTTTCCTCACGCCACCCCCCAATCCGCGTTCTTCCTTTTTAAAATTTATATTTATTTAATAAAAATAAATTATTATGTTATATGGTACGAAATAAACACTAACAATAATAATGAAATAACTCTAAACTATATATATAGTTTAAAGTCACATATTTAATTAGGGTTTAAACCCGAATTTTTATATTAGATTGCTTGTCTCCGTGGATATGATTATGCAATATTAAATATCCACGCGGAAATAAATACAAAACAGTGGGCAGTATTTACTTTTACTCATTCTATGGATTCTTTTTTATAAAAAGGAATATGAAATATATAAAAAATAAAATTAACGAATATGGATAGATGTGCGTTTGTTTTTCTCGTGATTTTTATGAGTATTACCAAAACAAAAGATGGTATTAATTTTTTCCTAATTTACGCCAAATTATATATGTATATATTAAATTTATAGATATATTAGTCTTTGTAAAAATGAAAATGCAGTTTAATTTTATATTTTACTCGCTTTATGCAATGATGGATTAAGTGCACCCACCTCGGTCGTATGATTCCGCCTATAATAAATCATTTACCTTAAATGTCTCGTTTTATTTTACTTGAAAATTTTACCAAACACATAAAATTTTTGGAACTTTAAAGTTTTCGCATTATGTAGTCATTTTCAGGAAAATATATATTTATCACCCATTATACATTTTTCTAATCCAAATCGTGATTAATAGGAATATTTTCTTTGAAATCTGTCCACAAAATTTTAATTATATTTCAAATATTTAATACATTTTGTGAAAACACTTTACTTTCGGTGCCAAAATAGTCAGTTTAGATTCTACGTGTCAATAAAATTTATTTTAAACCAAAATCGTTAAATTCTATTTGTTTTGTATAATTATAAAGGGCAAAAGTTTTTTTTTTAAAAAAGAGAAAAGTGTAACCGACGACGGGCGAGTCCCACGGTTCGGCACGTCATCAAGAGAAGTTCGCGTTTGCGGAACTCGAAGTTATATATTTTTCACATCACATCCATCGGAAAAAGAGATATATATATTGATTAATGTGAAAAAGTAATTTTCATTGTGTATGTTTTTTGCTTTTGTTAGCAGATTTTCTCTCCGTTTTCTCTCTATCCAAACAATCTTCTTATCTGAATCTCTACTTCTCTCAGTCATCAACTCACTGACGAAGCCTTCAGCTATCTCCTCCTCCTGTCTGGTATGTGCCCCCTTCTATCTCCCTCCATGTTCATAGATACGCGTGTGTATGCGGTGTTGTATATATACGTGTGCGTGTGTGCATATAGGTATAGATGTCTGTATTTGTGTAGCTCTTCCACGTTTTTCTTTTGGTGGTTTTTATTTGATGTTTGAATTTCTATTACAACTTTTCTCAGAAACGGTGATCGAATTCATCAGCTTGTGATAAGTCGGCGTTCAGATTTTTTTTCCTCGTGTTTTTGTTGTTGCTGGGTATTGATCGAATCGTTTGCTTATGCGGTTAAACTTGATCTGAAGAACATAGATGCGATGTCTGTATCACTCTAGGGACTTATCGTGTTACATGGACTTTGATCGATGAAGGATTTCGTTTTCGAATAGATTCTAAAATCCCAAGGTTTAGGTTTATTTATGGCGATAAATCTGTCCTTTTCTGAATTAGAAGTTCTCTCAATTCTGTGTGATACGTAATCCGGAGTTTTAGATTCTCTAAAAGGGAATCATGGGGTCGTAATATCTTGTGTATGGTGATTATGAAGACCATATTATCGGTCATTTTATTGAAATTTCCTCGGAATTTAGGGTTCTTCTGTTGAAGTTTATAAGGTAAAGCATATGAAACTTAAGGCTGTAGGTTTTCTGAAGCTTTTGCTTTCAAAAGTTTAATAATGACCTAATTCTCACCAGCACTGAACCAAAATACTGCGGATCTATTGGTTTATAGCCCTGTGTGCTTGGTTTTCCAAGCTGTGCAATACTTGTGCTTTAAATCACGAATTGCAGTCGTTGATTCTATTGTTTCTCTGTTGTTGGCAACCATTTTCAGACATTTCCCTCCGGATCCTAATGGCCATGGATCAATATTTTGAAGAAGCTGGTTTGCCTCGCAACTTCGACAGGAATGGTGCATTCTCTGCCAAGAATAGGGAATCAGATTCGGGTGCGGTTTCTGTTTCTGAAAATGATGGTAACTTCGATTGCAACATTTGCCTAGACTCTGTGCAGGACCCTGTTGTCACGCTGTGCGGTCACCTCTTCTGCTGGCCCTGCATTCACAAGTGGCTTCATCTTCAGAGCATCTCGACCAGAGATGAACACCAGAGACATAAACAATGTCCTGTCTGCAAATCTCAAGTTTCTCACACAACCTTGGTCCCTCTGTATGGCCGAGGCCGTTCCACAAATGAAGATGAGCGCAAAAGTGCAATGCCCAGAAGACCCGTAGGCCCAATTTACAGGATTGAGATGCCGAATTCACCACATTCCAGTGCCAATCTACAGTTATCACAACGGATTCATCTCAACAATCCACACGACCCTGGGACTCAGATGTACTACTCACAACAGAATGGTTACTACCCTGCCTCACCGCCGGTGCTGAGCTCGAGCAGTTTATCATACTCAAGGGTTCTCGACCCTGTCATCGTGATGGTCGGTGAAATGGTGTTGACGAGGTTGTTTGGGGCGCAGGTTAGGGATACATTCAGGTACCCGGACGCCTACAACCTGGTGGAGAGCAGTGGACCAAGGATGAGAAGACAGATGATGGAAAGAGACAAATCACTGAGCAGAGTGTGTTTCTTCTTGATGTGTTGTGTAGTTCTGTGTCTGCTTTTATTTTAGAATGTCATGTTGATATGGTTGAGGAAGTGTACATTTTGTAAGAAACAATTTGTAGTAAGCAAGCATGAGAAATGTCAGAACAACAACATCTTTGACTCGATAGGCTCATTGGATCCAGCATGCAATCTCTCCGGTTATAAATTACACAGACTGTGATTGTAGCGTCCTTTTCATATCCGTTTATGATAAATAGAGAAATGTAAATTTTATATATTAAAAATTAGATTTAAAATATTTTGGTGTCGTTACCTCACCATCTAGATCATATTTATGTCATCAAACTTAACATTATAAATTTAAAATTCACAATTAAGAATATATTAATTATAATGAATAATTAATTTTTTATTTAAGAATTTAACATTTAGTATTCACAATAATCTACCATTTAAACTTTTATTAATTATGGACGTTATTTTAATAATTCTTAATTAATTAAATAGTAACATTAATTATAGCTAAGAATTTGAAACAACAAGCGACACTATAAGAAGTTGTTGGTCTTTTGAAACCACATGATCGCCAAGAGTTTCACCGTCATGAACATCTCATGCTATAACCTTGTAGGGCTCGTAGGATTACGGTTTTCTGTAGCGAATTTCTCCTACACTCTCTACTTCACGCCTCAATACTTCCTCTACATAGCCACCGACAATGACACCCTTTTAGCGACGACGACAGGAGCAAAGGATTCTCCTGCAGAATGTGTTGGGAAATGGCAAGGATAAAAGCAAGGATAAACCATATATGCTCGAGCATTTCATCTCGGTCATCTCAGAGGCGTTTACCTCTTTCGCCGAGGAGCCGTGGTTCGAGGTCGCGACGAAGAAACTGAAGTAAGATTCTCCTGCGGAGCTTAGGTTTATTTTTGATGAGAAACTAATGGAGGAGATAGAAGGAAGGAGAGCATGGGATATAGGAGAGAAAAGGAATGAAAGCATGGGATGGAGGTGATGAAAAGAACGAGGAGGGAGGCAGAGAATGGTTGGAGACAACATATGTAAATTACGATAGAATGAAAGTTTTAGGTTAGAATTTCATTATTTCTTATTATTTATTTATTCAGTATAAAAGTGTTGATATATGATAAAATATGATTGAGTTCCGTTGGAAGTATAGTTGTATCTTTCATTAGGTACACATTATAACAAAATAACTCTTGCAATAAAGAGATTTAACATTTATTATGATTACTATTATTATTTACTTTTTTTATTATTAATATAAAATTATTTTAATTTATTTTAAATATATATAATATAATAATCATTTTATTATAAATGAATTTATTTCGACCAAATAAATTTACATTCATGTATTGCATTAATGTCAATAAATACATTCTTATCTTCTTATTTATGTCCTTTGATCTTCCTATGTAAGCCTATAAATAGAGGAATTTTCTTTTGTATTGTACACACAACAATTCACTCTTTAATAAGAATTACTCTCCCTTTCATCTCTTTTCTTTACTCCATTGTTTACTTCTCTTGTTCGTTCTGTACTTTTACAACATGTTATCAGCACAACCCTCTAATCGAAGAATCAAGGTAATTTTTTTTCTTTTATCATGTCAATCATATATAAGTGTATATTATATATATATATTTATAATATGAAGATCTCTATAACCAAGTATGCTCTACACTCGCCATTTATATGGATCTTGTGTATCAGAAACGTTATATCTTGATCTAATTGTATCTAATTATTAGTTTTTATTTTTATATAGTTTACGATGTCAAACCTTACAAACTCGAGATAGAGGCTCTTGACTTATCCGGAAAAAACTATTTGTTGTGGGTGTTGTATGCAGAAATTCACTTGGATGCTAAGAATTTATATACATCATACTAATACAATGTATTTATAAACTTTATCATTACATTTGATTTCAATAAATAATTTCTTTAATTATTATATACATCATACTAATACAATGTATTTATAAGTATTTACGTCAATATGTAGTATTAATATATTAAAAGGTAATATGCAGACAATAATGGTTACACAAATTTTAGAAAAAAAATGGTCTAATTTTACATATGTAAACTCAAATAATCTTTTAAATTTATTAAAATTTATCTAAAAAATTAATACGTTGAGTTTAGATTTTTTTTCTTAATGTCAACAGGATAATTAATTTTTAAATAAAATATAATATACATTTTCATAATAATATTTATTTTATATACATAAATTGCAAATTATTTTTTGTTTATTTCAATATAGAATGATGACATGCTAATGATATCCAAATTATTTTAGCCATTACAGTTTTCAACAATGTCAAACTTGGTCGAAGACACATATACTACCCATATGTATTATGGAAAAACCTTCAAAGTAATAAAAAACACCATTGATGGCAAAACCACCTTCTCATTCAGGTTTTTGGTTCTATTTCTTCTATATTTCATAATCTCTAATATTATTATCGCATGTCTAATGATCATCATTCATTTTTTGCTTCACCCTCTTCATCTATGCCATGTTAGAAATATGGTTAGACATTGTAGAAAACTCCACGACTGATTGTTTAGACAAAGTATCACCCTCAAAGAAAGTGATTAGAAAAGTACATGGAGAAAAAAACAACACACAGAGATAGAGATATGAACATAGTTGTTTAATGTGACTTTGAGAGCCAAGAACGAAAGAGAAGTATAAGTACGCACCTTGTGAAGTTTGGGTATCGATAGAGTAGGTTATCAATGGAACAACAACAAAACCACGCAGCAAAACACAGAGTTTTTCTTGGTTTTCCCTTTGGTGAGATTTGATTCGGAGACAGATCTGATTAGTATTTATTAGCACATACCTTGGTGTAACGTAAAGCTCGGATCTGTGAGACACGAGCAGCAGCGAATCACTCCTGCCTCTGTTGGTATCCACACGGACGGAGGAGATCTAGACAAAGTCGAAAATCCTAGTTGCTAGATTAGGGTTTCGATCTCTAGATTATATTGGATGGAATGCCTTTGCTTTTCTATGTGTTCTGTGTGTACTTGAAAACATAGCTTAAGTACTATATTTATAAGGAAAAGTGATTTAACCCTAACTTATAACCCTAATTAGGATTTTGCACAATTAATCCTCATGGGTCGAGTTAGTCCCAATTAAATTGAATTCACAATTCAATTACAATTGGTCATAATAACTCGAATTATTCTCAATCCTATTCATAATAGGATTGGACCATTTACATGTCAAACTCCATTCGTCTTTGTGTGTGACCCAATAGGTTCTCATTGCATTGATCACAAATAATTAGCGGTGTCTAGCAACACATCATTATATCCTAAGCAATGAAAATATATGTGACTCGACATTACCAATCTCCTGATTTATGTATATTAATATTTTTGCCCTTGATGTCTAGATTGAACATGAGTCATGGAACGTATCATACTTATCTAATTCAATCTGTGAGCTCGTGACATCACTTCTGTTATATAGGAGAGACAAATCCTTATCTCGATCAACCAACATCTTATTACATAAACAGATTGCATACCCAATCACTATCTTGTTCGTCCATCCATTTATGAGTCACGTTTGATAGTGTCAAAGCATGCAATTGCTTATGTTAAGATCTCTTGTGATCTCAAGTCATAGGATTATATATACCATAATCACTATGAGAATTGCTATGATACTCATATAACAATCCATGTAGCAATCTCATCGTCCAATACATTGTTCTCTAACACGTACATATGTGTTAAATTGATATCTCATATCAGTTTTCACATATTAGTCTTAATGCAACATTGATATCCTTATTGTCAAGGATGCTCGACTAGGGATGTTTTAAGACTATCTTAACTTATATTTCTAAGGATATTATTTCATCTATTTATATACGTAGACAATAAATAAAATGAAATAATAGAATTTTATTTTATAGAAAATGTCATGATACATCAGAAATACTCAAATAATAATCATCCAAATGATTGGTCTCTATAGCATACTCCAACAATCTCCTACTTGTGCTAAGACCAATTAGACCAATCGAGTATATCTCTAATACCTAATGATCTAGTATGATGATCATGCCTATGCTGCGCCAGAGGCTTCGTCAAAGGGTCCGCGACATTGTCATATGTTGGTTGACGTGTGGAAAACACGAGTTATAATTACCTAGACCACTTCACCGCAAGTATACGGAT
>CM071867.1:28643935-28669002 GCA_036759665.1 Gynandropsis gynandra
GATCTAAGTTTGTTGCGGATCTCGCAGCCCGCTCGGGTAGTGATGTTACCCGGTCGGGTAACGACTTGCCCGACCGTGTTGAGCACTGCACCCGATCGGGTAGTGGTCACCCGATCGTGTGGTCGAGGAGCCCGAGTCGCGTAAACTTGCGGGGCAGATTGACGAGTAACCGCCCGGGCGGGTATTCAATTGTTGCCCGATCGGGTAGTTGTTACCCGATCACCTTGTTCATTTGCCCGGTCGTGTAGTTTTGCATGGATGAACCCCGTAGGCTTTACCCGAGCGGGTGGAGAGTGGTGCCCGATCGGGCACCCTTGCTATCTTGATATTCTTCTTTTCCGCTCGTTGCTCGGGTGTTCCTTTGGGTTCTGGAGCTCGGTCTTGGTTCTGAGTAGATTTTCCTTCAGATCTTGTGGTTTTGTTCAGAAATCCTTCGTATATAGCTCATTTAGGCCTTGTCGCCTAAAAACTTGAAAACCAATAAAACCGGTGTGTGAAGCTCAAAATAATATCGGATAAGTAAGTAGACGATGTAAGAAATATCCTAAAATGACATAAAAACCTATCCTAAATATGATACACTTTCAGTGTTATCATTGGTACTCTGCGTATCTTAATGTCTCATCTCTCCATGATTTCTGGAATAAGATGGAAGCATCTGAGTATGTGTTTGGATCTTTGGTGTGATCTAGGTTCTTTAGCATGTGCTATGGCACCATTATTGTCACAATAGATCTCAACAGGATCTTCTATGCTAGGAACCACCCCAAGTTCCGCTTCTTTAGCTGCTTCTGATGCAACTAAGTACTCAACCTCTGTAGTAGAATCAATAACTGTAGTTTGTTTAGAACTTTTCCAGCTCACAGCTCCACCATTCAGGCAAAACACAACACCAGATTGCGATCGATAATCATCTTTGTCGGTTTCAAAGCTAGCATCAGTGTAACCCGTTACAATGAGCTCTTCTTCACCTCCAAATACCAAGAATGCATTCTTAGTACTTCTCAAGTACTTAAGAATATTCTTTACAACGATCCAGTGACTTTCACCAGAATCACTTTGATACCTACTAGTCATACTTAAGGCATACAATATATCAGGGCGTGTACATATCATGGCGTACATGATAGATCCAATAGCAGATGCGTATGGAATCTTACCCATGCGTTCTCTCTCTTCTTTTGTCGTAGGACATTGTTGTTTAGAGAGAAACTTGCCACTTACCATAGGCAAAGTTCTTTTCTTAAAATCTTGCATGCTAAAATGTTTTAGCACTTTGTCTATGTATGTACTTTTACTTAGGCCAATCAGCTTCCTCGATCTATCTCTATAGATCTTTATACCCAGTATATAGGTAGCTTCACCTAATTCCTTCATAGAAAAACAATTTCCTAACCAAGTCTTTACAGACTACAGGGTATGAATATCATTTTCTATGAGTAATATGTCATCTACATATAACGCAAGAAAAACTATGGTGCTCCCACTAACCTTCTTGTAGACACAAGGTTCATCTTCATTTTTGATGAAATCAAACCCTTTGATTGCTTCATCAAAACGAAGATTCCAACTCCGAGAAGCTTGCTTCAATCCATAAATGGATCGTTGTAGCTTGCAAACCTTATCAGCATTTTCTGGATCGACAAAACCTTCAGATTGTGTCATGTACACATCCTCAAGAAGCATCCATTAAGGAAATCTGAGGGTTTGTAGAAATAGTATCCTTTAGTTCTTTTAGGATATCTCACGAAAATACACTTATTTGATTTAGGATCGAGTTTGTTAGACGTTTGACGCTTAACATAAACCTCGAATCCAAATCTTCATAAAAGACATACTAGGGCGTTTCCCAATCCATATCTCATATGGTGTCTTTTGAACCGACTTAGATGGAACACGGTTTAATATAAAAGCAGTCGTTCCTAATGCATGTCCCCAAAATGAATGTGGAAGAACTATTTGACTCATCAACGAGCAAACCATGTCTAACAGAGTTCGATTTCTCCTTTCAGAAATCATCAACGAGCGAACCATGTCTAACAGAGTTCGATTTCTCCTTTCAGAAAACATACGAACAACAACAACATCCAGAATTTGTACGCCACTGATCGTTGTGTACTTTCATCGTAAGCATAAAATAATATAAAGTTTAACTTCAAAATGATTAATTACATTTATTGTAAACTAATTTATTATAATTTATTTTGCAGCGTGCATACAGATGGCGGAAGAAGGATACGTCGCGCATCTACACAGTTTGGATGCACGAACTGCAAACCCGATTGCGCTTGATGATGAACAACGCCAAGCGCAACTACTACAAGAAGAATTCCAAACCGACATGGGAAATAGATGAGGTATTCAACCAATTTAACAACATTAGGAGTCTGAGGACTTCAAGGCCAAGAGCGAGAAGACGAAAAAATATCGGCACAACGAGAAGGTTCTCGGAGATGGTCCACATTGCGATACTTCGGGATCAAATCATTCTCGAAAAGAAAGAAAGAATTGGTAAATTTCTTTTATTTATTATTTAAATTTTTGTTTTATACAATTTTTATATAATTATATCTATGTTATATAGCAGATACAGAGAATAGGAAGAGAACTAACTCTTTTGAGCTGGTTGTACAAACCCATGCCAAGAAGAAATTCGTCGTCTGGGAAGACTGCGACGAACCTGAACTCGTCGACCCTCGAGCGGAACGGACCGTGAAAGCTGTGACAGACAAGATCACACAGCAGTCACAAGCTTGCAGTTCAACTCCCGTAGATCTTAGTCATTTACAAAAGAACAAAATTTATTTGGAGGTAAAAAATAAATTTATTTTTGTAATTCATTAATTAAATAAAATATTTCTAACGATTATAACCGTAACGCTTTTTATTTTGTATTCGGTTAGACCGTCTAAGGAGCGTCTATACGGTCTCGATTCACTTTAAAAGGATATCGTCAAGGCTGCCACGACGGTACCCCCGTGATTCAAGAGAGTTATATGCAAGAACGACGTATCGAACACTTCAAAACCACTCTTCGTACAACACAAGATGCTCTTCAAGAAACTCGAGCAAAGATGCGTCACATGGAGAATCACATGGAGAACATCATCGAATTGCTAAACGGTTGATCATATCAACCGCCAGGAGAGACGCGGGAAACAACGACGCAACAAGACCCGGTAATCGATTCTGATAACACCTTCATGAGGGTTTGACGATCACGGGGATGAAAACGATGCTACAAATTTAGATGATATGTAATATAAATTATGTTTTTAATTTTGTAAAATTTTTTTATTAATTAATTTTTTTAAAATGTTGAATTGTTTTTATTTTTTAGTAATATTTCCAACAGATGCTTGTTGACAATTTTAATAATTGTAACGGGCATCGGTTGAAATCGAAATTCCCGCCCTTTTACAACGGAACTCAGTTTCCATTTCCCGCCATAAGGCCAACGGGTATACGTTGCAACCTATCAATTTTTACACCATTTTACATTTCAATGGACATGCAATGGATATCCGTTACAATGCTTCAACGGGCATCTGTTGTATTTCTGGAAGCGGGCATCTGTTGCACACTTTGTCATGGGCATCTGTTGCACTCGTTGTAATGGGTATCCGTTGCAGACATTGTAACGAGCATCCGTTGCACTCGCCAACAGATCTATCCTTTTCAAATCCGTTGTAACGTTTCAACGGATCTTATCCATTGCACACCCGTTACAAATCGCAACGGATCTTGATTTGCATCGAATGATTCCCAACGACTCTTGATCCGTTGCATTCCATTGAGAATTGCTCTTTCCAACGGAAATATGACGATTTTCAACGGATATGCCCATTGAAAATCGCTTGTTTTTTAGTGCATAAAGCAAAGGTTTTTTATAAATATATATATATCTTGATTGAAATTTACCAGTACATTGGCACGTTTATATTTATAATTGCCACATATTTAAATTGACATAAATTTATAGTGGTAAACTTCAATAAAAATAAATTTCCACATGTGAGAAATATTTAAATTGACATATTTAAATTCACATATGTTTATAGTTAATTATGTTTTATATACTGAATTATAAATAATAAATGTACATTTTTAAAAAAATAATAACACTTTTTTATCAAAAATTATTTCACGAATCTATTATTTAGTTAAATTTAATATTTTTAAAAATAATATATCAACATATTATTACATTTTATATAAATTGCCACGTATGTAAATTGACTTATATTTATAATTAATTATGTCTGATATAAAAAAATATAAATGATAAATGTATATTTTAATAAATAATAACACTTTTTATAAAAAAAATTATCTATTAAAAGTTGGAAAATGATAAATGTATATTTTGTACAATTGTTAAAAAATTGTGATAAGAAATTGTTTTAAATAAATCACTAAGGTTTAAATTTTAGAAAATATTGCAATAAAATATTTTATTAGAATTATTTTCTGTTTACTAGGTCATGTAATCTAAATTCGAAATACTTAAGTTTTATTGTAAATTTTGTAAAAAATAAAATCGATCAAAAATTGTAAAGAATTACTTTTTAGATTGTTGAATTTTGAAAATTTTAAATTTTGGAAATTTACCTCAATCAATCACAAAATTTATCATAAAAATAATAAAAAATAATATGATGTCAATATATAAAAAACTTTCTTAGTAAAGTTTTCTTCCTAGTTTTCGGTGGAGTTTGTTTTAAATTTTCATAAAACATTTATAAAAAATTTCATAAATAAATATTATAAAAACCTACCGCAAAAGCTTTTCACCATCGTTATTTAATGTCAAGATCGATTTGCGTCTAGTTATGATATGAAATCGAAATGTATTTTCATCGGTTTTGTTCTACGATGAGAACGTTAATTATAACTTGCTAGGTCTGTAATTGCTCATGAGCTTCCATTCTCATTAATTGAGTACCCGATGTTTAGAGAGCTAGTTCATTATCTAAACCCGGATACGAAATTCATATGTGGAAATACTCTGTTGGCTGATTGTTTGCAATGTTTTGAGCATGACAAACATTTGTTGAAGGCTGAATTAGGAATGGTTCGTAGTAAAATTTGTTTAACTACGGATCTTTGGACCGAAATTAGCCATGAGGGATACAGATGTATAACAACATATTATGTTGATAAAAAATGGAATTTGGCTAGCAATATATTGTCTTTCACAACTCTACCTCCTGCGCATACTAAACTAGAAATATCGAACAAGATAATTGTTTGTTTGAAGGATTGGGGTATTAAGGATAAGGTTTTTTTATATTACCGTAGATAATGCTACAACTAATGATAGTTTGATGTGCATCTTTAAACATCGTATGCAGCCACAAAGTTTGTTGATGTGCAAGGGAGAATACTTTTATATAAAATGTAGTGCACATATATTGAATCATATTGTGCAAAGTGGATTAAAAGTGATTGATGGCGCATTGTAAAACATTAGAGAAAGTGTGAAATATTTAAAAGGATCTCAGTCGAGGTTGAGGATGTTTGAGGAATGTACAGAATAACATGGAATTGAAATTGGGGTTTCTTTATCTATGGATGTTAGCACTCGTTGGAATTCAACTCATGTTATGCTTGACAGTGCTCTAAAGTATCACAATGTTTTTGCTAGTCTTGCGTTGATTGATAAATATTATAAGTGGTGTCCAACGAATGAAGAATGGAATAGAGGGGACAAAATACTAGATTTTTTAAAAACGTTTATGGACATTATTACTCTGATTTCGGGATCAACATATCCAACTGCCTACATGTACTTTATGAAGATTTGGAAAATTCAAATGCTTCTGAGAAAGTATACGGAGAATGAAGATGAAGTCTTAAAGAAGATGGCTGAAAATATGCAAGCCAAAATTAATAAATATTGGGATAGTTATAGTACAATTCTCTTAATGGCAGTTGTTCTCGATCCGAGAATGAAAATACAATTACTGAAATATTGATATGACGCCCTTGATGAGAATACAAGTTAGGTGAAAATCGATGAAGTTTGAAGCAAGATGTTTTCACTCTATGAGGCATACAAAACCAAATTTGGAGTTTCTAAATCTTCGGCTTCCTCTCAAGACAACAACAAAAAAACGACAAAAAGTCGTAGTTCGAGTTATTTTGATGTAAGTTGTTTCTTTTATATTTATCATTTAATATTTGGTTTCTTTATATAACTTTTTTATTATTTATATTTATAGGATATTGCCGACTTCGACGATAAAGTGCCTTCTTCTTAAGATGGATTAGGATCAGGTTTGGATAGATATCTAAGAGATCCTAAGATACACGTGTAACGAAATTTGGATTTGGATGTCTTGCATTTTTGGAAGTCCGAGCTTTCTGGTAAAAAATCATCGTTAATGGCGTCTGATATTTTAAGCATTCCTATTACCACAGTGGCTTCTGAGTCTTCATTTAGTGCTGGTTCTCGGGTGCTCAACAAATATCGAAGCCGCTTGTTAGCTTCTAATGTTCAGGCGATAATGTGTGCTCGGTCGTGGTTATTTGGTTATTCCGAAGTTCGTAAGTATCTACCTATTATTTGATTTTCATAACGTTTATTACTTGGTTTTCATATCGTTTATTAATTGTTTTGTTAAATAATTATAGATACTACTAACTTGACTGCTTCTAGCGTTGCCACGACAATAGCTACGACGAAGGAAGATATGCAAGTGTGTATGTTTGAATGTTGAAGTTTCGGTTTGAGAATTTGATGTTTCTTTCGATTATTTAATACTTTTATTTTTATGTTAATTTGACAATTTAATGATTTTGTATCGTTTCTAATGTAATTTGGAACACTTTAATTTATGAAAAGACGTTCTAGAGGCGATTTCTTCGTTAGTCCGTGGGTTGCTCGGGCCCGAACCCGAATGAGCCGGGCCAAAACGGGCTCGGGCCGGCACGAATGACACCTCTAATTATAACCAAACCTATAAATCAAAATTGAATTACATAAAACAATAATTTATAAAATTATTATTCAACTTTTATATCAATTTTTGCAAAAAAATAAATAAAATCTCCCGCGCATCCCGCGGATAAAAAAGTAGTATAAACTAAAAGACTAGCGTATATTTGTAAATTCTTATATTATTATGATTATTGAAGTATTACCAATCAAATTGAGTATGGTCATACATCTTCTTTGTTGACCCACAAACTGTGGTTTCTTGGGATAAAAAGTCTAACTTTCAAAAGAGAGGTTGATTTTTTTTATTAGGTTCTTTAATACAAAACAATGATATAGTTTTGTTTCAATAATTTCCCAAAAAATGAAGGAATATCACATTTTGTACAACTGTTAAAAAATGTTATAAAAATTTGTTTAAAAATAAATATCTAAGGTTTAAATTTTAGAAAATATTGTGATCAATATTTTATTAGAATTGTTTTCCGTTTACTAGGTCATATAATCTAAATTCGAAATACTTAAGTTTACTGTAAATTTTGTAAAAAAATATCGGTCAAAAGTTGTAAAGAAACTTGTTAGATTGTTGAATTTTGAAAATTTAAAATTTTAGAAATTTACCTCAATCAATCACAAATTTTTTTATATAAAAAATAAAAATAATATGCTGTCAATACATAATAAACTTTCTTAGTAAAGTTATCTTCATAGTTTTCGGTAGAATTTGTTTTAAATTGTCGTAAAAAAAGTTTATCAAAATATTCATAAATAAATATTTCTAAAAATCTAGCGCAAAAGATTTTCACCATCGTTATTTAATATCAGAATCAGTTAAACTGCGTCTAGTTATGATATGAAATCGAAATAAATTTTCATCGGCTTTGTTATATGATGAGAACGTTAATTATAATCACACCTATAAATCAAAATTGAATTGGATTAATACTAAATTAATTTATTATAGATTTAAGTTTAATTTCATTAATAAGTATTCAAATCAAACTAAATATTATTATTTGAGTGTGTTCAATTCGATTTATAAAAATCAAACCGAAATCGTATTGAGAAAATGGGCCTCGTGAAGAGCCCAACAAATGGTATGGAAGCCCATAAAAGAAATAAAGAGAGAGAGACAGATAGCGTGGAGACTACACATGCAATCGCACAGCTGTCTCGACCGCAAGACGCCAACACCCGCGACTCGCCGCGTTTGTCTCTATGTTCTTTGTTGTCGTTCCATTGATGGTAACCACAATCCTCCTCCTTAACTAGATACTGCAGAATCTTCCTCACTCTCATCCCAATCACTCTGTAAACCCTTTCCGTCTTCGTCTTCATTCTGATTCGTTGAATGTCGGCTTCTTCTCATTCTGTATAGCAGCACCGGACCCGACGACAGCACCGGATTCTGTTTCTCCATCTCCACTGCTTCCCATTCATACCCAACCCTTTTCTCTTCAAGCTCCATCATCTTCCTCTTTATCCATTCCTTCTTCTCCCTCCCACCCTTTCCAGCATCCATGGCTACTCTCCCTGCTTCCTCCATTAGCCCTCTCACTGCTCCTGATTCAGACTCCTCCTCACTCTCTGAATCATCTGTTGTTTCTGACTCCTCCTCGCTCTCCGCTATTCGCGTCATTTTCACTGACTCGCCCACTGCAGCAGCAGAGTGAAAGCAGCTCTGTTTGCGGTTGGGGATGGTCGGAGGCCGAAGCGTTTGTGTTGGCCGTGAGATGACCGCAGCTGTTACTCTGAAGAAAAGGTGTTTGGAATTGAGAAGCTTCTTGACTTCTTCCTTTAATTTGGGTTGAAGATCCATGGATTCCAACAAGCTTTGATTCTCCACGACCCGACAAGCTGTTCCTTTGCCGAGAATGTCGTTCACTCTTTTGTACCTTTTGTTCAAATCCTTGAATTTGTCTTCGCATTTGCTGGATTGTATTCTCCAGCTCTGCAACAAAGCCCAATGACGTTAATACATACATTGATGTGATATGAGGACTTATAAGTAATTTGTACCTCGTGGCGTAATGCTTTTGCTTTTGCTATATTAAACGGTAATCCTATACAAGGATCACAGTAGTGCTATATTAAACGGTGATCCTATACAAGGATTACAGTAGTCCTATGGTAATCCACAAGGATCACAGTAGTCCTATATTAAAAGGTCAAATAGAAAATCTCTAGAAGTTAGGGATTTTATGTAACAAACAAAAACCCCTCTATATATATATAAGATGTGAACTCCTGTCAGATGCCATTCATTCCAACCATAACCATCACAGTAGAGATAATGAAGAAGACGATGCTTGCTTTCTTCATGTTTTTGGCAGCAACTCTCATTGTAGGTTGCGTGGGTACAAGTCATAACGTGGAGGAATGGGCACCGGGTGTGGACTATTACACATGGGTCACTTCAAAACATTTTCAGGTCGGTGATTCTCTCATCTTCCACTACAACAAGGAGTTCCATGACGTTACCCAACTCTCCACTCCCTTAGCTTTTGAGTTCTGCGATCTGTCTTCCGCTCTAGTGAGGTACAAAACCGGTTACGATGTTGTCAACCTTACACGTCCTGGTCGTTATTTCTTTGTGTGCGGAGCTCCTGGTCATTGTGAATCCGGACAAGGGTTTGAAATCTATGTCGCATCGCCATTTCCTCCCGATGTTGTCGTTCCGAGCAAGCAACCTCGTGGTGTGAATCCTCCATCTCCATCACCATCCACGGTTTCACCCGCAGCGAATGCTCCTCTCAGGACGCTCCCTCCTCTTCGTAATCATGCATCCACTTCTCCATTGTCTTGGATTCTTGCCGCCATCTCCCTCTTCCTTGCTTTGTTAGCACATTGAGTCTGTATCTTTGTTGTTTCTTCAGTCCTCTCATTTGTTTTTCATCAATCTCTTTTGCAATTTTGCAGAAGAAACCCACATATTTAATAAAAGAATTGTTTTTGATATTTGTTTATCCAATTCATATCAATCATAAGTGTTGAACCAATGGAAGAAACTCAAATACAATTGTACAAAAATACAATTCTAAAGAGGAAATAAATTGTAATCCTAATCCTGCAATTTTGTTCTACTTTAAATCAATTTGTTTTTGTAAATTACATTAGGCTTCCATCAAATTAAAAATATTACAATAAGATGAAATAAGTGGCAAATTCTTAAACTGATTCACTTGTTCATATATTTGTGAACATATTAAATTATTTAATGTAATGTTTAACGCCACTCTGTGTTACAATGTTTAAATTTTATAATTTATCATATGTAAAAGAAAAAAAAGAATAGAATATATTAAACCATCAAAAGTGGAGAAATGACAGAAGTCTATACCATAATCGTAAGCGTTTGAAGATGAGAATATATTGCAATGGTTTTAGAATATAGAAGTTGTTTAGAGATAATAGTAAATACTGCAACAGATTTAGACTACAAAGGGCCTACGAGGTGGTTGAATTGAATGGAGGAACTATCGATTTCCATTTCCATTTCGTAGAAAAATAAAAAACCACGATATATGAAACACAAAACTGAAAAAAAATCCTTATAAGTCTGACGTTGGGCGTTGATGATAGAGTATTTGCAAACCCTTTTATATGTGTAATTAATTAATAATGTTATAAAAAACTAAAAACCAAATATTATAATTAAAATTAGTGACAATGCCCTAATTAAGCTTTGGATGCAAAATGAGTTATCGACTCGCGAGCCAGATCTAGTTCAGACCGTATTTGAGCGAGTCGAGTGGAATATTTTCAAGCTCATTTGAAAAATGAGCTGACGAGTTGAGCCAAAAACGAATTAGAGTTTAGACGAGCTAGCTCGCGAGTTGACGAGCTGACTCACGAGCCGAGTAAAATAATTAAATGCAAATTACATTTATTTATATTATATAAATAATTTGTATTTAAGAAAGAAAAATATATTGTTTATATATAATTTTTATTATATTAATTCTACTGCATTGATATATAACATAATAATGAAAAAATATTTGGTTTATTTCTTTCTTTTTCATTTTCATGACACCTAACACGATTTTTCCTATTCTCATTGCTTCCACACTACGGTCGACTTCTTCACGCCATTTTCCTTCACACCGTTCTCTCTCCTAGCCAACGGATGCACATCATCTCCTATTTGTCATAATATCTTATTCACAATTTTCTTTGTTCACTACAACATATCTTTTTCACGTTTCTTTCTTCAATGCAATAGTGCAACACTCTTCCTTCGTTGTAACATATCTTCTTCACGATGTTTCATTCTTCACTACAATGGTTCAACACTCATCTTTCACATCAACAAGTCTTTTTCACAGTCATCGTCTCCTCACCAAGTCTTCTTCACGCCACCATCGCCGCAACACATCTTGCTCACGCCGTCGTCTCCTCAATATCGTCATCACTTCTTCATCGGGTCATATTCTCCTCATCATTGATCTCCTTCAAAATAATTAAATGGTCTAGCTCGTGAACCAAGCTAGTTCATTTTTTTGGCGAGCTAAAGGCGAGTTGAGTTGAGTTAGATTTTTCTAACTAGTTTAAAAACTTATCCGAGCCAAGATTAGTCAAGATAGCTTATTTTTTGCACTCCTAATTAACTTAATATCATATGGCTTTCATTCAAAATTTAGTCTTCATTTTATTTTTTTTGAATTACTCATTTGTTATTCTAAAATTCATCTGTTAACTGAATCTTTAAAAATATTATTTTTATTAATAAAATTGAAAATTCAATTTAAAAATACAAACATAAGTATTTTTTAGCCCTAAAACATATATATTTTCAATTTAACACAATATACAATGAATTCAAGCTAAAAATAACTCATTTTTAAATTATTTGTGTCAATTTATTCGTTAAGTTATATATTGAATATTGATACAGGCCTCGGGGTCGAAACTCGGGATGCATACAGAGAACTCCTTAACCTTGATAGCTCGAGTAGATTCGCTATGTCAAGGTTGATTTCTTGAGTAACCTAAGGACACTCAAGAAGTCGTTCGTTGATAGTGGATGATGGTGCATGATGGTGGATGATCTCTTGATTGGCCTAAGGGCTCTCTTCAATATTCGTCCGGCGATGATGGAGGATGGAGGTTGATGGTTGAAGTTGAGGTGATATAGGTGCAATGATAGACACCATAGGAGGTGTGGAAGCCTCTTGATACAATAAGATAATGACTTCAATTATTCCTAGAACAAGTTAAAATCGTCATGTTATTGAAACCATTCAAGAATACAGAAAGAGTTTATTTCTTCAAAAATTCAACGGAGTCATTTATGTAGGAGAGGCTCCATCTGAAAATAAGCAAAGTGTGTAAATACTGGATAACGATTGATTTACTAGCTGTTGGGAATCTTGAGAATGGGAAAAAGATGATCTGGTGGGATAAGATTGACTTGGAAGATTTCAAAACCGTTGGAGAGGAATTTATGGTCGTTGGAAAGGATAAGAAAAGATCTTTATCTTCTACATTTCTTTATTCGTATCACCGAGCCTATATATCCACTAAAAAAAATCTATTATCCACGGACGGATCAACGAATCCGTTCGTTGATAAGGTTCCCAACGGATTGCAACAGATGTCCGGAAACGATCAACGACCACAATTCCGTTGTAATTATCAACGGATGAGCAACAAATATCATTCGTTGCACCGGTCCGTTGAAACACCGTTGTAAACAACAATTTTTTTCCAACGGATGTCTGTTGTCAAGGGCAAAAGAAATATGTTGTGAGGACCAATAGATGCTCATTGAAAAGTTAGAATTTGAGATTACCGTTGTAAAATTTACTATTTATTGATCGAAATCAATCTTTCTACCATCAAGCCATCAACACCAAACATATTTCAAACAATATCATCGTATTCAAATAGAGATATATATAGATCGAGAGAGTGGATGTATAGAAGGAAGATCCCATAACGGAGGAAGGTACTCAAAAATTCTTACACGGATTAGAGTAGTTCATGAGTTTTGCGTCGATGCTACCTTTGTGTCAAGAACGCGAGAAAAGGTTATATCCTTGTAAAAGATGCAAAAATATAAAGTATCAAAGTCATGAAATTGTTTGCAAAAATCTTTACAATGTGGGTTTCATAGAGAATTATTTCACAGCGAAAACATGAAATATCAAAGTCATGAAATTGTTTTACGTTTGGTTTTCACTGATGCTACAGTTCTTTTTCATCAGTTAATTCCAATCTGTTTCGATACAACTTCAAACAACGCATAAATTTTAAGATAAATATGCATTTATGATGATTTAAAATAAAATTTTGTTTTGTTGTCCTCTAAAGTTTTGGCTTTCTTTGTATAGTTCCTTTTCAAGTTTAAATTTTATGTTTATAATAAGCTTTTAAAATAACTCAGAAAAAAAAGAAAAAACTATTAGGAAAACGTACACACCTTTAAAGATCCACAACATGTTGGGCTGTCATATTTTCTTCACTTACCTTATGTATAACATAATAGATATTAATGTGAATGAGATTTTATTTACATATGCACAACTACATAAAATACATAATTTTAGGATTCTATTTACCAAACATTATTAGAGATATGTTTTTTTTATAAGGTAAATAATATCTCACTTAAAGTTTCATACAACATAATATGTTAATTGAATCGTTTGAGAATTCCTATAATTAACACCCAAATCTATCGAATTTACTTTCTATTACCCACATATCAAGGTCCTACGAACCCATCACTATATCATATATGATTGTATCCTCTAAATGCATAAAACTACAACGATATTCACCACCATCAAATACCACATAGACCGCCGATACGTCGAACGCATATCTACACCACATCGACCAAAACCGAACCCCAATCCTTAACCTATCCTGGAACACCAACTCTCGCTACACCCACACCTCAAACAAACTAGAAAATCGAATCGAATATCTAAGTAAAAGTTCCGCCAGATCCCTTCGGCGATTTAAATAAAATAATTATCGAATCACCGAAATTTGATGCGTACCTCCTGAGCCGACGGTGATTCTTCGCTTGCGATTCACCCTCTTCACTTGTTGCACATCTGCATCACCGTCAAATCTTCCCATCCTCTGCCGCTGCAGATTGGGACAACCCTTCGCCACTGTCGATCGGTTCCAAACATCACCGGTAACTCATGAAATCGCCACCTGCGTGCTGAAGATTTTCTCATCCTCTGTTTCTCCCTTTTGTTCTCTGATGGTCTTTGTGGTTTAAAACACTTCCCACATAAAGCAAAGATTTTATATAAATATATGTATATATTTTATTTTATCTTGATTGAAATTTACCAATACATTTACACGTTTATATTTATAATTTCCACGTATTTAAATTGAAATAAATTTATAGTGGTAAATTTCAATCAAAATAAATTACCAGGTGTGGAAAGTGTTTAAATTGATATATTTAAATTCACTATTTTTATAATTAATTATATTTTATATACTGAAATATAAATAATTAATGTATATTTTTAATAAACAATAACACTTTTTATCAAAAATTATTTCACGAATCTATTATTTACTTAAATTTAATAGTTTAAAAATAATATTTCAACATATTATTACATTTTATATAAATTTCCACGTAATTAAATTGACATATTTTATAATTAATTATGTCTTATATAATGAAATCTAAACGGTAAATGTGTATTTTAATAAATAATAATATTTTTATCAAAAATATTTCACATTTTGAATCTATTTATTTATTTAAATTTAATATTTTAAAAATAATATATCTCACACATAATCATTCTCATATTTTCCAAATTAATTTATACCTTTTTTATTTTATTTATCTAATTTTTATTTAAAAAAATAAGTCTTGAACGGTTCCTAAAACTTTTTATTAGATATTATTTAAATATTTATATATATTAATAATAATTTTTTTTTAAAAATCAAATTATAAATTGTTTAATTAAATATAATGGTTATTTTTCCTTATTTAAGAATATTTTGTCAACTTATCTACAACAGATGCTCGTTGCAGGGAGTTGGAACGACTATCTGTTGCAGAGTTACAACAAATGACCGTTGCACAGCTTGCAACGGATGCACATTGCGAATTACCATCATTGCTACCTACGCTACTATGTCTTTGCAACGGGCATCCGTTGAAATTTCCAACGGATGCCCGTTGCAAGAGGAGACGTACGATTGTTTTGGTGTTCATTGTCTCGGGAATACACACTACCAACGAGCATCCGATGGAATTTCCAAATGATGCTCGTTAGAAACCCAAAACGGTATGACAATTAATTTCGTCCATTGAGTGGAACTTTTTTCAACGGGGATCCGTTGGAAATTTCACCGAATGTTCGTTAGAAATTCATGTATATTAAACCTTGAATAGTTTCAGTTTCAACACAATTCTAAATAAAAAAATCTCTCAAATCTTATAATCTAACAAACACAAACCAAATATGAGGGCTAGACGATTAATTAGTATATTGGCGGGTTTGGGGAGAGCCCGCCCCACCTCTACCACTGTCATATAGGCTTCTTTCACCAATATCGGTACCGCTGATATTTGATGAAGAAGACGATATGGTGGATACATATGCCTTGACCGATAATTTCGATGGGTGTTCCACCCTCTCGATTACCGGTCCTGAATGTCTTGACGGGATGTTATGGTAAGAATTCAAATTAATAATTTATACTTTTTAATTATAAATATTATTTAAATATTTCATTTTCACATGCATGTCTGATGTGGATGATGTTATTAAACATACGAACAACAACATCATCCAGGGATCACTACAGGATCGTCTCTATTATTCCTTGTAGGTGATGCTACAATTTTTACGCCACTGATCGTTGTGTACTTTCATAGTAAGCATAAATAATATAAAATTTAACTTCAAAATGATTAATTACATTTATTGTAAACTAATGTATTATAATTTATTTTTCAGCGTGCATACAGATGGTGGAAGAAGGATACGTCGCGCATCTACACAGTTTGGATGCACGACATGCAAGCCCGGTTGCATTTGATGATGAACAACGCCAAGCGCAACTACTACAAGAAGAATGCCAAACCGACATGGAAAACAAACGAGGTATTCAACCAATTTGACAACATTAGGAGTCTGAAGACTTCAAGGCCAAGAGCGAGAAGACGAAAAAATATCGGCACAACGCGAAGGTTCTCGGAGATGGTCCGCATTGCCATACATGGGGATCAAAATTATTCTCGAAAAGATAGAAAGAATTGGTGAATTTCTTTTATTTATTATTTTAATTTTTTATTTTATACAATTTTTATATAATTATATCTATGTTATATAACAGATGCAGAGAATAGGAAGAGAACTAACTCTTTTGAGCTGGTTGTAGAAACCCATACCAAGAAGAAAACCGTCGTCGGGGAAGACTGCGACGAACCCGAACTCGTCGACCCTCGGGCGGAACGGACCATGAAAGCTGTGACAGAGAATATCACACATCAATCACAAGCTTGCAGTTCAACTCCCGAGGATCTTAGTCCTTTACAAAGAACAAAATTTATTTGGAGGTAAAAAATAAATTTATTTTTGTAATTCATCAATTAAACAAAATATTTCTAACGATTATAACCGTAACACTTTTTATTTTGTAGTCGGTTAAAACCGTATAAGGAGCGTCTATACGGTATCGGTTCACTTTAAAAGGATATCGTTGAGGGTGCCACGACGGTACCCCCGTGGTTCAAGAGAGTTATATGCAAGAACGACGTATCGAACACCTCGAAACCACTCTTCGTACAATGCAAGATGCTCTTCAAGAAACTCGAGCAAAGATGCGTCACATGGAGAACATCATCGAATTGCTAAACGGTCGATCATGTCAACCGCCAGGAGAGACGCGGGAAACAACGCCGCAACAAGACCCGTTAATCGATTCTGATAACACCTTCATGAGGTTTTGACGATCACAGGGATGAAGACGATGCTACAAATTTAGATGATATATAATATAAATTATGTTTTTAATTTTTTAAAAACTTTTTTATTAATTACATTTTTTAAAATTTTGAATTGTTTTTATTTTTTAGTAATATTGCCAAGTGATGCTTGTTGAAAATTTTAATAATTGTAACAGGCATCGGTTGAAATCGAAATTCCCCCCCCCCCTTTTACAACGGAACTCAATTTCTATTTCTTGCCATAAGGCCAACGGGTATACGTTGCAACCTATCAATTTTTACACCATTTCACATTTCAATGGACAGGTAATGGATATCCGTTACAATGCTTCAACGGACATCTGTTGTATTTCTGGCAACGGGCATCTATTGCACACTTTGTCGTGGGCATCTATTGCACTCGTTGTAACGGGTATCCGTTGCAGACATTGTAAAGAGCATTCATTGCACTCGCCAATGGATCTATCCGTTTCAAATCCGTTGTGACGTTTCAACGGATCTTATCCATTGCACGCCCGTTACAAATTGCAACGGATCTTGATTTGCAACGAATGGTTCCCAACGACTCTTGATCCGTTGCATTCCGTTGAGAATTTCTATTTCCAACGGAAATATGGCGATTTTCAGCGGATATGTCCATGATAATCGCTTGTATTTTAAGTGCATAAAGCAAAGATTTTTTTTATATATATATGTATATATTTTATTTTATCTTGATTGAAATTTACCAGTACATTGGCACGTTTATATTTATAATTGTCACATATTTAAATTGACATAAATTTATAGTGGTAAACTTCAATAAAAATAAATTGCCACATGTGAGAAATGTTTAAATTGACATATTTAAATTCACATATGTTTATAATTAATTATGTTTCATATACTGAATTATAAATAATAAATGTACATTTAAAAAAAACATAATAACACTTTTTATCAAAAAATATTTCACGAATCTATTATTTACTTAAATTTAATATTTTAAAAATAATATATCAACATATTATTACATTTTATATAAATTGCCACGTATGTAAATTGACATATATTTATAATTAATTATGTCTTATATAAAGAAATATAAATGATAAATGTATATTTTAATAAATTGACATATATTTATAATTAATTATGTCTTATATAAAGAAATATAAATGATAAATGTATATTTTAATAAATAATAACATTTTTTTATAAAAATTTATCTATTAAAAGTTGGAAAATGAGAAACGTATATTTTGTACAACTGCTAAAAACTTGTGGTAACAATTTGTTTAAAATAAATCTCTAAGGTTTAAATTTTAGAAAATATTGCAATCAAATATTTTATTAGAATTGTTTTATGTTTACTAGGTCATATAATCTAAATTCGGAATACTCAAGTTTTACTGTAAATTTTGTAAAAAAAATGAGTCAAAAGTTGTAAAGAATTACTTTTTAGATTTTTGAATTTTGAAAATTTAAATTTTGGAAATTTACCTCAATCAATCACAAAATTTATCATAAAAATAATAAAAAATAATATGCTGTCAATATATAATAAACTTTCTTAATAAAGTTTTCTTCCTAGTTTTCGGTGGAGTTTGTTTTAAATTGTCATAAAAAATTTATCAAAATTTTCATAAATAAATAAACCTACCTCAAAAGCTTTTCACCATTGTTATCTAATGTCAGGATCGATTTGCGTTTAGTTATGATATGAAATCGAAATGTATTTTCATCGGTTTTGTTCTATGATGAGAACGGTAATTATAACTTGCTAGGTCTATAATTGCTCATGAGCTTCCATTCTCATTAATTGAGTACCCGATGTTTAAAGAGCTGGTTCATTATCTAAACCCGAATGCGAAATTCATATGTAGAAATACTTTGTTGGATGATTGTTTGCAATGTTATGAGCGTGACAAATAATTACTGAAGACTGAATAAGGAATGGTTCGTAGTAAAATTTGTTTAACTACGGATCTTTGGACCGAAATTAGCCATGAGGGATACATATGTGTAACAACACATTATGTTGATAAAAAATGGAATTTGGCTAGCAATATATTGTCTTTCACGACTCTACCTCCTCCGCATACTGAACTAGAAATATCGAACAAGATAATCGTTTGTTTAAAGGATTGGGGTATTGAGGATAAGGTTTTTTATATTACCGTAGATAATGCTACAACTAATGATAGTTTGATGTCCATCTTTAAACATCGTATGCAGCCACAAAATTTGTTGATGTGCAAAGGAGAATACTTTTATATAAGATGTAATGCACATATATTGAATCTTATTGTGCAAAGTGGATTAAAAGTGATTGAAGACGCATTGTAAAAGATTAGAGAAAGTGTGAAGTATTTAAAAGGATCTGAGTCGAGGTTGAGGATGTTTGAGGAATCTACAGAACAACATGGAATTGAAATTGGGGTTTCTTTATCTATGGATGTTAGCACTCGTTGGAATTCAACTCATGTTATGCTTGGTAGTGCTTTAAAGTATAGAATGTTTTTGCTAGTCTTGTGTTGATTGATAAACATTATAAGTGGTGTCCAACGAATGAAGAATGAAATAGAGGGGAGAAATACTAGATTTTTTAAAACCGTTTATGGACATTATTACTCTGATTTCGGGATCAACATATCCAACTGCCAACATGTACTTTTTGAAGATTTGGAAAATTCAAATGCTTCTGAGAAAGTATACGGAGAATGAAGATGAAGTCTTAAAGAAGATGGCTAAAAATATGCAAGCCAAAATTAATAAATATTGGGATAGTTATAGTACAATTCTCTTAATGGCAGTTGTTCTCGATCCGAGAATGAAAATGCAATTACTGAAATATTGATATGACGCCCTTGATGAGAATACAAGTTAGGTGAAAATCGATGAAGTTCAAAGCAAGATGTTTTCACTCTATGAGGCATACAAAACCAAATTTAGAGTTTTTAAATCTTCGGCCTCTCAAGACAACAACAAGAAAACGACCAAAAGTCGTAGTTCGAGTTATTTTGATGTAAGCTATTTCTTTTATATTTATCATTTAATATTTGGTTTCTTTATATAACTTTTTTATTATTTATATTTATAGGATATTGCCGACTTCGACGATAAAGTGTCTTCTTCATATGATGGATTAGGATCAGGTTTGGATAGATATCTAAGAGATCCTAAGATACACGTGCAACGAAATTCGGATTTGGATGTCTTGCATTTTTGGAAGTCCGAGCTTTATGGTAATGACTTATCGTTAATGGCGTCCGATATTTTAAGCATTCCTATTACCACCTAAGAGATCCTAAAGATACACGTCAACGAAATTCGGATTTGGATGTCTTGCATTTTTGGAAGTCCGAGCTTTATGGTAATGACTTATCGTTAATGGCGTCCGATATTTTAAGCATTCCTATTACCACGGTGGCTTCTGAGTCTTCATTTAGTGCTGGTTCTCGGGTGCTCAATAAATATCAAAGCCGCTTGTTAGCTTTTAATGTTCAGGCGATAATTTATGCTCGGTCGTGGTTATTTGATTATTCCGAAGTTGGTAAGTATCTACCTATTATTTGATTTTCATATTGTTTATTACTTGATTTTCATATCATTTATTAATTGTTTTGTTAAATAATTCTAGGTACTACTAACTTGACTGCTTCTAGCGTTGCCACGATAATAGCTACGACGGAGGAAGATATGCAAGTGCGTATGTTTGAATGTTGAAGTTTTGGTTTGAGAATTTGATGTTTCTTTCGATTATTTAATGCTTTTATTTTATGTTAGTATGACAATTTAATGATTTTGTATCGTTTCTAATGTAATTCGCAATACTTTAATTTATGAAAAGACGTTTTAGAGGCGATTTTTACGTTAGCCTGTGGACTGCCCGAAGCCCGCCGGCCGGGCCCGAACGGGCTCGGACCGACCCGAATGACACCCCTAATTATAACCAAACCTATAAATCAAAATTGAATTACATAAAACAATAATTTATAAAATTATTGTTGAGTTTTTATTAACATATGTATATAAATATTCAACTTTTATATCAATTTTTGCAAAAAAAAAAAAAAAAATAAAATCTCTCGCACGTCGCGCGGATAAAAATGTAGTATAAACTAAAAGATTAGCGTATATTTTTAAATTCTTATGTTATTATGATTATTGAAGTATTACCTATCAAATTGAGTATGGTCATACATCTTCTTTGTTGACCCACAAACTTTGGTTTCTTAGAGTAAAAAGTCTAACTTTCAAAACAGAGGTTGATTTTTCTGTTTCTTAGGTTCTTTAATACAAAACAATAATATAGTTTTGTTTCAATAATTTCCCAAAAAATGAAGGAATATCACATTTTGTACAATTGTTAACAAAATGTCATAAAAAATTGTTTAAAATAAATATCTAAGGTCAAAATTTTAGAAAATATTGCGATCAAATATTTTATTAGAATTGTTTTCCGTTTACTAGGTCATGTAATCTAAATTCGGAATACTTAAGTTTTACTGTAAATTTTGTAAAAAAAAAATCGTCAAAAGTTATAAAAAATTACTTGTTAGATTTTTGAATTTTGAAAATTTTAAATTTTGGAAATTTACCTCAATCAATCACAAAATTTATCATAAAAATAATAAAAATAATATGCTGTGAATTTATAATAAACTTTCTTAGTAAAGTTTTCTTCCTAGTTTTCGGTGGAGTTTGTTTTAAATTGTCATAAAAAATTTATCAAAATATTCATAAATAAATATTATTAAAAACCTATCGCAAAAGATTTTCACCGTCATTATTTAATATCATGATCAGTTTGCGTCTAGTTATGATATGAAATCGAAATGAATTTTCATCGGTTTTATTATATGATGAGAACGTTAATTATAACCAAATCTATAAATCAAAATAGAATTAGATTAATATTAAATTAATTTATTATAGATTTAAGTTTAATTTTATTAATAATTATCACCGTGTATATATTCAAATCAAACTAAATATTATTATTTGATTGTGTTCAATTCGATTTTATAGAAATCAAACCGAAATCGCCACCTGTACTTTACATATTGTGTTCAATACTTATTAATAAAATTAAACTTAAATCTTATTATGGCAAATCAGAGGAAGCATGTCCGGAAAGAGAATCCGTTAGGAACATTTGTTAGATCCATCTTCTGGAAGAATGAGGATGAACACTACAGAGGACAGAAGAAAAAAATCAGAACTTGAAAATTTTTTCCAATGGGTTTAATTAATTTAAGAGTGTAGAGATTAAAGCACAAGATTCGGTTTTTGTCTTTCTTCGTTGCTTTTTTTTTGGGTATTAAGATTTTTAATAATTATACACAGTGCTGGTGGTGCTGTGGCGAGGCGTTCCGTATTCTGTTACTGGGAAGAGTGTTGTCAATCTCGTCGTTTGTCTCCATTTCAGGTAATCCTTCCCTTATTTGTTTCTTCTCCGAGGGATATATAAAATCTGCAGCAAATTTTCCTTCATCACCTCTATCACCGTCTTTTCGGAGCTTTTACCGTTTTGATCGCTGGTTAGTGCCGTTATCGGCGAATCATTTCTGACAACTCTCATCGAGAGAACTGTTCTGTTCTTTCAGGCAGGAACTTGATTGATTTCAAATGTGTTCTTCTTGTTCTTGTTCTTGTTGTTCTTCCTTTTTATTTTCTGGGTAAAGGGCATTTTTTTCTGGGCTCTTTCTTTTGCCCTCCGGTTTTCCTGGTCAGCGAAAAGGGGTTGACTTCCGATTATATTTGGGAATTTTTAGTTTCGAGGTTTGGTGATTTGAGGTTTTTTCAGTTATTCGAAGCGAGGGTTTGGTCCCTCAAAGTCTGGTCCCATATTAAGTAGTAAAGTCTGGTCCTTTATTACGTTGCTTGCTTTGAATGTAACTTTGGTTTTTCCGTTTTTGATGTACTTTTTCTCATATTTTCCCATGATTTATGGAGAATATTTGTATATTAGTTTACAAACAAGTGGAAAGAGGCATTGACTGAGGATTTGGCTTTGTTTTGTGTTTGCTAACTCTATTCTTAAACATTGATTGGTGGTTTAGATTGCCATGGATGCTATTGACATGGAAAAGGAGAGCACCGATCAGCTCTCTGGATCTTCTCTTCCATTTGCAAGAAGGTGTTTTTTTTTTCTCTCCATCGTTTTTTATGCATTTGGTTTGAAACAAATCTCAAGTGAAGGGAAGAAAAAGAACAACCTTTGATCATGTACTGTAGTCTATAGTCCTTACATCATGATATAATAATAAAATAAAATAGTCAAAATTTCAATGAATATCCACTAAAATTTTTTTAACGCATGTTTATTAGATTATACAACGTCAACACTGATAATGAAATGAAATTTTCAACTCACATGACTGGAAAGATCTTATCAACGTCCATGAATGAAAAATTCTAGATCGAAATCTAGGCTGATTTGGCAGGTCGAAGCCTAAAGACTTTCAAGGTCATAGAAATTTCCATATAGAAATATATATTGGGTAAAGGGGTTAGATCTTTGTTCTATCAATCAAATTTTTTTTGCAGTAAGAAGTCCCCAAGTTAGCGTATTATGGAGTCTCCAACAATTATTCCAATAATTACGTCTGGTTAATGAAATACGAATTTCCGTAGGCTAGAAGACTGATGCTATAAGTAGGATGACATACACCAAAAATAACTTTGACTAATAAATAATAGCGAAGAGTTCATTTTTACTGCTGGTTTTTTTGAATTAAATATTCGAAATCAAGTTTTTTTAATGAACACAAAGAAAATGATATTATTTTGGAACTAAAAACAATTTGGGGGTTTAAGTTGGTGTATTTAATAATTAAGGAATTATATTTAAATTAATTTGAAATGTTGAATATGTGACCGTAAACGATTTGGGGGTTCAAGTTGGTGTGCTTAATAATTAAGTAATTATATTTAAGTTAATTTGAAATGTTGAATATCTGACCGTAGGATTACTGGCGATGGATCTCACGGTCAGGGATAGTTCTCATACAACGGTAAGATATTAGGGTATTTTATTTAATATATAGGTTGTCAATGTCAATATTATTCTATATGGGAATAGTACGACAACCCCTACAGTTCTGATTTCTGGGTTCCTTACGATCTTTAAACACCGAGGGAAAAAAAATCCGAAAACGGAGATTTCTTTCGAATTTCGGTGATCGGAATTCTTCCTCTCTAGTCTAAATCTTGGAAGAAACGAAAACCCAAAGAACAAGAATGCCTCCTTGTCCTTGTGAAACCCTTGTCGGGGTGTGAATCTGGATTTGGGTGAAATATCGGAAAGTTCAAATTCGCCGGAAAATTGGAGCTCTCGATGTCTTCCGGGAAAATTCAGACCTTGTAAGTGCTCCTCTATCTTTGAAAGTATGAATGAATGGGAACGCCATCTGCATAGCACAAATCTTTACTCCGTTTACTACTTTTTGTCTGATCTTTTGCCTGGATGGGAGCGTTATCTGCGTGTTATATGTCTGAATCGGTGTATTGTTTACTTTCTTGGATCTAAAGAGAGATGAACCCCGACCCTGATATAAGTGTTCATCTCGTTTTGAACATTTTCCTGAATGGGAACGTTGTTTGTGTATCAGATGCTTATAAATGGCTTATTACTCAGTTTGAACCTTTGCCTGGATGGGAACGTTATCTGTATACTACAATGTTGGCAAATGACTGAACGGGAACGTTATCTGTATACTACGATGTTGGCAAATGCCTGAATGGGAAAGTTATCTGTATTCTCTAGTGAGATACAAACAAAGGGTCTGTTGGCAATGATGACAAAACAGACCCTCCTACGATGTTGTCTTGAATCGTAGATGAAAGATGCCTCGAGTGAGATACTTGTCCCGAATCACAAAATTTATAACCTCTAATAAGATACAAACAGAGGGTCTGTTGGCAATAATGATAAAACAGACCCTCCTACGATGTTGTCCTGAATCGTAGATCAAAGATGCCTCGAGTGAGATACTTGTCCCGAATCATAAAATTTATAATCTCTAATGAGATACAAACAGAGGGTCTGTTGGCAATGATGACAAAACAGACCCTCCTACGATGTTGTCCTGAATCGTAGATCAAAGATGCCTCGAGTGAGATACTTGTCCCGAATCATAAAATTTATAATCTCTAATGAGATACAAACAGAGGGTCTGTTGGCAATGATGA
>CM071867.1:28671913-28686573 GCA_036759665.1 Gynandropsis gynandra
AGATACAAACAGAGGGTCTGTTGGCAATGATGATAAAACAGACCCTCCTACGATGTTGTCCTGAATCGTAGATCAAAGATGCCTCGAGTGAGATACTTGTCCCGAATCATAAAATTTATAATCTCTAATGAGATACAAACAGAGGGTCTGTTGGCAATGATGATAAAACAGACCCTCCTACGATGTTGTCCTGAATCGTAGATCAAAGATGCCTCGAGTGAGATACTTGTCCCGAATCACAAAATTTATAATCTCTAATGAGATACAAACAGAGGGTCTGTTGGCAATGATGATAAAACAGACCCTCCTACGATGTTGTCCTGAATCGTAGATCAAAGATGCCTCGAGTGAGATACTTGTCCCGAATCACAAAATTTATAATCTCTAATGAGATACAAACAGAGGGTCTGTTGGCAATGATGATAAAACAGACCCTCCTACGATGTTGTCCTGAATCGTAGATCAAAGATGCCTCGAGTGAGATACTTGTCCCGAATCATAAAATTTATAATCTCTAATGAGATACAAACAGAGGGTCTGTTGGCAATGATGACAAAACAGACCCTCCTATGATGTTGTCTTGAATCGTAGATCAAAGATGCCTCGAGTGAGATACTTGTCCCGAATCACAAAATTTATAATCTCTAATGAGATACAAATAGAGGGTCTGTTGGCAATGATGATAAAACGGACCCTCCTACGATGTTGTCTTGAATCGTAGATCAAAGATGCCTCGAGTGAGATACTTGTCCCGAATCACAAAATTTATAATCTCTAATGAGATACAAACAGAGGGTCTGTTGGCAATGATGATAGAATATGCCTTGGCAAAGATCCATCTCTTTTCAGTTTTCATTTTTGTAGGTTAATTAGTTGGGATTCCATCAATGTCAAATGTGCTAGACACAGATCTTGCTGAGCTACAATTCGGTCTCCATATGGTAGAAAATATAATATAGACCGAACGGTTGGATATGATAGAAAACGCTGACTTTCACTTTTGATTTTTGATTGTCAAATGCTAGACACAGATCCTGCTGAGCTACATACGCACAGAGAGGTTAACAAAGCTTAAGGGAATTTTAACTTGAGAGACGTCAATACAATTGACATGTCAGTTTCTATACAGCCATAAGCAGTAAGGTGTTTACTTTCAAACTGTCTTAAAGGAGGTTTTATAATCTTCTCTTTTAGAAGTAAATTAACTTATAAATTACTTATATTATTGATGTGTTTATTACTAGATTTGATACGCTGGTCCTGAACAATCAAACAGTCATTCAGGGATGTGGGATGTGGATCAGAACGGCATAACACAAGCAGGAATATCATAGTGGATGCATATGGTAGAAATTATAATATAGACCGAATGGTCCTGATATGGCAGAAAATGCTGACTTTCACTTTTCACTTTTGTAGGTTAACTAGTTAGGACTCCATCATTGTCAAATGTGCTAAGAGAATTTTAACTTGAGAGACATCAATGCATTTGACACTTCAGTTGCTATACAGCCTTAAGCGGTAAGTCCTTGATAGTATCGATGGAGGTTTTTTAATCTTCTCCTTTACAAGTACATTAACTTATAAATTACTTATATTATTGATGATTTTATTACTAGATTTGATATGCTGGTCCTGGACAATCAAACAGTCTTTTAGGGATGTGGATCAAAACGGCATAATGGATCAAAACAGTCTTGGTAAAATTTCATTATCTCACGTTTACTTGTCAAAACATTAATTGGACTAAGTTTGTTTTCCTCATTGTGTGAATTGGCAGGATTAATTAAGCAAAGCCACCAGCAATTGGACTAAGTTTACTGGTATGTCAGTATTAGGTGTTATTCAAAGGGGTCACTGCAAAAGGGTAGGTCTCTGATGTCCCCATGGTTCCCCGAGTGTGGATGTTCTCAAATAACATGGCTTTTCTTTTTCATAAACTCTTCATAAATAACATCTCAGATATTTTTGTCTTCCCAGAGGATTGGCTATTGGCATTGCCCTTACAGTATGTTGTAGAGAAGATAAAAAGGTAATGTGGATTAAGGTATGAGGTACCATGATTTTTTTGATGAAATTGCAGGAACTTGATTTGTTCAACGACTAACTTTTTTGTGCCAATCGATTCAGCTCTATATGGTAAGTACTCTCATAGTTTTTCCGATGCAAATCGTTTATATTTATAACGGAAGATTAATGATCATTATCAATTGAAAATCATCAATGGCTAGATCGTTGATCAATTGTTGATAAATTTTTAAAACTTTTGTTGTAAATTAGTTGTATGATCAACCAGTACCCTTTGTTAAGGAGTTGAAATTTATCAACAGGGCACGTTGATAGGTCATTCAAATAATTTATTTATATATTTTAACGAATTATTTCTTGATATAATTCAAGGGATACATCGTTGATCGTTTGTTGATAAATTTTCAACACTTCCATTGTAAATTAGTTGTATGATAACCGGGTAGAGTAGGAATTTATCAACTCAGCACGTTGATATGCCGTTCAAATAATTTATTTATTTATTTATATAATTTAACGAATTATTTCTTGATATGATTCAACGGATTAATCGTTGATCAATTGTTGATAAATTTTCAACACTCCCGTTGTAAATTAGTTGTATGATTAACTTGTGCCTTTTGTTAAGACGTCGACATACCAACCGGGCACGTTGAGATGTCGTTCAAATAAATTATTTATTTATTTTTATAATTCAATGAACTATTGCTTGATATAATTCAATGGATTGATCATTGATCAATTGATGATAAATTTTCAACACTCCCGTTCTAAATTAGTTGTATGATAAACTGATGCCTTTTGTTAAGGCGTCGACATTTATCAACCGGGCACATCGAGATGTCGTTCAAATAAATTATTTATTTATTTATTCAATTTAACGAACTATTTCTTGATATAATTCAACGGATAGATCGTTGATCGATTGTTTATAAATTTTCAATATTTCCGTTGTAAATTAGTTGTATAATAAACGAGTTTCCTTTGTTAAGGAGTTGAAATTTATCAACTTGGCATGTTGATATGTTTTTCAAATAATTTATTTATTTATTTATATAATTTAATGAATTATTTCTTGATATAATTCCACGAATTAATCGTTGATCAATTGTTGATAAATTTTCAACACTCCTATTGTAAATTAGTTGTATGATTAACTTGTGCCTTTTGTTAAGACGTCGACATACCAACCGGACACGTTGAGATGTCGTTCAAATAAATTATTTATTTATACAATTAAACGAATTATTTCTTGATATAATTCAACGGATAGATCGTTGATAAATTTTCAACACTTCCGTTGTAAATTAGTTGTATGATCAACGAGTGCCCTTTGTTAAGGAGTTGAAATTTATCAACTTGGCACGTTGATATGTTGTTCAAATAATTTATTTATTTATATATATAATTCAATGAATTATTTCTTGATATAATTCAACGAATTATTTCTTGATATAGTTCAACGGATTATTTCTTGATATAATTCAAAGGATTGATCGTTGATCAATTGTTGATAAATTTTAAACACTCCCGTTCTAAATTAGTTGTATGATAAACTGGTGCATTTTGTTAAGGTGTCTACATTTACCAATCGGGCACGTTGAGATGTCGTTCATATAAATTATTTATTTATTTTTACAATTCAACAAATTATTTTTTGATATAATTCAATGGATAGATCGTGTATCGATTGTTGATAAATTTTCAACTCTTTCATTGTAAATTAGTTGTATGATCAACGATTGTCCTTTGATAAAGAGTTGAAATTTATCAACTGGGCACGTTGATATGTCGTTCAAATAATTTATTTATTTATTTATTTATATAATTCAACTAATTTTTCTTGATATAATTCAACGAATTGATCGTTGATCAATTGTTGATAAATTTTACACACTCTCGTTGTAAATTAGTTGTATGATAAACTGGTGCCTTTTGTTATGGCGTCGACATTTATCAACCAGGCTTCAAATAATTTATTTATTTATACAATTCTTCGAATTATTTCTTGATATAATTCAACGGATAGATCGTTGATCGATTGTTGATAAATTTTCAACACTTCCGCTGTAAATTAGTTGTATGATAAACGAGTGCCCTTTGTTAAGGAGTTGAAATTTATCAAGTGGGCATGTTGATATGTCGTTCAAATAATTTATTTATTTATTTATATACTTTAACGAATTATGTCTTGATATAATTCAACGGATTAATCGTTGATCAATTGTTGATAAAATTTTCACACTTCCGTTGTAAATTAGTTGTATGATTAACTTGTGCTTTTTGTTAAGGCGTCGACATTTATCAACCGGACACATTGAGATATCGTTCAAATAAATTATTTATTTATTTATTTATACAAAACACTGAAATATTTCTTGATATAATTCAACAGATAGATCGTTGATCGATTGTTGATAAATTTTCAACACTTTCGTTGTAAATAGTTGTATGATTAATGCGTGTCCTTTTTTTAGGAGTTGAAATTTATCAACTCGGCACATTAATATGTCGTTCAAATAATTTATTTATTTATTTATATAATTCAACGAATTATTTCTTGATATAATTCAACGGATTGATCGTTGATCAATTGTTGATAAATTTTCAACACTCCCGTTCTAAATTAGTTGTATAATAAACTGATGCCTTTTGTTAAGGCGTCGACATTTATCAACCGGGAACGTTGAGATGTCGTTCAAATAAATTATTTATTTATTTATTTATTTATACAATTCAACGAATTATTTCTTGATATAATTCAGCGGATAGATCATTGATAAATTTTCAACACTTCTGTTGTAAATTAGTTGCATGATCAACGACTGCCCTTTGTTAAGAAGTTGATATTTATCAACTTGGCACATTGATATGTCATTCAAGTAATTGATTGATTTATTTATATAATTTAACGAATTATTTCTTGATATAATTATGATCGTTGATCAATTGTTGATAAATTTTCAACACTCACGTTCTAAATTAGTTGTATGATAAACTAGTGCTTTTTGTTAAGGCGTCGACATTTGTCAACCGGGCACGTTGAGATGTCGTTCAAATAAATTATTTATTTATTTATACAATTCAACAAATTATTTTTTGATATAATTCAATGGATAGATCGTTGATTGATTGTTGATAAATTTTCAACACTTTCGTTGTAAATTAGTTGTATGATCAATGAATGCCCTTGGTTAAAGAGTTGAAATTTATCAACTGGGCACGTTGATATGTCATTCAAATTAGTTATTTATTTATATAATTCAACGAATTATTTCTTGATATAATTCAACGGATTGATCGTTGATCAATTGTTGATAAATTTTCAACACTCCCCTTCTAAATTAGTTGTTGATAATATAATACGTAAAGAATATATTATTTCTCTTTAAATATTATTTAATAAATACAAAAAATATATATAATACAAAGAAATAAGTAAACATGTGATTTGTATGTAATATTAAACTGAGCTCGTACTAATTCGATTCCGACTCAGTTCGTCAAATAATTTTTTAAACGAGATGAAAAATATTCAGCTCGACTCATTCAAATATAATCTGAGTTAGTGGTAGTTCGCGATTCGATAACTCATTTTACTCCTTTAATGTTTTTGGACTTTGATTAGTTTTTAGTAAGGGTGACAATACGGTTCGATTTTTTAAAATCGAACTAAAAATCGAATTAATATTTTTGTTTGGTTCAGTTATATGAAAAATAATTGATTGACATAAATATATGAAATCCTTGGTTACAATTTAGTTAATAATCGATTTAACTTGGTTACTTAATGGTTATCTTTAAGTTATTCATACAAATTTGGGCTCCACTTCGTGTTTCATTTTTCATCTAATAAATTTGAGGATTTACATGATAATTCACTATATTTTTAGTTCATTATATTTTTTTTTAGATCATATTAGTTTATTATGTTATTGCTTATAAATTATTATTATAAAAGTTCTTTTAGTAAATTACAAGGTTTACTATGTTTTTTCTCGTTGATGGTGAGAGTTTTTTAATATTATATTGATGTTGATTTTATGTCATTATCACGTGTTTCATTTGTTCTGCTTTCTTGATAATATGAATTTATAATTATTTTGGATATTTATCTATCTATTTTGTTTAATAAATAAGTAATAATGGTATATTCATTGTTTTGTGGAAAAATCCAAAATATGTATAATTTTTTTATAAACAAAAATTTTGTTTATAATTTTTTATGATCATAACCGAATGAATTACTCTACAAACTAATTGAATTGAACATTGTTTATGATAATCTCTACAAACTAATTGAATTGAACATTGTTTATGATTATAATCGAATAGTTATTATATATTGAAATCCGAATAACTTATATTTAATTCACCCGAATCGAAATTTGAATTGTCTACCTCTAGTTTTCAAAAGTAAATATATATGAAATTTATTACCACATTATAATATGTATTTATACTCATCAATTTTAATAGCAAAGGTAAATATGAATTATCATGATAACTTTTGTATATAGGTTGGTTTGTTTCATAAATACATCAAAGAATTGTCTTGTATCATTGTCTAATTTATTTCTTTTGTCTGTTGTTTGAATGTTTCTTTTTTGGAAAAGCGTTTATTACTATTTGAATATATGATTGTAGTCAATTGTTGTCGCAATATCTTCACTCTTTATCACATTTCGTGGTGATTCGTGCATCATAATATCTTTTATGCGGACAGTTTCAATGTATAAGAACCAAACAAGATATTTGTCACAAATCCAATTTTGCAAAGATGTTTGCAAACTATATCCATATTGAATTATTCCATATTCTTGCATTTTTTGCACGAAAATAATATTGTCTCGTGCTCTTGAGATAAATATTATGTCGATGCATTATTTATAATGTGTTCCAACCTTCGTAAGATTTTTTGCGTAGTCTCAACCCGTATACATTACTATTTGAAGAGTAGAAATTTTTTTTAGTAAAATGGAGAATTGATTGAAATTGTAATAGGTAGAGAAACATGAAACAAATTTATATTATATATCACACAATTAGTTATAGTCATATGTTGATAATATTAATGGACCTGTTGAAATCCAACGGTATAATTGATAGTTATATAACACAATTTTTAATGGTCATCTACAGATAATATTAACCGAGAACTATTGAAACTTTAACAGTTAAATTGATCAATCATAGGTAAAATCGTTGGAAAATATGTTGAAAACTTCTTTTTTTTGTAATTGTTGGAAAATCGTTGGAACTGTCGGTAAAATATTAATATTTTCAATGGATGTCTAAACTCATTAGAAAATATGTTGAAAACTTTTTTTTTTTGTAATGACCTTTATCATGGGTATTATCGTTTGCAAAGTCCTTTGGATACCACACACGGTAGAGCGTTAATAAAATCACAAAGACTCTAAAACGATATTAACGCTCATAAAATCATGAGGATTCCAACATAGGTAGCCTTACCAACACGATTTTTAGGTGTTACAATACGGTCATCGTCGATTTCGATACTCATCACACTATTAGAAATTTGAATATTGCAAACGGATTTTGCAGACTGGTCAGTCCATCCCTAGATTTACGGACAGAATAGGGACGTGAAAAAAAATCGGTCCCTAATCCGTCCTTAAATTTGCGGACGGACAAGCAGTCCCTAATCCGAGACGTCCATATATCCTCTTGTTGATGGCTTCGGGACGGCTTATCGGTATTCATATCTTCCTTGCACTTCTTTGTATGTCCTTGGCTTGATTTCCTTATCTATTTTACTAAAGAACGCTTGATAGCAAAGTGAAAGACTCAAAACGTCTATATGTTTATGAATGGGATATACAATGAGAATGTTTATGACTCGACATTACCAATCTCGTGATTTATGTACATTAATCCCTTTTTCCTTGATGTCTAGATTGAACACGAGTCATGGAACGTATCATACTCATCTAGTTCAATCTGTGAGCTCGTGACATCTGTCCTATTATATAAGAGGGAAAAATCCTTATCTCGATCAACCAACATGAGCAAATTGCATACCCAATCACTATTTTGTTTGTCCACCCATTTACGAGTGACGTCTGATAGTGTCAAAGCATACAATTGCTTATGTTAAGATCTCTGGCGGTCTCAAGTCATAGGATTACATATACCATAATCATTATGAGAATTGCTATAATACTCATATAACAATCCATGTAGCAATCTCATGGCGGATCGATTTACACATACTAGTCTTAATGCAGCATTGATATCCTTATTCTCAATGATGCTCGACTATTGCTATTAGATCCCATTATTTACGGTGGAAGTGATAATCTTAAGTGTTAGCTAAGTAATTCCCAGGTAAGAGGGCATAATTATATAACTGTTGTCCATAGTTAGAACTGATTTAGGTAACATTTATTCGATCACGAGCATTCATATATCCCAATTCACCGAAAATAGATCGATATTGCATTGTATTCCGATTAACCGAGAATCGATAGATACCGCCTTAGAGATTCTTGAATATAACATATTTACAAATCATGCACAACCTTATCCATCCCGAGCCTTCTCCGTCCGTCCCGAGCCTTCTCATTGTATGTCCGTCCCGTGGGTCGGGTAACGGACGGAGAAGGCTCACGACGCACGGACAGTGTCGAATCACGGATGGAGAAAGCTCGGGACGGACGGTCCGCACATTTGCAGACGGCCAAGCCGTCGGTCCGACATTTTGGATGGCCGAGCGGTCTTCAAATTTGCGGACGGCCTAGCGGTCGGTTGTGTCAAGTTTGCTCTTGTTTTTTATTCAATATACGAGTTTCCCGCGGCAAGATGCTTTTGTGCTCTGTGTTCTCTTTAAGAAAGATGGTCTTGGACCAAGAAATGGAGCTTAATATGGGGCTCCATTTAAGGAAGAGGAATGGAGTGAAGAGGAAGAAGATAATGATAATGTTGCAGCTTTACCTTCTGGGATTAACAGAGAAACCAATGTCGTCGTTATGACCTCAGAGGCTTCAAAGGATTATTGTTGTGGAATGATATCAGAGTCATGTGTCTCTGATGTGGTGTCTCAGCTGCTAAGTATACCTCACACAACTAGATCATACAGTACTCCTGAAGTTAATCATCATGTTGCATTTCAAGCTCAATCTAATCCTTCTACTTCTCAAATTACTCTAGCCCTGGTTTTGGGTTTAGAGAAGGTAGATACGGTTCTAGCTTTCGGAGCCGAGGTAATTTTTCTTCTCGTGAACGAGGTTTTACTCAGCAAGTTCACTCTCCTAATGTTTATCGTCAATCATCAAGCTCATCTGGTTATTCAGTGCAGCAAATAATGGCAGCAACTCTCGTCCTCTGTGTCAGATTTGTGGCAGATATGGTCATCATGCTTTAAAATGTTATCATCGTTTTGATAACTCATTTCAGCCACCTGATATCCTTCAAGCTCTACAGGCTCTTCACATCTTGGATTCCACTGACAGTGAGTGGTACCCTGACTCTGGAGCATCTGCTCATGTTACCAGTTCTCCTCAAAGCCTCACTAATGTGAATCCTTACACTAGGAGTGACACTGTCATGGTAGGTGATGGCTCATAGTTGCCAATCACTCATGTTGGTTCTACTACACTAACCACAGTGTCAGGTACCATTTCCTTGAACGATGTTGTGGTTGTTCCCAACATTCAGAAATCTTTGCTCTCTGTATCACAACTTACTACAGATTATCCTTGCTTTGTTTTTTTACTCTACTGGTATATTTGTTAAGAACATAGCAAGTCAAACAACACTGGCACAGGGAACCAAAACTAATGGTATTTACTGCTTGGAGAGTCTGCGGCCTCAAGTTTTCTACTCAAATGGACAAAGAACTGCTTCTGAATCTGTTTGGCATCAAAGACTGGGTCATCCTCATCATCAAATCCTTCAACAACTCCAAAAACACAGTCTCATATATATAAATAAAAGTAGTGGAAGTGTATGTGAACCTTGTCAACTTGGAAAAAATTCACAGTTACCGTTTAGCTCTTCTTATTTTCATGCCTCAGAACCTTTAGAAAGAATCCACTGTGACCTATAGGGACCAACTCCTATAAATTCAAATCAAGGGTTCAGGTTTTATGTGGTTTTTGTAGATAACTTCTCTCGGTAAAGTTGGCTTTATCCACTCAAAAACAAATCAGAGTTATATCATGTGTTTCTAGTATTTCAGAAACTTGTTGAGAATCAGTACAGTCGGCAAATCAAATCTTTTCAATCAGATGGTGGTGGAGAGTTTACAAACTCTGATTTTCTTCAACATTTAGCTCAATGTGGGATTCATCGTCTTGTATCATGCCCTCATACTCCTCAGCAAAATGGATTAGCTGAGAGGAAGCACTGACATTTAGTTGAACTTGGATTAGCTATAATATTTCAGGCCAACATTCCACTCCATTATTGGGTTGAGTCTCTTGCTACAGCAAACTTCCTTATCAATATGCTTCTTTCTGTGGCATTGAATAACAAGACTCATTTCTCAGTTCTTACAGGTCAGACTCCAAAATATTTTGCTTTGACAGTTTTTGGTTGTGTTTGTTATCCACATTTGCGGCCTTACACACAACATAAGCTTGAGCCTCGCTCTTTAAGGTGTGTCTCCTTGGATTATAATGCAAACTACAAAGGATATCGCTACTTATATCCTCCCACAGGACGGGTTTTTATTACAAGACATGCAATATTTGATGAAAATGTTTTCCCTTTCAAGATTCCTACAAATACTTAGTTCCAAGATATGAAAGTACTCTGCTGAAACTCTGGCAACAATCACACGGTATTCCCTCTTCATCATATTCTTCTTCACCTATTTTTCAAACACCACCACCCCTTCTTCAATCCTTTCCTCCCACACAATAAACCTCTCCACCAAACACAAATTCTACTCCATCTTCATCATACAGTCCTGAACCTGCAAATACAGAGCCTTTTATCTCTTCACCCACAGTTCCAAACACTCTACCTTCACAATCCTCAACACATCCTATGGTAACCCGTTCCAAATCTGCTATTATTAAACCCAACCCCAAATATTATCTTCTACACACTACTTCAATATCGTGTGAACCCAGATCAGTATCTGCAGCTCTTAAGCATCCAGGTTGGAAAGAAACCATGGAAAAAGAAATGCAGGCGCTTCATACAAATCATATTTGGATTCTTGTCCTTGCGAACTCAGAAATGAATGTCCTTGGCTGTAAATGGGTATTCAGAACCAAGCTCAAAGCTGATGGATCTTTGGACAAACTCAAAGCTAGACTTGTAGCTAAAGGGTTTCACCAAGAGGAAGGAGTTGATTTTATTGAAACCTTCAGTCCTGTGATTAAAACTGCTACAATCAGAGTGGTTCTGTCAGTTGCTGTTGTTAAGAAGTGGAGCATTCGGCAACTAGATGTAAGTAATGCCTTTCTACATGGTGATTTACAAGAGGATGTCTACATGATGTAACCTCTTGGTTTTGTCGACAACAATCATCCGGATCATGTTTGTCTTCTTAAGAAGGCTCTATATGGATTAAAACAGACGCCACGTGCTTGGTTCAACAAATTCAGTTCGTATCTCCTTGAATTTGGATTTGTTTGTAGTGCTGCTGACTCCAGTCTATTCATCCACCGCAGAGGCGAAGACATTCTGCTTTTCCTACTCTATGTGGATGATATACTTCTTACAGGGAACTCATCAACACTACTAAGCTCTCTCATCAAAGCCTTGGGTGCTAAGTTCTCAATGAAAGACTTGGGGTCACTTCACTACTTCTTCAGTATTCAAGCTCAGTTTCATGATTCTGGCTTATTCCTTTCTCAAACAAAATATGCTCGGGATCTTCTTGTCCGCTCAGGTATGGAGGATTGCAAACCTTTATCTACTCCTTTTCCACAAAATCTAAACAGATTTGTGTCAGATGGTTCAAGATATTCTGATCCCACACAGTTTATAAGTCTTGTGGGTGCTCTGCAGTATCTCACGCTAACCAGACCCGATCTGAATTATGATGTGAATGTTGTGTGTTAACGGATGCATGATCCTCTGGATTCAGACTTCAGAATTCTCAAACACTTTCTTCGTTATCTCAAGGGCACTCTCTAAATCTCCATCAGAATAGTCCTATGCATCTCCATGCCTTCAATGATAGTGATTGGACTGGCTGTATGGCTACACGCCGTTCGTTCTACCACGGTTTTGGCACATTCCTTGGAAGTAATCTCATCTTCTGGTCTGCAAAAAGGCAACCCATAGTTTCTCAATCCTGCACGGAAGCTGAATACCGCGCAATGGATTCATTAGCTGCTGAGACCACCTGGTTGTCATTCATTCTCCGTGACATTGGGATTGTTCAACCTCAGCCAACTATAGTACTGCGACAATCTCTCAGCCGTCCACCTTACCACCAATGCAGTTCTTCATTCTCGGTCAAAGCATATTGAGTTGGATTATCATTTGATTCGGGAAAAGGTTGCTATTGGCTCCATCATCACAAAGCACATCTCGGCTCAAGATCAAATAGCTGATATAGTCACCAAATCTCTCCGATATGGTCTATTTGTCTATTTGCGCAACAAACTGGGGCTAGGTTTTCCACCTACCACCAGTTTGAGGGAGGTTATCAACACTATAGGTAGTGATACTGTCAAAGCAGAGGAAACAGAGCAATCAGCGGTACTACACATTCAAAAGGAGACTCAAATTCTCTCAGAAGGTTTCACTAAGCAGAAGACACTGGCATCATCAGAAGGTTTTGAGGGAAAGAAGGCTTGGAATCATTCAGAGGGTTTCAACCTAATTTCCACAACGCTGTGAAACAGTAGATCATCGTCTACCTCTTGCTCAGCACGTTCAACAACAGACAAAAGGAATCTTGGTGGTTTTGAATTGCCTCTCACAAATTGTTACAATATTCTTCCAGTATACAAACAAACCAATGACGTGTAGAAACATCTTATCCTTTCATCCTCTGTAGCTCTATATAAGAGCAGAAGAACAAGAATAATGTAATCAAGGTAATATGAATATATTCTGAAATTTACAGAATCCATAATTTTTTTCCTGTCCACAATGACATTTTTATATGTCGACGTTTTCAACAGAACGAAACAAGATATTTGCAAATTTATCCAAATTGATTTATTTCATATTCTTGCATCTTTGGCACAAACTTAACATTGTGTTTCATTCTTGATATAAATATTATATCGATATTTATAATTTGTTCCAACATTTGTAAGAACTTTTGCATAATATCATATGTTTTTTATATGTTTTTTTATCATTCTTGTGATATGTTTGTTGTTTCAAACCACATACATTACTATTTAAAGAATAGAAAACTTTTGGTAAAATGGAGAATAAGTGAAATGGTAATAAATGGTGAAAGACGAAACAAACTGTAGACTACATATAACACCGTTAGTTAGTCATATATTGATAATATTAATAGAGAACTGTTGAAATTCAATGGTAAAATTGATAAATATATAATACAATTTTTAATTGTAATTTTTTGAACTTCAACGATAAAATTGATCAATCATGATATAATAATAAAATAAAATAGTCAAAATTTCAATGAGTATCGACTAATTTTATTAACGCATGTTTATTAGATTATACAACACCAACACTGATAATGAAATGAAATTTTCAACTCACATGACCTATCAATATTTTACGGGCATACACCAAAAATAACTTTGGCTAATAAATAATAGCGAAGAGTTCATTTTTACTGCTGGTTTTTTTGAATTAAATATTCGAAATCAAGTTTTTTTAATGAACACAAAGAAAAGGATATTATTTTGGAACTAAAAACAATTTGGGGGTTTAAGTTGGTGTATTTAATAATTAAGGAATTATATTTAAGTTAATTTAAAATGTTGAATATGTGACCGTAAACGATTTGGGGGTTCAAGTTGGCGGAATATCAGAAATATCCTTATAGGGCTAAACAACTTCAAAAATACCCTTCCCCAAAATAATTATTAAATCCGAAAAAAACTAAAGAAAAAAAAAATTTGCCCTTAATGTTCGAACGTGGAAAAATGAAAGTTCGGCAGTTTTTCGACGTGAAAAACTGCCGAAAACGAGAAAGCCGAACAGTTTTTCGCCTTGAAACCTGTTTAAAAGTTGATAGCAAGAAAGAAATAAGTGATGTCGAACTTGAGAGGGATCGATTTAAAGTTGGCGAGAAGGAAAATGGCTAGAATCAGCAGCATCACTGGCGAAGAGAGCACGAGTCAATCTTCAATGGCGTCAATAAGTGTAAGTAGTTCGATTTCTAGGGTTTTGCAAGCTTTCGAGTCACAAAATGGTTTATTAATTTGAAATGGGTGAGTGTCAGTGTCAGTGAGTCGGTTAGGTCGCAAGGGTCGCAGGAGTTGCATGAACATCTTCGACTCCGTGAGTCGGTTGAGTAGCAAGGGTCGCAGTAGTTTCATGACCATCTTAGACTCAGTTTATTGATTTGAAACGGGTGAGTGTCAGTGTCAGTGAGTCGGTTAGGTCGCAAGGGTCGCAGGAGTTGCATGAACATCTTCGACTCCATGAGTCGGTTGAGTAGCAAGGGTCGCAGTAGTTTCATGACCATCTTAGACTCAGTTTATTGATTT
>CM071867.1:28698205-28805381 GCA_036759665.1 Gynandropsis gynandra
GCCATAAACGACTATATGTACAAGAGGTTAATGATTTGACCTAATTAGGGAATAGTAAATTACAATAATACCCTTAATACAATAATATCCTAATATCCTTCATACGCCCCCGCAAGATGAATCACCCGAGGTGATTCCAATCTTGGAACACAACTCGTGAAATTGTAACCGCGGAAGAGGTTTGGTGAGGAGGTCGGCGAGTTGGTCCTTGGAGTGCACATGAGAAACGTGAAGTGTACCAGCTTCAATTTGACCATGAACAAAGAAGTAATCAAGGGCAAGGTGCTTCATACAGGAGTGGAAAACCGGATTGGCGCTGAGATAAGTAGCTCCGATATTGTCACAATAAATCGTAGGAGCCGATGAGAGGGTGACACTAAGTTCCATGAGAAGATTACCAAGCCAGCAAATTTCGGCCGAGGTGTTGGCTACGGACCGATATTCCGCCTCGGTGGATGATGTGAGTGGCCATTTTGTTTCTTGGACGACCATGATATGGGATGTTTTCCAAGATACACAATGTATGCCCCCGTGGATTTGAAGTCGGATGAGTCACCAGCCCAATCCGCATAGCTAAAGGCATGAAGAGACAAAGCGTTGTGAGCTGCAAGAAATATACCTTGGGCACGAGAACCAGCAAGATAATGAAGCACACGTTTGGCGCAAAGCCAATGCTCATCCGTGGGTTGATGCATGAATTGAGACAACTTGTTGATGGCGTAGCTAACATCAGGACGCGTGAGGGCAAGATATTGCAGGCTGCCAATGACTTGACGAAATTTAGTGGGGTCGGACAGAGGTGAGCCCGAGGAAATGGTGAGCCGTGAGGTCGAGGGCAATGGTGTCGAGATAGGCTTCGCCTCATTCATGTTGGTGTGAATGAGAAGATCCGTGATATACTTCCGATGCGACAAGTGGAGACCCCGTGGTGTCTGCATGGCTTCAATTCCGAGGAAGAAGGTTAGAGCACCGACATCTTTAATGGAGGCGAGACGCCAACAACTTGATGAAGTTCTGAATGTGGGTGGAGGAAGAGTCCGTGATGATCATATCATCGACATAGATGAGAACATAGAGCTTTGTAGTTGACTTGTTGAGCACAAAGAGTGAGGCGTCCGCAAGAGAGTTCTTGAAGCCAATGTGAAGCAAAAATGTCCGTAACTCAGAGTACCACGCACGAGGAGCTTGTTTGAGACCATAGCTAGCTTTCCGGAGTTTGCACACGTGAAGAGGGTGGTCCTTGTCAACAAAACCAGGTGGTTTCTCCATGTATACATCTTCGGTGAGTGTGCCTTGAAGGAAGGCGTTGTTGACATCGAGCTGATTGATGTGCCATCCGTTGGAGACCGCAAGACTAAGCACGGTGCGGATGGTGGGCGGCTTGACCACGGGACTGAAAGTCTCGTGAAAATCCACTCCCGGACGTTGATGAAAGCCTTTAGCAACCAAGCGAGCCTTGTAGCGATCAATGGAACCATCGGGTTTTCGTTTGATACAGAAAACCCATTTGCAGCCAACAACGTTGCTTGCGGTTTGATGAGAGACAAGGTCCCACATCTCGTTGCTTAGAAGGGCATTGAATTCATCACTCATGGCTTGTCTCCATTTGGTGTGACGTAGGGCTTGTGTTGCTGTAGCGGTCGTCTAGAGAACCTGTACAAACATTCGCAAATGGAGGATTAGATCGAATGAGATTGACCTTGCTGCGAGTCACCATGGGATGAACGTTTCGAGTGGCCGGTTCTGCACCGGTAGCACGGGTTGCGTCCAAAGGCAACGCTGGAGTACGAGCCGCGTCCAAAGACGACGCGAGAGTACGGGCCGCGTCCGAAGACGACGCAGGAGTACAGGCCGCGTCCGAAGGCGATGCAGGAGTACAGGCCGCGTCCGAAGGCGACGCTGGAGGAGAGGAGACCGCAGCGTTGCTAGTGTCCATGTCACTCTAAACAATGATCAGTGAAGAATCTAATCTTGGGGGCTGCGATGGTGGAGATGGAGCGTGGGCCAAGGTGAAGGGCTCAATGGGTGAGAGAGAAGGGCCATGGGACAATGGGGATGCAACGGGTATGCTAGGATGTGTGACATATTTGGAAAGATTAGCAAAGGGGAAGACGGATTCATGAAAGACAACGTGACGCGAGACAAAGACGCGAAGTTTGGATAGGTCAAGACAAAGATACGCGCTTTGGGTGTTGGAGTAGCCAAGGAAGACACATGGGGCGGATCTAGGGTCTAGTTTGTGAGAGGCATAGGGATGCAGCCAAGGATAGCAGAAACAGCCAAGATTTTGAGTTTATGGAGGTTCGGTGGAGTTTGGAAGAGAGCTTCGTAGGGCGAGGCATAGGAGAGGAGAGGCGTGGGCATGCGATTGATTAGATAAACCGCGGCCGTAAAGGCGTAAGACCAATAGGGTAGTGGTAGAGAGGCGTGCATAAGAAGAGATAATCCGATTTCGACAATGTGACGATGTCGACGTTCGGATATCCCATTATGCTCGGGAGTGTGGGTGGGGTTGTGTAGTGTGAGATGCCATTGTCCGATAGAAAAGAACGGACGGCTATGTATTCTCCACCGTTATCGGTGTATAGATTGACGATTTTAGCGTTAAACTTGTTTTCGACAATAGATTTGAAGGCAATAAAAGTTGCTCGAACTTGTGATTTTTGTTTGAGCGGATAAAGCCAAGAATAACGCGTAAAATGATCAACAAAAAGAACATAATACTTAAAACCATCCGTTGAAATAATAGGAGATGTCCATAAATCGGAGAAAACAAATTCAAGTGGTCGAGAAGAAACAATAGATGACTCATTAAACGGAAGTTTATGACTCTTATTACTAAGACAAAAATTGCATGGAGAAACGGAAGACTCGCGAACTAATGGAATATGAACCTTGGACAAGGCGTGTTTGAGGATGGGTAGTGACGGATGTCCTAGACGGGAATGCCAAGTGGAAACGGTGGGCTTAAGGTTGGAGAATGCCAGGCGGCCACGGACGTTGAGGGGGTGTCCACCGTTGTTGAATCGGATCGGAGGAGGTGTTTGCGTATATGAGGCGGAAGCGGGAGCAGAATTTTGCGTTGTGTCCTCGAGTCCCGCAAGCTTGGCAGCGGCCTCGGTAACCACCCGTGGAGTTCCTGTTGTTGTTGCGACTCCATTGAGAGTTAGGGTTGTGTGGTTTTGGACGGGCAGCAGCAAGATGAGCCGTGACCGGTAGGGCAGTGGCGGGGGGTGGGAGATCGACGGCCAATTTGGCCTCATGATTGAGGAGTATTTCGTCCAGCTCCTCAATTGAAATTGCGGTGTCTTTGGCACTGATCACATCAGCTATAGGTTTGTACTCCTCTGGCAGTCCATCAAGGATGGCTTCAAGAACGTCCTCGTGATCCATCGGTTTTCCGAGGAGAGAGAGTTCGTCGGTTTTGGTGGTGATGAACCGTAGGTATTCTTCCAACGATTGAGATCCTTTGGCACAGCGTTTGATTTGATCTTGTAGTTGTTGGATATGACCACGAGAAGTTTTGCCATAGATGTTGGCTAGGGTTCGCCACGCTTCTCGAACGGAAGTTGCTCGTGCAATGACCGGTTGGAGCGGGAGGGAGAGTGCACCGAGCAAAGAGCTGAAGATCAAACGATTTTGGTGTTTCCACGGGCTGAAGGCGGGATTGGGTTGCTGGATTCCATCAATGTGGATCATGGCTGGCGGCACAATGGAGTCTTCGGTGATGAAGCACTCGAGATTGTAGCCTTCGAGGAGGGAGCGAATTTGAACGCTCCACGTGAGGTAGTTTGTCGAAGTGAGTTTTGTAACGCTTGACATGTTGCAAGCGAAAAAGAGTTTCTGTGGCTGTTGTGGATCAAACATGCTCACGGACTCGGTGCGATTCGATGGCTCCGGAATGTTCGACATGGCGGCTGGACGCGGCGCAAGAGATTAGGGAATCGGTTGGGAGGACGCGGCCGAGAATTGTGGAATTGGTTGAGCGGGACGCGGCCGAGAATTAGGGAATTCGGTTGAGGCGATGCGGCTTGATGGAGATTTGGGGCGATGGACAGGGCAGATCCGTGGTGGTGAGACGACGGAGCCAAGGGGAAGACGCCGGAAAAGGATGTAGATGGCGGTGCAAGAAAATAGGGAAACGGTTGAGCGGGACGCGGCCGATGATGGTGCGTGCGGTTGAGCGATGGGGCGCAGGAGATCTGGATCGACGGGTAAGGCTGATCCGTGCTGGTGGGGTGACGGAGGAACAGCTAAGCCGAGGGGCGGAAGGTGGTCTGACTGCGGCGGCCAGTCCGGTGATGGTGCGGCGGCTAGGGTTGGCCGAGAAAGAAAAAGTGGGCGGCTAGGGTTTCGTTGTGAGACGATGTTTGCTCTGATACCATGTGAATGGTAATCTGAATTATTGATTACTGAAAAGCCATAAACGGCTATATGTACGAGAGGTTAATGATTTGACCTAATTAGAGAATAGTAAATTACAATAATACCCGTAATACAATAATATCCTAATATCCTTTATAGTATTTGTAAGCATATTAAATATTTATTTAGTATAAAGTTAATGTCAGTGTGTGCTACATTTCATGTTTATAATTTATAATCATTCATTTGTAAAAGAAACAAGAAAAAAATAAGATATTAAATGGTCAAACGTCAAGAAATTTGGTTTTAGAAGTTGTTCTTTATTTGGGTTTATAAGTTGTTATTGTCTTATGTTCTTATAACATCTTAAATTATGTTGAATCATGGTTGTAAATGTTTATGTCCATTTATAACAATTATTATTGATATACGGCAAAAAGGTAGGGTTGCAAATTGCGGAGAGTGAGAGATAACAATTTTTGAGTTTGATCTCAAGAATCGTTTCAAAATCAATTGCGACGGAAGCTATAAACGAGTGCCATAAATAATTTTTTGAAGAGAAATACTTATATATATATATATATAAGATTTTAATTTATGTATTAAAGAATTAATTTTACGGAACACTATTTTAAAACGGAAGTGGGTGTAGTAATTAGATCTAAACAAATTCAATCCGATCTAAAATTCGAAGAACATAAACTCACTAAAAAGGGAGGGCCTTTTGGCCTCTTCGAGCAACAAATCAAAGTCTACTCATCGGGAAAAAGAATAAGAAGCAATAGTTTACCACACAAACGGATATTATAAAAACTAACGATCGAAGTAAAAATGATGACACATCGCATGTTTTTCAGACAGAGCCACATGTTCCACTTCTGTATGCTCCCACATAGATTTACAATGCTCTGATTGCTAGTCTTTACCTCAACCTCTAGTTTGCCACGATCTTCGGTTCACTTTGGTTGCAAGCTTTGAAAATCTCCAACATCTTCCTGCCACACTGAATGTTCTATTTCCTTTTCTCCACTTTCCAACAATCGTTTGTCTATCCCTCTCGCCTCTTTGTATTAAAGGTAGCTCTAAAACGTTATCTCTTCCTCTCCCTAATGAAACAATTATTTTATTTGTTTCTATAACTTATTTGCTTTTTATCAAAGAGGAGGATATCAAATGAGGCAAAATCAACGGAAAATAGATGGTAACCAATAAAAACAATGCATGCTTCTCTAAATTAATAAGAAAAATAGATGTAGCATGTGAATTCATAAGTAATGATTTAACGATAACAATTAAATCTATATATAAAAAGGAGGATAAAATGGTGCATTCTCCTTGCACCACCTCAGCAACATTTAATTTTTCTTTTATTCTCTATTCTAATTTATAATTTAATTTTACTCTCCAATACAAATTCTTTATAGCCAAAAGTTTTTGTTTGTATATATATCTTTGATTATTTCAAATAATATAATAAAAACGTGGATATTAAAAATATATTCAATTGTACGTGACAAAGTCATCGTGCATGCAATACAACAACCAAAATGTGACCAACTCACATAATTTTTATAAACGGAAAAATTAAAGAGGAAATAAATTGTAATCTTTTTCACGAGGGAATCCTGCAATTTTATTCTACTTTAAATGAATTTGTTGTTGTAAATTACATTAGGCTTCAATCAAATTAAAAATATTACAATAAGATGATGTAAGTGGTAAATGCTTAAATTGATTCACATGTTCATATATTTGTGAACATATTAAATCATTTAATGTAATGTTTAATGCCAATATGTGTTACAATGTTTAAAATTTATAATTTATCATATTTAAATGAAAAAAAGAATAGAATATATTAAACCGTCAAAAATGGAGAAATTACAGAAGCGTATACCATTGCCCTCTACGTTTAGAGATGGGGATATATTGCAGTGGTTTTGGAATACAAAAGTTGTTTGGAGATAATAGTAAATACTACGACAGGTTTAGAGTACGAAGGGCCTACGAGGTGGTTGAATTGAATGGAGGAACTATCGATTTCCATTTCAAATATTGCAACAGATTCAGACTACGAAGGGCTTGACGCTGAGCGTTGATGATAGAGTATTTGCAAACCCTTTTATATGTATAATTAATTAATAATTTCATAAAAACTAAAATATAAAATATTATAATTAAAATTAGTGACAATTTCCTAATTAACTTTTGGATGCAAAATGAGTTGTCGACGCGCGAGGCAGATCTAGTTCGGACCGTATTCGATTGAGTCGAGTGAAATATTTTCAAGCCCATTTGAAAAATGAACTGACGAGTTGAGCCAGAAATGAATTAGAGTTTAGACGAGCTAGCTCGCGAGTTGACGAGCTGACTCAAGAGCTGAGGAAAACAATTATATGCAAATTACATTTTTTATATTATACAAATAATTTGTATTTAAAAAAAATATATTGTTTATATATAATTTTTTATTTTACTATTTCTACCGCATTAATATATAACATGATAAAGAAAAACATATTTGGTTTATTTCTTTCTTTTTCTTCTTCATGACGTCTAACACGATTGTTCCTATTCTCATTGCTTCCACACTGCGGTCGACTTCTTCACGCCATTTTCCTTCACACCGTTCTCTCTCCTAGCCAACGGATGCACTCCTCCTCCTCTTTGTCATCATATCTTATTCACATCTTTCCTTCTTCACTGCAACATATATTTTTCACGTTCTTTTCTCAATGCAATAGTGCAACATTCTTCCTTCGTTGTAACATATCTTCTTCACGATGTTTCATTCTTCACTACAATGGTTCAACACTCATCTTTCACATCAACAAGTCTTTTTCACAGTCATCATTTCCTCACCAAGTCTTCTTCACGCCACCATCGCCGCACCACATCTTGTTCACGCCCTAGTCTCCTCAATCTCGTCATCACTCTTCATCGGGTCATATTTTCCTCATCATTGATCTCCTCCAAAATAATTAAATGGCCTAGCTCGCGAACCAAGCCAGCTCATTTTTTGGCGAGCTAAAGGCGAGTTGAGTTGAATTAGATTTTTCTAACTCATTTAAAAACTGATCCGAGCCAAGAAGAGTCGAGATAGCTTATTTTTTGCACTACTAATTAACTTAATCTCATATGGCTTTCATTCAAAATTTGGTCTTCATTTTACTTTTTTGAATTATTCATCTGTTATTCTAAAATTCATCTGTTAACTGAATCTTTAAAAATATTATTTTTATTAAAAATATTTAAAATTCAATTTAAAAATACAAACATAAGTATTTATAGCCCTAAAACATATATTTTTCAATTTAAAACAATCTACAATGAATTCAATCTGAAAATAACTCATTTTTAAATTATTTTGTGTCAATTTATTCGTTAACTTATATATTGAATATTGATACATGCCTCGGGGTCGAAACTCGAGATGCATACAGAGAACTCCTTAACCTCGATCGCTCGAGTAGATTCGTTATGTCAAGGTTGATTTCTTGAGTTACCTAAGGGCACTCAAGAAGTCGTTCGTTGACGGTGGATGAAGGTGCATGATGGTGGAGGATCTCTTGATTGGCCTAAGGGGCTCTCTTCAATATTCGTCCGGTGATGATGGAGGATGGAGGTTGATGGTTGAAGTTGAGGTGATATAGGTGCAACGATAGACACCATTGGAGGTGTGGAATCCTCTTGATACAATAGGATAATGGCTTCAATTATTCCCAGAACACGTTAAAATCATCATGTTATTGACACCATTCAAGAATACAAAAAGAGTTGATTTCTTCAAAAATTCAACAGAGTCATTTATATAGGAGAGGCTCCATCTTACAATAAGCAAAGTGTGTAAATACCGGATAACGAATTGATCTAATAGATGTTAGGAATCTTCATATTGGGAAAAAAGATGATCCGGTGGGATAAGATTGACTTGGAAGATTTCAAAACCGTTGGAGAGGATTTTCTGGTCGTTGGAAAGGATAACAAAAGATCTTTATCTTCTACAGTTCTTTATTCATATCATCGAGCCCATCCACTACAAAAAAAAACCATCAATTATAAACGGACGTCCATTGGTCCTACCGACGGATGTCCGTTGGTCCTATCGACGGGTCCGTTGGAAAATTTAATATTTATTGATCGAAATGAATACTTCTACCATCAAGCCATCAATACCAAATATATTTCAAACAATGTCGTCTTATTCAAATAGAGATATATATATATATATAGATAGAGAGAGTGGATGTATAGAAGAAAAGATCTCGTAACTGAGGAAGTTACTCAAGAATTCTTACACGGATTGGAGTAGTTCATGAGTTTTGCGTCGATGCAACCTTTGTGTCAAGAATGTGGGATAATGTTATATCTGTGTAAAAGATGCAAAAACATGAACTATCGAAGTCAAAACATTGTTTGCAAAAATCTTTACAAGGTGGGTTTCATAGAGAATTACGAAATTTAGTTATTTCACGGTGAAAGTTATGGCGTTAGAGATATTATGCAAGACGCACAAGAAATAAAAAGAAATGAAGAAGTTGTTTATGAAGCATCAACGACCAATCCATATGTTGAAATGGTGTCAGATACTTTTCCTGGAGTTGTTGGGCAATCGTATGAAGAGATGTCGAATAATGAGGCACACCGATTTTTCAATATTTGATTCGAAGAAACAAATTATATATGAAGATTGTCGTGATGGTTAGTCTCTTTGATCTTTGTCCTCAATATTTACCGGAAAGTAATCAAGCTCTCAAAACATATTACGAAACAAAGAATTTTTTAAAATATTTTGAAATACCATATGAGAAAATTGATGTTTGTAAAAACAGTTGTATATTGTTTTAAAGAAATGATAAAGACTTGTTGGAATGTAAATTCTTTGGTGCAAGTAGATTTCGTCCAAAGAAACCATATTCACGTAAATATGTTGAATCACAGTGTAAATGTTTATGTCCATTTATGACCATTATTATGATATATAGTTCAATTAGATCTACGTGAATATAATATTTTTCATTATAATATTGAAGAACAATTTAAATGATGCAATCACCACATTTTTTTTTTTTGCTGCAAGATAAAAACAAAGTTCTATGACTAAATAGACAAAAAAAATTAAAATGTGACAATTCATATGGTTTTATGATGAATTATATATACTAAAAATTTAGATAGAGAAAATTAATTTTTGAACACCTATGAACATTCTTATGAATAGAATAGAAGTATACAATTTGTATCTTGCGTCCTTTCTTATATCTCTTTTATTTACTTTGATTTTATAGATTTTATAAAAGTTACAAAATAATCATAAATTTGTTTATATGTATACGGGAAAGAGAAATGAGCTATTATAAAAAAATTTGATGCATTAACTTAGTTAATGTATGTGTGCTTGATGTTTACTATTACTTGACCGAGAATACTAGCACAAATATTTCAATGATTAATCTATTTTCTTATCTGTTGTATAAATATAAACTGTTTCATACTAAAGATGTAATGTCAATAAAAGAACACAAAATGGAAGAAGTTTTAGAGGAGAGAGAAAGATAGCGTAATAGGATGGAAGGATCAGTTAGAGAAGAGAGATATAATCACTCCAAGTCTCCATGAACAGTCTGCATGCATTTTGTTCACAAGCGGTGTTGTAGGACAAAAAGATAGGGTTGCAAATTGCGGAGAGTTAGAGCTAACAATTTTGAGTGTGATCTCAAGAATCGTTTCAAAATCAATTGCGGCAAAAGTCATAAACAAGTGCCATTGTGAAATAAGGTCGATAGATGCAAGGGAAACTGGTTGCACGTACCGCGGGAAAGTTCACAATGAGAGGGGTAAGGATGTGCATATAGATCATTTTTCATACACAGAAAAATCCTGCATGTTTAAAATGAGAGAGGTAAGGATGTGCATATTCCCATTTTTCACACACAGAAAAATTCTCAGTAATACGTGAGAAATAGAGATAAGCTGGGTAGAGATTTTAGTATAGAGAAAATTAAAAGTTTCTATTATATTTTAAAATCGTGTGAACGACGAGAAAAAGCAAAGCACTCTTGTAACTGCAATATTAACCAATAAAATGATACTATTTTCATATTCTATAAATATGCTTACCAGATTTTATTTACTCTACGTATACCAAAAATCCCTTTCACAATCAACTCTCTTCATACCTGAAAAAACCCTTCCACGTCATTTCCATTGCATTTTCCAAATGGAGCACATGCCAAACACATCAAACCAACAAATTTCACACTACACATAAAAAAGGAGGCAAGATTATATATAAGAATGCATGGATGATGTGATAGATAGATTGTTGATTGTGAATACATTATACTATGTATTTGATGGGTTCACATGAAGGTTGCATATACATTCATACCACATATACTAATATATATGCGTTTGTATATTTTGTTTCTTCAAGATATATTGTAATTGCAAATTGCTAAGTAAATTTATTTATATAAATATGCATATTATCTAACCCTATTCATATATAGTGTGCATTTATGCCATTTATACCTATATATACATGATAGGTACATTAGAATGGTAATCAAATGTAAATTATTTTAGGAAAACTAATGCAGATGAAATGATCGTTAAAACACCAGCCAACAGAAGATCGAAAACTAATGCAGATGAAATGATCGTTAAAACACCAGCCAAGACAGAAGATCGTGGAAAGAGAATCCGCATTAATTAGATTTTATTAACTTTGATCTTATATTTCTTTAAATTTGTCTACCCAAACTCTAAAGTATCAGTTGTTGTTTTTTGCTTTATGACCGACTTTTACATTTGGTTTTCACTGATGCTACAGTTCATTTTCATCAGTTAATTGCAATCTGTTTCGATACAACTTCAAACAACGCATAAATTTTAAGATACACATACACTTATGATGATTTAAAATAAAATTTTGTTTTGTTGTTCTCTACAGTTTTGGCTTTCTTTGTATAGTTCCTTTTCAAGTTTAAAGTTTATGTTTATAATAAGCTTTTAAAAATACTCAGAAAAAAAAAGAAAAAACTATTAGGAAAACGTACACACCTTTAAAGATCCACAGCATGTTGGGTTGTCATATTTTCTTCCTTTACCCTATGTAGAACAAAATAGATATTAATGTGAATGAGATTTTTTTTACATATGCACAACTTGAATACCAACTTTCGTTACACCCACACCTCAAACAAACTTGAAAACCGAATCAAATATCTAAGTAAAAGTTCTGCCAGATCCCTTCGGTGATCGAAACAAAATAATTGTCGAATAACTGAAATTTGATGTGGACCTCCTAAGCCGACGGTGATTCTTCGCTTGCGATTCACCCTCTTCACTTGTTGCAACTCTGCAACACCGTCGAATCTTCCCATCCTCTGCTACCGCAGATTGGTACAACCCTTCGCCACTGTCGATTGGTTCCAAACATCACCGGTCACTCATGAAATCACGACCTGCGTGCTGGGGATTTTCTCATCCCCTGTTTATCCCTTTTGTTCTTTGATGGTCGTTGTGGTTTAAAACAGTTCCCACGTATATATTTTATTTTATTTTGATTGAAATTTACGAGTACATTTACACGTTTATCTTTATAATTGCCACATATTTAAATTGAAATAAATTTATACCGGTACGTTTCAATCAAAATAAGTTACCAGGTGTGGGAAGTGTTTAAATTGATATATTTAAATTCACATATTTTTATAATTAATTATATTTTATATACTGAAATATAAATAATAAATGTATATTTTTAATAAATAATAACACATTTTATCAAAAAAAATCATGAATGTGTCATTTACTTAAATTTAATATTATAAAAATCATATATCAACATATTATTACATTTTATATAAATTGCCACGTAATTAAAATGAAATATATTTATAATTAATTATGTCTTATATAATGAAATATAAATGATAAATGTCTATTTTAATAAATAATAACATATTTTATCAACAATATTTCACATTTCAAATCTATTTATTTACTTAAATTTAATATTTTAAAAATATTATATCTAACATATAAATATTCTTACATTTTCTAAATTAATTTATACCTTTTTTAATTTATTATTTAATTTTTATTTAAAAAACAAGTTCTTGAAGGGTTCTTAAAACTTTTGATTAGATATTATTTGAATATATATTAATAATATATTTTTTTAAGAATCAGATTATAAATTATTAAATTAAATATAATGGTTATTTTTTCATTATTTGGAATATTTTTTCTGCTTATTTACAACGGATGCCCGTTGCAGGGAGTTGCTACGGCTATCCGTTGCAGAGTTACAACAGATGATTGTTGCACAGTTTGCAACGGATGCGCGTTGCGAATTGTCATCATAGCTACCTACGCTACTCTTTCTTTGTAACGGACATCCGTTGAAATTTCCAACGTATGCCCGTTGCACGAGGAGACGTACGGCCGTTTCGGCATCTATTGCCTCGGAAATGCACGCTACCAACGGGCATCCGTTGGAATTTCCAATTTAGCGAGAGCCCCGCCCCCACCTCTACCACCACCATATCGGCTTCCTTCACCAATATCGGTACCACCGATATTTGATAAAGAAGACGATATGATGGATATAGATGTCTTGATCGATAATTTCGACGTGCATTCCACCCTCTCGATTATCGATCCTAAACATCCTGACGGGATGTTGTGGTAAGAATTTAAATTAATAATTTATATTTTTTAGTTATAAATATTATCTAAATATTTCTTTTTCACATGCATGTTTGATGTGGATGATGTTTTCAAAAATACGAACAACAACATCATCCAGGGATCGCTACAGGATCGTCTCTATTATTCCTACAGATGACGCCAGAAGTTATACGCCCCCGATCGTGGTGTACTTTCATCGTAAGCATAAAATAATATAAAATTTAACTTTAAAATGATTAATTATATTTATTATAAACTAATTTATTATAATTTATTTTGCAGTGTGCATATAGATGACGGAAGAAGGATATATCGCGCATCTATACAGTTTGGATGCATGACATGCAAGCCCGGTTGCGCTTGATGATGAACAACGCCAAGCGCAACTACTACAAGAAGAATTCCAAACCGACATGGGCAACAGATGAGGTATTCAACCAATTCGTCCAATATTAGGAGTCTTAGGAGTTCAAGGCAAAGAGCGAGAAGGCAAATAAATGTCGACACAACGAGAAGGTTCCCGGAGATGGTCTGCATTGCCATACTTCGAGATCAAAATCATTCCCGAAAAGAAAAAAAGAATTGATAAATTTCTTTTATTTATTATTTAATTTTTTTTATATAATTTTTATATAATTATATCTTTGTTATATAACAGATGTAGAGAATAGAAAGAGAATTCAGTCTTCTTGAGCTAGTTTTAGAAACCCATGCCAAGAAGAAATCCGCCATTGGGGAAGACTGCGACGAACCTGAACTCGTCGACCCTCGGCCGGAACGGACCGTGAAAACTGTAATAGAGAAGATCACACAGCAATCACAAGCTTGCAGTTCAACTCTCGAGGATCTCAATCCTTTACAAAATGACAAAATTTATTTGGAGGTAAAAAATAAAATTATTTTTGTAATTCATTAATTGAATAAAATATTTTCTAACGATTATAACTTTAACGCTTTTTATTTTGTAGTCGGTTAGACCGTATAAGGGGAATCTATACGGTCTTGATTCACTTCAAAAGGATATGGTCGAGGTGGCCAGGATGATACCTCCGTGGTTCAAGAGAGTTATACGCGAGAACGGTGTATCGAACACCTCGAAACCACTCTTCGTACAATGCAAGATGCTTTTCAAGAAACTCGAGCAAAGATGCATCACATGGAGAACGTCATCGAATTGCTAAACGGTCGATCGTATCAACCGCCAGGAGAGATGGGGGAAACTACGCCGCAACAAGACCTTGTAATCGATTCTGATAACACCTTCATGAGGTGTTGCCCATCACGGGGATGAAGACGATGCTACAAATATAGATGATATGTAATATAAATTATGTTTCGAATTTTGTAAATTTTTTTATTAATTAAGTTTTTTAAAATTTTTTGAATTGTTTTTTTAGTAATATTGCCAACGTATGCTTTTTTTACAGTTTCAAAAATTGTATCAGACATCGGTTGAAATCAAAATTCTCGCCTTTTTGCAACGGATTTTCATTTCCATTTTCCGCCATAAGACCAACGGGTATACTTTGCAACCTATCAATTCCCACCATTTCACATTTCAATGGACATGCAAAGGATATCCGTTACAATGCTTCAACGGGCATCTGTTGCAATTCTTGCAACGAGCATCTGTTGCACTTGTTGTAACGGGCATCCATTATATATATTGTAACGAGCATTTGTTGCACTCGCCAACGATCTATCAATTTCAAATCCATTGTAACTTTTCAACGAATCTTCACTACAAAAAAACTTATTGTTTCCATCGGAGGGGCAATGGATCCGTCCGTTGGAAGTAAATGGAAACGGATTGTAACGGATTTATTGATACTTTCAATGGGAACCGCCGATATTTGATGAAGAGGACGATATGGTAGATATCGATTCTTTGATCGATGATTTTGATGGGCGTCCTACCCTTCCGATTATCGATCCCGAATGTCCTGCCGGGACGTTATGGTAAAAAAAAAATTATTATTTGCATTGATATTATTGTAAGTTATAAATATTATCTAACTTTGTAATTTTAATTTGCAGGTTTGACGTGGATGATGTGCTCAAACACACGAACAACATCATTATCCAAGGGTCCTTACAGGACCTATTATATTATTCCTGGCAAGTTACGCTAGAAGCTGTGCGCCAGCGATGGTGGCGCACTTTTATCATAAGTTTTAAATAACATTTCATCTTAAATTATTAATTATATATATGTTATAAAACTAACAATTTATAAATTATTTTGCATCGCTCATATAGATGGCGGAGAAAGGATACAACACGCATCTACTCAGCATGGATGCACGACATGTAGGCTCGGATGCGCCTCACGATGAACAACGCGAAGCGCAACTACTACGCCAACAATCGCAAACCAACATGGGCAACGGACGTGGTCTTCAATCAAATGATTCAGCATTGGAAGTCCGCAGAATTTAAGGTCAAGAGCGACAAGGCCAAAAAATGTCAGTACGGCGAGAAGGTTCCGGGAGATGGTGCGCATCGCCATACTTCGGGATCAAAATCATTCCCGAAGAGAAAACAAGAATTGTTAAAATTTCGTTTACTTAAAATTTTTCTTTATTTAAATATTTATGTAATTAAGTTTATTTTATATTACAGATGCAACAGATAGGAAGAGAACCAAATCTTCTTGAGCTGGTATTGGAAACCCACGCCAAGAAGAAGGCGGTCATCGGGGAAGAGGTCAACGAACCCGAACTCGTTGATCCTCAAGCGGAGAGAACCGTGATGGAGAAGATTACACAGCAATCACAAGCTTGCGATTCGACTCCCGACGAGTTGAGTCCTTTACAAAAGGACAAAATTTATTTAGAGGTAAAAACTTTTTCTTTTGTTTTTCGATTATGAATAAAATATTTTTTCAAAATCTAACTCTAATTTTTTTTTGTCTTGTAGTCGGTGAGACCGTATAAGGGGCGTCTATACGGTCTCGGGGCGTTTCAAAAGGATATCGTTGAGGATGCCATGACGGTACCTCTCGCAGTCCAAGAGAGTTTCACGCAACAACAACGGATCGAGGATCTCGAATCACAACTTCGAGAAACTCGAGCCAAAATTCAGCACTTGGAGAGCATCATCGAGTTGATGTCTGGCCAGGGGAGGGGATCAACGTCGCGGATAGAACCGGGTCCCGATTCGGATGCAACACCGTCTAGAGGTGGTGGCGATCAGAGGGATGATATCGATCCAGCCGATCTAAATGACATGTAATAGAATTAGTTTTAGTTTTAATGTTTTTTTGTAAACAATTTTAATATTTTAATTAAAAACCTTTTATTTTTAAAAATATTATTATTTTTAAATTTTTTATTTTGTTTTATTTTTTTTTTTAACCATACCTTTTATTTTTAAAAATATTATTATTTTTAAATTTTTTATTTTGTTTTATTTTTTTATTTTTTAACCATCTTTCCAACGGATGCCCGTTGCAATTTCTAACGACATCCGTTGGACGCAATTTCCCCGCTAAATGGTAACAGATGTCCGTTACCCTTTCTCTCAAATTTGCAATGGACGTCTGTTGCTCTTTCCCGCCAGTTTCCAACTGATGCCCGTTGGAAATTTTAAATTTCCGCTCATTTTTCCCGTCTGGATGGCAACGGACGTCCGTTAAAATTTTTAACTAAATTTCATCACATTTTACCGAACTTCAACCTGATTTCATCCAATTTTGACTCAGTTTCACCCAATTTTAACTCGATTTCATCACATTTCATCGAATTTCATTCTGATTTCATCCAATTTTGACTCAATTTCATCTAATTTCACCCAATTATAACTCGATTTCACCCAATTTTATTGAGTTGAAATTCAATGACATTGCGTGAAATCGAGCTAAAAATCGGTGACAATGAGTGGAATCGAGTTAAAATTTGGTGAAATCTAGTTAAATTGGACGAAATTGAGTTAGAATTTGGTGAAATTGGGTTAAAATTAGATGAAACCGAGTCAAAATTAAATGAAATTGGGTTGAAATTCGGTGAAATCAAGTTAAAATTCGGAAAAAATTGGGTGAAATCGAGTTACAATTGGATGAAATCGGGTTAAAATTTGGTGAAGTTATATGAAATCGAGTTCAAATGGGGTGAAATCGGTTTCATAAGTTATTCGTTTGAATATTGAAACATTAATTATAATATCTATTATATATAAGTATATATCATAAATGTTAAATGATAAAAACATATATACAAATAATATCTATTATATATAAATATATATCATAAATGTTAAATGATATAAATATATATACAAAATGCTAATTATATGACTAAACTCGTTTAACCCGTTTAACCCGACCTATATAACCCATTATTAATTTTAATGGGTTGGGTATAACCCAACCCATTGACATCTCTATCAGAGAGGTACAAGGGTCGCACGGGTCCAAGGGTCACAGAGCCTCATGTGACCCTTGCGACCCATGTGGACATTGCGACCCTTTCGGCCATTGCAACCATTGCGACCCATTTGTCCATTTCGACCCTTTCGACTAGTCTTTTCAATGTCAGACTACTGGCTTTTCCAGGTGCTAGCTATGCTTTTTATTTTACCAATGCCACATTCAAGACCATTGCGACACGACTTTGTTACCCCTATATTAAAAGGTTCATCAAATTTTCTAAGTCTTACCATAATACCCATTTGAGATGAGAATGAATCGGGAGAATCCCATCTCTCTCCTCTTTTCGTCTAAGTCTCTAACCCTAAATTCTCTGAAAAATCCTTGTTACCTTTGTGACCGTTTTGACCTTCGTCACGAAGTTCACATGGTGGACGCATGGAATCGTGTTGTCTATTTGTTACTCAAGGTCTTGGTAATCGTCGGACTCGGTCTATATGCAGATACACACAAGTACTTACAACGTGGATGGAGGATTTTGTGCTATATCTGCACTACATAAGCTCTTGGTAATCGGCAGACTCAGACATCAAGCTGTATCCGCGTTACCTAAGGTCACGGTTGGAGGTCAACTTGGAGAAGACGTTGAGTCACACACGACTCTCTTTATGGGGGAGGGCTCCGATGTGTCTCTAAAGTCGGCAAATTTGACCTTTGTGACCTTTGAGACCTTATGTAACCTTTTTTTTCCTTTTTCTTCTACTTTTTTCTTGCTTTTTCTGTAACCGTTGTGACCATTGAGACCTTATGTAGTCTTATGTAACTTTTTCTGTAACTTTTATGACCTTTGTAACCTTTGTGACCTTATGTAATCAATATTTAAACGTTGAAAATGTCTTATTTTGCATCTATTGTTCGTAAGGTTATGATATGATCCCGGACGACGGCGAGGACGCGTACAATGATGTAGAGGAGGACGTGACCAACAACGCTGAAGAATAGTCAACCTGTGCGACCCGAGACGCCTCCAGCGCGACCCGAGACGCCTCCAACGCGACCCGAGATGCCATCAGCGCGACCCGAGATACGACCTGCGAAAAGGAATAGCCATCCTGAGCTAAACGAAAGGCGGACGTGACCGGACAAAAGGACGGTGGTCCAGTGACCCGAGCTAGGGCTAAGGAGGAAGAAGCCTTGACCCTACCAGCCGGTCCCATGACCCGAGCCAAGCTACGAAGCTTAAGGACGCCATCATTCGGGATCCTCGCGGCCGTTCACGTTCAAGAAGATTACTCAAGTCCACATGAAGTCAAGAACTTACGTAACGTTATTCAAGCCGAAGCCCGCCCCGCGACGGTTATTAATTAGGTAAGTGACCCGCATGTACTCTTTTCCCTTTGTCGGTTTTGTCCCACGGGGTTTTCCGACGACGGGTTTTTAACGTGGCCGCGTGTCACTTTTCCCACAGCCTAATTAATAACCCGAGGGTTTCAAGACGAGTTCGCATTCCAATAGCACAAATTACAAACTTGTCTTAATGTTTTTGTGTTTTTCTAAGCATTTATTAGTATTCTTGCATGAATACTTACATTTAATGATGCATTTAGTTTTGCATGGCCTAGGTTTATGTTATATGGCCGGCCACCCCCTCTTGTAAACATCAACTCTTTATTTTGAATTTTGATTGTGATTTTCCTTTGAGAAATCTCTTTGTTGGTGAGTAACATCCAGCAAAACCGTTGGTGTCCAATATCCAACGTCTTGTTCATTCTCGTTGGTGTGTAACATCCTTCGAAGACGGACAGGTAAATCGAGAGCTATTCTGCAACTCTCGTGTGACCACTCGTTCCACCTCCCTTGTGCAACCCGTTGCAGCAAGGTCTATCCAATCCAACGCCTATCCCTTCGAACCTAGTCTAGAGCGTTGTTCCAGTCGGGATCGCGTCAAGTGGTATCAGAGCTCGTTCTAGCAAAAAAGGTTAGTTCAATTTGGTTTGTTTGTTTCGAACATAGTTATTTGGTTTGTTTGTTTCGAACATAGCTAGGGTTAAACGCAACAAAAACAACAACAAAAACAAAAACAAAAAAAAATATATCCATCGTACGTGCTACGGGTATTGTTACTCGACTCATGCGAACCAATATGACCCGTTATGCGACCCTCAATCGACCATATATGCGACCAAGTGACCCATGCCATTATCAATATGTCATTATTAATATATTTGAGTTGTATATGTCTAATTTAGAATCAATATAGATAATAATATAAATAATATCGACATTTGAACAAAATGTTAAATGTACTATTTAATCATCCGACGAGTTCTTAAAACACTATTATCACTTTTGAAACACAGGCATTGGTTATACACAACTCAACTAGGTATACATGGGTCATAATCTGTTTTAGCCGTTGATTGACATTGTAGATGTATTGTTTTGATTTGTTTTTGTCATTTTATCATCATAAACCTGTAAATTCGTCGAGTTCGCATCTATTGATCAATATATGCGACCAAGTGACCCTTGTGACCCATGCGACCCTCAATTGGAATTAATTAGTTTGACGTTGTAAATGTGTATTGTTTTGATTGGTTTTTGTCATTTTATCATCATAAACACGTAAATTCATCAAGTTCGCATCTATTCATCAATATATGCGACCAAGCGACCCATGCGACCCATGTGACCCTCAATTGGCATTAATTAGTTTGACATTTTAAATTTATTGTTTTGATTGGTTTTTGTCATTTTATCATTATAAACTAGTAAATTCGTCGATTTCGCATCTATTGATCCATATATGCGACCAAGCGACCCATGCCATTATCAATATGCCATTATCAGTATATTTGAGTTGTATATGTCTAATTTAGAATCAATATAGATAATAATATAAATAATATTTTTTAATCATCCAACGAGTTCTTAAAACACTACTATCACTTTTGAAACACAGGCATTGGTTATACAAAACTCAACTAGGTACACATGGGACATAATCGGTTTTAACCGTTGATTGACGTTGTAGATGTATTGTTTTGATTGGTTTTTGTCATTTTATCAATATGCGACCAAGCGACCCATGCGACCGTCATGAAAACCAAAATTCCCGCCGAACTTTTCACCAAAATTTGAAAAAACATATCGAATTCCATCTGACGATGATTCGATGTCAGGGTCATGTCTTTTTGTATTCCAGACGTTTCCTTTTCTCGAAAAACGACACACTCTCTCTCTCTCTCTCTCTAACTCATCATCTTCCATCCATTTTTTGCCGAAAATGCAACATTTCCCTACTTTCATCCAAATCACTCTTCCGATAGAGAACTGCTTTCATCCAAATCACTCTTCCGAGCTTTCTAGAGAACTGCCTTGTAATATCCTTCATCTCTCACATTCAGTATGTTAATGTAGAGAATGTAAAGATTTGAATTTTTCTTCGATTTTTGTTACAGGACATTCCTACGAAATTCTTCGATGAGCATATTTACGGGAAAACGAGGGACGACAACACGGTAACGCTTAAATCAGATGTGTCTAACAAATCATGGGAAGTCAAGTTGGATGGCTCAAGATTCACTGATGGATGGAAAGATTTCTCCAAGGACCATGATTTTCGTATTCGGGATTTCTTAGTTTTCTGTAACGAAAGTGACATGGTTTTTCACGTCACTGGTTTCGGAGATGATATGTGTAATCTAAAATAAGAATCATCTATATCATCACCATCATCCGTAGAAGTAGGGTCATCTTCTTCTGTTCAGAGGATTTTCACGGTACCAGTCACGCGTTCAAATCTGGTCGTAGATGCAGTGGTAAGTGAACTCAAATCGATTTATTCAATTCATCAAATCTGGCCGTATATGCATTAGTTTGGCGTTCTTGTAAATTTATTCGGTTATCGCAGACACTTCTGATAGAGTTTGCGAGGTCGAGTGATCTCTGCGGTAGATGAAGTAAGATTGATATGATAACCAATTACATACGGATTTGGGAGGCACATCTAAGGCCCTGAAACGTGGTGGTGCTAGCATCACCAGGGGTTGGACAAAGTTTTGTCATGATAATGGCTTTAAAGTGGTTTGTACTCTCAAAGTCAAACTGCACGCCATTCTTGATGATGTAGCTTGTCTACTGTTTTCCCCTCTATCAAGGCATATAATCAACATAGATTGAATTCCGTTGTATTTTGATTTCTTTGAACCTCATTTTAACAACAAAATTCATGTTTGTATTTGGTTGGTTTTTCTAATATTATTCAATAGAATGTATTATTGTTTGTATCAATGTTTTTTTGGATTTACTATTATTGTAATAAGGGTCGTAGAGGGTCCAAGGGTCGTAGGGACAAAGGGTCGCAGAGGTACAAGGGTTGAAGGGAGACAAAGGTCGAAGGGAGATAAGGGTCGCAGAGGTCCAAGTGGTCGTAGAGGTCCAAGTGGTCGCAGAGGTCCAAGTGGTCGAGCAGAGGTACAAGGGTCGAAGGGAGATAAGGGTCGGAGGGGGACAACGGTCGCGCGGTCCAAGAGTCTAAAAAAATGTTTACTCTTTGATTATGGAAGATGTAATTTGATACATTTTTCTTTTTTAACTTTTGTAAATAATTTTGGGAATGGATAATTCAACTTTGTACATTGTTATTTTTTAAAAAATTATTCATATTATTTGTAAATAACTATTTAATAATATATCATAAAGGGTCATAGGGGTCCAATGGTCGCAGAGGTACAAGGGTCGCACCATTTGTCCCTTGCGAACCTTTTACCTGTTCGACCCTTGACCATGCGACCCTTTTACCCGTTCGACCCTTTTACCTCTGCGACCCATGTGACCGTGTGATCGTGTCTTTTCGAATTCCATCTAACTTCGATTCAATGTCATGTCTTTTCGAGTTCCAGCCGTTTCTTTTTTTCCAATCCATTTTTTTCCTCTCATCATCTTCCATCCATTTTTTTTCTGAAAATGCCACATTTCTCTCATTTCTTTCGACAGATTCTTGTGCAGCATCTGTACTACCTTGTAATCTTCTTTAAAACACTATGTCGGTATGTTACATGTAGAGAATGTACAGATTTGACTTTGTTTTTCGTTTTTGTTACAAAAAATTCCAAAGATCTGCTTCGATGAGTATATTTACGAGAATACGAGGGATAGCAACATGGCAACGATTAAACTGAATGCGTCTAACAGAACATGGGAAGTCAAGTTGGATGGCTCCAAATTCACTGATGGATGGACAGATTTCTACAACGACCAAAACATTCGTATTGGGGATGTCATAATTTTCCGTGATGAAGGTGACATGGTCTTTAACGTCACCAGAGCCTCTCTTGATGAGAGGGTTTTCATTATACCAGTCACGCATTCAAATCTGGCCCTAGATTCATTGGTAAGTGACCTCAAATCGATTCTTCATATATAATTTGGTTATTTATTAGACTTTTATTCATTTATACTAATGTAACTTGGTGATGTCGTAGACACTTCCGATAGGGTTTGCGAGGGAGAACGGGTCTTTGTCGTAGACGATGTCATGTAATGATGTACCACGATTATGGAATCGATCGCAGAACGTTCGATTTTTTGCTAGGAGATTTAAGGCCCTTGATTCGTGGTGATGCTTACATCAGAGGGGGTGGAGAAAGTTTTGTTAAGAAAATGGATTGAACGTGGGTTGCTACCTCATAGTAAAAAAGTTATCCATTGCAGAAGATCATGTGGTTCGATTTATCAGCAACATATTTTGATTTGATTTGTATTTTTATTTCTTTGAACCTCCTTTTAACTTGAACTTCATTTGATCTTGTGGATTTACTATTATTCAATTGTTAGTGTTATTGTTAGTATCGTTGTTTTTGTGGATTTATTATTATTGTAACAAGGGTAGCAGATGGACAAGGGTCTTAAGGGGGACAAGGATTGCACAGGTCCAAGGGTCGCGAGGGACAAGGGTCGCACGGGTCCAAGGGTCACGAGGGACAAGGGTCGCACGGGTCCAAGGGTCGTGAGGGACAAAGGTCGCACGGTCCAAGGGTCACGAATGTACAAGGCTCGTAGATATTTGAGTCAATTATTTGTAAATAACTTGATAAATTATTATTTTCAAAATTTTATTCATATTATTTGTAAATAATTGTATTTGTAAATAATAAATTATTTTTACTATATTGTTAGTATCGTTGTTTGGTTGGATTTAGTATTATTGTAAAAAGAGTAGTAGAGGGATAAGGGTCGCAGAGGGACAAGGGTCGCAAGGGTCCAAGGGTCGAAGAGGTACAAAGGTCGCAGGGGTCCTAGGGAAGAGGTCCCTCTGTGACACTTGTACCTCTGCGACCCTTTTACCTCTTCGACCCTTGGACCCCTGCGATCCTTTTACCCTCTTCGACCCTTGGACCCCTGCGACCCTATTCTAAACCCTGCGACCCTTTTACCCCTGTGACCCTTTGACCCCTTTGCGACCCTTTTACCCCTGCGACCCTTGGACCCCTAAGACTTTGTGACCCAGTGCAACAGTTTTTCTATGGAACCTGCTTAATTGCAAACTTCTTTGTTGACAACAAACGATTTCAACCTATTGGCAGCGAATCTGATGTCGATTTCAAGCTACTCTCGCCGAATCTGTCGTGGTGTGGGAGAACAGTTATTTTCGCGCCACAATAGAGAGAAAAATCGAGGTGCTTTGTAGGAGAGAGAAAAATTGTCGACAAGGGTACTATGGGATTATCAATATTTTAAGGGTAGATTTGAAGTTGAATTTTTTTTTAGGGAAGGGTATTTTTCAAGCACTTTAGCCCTACGAGGTTATTTTTGAAGTTCCCCCACGTAATCATGTTAAGTTTTTCTTAATTTTTATAATTCCTTCAGCAAGTTGAGTTTTTCTTTAAAAAAATTATTCCTTCTTTAATTATCATTCATAAATTATTTTAAAAGAATTATATATTACATTTTAAAATAATGATAATATTACTTTAAAGAAATACAAAATATTTAATGTTAAATTTAGAAGATATTTTAGTAATTATATAGGTACATAAATAAGAATTAGTAAATTAATATATCAAAAGTTAAAAATCTCTCTTTTATCGTGCATTCTCAATTCTCAGTCTTCCATACCAATAAGTCAATTTTTTAATTTTTTTATTCATTTTCGGGCGAACGACGGGAATTGAACCCACGCATGGATTAATTATCATTCATAAATTATTTTAAAAGAATTATATATTAGATTTAAAAATATTGATAAAATTACATTACAAATTTCACAAAATATTTAATGTTAAATTTATAAGATATTTTATTCTTTCAGAAAGTTGAGTTTTTTTAAATTTTTTATTCCTTCATTAATTATCATTCATAAATTATTTTGAAAGAATTATATATTAGAGTTTAAAATAATGATAATATTACTTTAAAGAAACAAAATATTTAATGTTAAATTGTGAAGATATATTAGTAATTATATAAGCAATTAAATAAAAGTTGAATATTGACTTAAAAAATATTTTTTTATTAATTATCATTCATAAATTATTTTAAAAAATTGTATATTAGAGTTTAAAATAATGGTAATATTATTTAAAGAAATAAAAATATTTAATGCTAAGTTAAAATATATTTTAGTAATAATATAGGTAAATAAATAAAAAATTAGTAAATTAATATATTAAAAGTTGAATAATCTCTTTTTTCTCATACATTCTCAATCCTCATACCTCCAAATCCTTAGACCTCCACATCAGCAAATTAAGTTTTTTCTTTTTAATTTTTTTATTCTTTCATTAGTTATCATTCATGAATTATTTTAAAAGAATTATATATTCGAGTTTAAAATAATGATAATATTACTTTAAAGAAACACAAAATATTTAAGCTTAAATTTAGAAAATATTTTAGTAATTATATGGGTAAATAAATAAAAATTTAGTAAATCTTATATATTAAAAGTTGAATTTTTGCTCAATTCTGGTGCAATCACATCAACATTAACATGGAAGTACAATCAGCAATTCCATTTTTTAATTTAAATCAATTAAAAATAAATCGTATTAAATTAAATAAGATCTTTAAATTTTCAAATTATTATAAAAATCTATATATTAAAAGTCTGAAAAATCTCAGACTTCTCCTTCACTCTTGATTTTCAGGCTTCCACGTCAGCTAGCTACGTCCATATCAGCTACAAATGTAATACACTTTTGTCATCCTTCAGACTATTCCTCTCCCCACAACTCTGTGGATCTCTCTTTAACTTTAGTGCACTTTGCCTCTTCATCTCATGGGCTTTCGTTTCACATTCTCTTCCGCATTCATTGTCTTTTTCATCCCTACAAGCCAGAGCTCTCGTCGCTGTCGATCTCCTCTTCGAATCCGGTCGAATGGCCTTCATATTTAAGCTTGGTATGGATTTGTTTCTCTTCATGTCGGCTCTTCAAATCGAAACCTCGACATCCAGAAAATCCGTGCATAGGGTTCTCTCGGCTCTCCGAGTTCTTCTACTCTATCTCCCACAACAGCATCGCTCTTTGAAACACCTGTGTTGCTCTCTGCCTTCACGTTTGCAACCGCTCTCGCAATGGAAATCAAGCTTGATGGTTGCACGATCGAACGACTCTTCAAATCGAAGCCTTTGAAGCCAGAAATCTATCTCCCGCAACATCATCGTTCTTTGAATCTCGCCCGCCTCGATCTATGCCTTCACGTTTGCACCCGCTCTCGTAGTGGGAATCATGCTCGCCGGACTGCATGATCGCACGGCCAGCAATTCCACATCTCAGTTGGGAAGGCGCCCTCTCGAATTTCGGTAACAAATTCCATCATGCTTCTACGTTGTATGCACTCCATTTTCCCAAAGACCATTATGCGTTATTTAATAAGTACATAATTTTACACTGTAGCGCAATTTGGGGTTGGAGGGAAACATCCCAAGTTATGTAGACCACACATTACGAACTCGCATCAACCAGCTATTAAGGGAAGAGGATCCGCCTCCTTAGGAAGAGGTGTTCACTTTCATTGTTATGGACCACGATACTTATGAAATACATCGAGAACGGTCGCAAGGTCAACTTCCCCTCCCGATTTTATCGATTCTATCTCTTACTTCTCTTGTTTATGTTTCCTTTCTGAGAACATTATGTGTTCTCAATTGGATGCTTAGTGTTTTGCTGTTGGTTGTAGCTCAAGGTTATACCAACAGAACTGCATAGCATGGTCTAAGAGTTTGGTCATTTCAAACAGGAATATAAAGATTAGAAGGATATAAACGGTTGTACGCATCTATTCACTTGTAATAAAAAAAAAGGAAGTGGGTGACAGATGAGGGGAGGGGCAGAGTGTTCTCTGGGGTTTGGACAAACACAGACTTCGTGAATCAGCTTTTCCATCCTCCTTTGTCCTCTTTCACTTTCTTTTTTTCCTTATTTACCCTTCCTCTCCTCTCTTATTTTCCATTTTACCATCCCCTTTTCTCCCTCTTCATAATTAATTATTGGATATTAGTTTTATACATTTTCTAATTTTAAATTAATTGATTATAAATAGATAATTTCTTATATTTATATTTATATATTGTATTATATTTTTTTATAATTTCTAATTTGAATTCATCCTATGATAGTTTTTTTCTATCAATTTATATAAATTTATTTTATCTATCAATTTATATAAAATCAAATTTATTTTAAAATCAATAAAATATTTAATTTGAACTAATCATATTTTGATATAATGATTATAAATATTCAATTCAGCGATATCAAATGAATTGATTTATATGATATTAAATATTTTGTATTCTTTAATAATATAAACTTTCGAAATTAATTATTTACACACTTCACACTTTTTATATATATATACACTTTTTGTTTGTAAATAATAATAGCATAATAGAGTTTAGAAGAATCAAGATTGTTATTATAAATAGGAAAAGAATAATAAATAGAAGAAAGACCACTCAAAGAAACATGAAAATATAATTTTATAATATCAAATATCAAACTAAATTATGTATATGTAAGTTCTTGCAAAAGAAGGCTTGTGATGAAGCACCTCAACAAGAAATTTTTATTTTTCTATTGATTATATTTAATTAAATTAATAATTAAATTTATTAAATATAATTAAAGCAATCAATTCTAATATTATAATAATGGACAGATGAGAACATGAATAGATGAAATTTTTATACAAATATTAATTTTAAATTATAATAATTTTATATTTGTAATATATTACATTAAAACACAAAACGAAATTTGTATTAAAAAAATCTTTTTTGCATGATGCGATTTAAATTGATATGAAATCAAGAATACTCAAATTGTTTTATTACGAATACATTAGAACAATTTGTGTATTACATTTGACATCACTGAATAATTTATATCATAAATTTATTAAATTTTATATATAAAAAAATTCTTGCAAAGGGAGGTTCATGGTGAAACCACTTATCAAGAATTTTTTGTTTTATTTTTATTTATCATATATAACTAAATCAATAATTGATTTATTAAATATAATTAAAACAATAAATTCAAATTTAATATTATAATAATGGAAATGTGAGAAGATGAAAAGATGAAATCTTGTATACAAATATTAAATTTAAATTATAATAATTTTATATTTGTAATATAATACATAAATATACAAAACGAAATTTGTATTAAAAAGAGAATTTTTTTACGTGATGTAATTTGAATTGATGTGAAATCAATAACACTCAAATTGTTTTATTATGATTACATTAGAACAATTTACGTATTACAATTTAAATCATTGAATAATTTATATCCTAAATTAATTAAATTTATATATAAAAAGGAGTGAAAACATTGGCTCTCCATGATGTCACTTCACCGTACATTTATAATATTATGCATTTATTAAAATAATTTTTATTTTTTAAAATTATTTAAAAAAAGATTATAAAATCGAGTCAAAATTGAGTCAAAACTATGTCAAAACTGATTTTAATTTTGACCAAATTTTAATTTTAACTTTGATCCAAATATGGCTCAATTTTGACCTAGTTTTTACTCAATTTTGACTCGATTTAATCCCAATTTATACTTAATTTTGACCAAAATTCGTACTTAATTTTAACTCGAATTTTAACAATAAATCAAGTTAATTATTCAATTTAATCAACTTACTTGATTTAATTGATTTCAAATAAAATTAAATACGATTTTTTTTACTTGAAACCAATTTTAACCCAAAATCAATTCGGATTAAATCGAGTCAAAATTGATATCTTAATTTGGACCAAAATTGGATCGGTTTTGGGTTAAAATTGAGCCAAAATTGGATTCGAGGGGGGAATAGGCTGTTTTTCCTAATAAATATAAATTTTCAAAATCTATAATTACAAGTATTTACAATTTGATAGAAAAACTTTTATGTACACTCTCTATTTGACTTATTTAAATTTTAAATATTAAAAACTTTTATATATTGAATTTCAAAACAATTATTTAATAGAATTCATATTTTTAAAATTTTTTTAAAATATTTATTTTAGTTATATTTATTTTTTTTAAAAAATAAAAAATCATTAAACATTCCATGGAAAAAAATTAATATTCATCATATCATTTATCCTCTCTAATTAATATCTATTTTCCATATAATTTAGATCTAATATCTTATCTCTCTATTTTATATTCATTTTTCTATAAATAAAATAAATAACTAATTTCTTTTATTTTTCTATTTAATAATTCATTTTCTATTTTCTATTTCATTTTTCTATTTTTTCTATTTTAAATAAATAAAATAAATAATTCATTTTTCCTATTTTATATTCATTAATTAATTTATCATATATTGAATTTTAGTAAAGGAAAGAAAGAAACATTTAATCAAATTTATTTTATTTTTTATGTTTTTAATATGTATTTAATAAAATAAATCTATCAAATTGAAAATTTATTTTTTATGTTTTTAATATGTACAAAATCAATAAAAAATAAATATATAAATAAGTGAAGATAATATCATATCTTATTTTGAGTTTACATATTTTTTCAAATCAATTATTACAAAAATAATAACTGGGCAAAATATTTGAAGTATTCGTTTCCGATTCGTATTTGAACCGAAAATTCGAATATCCATTGACACAAATACAAAGACTAGAAATCAAATATTCGACAAATACAAAAACATAAATATAAATAGTAAACTAAATTATCCGAACTATTCGTATCCGTAAGTGCTAAATAAAAAATTTTGTTAATATATAGATACATATATAACAAATTAATTTTAATGATCAAATTGGATATAGAAAACATTACTAATCTTATCTAAACACTTATTATATAAATATATAGACAAATATGCAATATATTTATGATTGGATGATTAAAATATCAAATACTTTAAAATAACTAGTATTATTAAAGATTTAATTTACACTCAAGATTGGTTCTAATCCAAATGAGTTGGATAATGTTATAGAGTCATTACAATATATGAAAAAAAACATAACTCACTAAATATATAATTTTTTTGCGAGTTTTATTTGAATGTATAATCTAACAATTTGTTTAATTGTTTTAGGTGAATTGACGATATTCGTAGAATCGTCGAAAAAACTAAATTTAAATGACTGATATGGAGATGATTGTGAAGATTTGATACTTTATTTTATTTACATTATGTATCTTTGTATCTTTGTGGGATTTGAATTTCATTTTTAGATTATATTTGATGATTATTGGTTTTTTTATTAAAAATCTTTTAGATATATTTTACGTTAAAAAAGATTAGGTTCATATATAGATATCCGTACAAATAATAAATCTAGATATTTTTCGAATACAAATACAAATAGTCAAATATTCAAAAATATTTATTATTTTTCAAACTCTAAATAATATCTATTTTTAAAATTAATATTTTTTCAAAATAAAAATTTATCCGTGCATTTTTTGCGGATTATGACTTAATATAACAGGGTTAGGACTTAGTTATATTAAAAATTTTAAATTTTCATTTTAAATGGAAAAGGGTGTTATATTTAAAAAAACTTTTTGAGTAATTAACTTTAGAATGAAATAAATCTTTAGATTATCATTTAGATCTTTGGTTCTGGATTAGAGCATTAAAATTCATTGTATTGAACAATTTTATAAATTTATATAGTAGGAAACCGTAACAACATCAAGCGGGGATAGCTCAGTTGGGAGAGCGTCAGACTGAAGATCTGAAGGTCGCGTGTTCGATCCACGCTCACCGCATTTCTTTTTTTACTTTAATTAGTATCTTTTTTTAATAACCGTTAACTGAATAATACGACGTAGCATGATCGCGTCGTACTCGATTATTCCCTAATGCCATTATAAAAAGGCCTGCTATAATCTTTATAATTGGGCTTTAGGCCCACATGAATTGTGATTTAGGCCCAATTTTCAGAATTGGCTCCGAAACCGACTCTAACCATTTTTACCTCCATTCCTTGTAGTGTGAGCGGAAGAACATCTGAAACCAAAATCATGGTGTTCCTCTCGATTCCAAACGGGAAAACTCTCTCGGTCGATGTAGATCCTAACACGACCACTGTCTCCGCCTTCGAGCAATCGGTTTTCAGCCGTTTTGATGTCCCGTTTCCACTTCTCCGCCGCTCTCTCCGGCTACGAAACCCTAGCCTTCTGTGCGGAGATTCACCGGATTCTGGCTCGGTCTTGTTATCTGAACTCGGTATTGGTCGCTTTGCTACTGTTTTAGTTCAAGTTCCTCTTCTCGGTGGTACTCAGGGAACGGCTCCGCCTAGACCTCGCCTCGAATTTCTAAACTCGAAGCCACCGGCCAACTATGTTGCGGGTTTGGGTCGTGGAGCCACTGGGTTTACTACGCGGTCCGATATTGGTCCTGCTCGTGCTGCCCCTGATCTGCCTGACCGGTCCGCTGCTGCGGTGGCTGCTCCTGGGGCTGGTCGCGGTAGAGGGAAGCCCGGGGAGGAGGATGAAGACGACGAAGGTGATGAGAAGGGTTATGATGAGAATCAGAAGTTTGATGAGTTTGAAGGGAATGACGCGGGATTGTTCTCGAATGCTGAGTACGATGAGGATGACAAAGAGGCAGATGCGATCTGGGAGGCTATTGATAAGAGAATGGATTCAAGGAGGAAGGATCGGAGAGAAGCCAAATTGAAGGAGGAAATCGAGAAGTACAGAGCTTCGAACCCTAAAATTACTGAGCAATTTGCTGACTTGAAGAGGAAATTGTATACCTTGTCTGCGGATGAATGGGAGAGTATTCCTGAGATTGGGGATTACTCGTTGAGGAACAAGAAGAAGAGGTTCGAGAGCTTTGTGCCTGTTCCCGATACGCTTCTCGAAAAGGCGAGGCAGGAAAAAGAGCATGTGACGGCGTTGGACCCAAAGAGTAGAGCTGCCGGTGGGACTGAGACGCCATGGTCCCAGACGCCGGTTACAGATTTGACTGCTGTCGGTGAGGGAAGAGGGACGGTGTTGTCTCTGAAGCTTGACAGGTTGTCAGATTCTGTTTCTGGATTAACTGTCGTGGATCCTAAAGGTTATTTGACGGACCTGAAAAGTATGAAAATCACTAGTGATGCTGAGATTTCTGATATCAAGAAGGCAAGGTTGTTGCTGAAGAGTGTGACTCAGACCAATCCAAAGCACCCTCCTGGATGGATTGCCGCTGCAAGGCTTGAGGAGGTGGCTGGGAAGATTCAGGCAGCTAGGCAGTTGATACAGAGGGGGTGCGATGAGTGTCCGAAGAATGAGGATGTTTGGTTGGAAGCATGTAGGCTGGCCAGTCCTGACGAATCCAAGGCTGTGATTGCTAGGGGAGTGAAGTTGATTCCGAACTCAGTGAAGTTATGGTTGCAGGCTGCAAAGCTAGAACATGACAATGTGAACAAGAGCAGGGTATTGCGGAAAGGGTTGGAGCATATTCCGGACTCTGTGAGGCTGTGGAAGGCTGTTGTGGAGTTGGCTAACGAGGAAGATGCAAGAATTTTGCTTCACAGGGCTGTAGAGTGTTGTCCTTTGCATGTGGAGCTGTGGCTGGCACTGGCGAGACTGGAAACCTATGATAATGCAAAGAAGGTGTTGAATCGAGCGAGAGAGAAGCTGCCCAAGGAGCCAGCCATATGGATTACGGCAGCTAAGTTAGAGGAAGCCAATGGGAACACATCAATGGTGGGTAAGATTATTGAGAGGGGTATAAGGACTCTGCAGAGAGAAGGGGTTGACATTGACCGAGAAAGCTGGATGAAAGAGGCAGAGGCTGCTGAGAGAGCAGGGTCTGTTACGACATGCCAGGCGATTATTAAGAATACAATCGGTGTTGGGGTTGAGGAAGAGGATAGGAAGAGGACTTGGGTTGCTGATGCAGAGGAGTGCAAGAAGAGGGGTTCCATTGAGACTTCAAGAGCAATATATGCACATGCACTTACTGTGTTCTTGACTAAAAAGGGTATTTGGAGGAGAGCGGCTGAGCTTGAGAAGAGCCATGGAACCAGGGAGTCGCTTGATGCCTTGTTGCGTAAGGCTGTAACATATGTTCCTCAAGCCGAGGTTCTCTGGCTCATGGGCGCCAAGGAAAAGTGGCTTGCTGGAGATGTCCCTGCGGCTCGAGCTATTCTCCAAGAGGCTTATGCTGCTATACCTAACTCGGAGGAAATCTGGCTCGCTGCTTTCAAGCTTGAGTTTGAGAACAAGGAGCCGGAGAGAGCAAGGATGCTCCTTGCAAAAGCGAGGGAAAGATGAGGTACGGAGAGAGTATGGATGAAGTCAGCCATCGTTGAGAGGGAACTGGGCAACGTTGAGGAGGAGAGGAGGTTGCTTGATGAAGCATTGAAGCGATTCCCAGCGTTCTTCAAGCTGTGGTTGATGGTTGGGCAGCTTGAGGAACGACTTGGCCTTCTTGAACAGGCCAAGAAAGCTTATGAATCTGGTCTGAAACATTGTCCAAACTGCATACCTCTATGGCTCTCGCTTGCAAAACTTGAAGAGAAAGTGAACGGACTGAACAAATCTCGGGCCACTCTCACCATGGCCAGGAAGAAGAATCCTCAGACGGCAGAGCTGTGGCTAGCTGCTATTCGGGCTGAATTGAAGCATGGCAACAAGAGAGAAGCAGAACATTTGATGTCAAAGGCCCTGCAAGAGTGTCCGAACAACGGAATTCTCTGGGCTGCTGATATCGAAATGGCGCCCCGCCCCCGCCGGAAAATGAAGAGCATAGACGCTATGAAGAAGTGTGATCATGATCCTCATGTGATTGCAGCTGTTGCCAAGCTTTTCTGGCAGGACATGAAGTTGGATAAAGCTAGATGGTGGCTCAAGCAGGCCGTGACACTTGCCCCTGAAGGGAAAGAGGAGGTACGGAGAGAGTATGGATGAAGTCAGCCATCGTTGAGAGGGAACTGGGCAACGTTGAGGAGGAGAGGAGGTTGCTTGATGAAGCATTGAAGCGATTCCCAGCGTTCTTCAAGCTGTGGTTGATGGTTGGGCAGCTTGAGGAACGACTTGGCCTTCTTGAACAGGCCAAGAAAGCTTATGAATCTGGTCTGAAACATTGTCCAAACTGCATACCTCTATGGCTCTCGCTTGCAAAACTTGAAGAGAAAGTGAACGGACTGAACAAATCTCGGGCCACTCTCACCATGGCCAGGAAGAAGAATCCTCAGACGGCAGAGCTGTGGCTAGCTGCTATTCGGGCTGAATTGAAGCATGGCAACAAGAGAGAAGCAGAACATTTGATGTCAAAGGCCCTGCAAGAGTGTCCGAACAACGGAATTCTCTGGGCTGCTGATATCGAAATGGCGCCCCGCCCCCGCCGGAAAATGAAGAGCATAGACGCTATGAAGAAGTGTGATCATGATCCTCATGTGATTGCAGCTGTTGCCAAGCTTTTCTGGCAGGACATGAAGTTGGATAAAGCTAGATGGTGGCTCAAGCAGGCCGTGACACTTGCCCCTGAAGTCGGCGATTTCTGGGCATTGTACTATAAGTTTGAGCTTCAACATGGCTCTGAGGAGAATCAGAAGGAGGTGCTTGCCAACTGTGCGGCTGCTGAGCCGAAATATGGTGAGAAGTGGCAACCGATTGCGAAAGCTGTTGAGAACGCACACCAACCAGTAGAAGTCATCTTGAAGAAAGTTGTGGTTGCATTGGGTAGGGAAGAGAAGGCTGCTGAATTGCAGAGCGATAAACTATAGTTTCCATCAAATCTTTGCAATCATGTTCAGCCTGGTGAGCACATCATGTTTTAGTTATAAACATTTCTGTTTATTGAGTGTCGACATGACCTTTGTTTGCTAATGAACTTCTCTATGCTTTACTCGTTGAGGGTACCAACCACTAGTTTTTCCCAAACCCTTCTTGTATCTCATTGTTTCTTTTACATTCTGTATTGAGCTTACTTCTAAAATCGTTTGGTATATTTAGTTTGGTTTTCTTAACCAAGTTTGCTGATTTCTGAAACAAGAGATTGTCGAGGCGCCTTTTCTTTCTTGGCCTATGGAGATGCCAACAGTGCAATGGCTTTGGCCCATGGGACTTGTTGCTTCAACGGTGCAATGGCTTTTGGCCTATGGAGATGCCTGATTGAGTTGACATCAGACATGGTGTTGAGGTCATGACAGTGGTGGCAAAACTTCTTCAGCTGGTATGAATTCTAAATGGCACATACAATCAGAGTTTATATACACCGCTTGTGCATCTCAGGAAAAAAAGGGTACATTTAGTGGGTTTTATTTTAATCTTCTTGAATTTTTACTCCAAACCTACAAGCTTCTCGCTTATTTCCCACAATTTCTTTGCCTTCTCTGCATCACTTGCTTCCTTTGAGAGTTGATTCTCGAATGAGGATGAATTCTTGTTCCAGCTCCAATAAACGCCAGACTTTGAGAGGCTTGGGTCACTCACAACCTACACAATACACAGAGATGTCTTAACACGATACACAGATGTCTGAAAATGTCACGTATTTCAGGTATTCCTGACAGACCTGTGCTAGTCTTTCGCCTGCTTCCTCCTCGGATACATAACCTTTGGTGATGTACTTCTGGAAAGGTGGAAAAAGAAGGCGGAACAACGGGATGTGCTCTCTGAACAATCCCGTCGTAGCAATGCAACCTGGGTAGAGAGAAGCGAAAGTGACACCAGTCTCGTTGTGATAGCGTCTGTGGAACTCCTGCATTGTCAACATGTTGCAGACTTTGCTGTCTTTGTAGGCCTTGGCTCCATCAAAGTCTCCACCGTCTATCATTGAACTGCTCTGCCCATTCAACCCTGCAGCCAGACCCCTAAGGTCTCCGAGATTAGCCTTTGGCGGCACGTTACCTGCCAATGTATTGGTGTTCCCTGCGAGTCGAAGTATGATTGGCATCTCAGACAGCGATTTTTGCTTAATGCATTCCCGACCAAAGTCTTTTGCGTACCTGTTATGGATCCCACAATGATCAAGCGTTTTGTTTGATGATCAGATTGCTTCAGATCATCAAGCAACAATCTGGCCAAAAGAAAGTGCCCGAGATGGTTAGTCCCTACACTTAACTCAAATCCTTCGGCTGTAAAGGTAGGTTCTTTGGCAGTTGGCTGGTAAACCGCGGCATTGCAGACAAGCACGTCGAGTGGCCTTCCTGTCTGGCGGAAATTATTGACAAACTGCCTCACGCTCTCAAGGGAAGCCAGGTCCAGATGAATAACAGTGTAATCCTCTTTGGCCATACCGACTGATTTGGCCGCTTTCTCGGCTTTGAGGAAGTTCCGACATGCCATGATAACATGCCATTGCCCTGTGTCGGCTAAAGCCTTGGCCGTGGCCAGACCTAAACCGGAGGATGCACCAGTGACTACTACGGTGCCTTTCCTCAGAGTCTTCTTTTGATCTGGTGAGGCCTCGTTAGCTGGTGGTGTGGCAGTTGCTGTCTGCGCACGAACAGTTGTCAGAGACCGCAGTCTTGAGCTTCTCTGTGACCACCGAAACAGAAAGTTTTGGTTAGAGGGCATTTCCATGCCTTGAGAATCCATTCGTGTTCGTTACCTTGTTGATGAAGGAGGAGGAAATGTTATCGGCTCTCATTTGGTTTGAAACTGAGTAACCATTGAGACTTGTCTCCTTGAGAGAAGCATTCGATTTCCCCTGCGCATAAAATATATGCCCATCATCATCTCATCATCATCATCGTCATATGTAATCATCATCATCATTGAACTGACCTCTTTGTAGACTGAGATGGTAGATGGAAGAAGAGAGTAGGATGCGTGGAGAGCCATGCGCTAGAATCCTCAATCCTTATTATGTCTTCGAACTCTCCGACTTCAATTTCTGTCTTTTTTTTTATATGTCAGAGTTGAAGAGTTTGAGATAAGGTTGTCGTCGCCCATCTGTCTTTCCTTCAACCAATCAGAAATCGAGTTTTGGATTCTGTTTCCGATGTCTGTCCCTCCCTTGAGGGCCAATAAGAAGGCCTCACAGTTTTGGGCCTGTGAGTTGGGTTTTGAGCTTGTGTTTACACCACCTTTGTTAGCGTTTGGCGTTTGCGTCAACAGAATCCTGAACGGTCCATTATGGCGTTGGCAGGCGTCTCGAAGTGAGTTGAGGAGAGAAGATTAGTTAGTGGAAGAGAGAAGAAGGCGGGAACAAACGGTTAAGGGAATAAAGTATGAATGGCTTTGAAAGAGAGAGAAACAAAATTGCCTTTCACATCACACCTCTCTTCCTCTCCCCTTTCTGTTTCCAAATTTCCTAAAGAAACAACAAATCTCCAATGAACAATGCCACCATTGCTTTCCTCTTTCTAAATGGCACATACAAGCGGTGTATATAAACTCTGATTGTATGTGCCATTTAGAATTCATACCAGCTGAAGAAGTTTTGCCACCACTGTCATGACCTCAACACCATGTCTGATGCCCTTCCTTCCTCATCTTTTTCATCTTCTTCCTCCTTCTCATCCTCTACCTCTTTTGCATCCGCCACCGTCTCTCCCTCTCCCTTCCTTCATGCTGTAACACCAGGTGACATTCTTATTCAAACTACGAGTCACCCGAATTTAATCATACTTTCATGGGCTCAAGGGCTTAAATCCGTATCTGACAACATGGATAAATTTGAAATAATTGAGCATTATCGTCTATCTTAAGCATTAACAACAATTTGTTTCACGCATCTCAGTTCGTCTCAAAGACAAATTTTCTTTTGTATAAACCATCTTGTCTATTCGAATTTTTACCAATTCTTTCGGACCCTGTTTCAAATTTTGTTCGGTCATTGTGCAAAGCCAACACCTTTTAGTTTTCTCCTTGTGGAAATCTTGTGTTTTAAAGCAAGTAGTTGTCAAAGTTGTGTTCCTTTTGGGTCACAAAAAGCCCTTACAGAATAAAGTTTCAACCTTTACAAAAAAGAAGAAGATTGAAACCCTTTGATTGCGCGTTTACAAAGAAAGACAAAAAAAAGAATGATCGGTTTTTCAACTTAGCTTTTGTGTCTCACTTTGAAGTCACAATTATGCAATCAATTGAGAAAGAGAGATGGAAATGATGAAGGGTTTTGAATAACCGGAGAGCATGAGTGAATTGCAATCATGTTGTGTTTCACCTAAGTTGAAAAATTAAATACTCAAATTATGGTTACAGTCATAATTTATGTAATTATGTGTTATTCTCACTTGGGTAAGTAATTTTCATGCGGGTGATATCACTTTCTTGAACTCTGTTTCGGTGCTTGGATTCTTCATGAGACTCATGAAGCGTCCTTCAATGCTTTCCTCTCCACCATTCCATTTAATCTCCATATTCTTCGAAATTCAAAGACTTCGACCCACATTTTCATTAGAATTATCCTCATTCAGACATACGCAAATGCAAATGCTCACATATCGTGGCTTCTAGTCGTCGCAAAGCTGATTGATTTCGAAAATTGAATGCAGGTTAATGAGGATGAAGTCTAGAGTAGACGAAAGAAGAGCTGGAATGGACGAGTAGTTGCCTTCATGTGATATCTCAGTTGGCTAAATGTTTTAGTGAGTATAGATATATATATATATATATATATAAAATGATTCTCATATGTAACAAGAGTTCAAAGTTTATATGTCCATGTATGGCATTAACTCTTTTGATATATATGCATAGACTCGTCTTAGATTCAAACCGGCGGGTTGTAGCTACGTACTGCTATGGTTGGATCAAGAGCTTGGATAGGAGGGTTGTTCACACGCTCCAATAGACGCCAAGAGAAGTTCATCGACTACCACTTGTCAGATCTTCAGGTTAAAACATACGGTGGTCGATTTATTATAATGTTGTGCTGTCCTAAATAGATTATATAGATCTTTTGATCAAGGTTTTAGTTTGATATAGGTCAATATATGGCTAGGATATTCATTGGTAAAATGTTTACAGGAGCAAAGACTTCAAAAAATGCAAGATCGTCTGCTTGTGCCCTTTGACGAAACGCGGCTTGATCACCAGGTTCGAGTCATACATCTAATTCATATGTGATTCTGCATGAAAACGTTTTTGGGCGATTTGAATTAGTGTTTTATGAACGACAGGAAGCGTTAAGATCTCTGTGGCGTCTATCATTTCCGAACATCGCTCTCACGGGTTTGGTATCAGAGCAGTGGAAAGATATGGGATGGCAAGGCCCCAATCCTTCCACTGATTTCAGGTACTTAGTCTCTCTCTCTCTCTCTCTATCTATCTCTCTCTCTATAAATATATATATATATGATCACGAACAACTTGTCAAACCTTATGGGTTTCATGAATTTGCTCTTAACTAATATCATAGGGGTTGCGGGTTTGTTTCGCTGGAGAACTTGCTATTCTTGGCCAGAACTTACCCTGTAAGACAACTTGAAGAAGAAACCCTATTTACTCATACATATCAAAGGCTGTGTAATACTAAACTTATATATGTGAACGTGAAGGTAACTTTCCGAAGGCTTCTGTTCAAACAAAGAGGCGACCGCGCCAAGTGGGAGTATCCATTTGCTGTTGCCGGAATCAACATATCCTTCATGTTGATTCAGATGTTAGATTTACACTCAGTTTGTACGTATCGAGCCCACCAAGATCATATATATACATATACATTTATTATATCTAAGGATGTTTTCCATTGAAGCTGATGGATCATTTTCCCTTTGTATTCTTCAGCTAAACCCAAGTGTGTTCCAGGGATGAACTTCCTCAAACTCTTAGAAGGTATGCTAACTTATATAATACATTATTTGTTCCCATTATATGTTCGAGTTTCTGTCTCACAAAGTGAATACGAAAATATATGGCAGAAGACGAGCAGGCCTTCGATGTATTATACTGTATAGCTTTCGCGATGATGGACGCTCAGTGGCTTGCAATGCACGCTTCCTACATGGAATTCAACGTAATGCGCATTTTCTATTGCTGTAATAATCCCATCTAACGTTAAACTCTATTCGATCGGGGTGCCTGATGAATTGAACATATATATATATATATAAATGTATATGGGTGTGTATTTGTTGAACAGGATGTGTTGCAGGCGACACGGAACCAGTTAGAGAGAGAACTTTCGTTGGAAGATATTCATCGGATACAAGATCTGCCTGCTTATAATATCTTGTTTCAGTAGATTTTGCTTCTCTGTTTAGTTCTTCTCCAACATCTATGGAACTTAACTGTGACATTGTACCTAGAAAGGTAACCGAAAGAAATCGAAGCAAATCTTCGAACTTGATGTGTCACATCAACTCACATAATGTGGTGTCCTCTCCGCGTCTGAGCCATTCATTGCTGATCTGTTAGTTCAAGAGAAAGACTCACCACATATATTATTTTGTTCATCCTTGGGATTTAAGAGAAAGACTCACCACATATATTATTTTGTTCATCCTTGGGATTTAAGAGGTATCATTTAGTCCACACGATCGGTTGGATCCGTTTTCGACCACTTGTATTTGATTGTTGGTGATGAAACGGTACATGGTACATCTGTTCAAATGTTCCGAACGCTCCTCCTCGAAACTTTACATCTGAAGGCAATATTGTGTCTTTTAACTTGCACTCGAAGCTATTGACAGATCATTCGGAAACACTAAAAATTTCGAGAAATCTATCAAGATACTCAATTCACACCGAAAAATTCGTTTATCCTTTAAAATTATGAAGAATTCAGAAAACATAATAGAACGGAAATTTTTATCTGAGAACACTACAAAAACAGACATCGATCATCCATATAATCTAGTATTTTTAGTTGTAATTTTTCAATTCAATATTGTTTAATATTCGTTTATAAATTATATATAAGAACTCATTAATTCTAACAAAAATATATAAAAAATATAAAGATACTCAATTCACAGTAAAATCATTCTCATATATCTTCCTAAAATGAAATTATGGTGATTAACTATTTTGGTTGATCCAATAGATGGGCTTCATTTTGCATTGAACGGTGTGAAAATAATTGGGCCAACACATACTTATTCCTTTAATATTCATTACGAGTAGTTTGTATCATCCTACATTAGTTATTTATTTATTTTAATATAAATTCATTAATCTAAACTGAATTTCTATACGATAATATTAATAAATAAACCCATTGTTCAACATAAAATGTCATTTTAAGATTCCATCGAGACTAAAAAAATCCACAAATCAATGAAAATTTTGGCAATATTATAAAATCAAGAATTTTTGTAAAATAATGTACATGATGAAGGAATCCGATTAAACTAGATCCAGATTCCAAAATCCTAAAATTCTATTGTGAATTATATCGAGATTTGAGAAAATAGAAACAGAAGATCGAAAGAAATATCTGAATTCAAGGTATATTTGATGCAGCAGAATATATTTTCTGGCTCTACGTGCTAAACCGAAAAACTTGATACTGATGGGATGTATCGGAAAAACTTGAGATTCTCTGAAATTTTCTGTAAACTAACGTGATAATAATGAAATCACTATTCCAGAAACCAAATGAATGTCATTATATAGGCACATGAACCAAAGACCATAAACCGACTGATAACCAGTTAATTATAGTTTTCAATTGTATCATTTAATTTCGCTCATCATAAAATATAAACTATACTACCAAAGGCCTCTATACATATAATCATCCACATTCAATTCAATACCAAAGTCCAATCAATTAAACTTAAATCCGATCACATTTAATTTGGAGTAAATTGAATGACAACACTTATTCCAAAATTATTCCCATATATGTCCACAAAAATAAAATTAAACCAAAAATCTTATAATCTTTCACTTGGACCATATATATGACCACAAAACCATGGAATAACCTTAAGAGCGCTCATCAATTGTTGCCATCAAACCAGTATTGATACCAATCTCGTCCATCGACCATATCAACGTTGAACTAAAGAGATTTAACCATAATATCAATGTAGTTAGACTCACATTTGATTACTAACATAATATAGAATAATGACATAGATGTGATGTGGATGCATAGCATGGAGATTACATGTGAAGTGATTGATACGTGTTTATCTCCAACTGGTCCTATCTTATATAAATCAACTTAAACCGAATGATACAGAGTGAATATTGTAAGTTTAAAACTCAATAGTTCTGGAACATAATACTCAAACAAAATAAGCATACATCATCATAATCCAAGAGCAAACAAGAATATATACAATACTCCCACTAAACCATGATATTATCATAAAGGACAATACCCATACGAGCAACATGCTCCTGAAAGACTTTAGGTATAAAACCTTAGTCAGCGGATCCACAATCATGGAGTCTATACCTATATGCTCTATTGATATTATCCTACAAGATACTTAATATCGATGTACTTTGACTTCGTATTACTCTTGTTATTGTTCGAGTACAATACCGTGGAACGATTGTCACAATAAATCTTTAGCGGTTTATCCACACCAATCATAATGTGGAACCCGGTGATAAGATTCTGCAACCATAAAGCCTGATTGGATGCCTCGTAGCATGCCACATATATATTTTGTCTCCATTGTTAACGATGCCACGAGTTTTTACTTATCACTACGTCAAGAAATAACCCCACCAGCGAAGAGAGTTATATAGCTTGAAGTGGATCGAAAACTATCGAGACACCCAACATAATTCGAGTGTGAATAACCAGTGATCTTGAGCTGGTTTGATAGTCTATACATGAGTATATGATCTTTTGTTTTCTAAATGTACCGCATCACTTGTTTAGAAGATTTCCAATGATCAATCCCGGGGTTACTTAAGTATCTTCCCAAAACGCCAACAATGTATGCAGAATCTGGTCGTGTGCAAACATGTGCATACATTAGACTCCCTACAGCCAAAGCATAAGGAATCTTTCTCATTTCCTGAATCTCCAGTTCAGTCTGTGGACACTATCTAAGACCGAATTTATCACCCTTAGAAATAGGGGTATATATACTTTTACATCCTTTTACGCCAAATCGCTCTAGAACCTTATCAATGTAACTCTTTTGTGATAAACCTAATATACACCAAGAGCGATCTCGGTGTATTTTTATACCCAATAAAAAAGAGGCATCACCAAGATCTTTCATCTCAAATTACTCCGAAAGAAAACTATTAGTGTCGCACATAAAGCTCACATCGTTACTAGCAATAGGGATATCATCAACGTAAAGGATTATCAATATAAAGTTTCTCCCACTGATCTTATGGTATACACAATCCTCTACCCGATTCACCTCAAAACCATATGAGACGATTACACGATGAAATTTACGATCCATTGACGAGACGCTTGCTTTAAACCATAGATGGATTTCCTTAATTTGCAAAACATTTTATTTGGATCTCCGACCACATATCTGGTTGCACCATATAAATAGTTTCCTCAATGTCACCATTGAGAAAAGATATTTTAACATCCATCTGATGCAAATCTATATCATAATGAGCTGTTAGTGCCATCAATATCTTTCGATGAAACTGGAGAGAAAATCTATTTGTAATATATGCCTTCCTTTTGAGTAAATCCTTTGGTGACTAGACGTGCTTTATACCTTTCCACATTGCCTTGTGAATCCCGTTTGGTTTTAAATATCCATTTACAACCAACGGGTTCCACACCTTCAAGCAAAAGTACAAGTTCCCAAATGCCATTGTTATCTATAGATTTAATCTCTTCCTTCATGGCATCAATCCACTTTTGAGAGTTAACACTTTGAATGGCTTGACGAACGTTAACTAGATCATCTTCCGTCGATCCAATGTCATCCTTATGTTCTTGAAGATATACTATATAGTCATCCGGAAAAGCACATCTCCTTTCTCGAGTGGATCTACATGGCACAATTTCCTGCTGTAACTGTTCTTGAGGTTCATGAACTTGTTCCTCATGGATTTCATGAATGACATTTGGAGTATCTTGATTTGTAGCTCGAGCAACATAATCCGAATCATTGCGAGCCACAATAGTCGGAATAGAAACCATCTTTTATGAATCAAAAGTTTCATCCTTATCCTCTCCAAAACAAAAATTCATTATCCTTTTTCCCAGGTTCAATATCCTTAAATAACGTCGCTACTCCCATCCCAAAGATTATCTTTTTCGTGGAATCATAAAACTTATACCCCTTAGATCATTCCGAGTATCCAATAAAGTAACAACTCATAGTTTTGGAATCTATTTTTCTTTCATCGAGTCGATAAGATCGAGCCTTGGCTGGACATCCCCAAATGTGAAAATGCCTTAAGTTAGGACGTTTACCCGTCCATAACTCATAAGGCGTCCTAATTGTTGCTTTAGTTGGTACACCCCACAGGGATTTTGGGAGGGTAGAGAACGATATTATACTTCTCACCATTTCTTGAAATGTACGGTTTCATCTCTTCATAATACCATTCATGCTATGTGTACTCGGTATTATTTATTAGGGAACGATTCAGCACTCCTCGAGGTACTTGGCATATGGCCCTAGACGTTGTTCACCTGTCATTTCTACTGTATTATTCACCATCACGATCAGAATGAACGACCTTAACGCGTTTATTAAGTTGAAGTTCAACCACAGCCTTAAACACTTTGAAAACATCCAAAACCTCCGACTTCTCATAAATTAGATAAAGATAACCATATCAATTGTAATCATCTATGAATGATACAAAGTAATGTTGACCATTCCAAGAAGCCATAGGAAATGATCCACATATATCCGTATATATCAATTTCAAAGTCTCTGAAGTTTGATATGAACCTTTACCTACTTTGTTTGTCTGTTTCCCCTTGATACAATTGACACAATGGCCAAAATCTGAAAAATCAAGAGTTTCAATAATTTCGTCTGATATTAAATATTCCATTCTTGGTTTCGAGATATGGCCTAATCATTTATGCCATAAAACAACAGAATTTTCATCCATCAATTTATGCTTCGTGCCTCATGAACCAACCTACATGATTCCATTATATGAAGGAATGATATCGAGCATATAAAGATTATACAAAACAAATAAAGAACCAGTTCCAATCATGACTGAATGAAATGAGAGGGTAAACTTAAGATCTCCAAATGAACAACAAAATCTCAATTTATCCAAAACAGAAACCGAAATTAAGTTTCGTGTAAAAGACAGTACAATAGATGTATCTTTCATCAAAAGTCTAAATTGCCCGATAGCTTCCACTTCCACCCTTTTACCTGTCAACTACATAGATGTATCTTTCAACATCAATCAGTTTTCCATAATAGAGGCAACCCTGCATAGAAATACTTATATGAGTTATTGCACCTGAATCAACCCACCACGTATTACTAGGCATTGAAGCTAAATTAACCTCAAAATAAACCAAAGTGAGATTCAAACCTTTATTTGCACATCAAGTATGATACTTCGTGTAAGATTTCTTCGTATGACCAGTCTTGTGACAAAAGAAATATTTTTTAACCTTAACGTGATCTGTAATTTGTTTCTTTTGCACATGAATTGATCCTGAATCAGTGGTTTTATAACCTTTCTTTCTTTTCTCGATCTTGCCCCTTGAGGTGGTGGCTTCAAAAGCACTATATGTTTTTTCATGCCTCAATCTCTGTTGATTTTGCACATAGTGGGAAATGAGCTCTTTAAGAGTAAGGGTGGGCGTTTCGGGTTTCGGGATGGGTTCCTCGGGTTCTAAAAAATTGAACCCAAAAAAATCCATTTGGTTTTCGGGAGAGGTTCCTCGGGTTTCGGGTTGGGTTCGAGTTGATCGACTTTTGAAACATTGAACCCAGAAAAACCCGAATTGTATTTGGGTTCTTTCAGGTTCTCGGGTTCTTCGGGTTTTTTGGGTTATTTAAGTACGGGTAATTCGGATTTTAAATGGGAAATTCGGGTTTTAAACGGGTAATTTGGGTTTAAATGGGTAATTCGGGTTTAAACGGGTAATTCAGATTCCAAATTTAACATACAAAAAATTAGGTTAGAAGGGTTAGGGTTTTTTTTGTTCTTCGGGTTCCTCGGGTTCTCCCGAACCCAATCCGGACCGACCCGAACCCATTTGGGTTTTAAATTTTGAACCCATATGGGTTTTCTACAAAACTCGTTTATCTCACGGGTCGGGTTCTTCGGGTTGGGTCGGTCCGAGTAACCCGAAACGCCCAACCCTATTTAAGAGTTCATTTATCCCTCTGACAGTTATAGCTCACCTTAAAATGACTGTAATGTGCAGGGAGAGAGTCCAAAATGTAACATACTATGATGTCTTCCGACAATCCATGTTCAAGTGCCCTTAACTTAGAGGCATTATTAGACATTTTCATAATGTACTCCCGAATACTCTTGTTTCCCTTATACCTCATGGAGATAACTTCTGCTAAATGTGTGATTGTTTCCGCTTTGTCATTTTTGGCAAAGCATTTCTCCAAAACATCGAGATATTCGTTAGCCAATGTCATCTCATCAAGCACAGAGCCCCTAAAAACCGGAGGAATGGAATGGTTATCATTAAACACATGCGGTTTGAGGTTTTCTAGCGTTTGAGTTTGTTACGATCCTCAACGGAACTTGAATACCTAATTGTTGGACGAACCAACTAATCGCAATGTCATGACCCATCAACGCAAGCACGATCAGTAAATGCTCCTTCCATTCAGCAAAGTTTGACCCATTCAACGTAGGGATCGAACTAATGTTGGCGGAGATACTTGATGATGATTGCACAACTGTAAACAAAAGATAGCTCTCTGTTAGACTTCCGTTCAATAAAACCTTAATTGAATGACAACACAAGATTTAATCCCATCACAAAGCATATGTGCAACATCAAAATTAGTCTTTGGACATTAATTTCAACTTGCAATAGATGACTCAATGCATTAATCAGTTAGTGTAAATTAAACATTTCATGTAATGGTTAACCTTTGGGCATACCACATTTATTTCATACCAAAAATATAAACTAATCATCAATGCATAATTCTGCCAAACCGTGAATAACCTTTGGGTTTATCAAAATTCGCATGAATTATATTATGTTACCTTCTTAACGTAATTGCAATAATTAATTTTCTCAAGATTGCCCACTTTTATAGGATGTTGAGAACTTTAATTAAATTGCATACATTGATCAAAGGATATATCAATAACCATCATAATTCAGCGAATAACCTTAATTCAATAACAATGATTTAACCATAAAATTACATGATCTGAATGTGTAATTAATCATAGTAAATAAATTCACCGAAATTATGATACAATATGCATATATATAAAATCTTTTCAACTCTAATCCAAATGAATTGCACAAATTAATTGGAATATAAACTCATCCTTATGGATATAAATCTACGGATTCGATTCCAAATTTTACCGAATTATTCCCACAAAATAGAGAATAACAACAACCGCGCTCTTGAATTACCGAATAGAATCGTTGGACGATTTGGCAGAGCGTACCTGATAACACGTAGTGTGTATCACTTTTAGGCTAGATATTTACATCATTTTCGCATAGATTTCATAGCACGAGTTGTAATATCCGATACGATTGTTCTTTATATACGCCATTTTTGTTGGTTTTTCAGGTTTTAAGGCGACAAGGCCTAAACGAGCGTTAAAATGAAAATTCCTGGATTAAACCACACATATTGAAGATACAAATCATTCAGAGCCAAATTCAAGCCACAAAACTTAATGGAACACCCGAGCGAGCGGAAGGAGCAAAAGCATGGAATGAAGAGTGCCCGCTCGGGCACTGAGGCTACCCACTCGGGCAAAAGCTACGGGGATAATTACAACATTTTACACGACCCGGGCACAAGGTTAACATGGTCGGGTGACCATGCCCGCTCGGGCTGCAATCAAGCCTGAAAATCCTCGAGAGTTAACACGACTCGGGCTGATTGACCACGCGGTCGGGTAACGATGCCCGCTCGGGCTGGACAATGTACACGATCAGGGTTCCTTCTACCCGACCGGGTGAAATGTATGCCCGCGCGGGCTGCCTTTCTCGCAACAACCTATTTTTAGAGTTTGAACGAGCAAAAGAAAGAGGGAATCAGTTCCAGACACGAGAGGGCGACGGCTAGGGCAAGGAAAGGCTTGGAATTCATCAGGAAAGGCTTAGAAGAAGCTAGAAAATGAGAGAACCATCAATCCGGACATCGGTAACACGATAGGAAAGATCGAGGCATCGTATTTCCTAGGTTTTATCATGTTTAGGGTTGTGTTATCTTCATTGATAGTAAATTCCATGAGTGAGTAGATTCCTATCTATGGGCTAGGGATATCGGTTTTGTAATGGATGTACATATTATGCGGTAATGCTTAGATCTATCAAACTTTTCTTGATATTCGATTCTATAATCAACATCGTAAACGTTCATACTAGTGTTGCCCGCTCAGTAACTTAGGAATTCGTGTTTTGCTGGAAGGTTAAAATATGAATCTGGAACTGTTGATTGTAGGTTAAGTTTGATTAATGAGAATCTAACCGGACGTTTAATCGGCTTAGGAATTAGGATTACGCGCATAACGCTACCGTAGTTACAAGTTAATCGCTGCTGGAAGGTAGGATTGCACGTAATTATGGTTAGGAGGTTTAGGCTCGACAGAATCACTCCTCACTTTAGAGCATGAATTCCCCGTTGTCAAGATAGTTCGTTAGGTTTATGATCCTTCGTTGTTACATCCTTGTGATTCTCGGTATCCCGAAGCCCGTAGTATTCTTAATTGTCAAGTCTTCCGTATCTTTCTGTCGCTGTCATCACTCACCTTAGAGTTTTTAGAGATTTACATCACGTCATCATATATTTCATCTCGTCTTAGTTTAGTCACATTCTTAGAATAGGTGGCATTAGTCCCTAGAGTTCGACCCTGGTACTACGCGAACCGTATACTTGCGGTAGAGTGGTCTAGGAAATATTATTGTTTGAATCTCCAATCATCAGTACCCTTACCATTGCATATGAGGACATTAGGCTGCAACCTTTTTTCGTATTGAATTGGGTCGAGTCGTTTTTTAAAAACCTAATGGGCCGAACAAAAAAATCACTGTATCGGGCCTTAGGTTTAATTAAAATGGACCATAATTCATAATTTAATGGCCTCGACCATAAAGCCTATACAAATAGAATTTTTTTTAAAATTACCCAGTCGCCCTTGTTCAATGATTGATTTAAAAAAAACTCATCTCTTCCCCGAGAGAGTTTCTCAGACTCTCAACTTAAAATTTCCTCAAAATTGCTTAAGTTAGCAATAATCAAATCCAAATCTAACATAAACACAATAGATCGACTCTGATACCATTTGAAGAAATCCGATTTAACTAGATTCAGATTTCAAAACCCCAAAACTCTATTGTGAATTATATCAAGATTTGAGAAAATAAAAATAGAAGATCAAAAGAAATACCTGAACTCATGGTATACTTGATGCAGCGGAATAGATCTTTTGGCTCTTCGTGCAAAATCGAAAAACTTGATACTAATAGGATGTATCAAGAAAAACTGAGATTCTCTGAAATGTTTTGTAAACTAACGTGATAATAATGACATCACTATTCCAAAAATCAAATAAATCTCATTATATAGGCATGTGAACCAGGAACCATAAACCGACAGATAACCGATTAATTTTGATTTTCAATTGTATCATTTAATTTCACCCATCATGAAATATAAACGATACTACCAAAGGTCTTTATGCATATAATCTTTCCCATTCAATTCAATAATAAAGTCCAATCAATTAAATCTAAATCCGATTACTTTAATTTGGACTAAACCGGATGACAACACTTATTCCAAAAATATTCACATATATCAGTCCAAAAAATAAGATTAAACCAAAAATCTTATACAATACTGTATTAATGTAAATAATATATATAGGAAAAATTCTGTACTAATGTAAATAATTTATGGTTTATTAGAAAGATCTTCCAAAATTGTACATTATTAATATAGTAATGATGATTATTTGATGGAATCAACGTTGGAATTGGCAATTGGAAAAGAAGAAGATGAAGAGAAAATGGATAATGTTGGTGTTGGTGTTGGTGAAAGATGACAAATGGTGTTGTAATGATAAGTGGGAGATTACCAAAGTGGGATAGTGAGTTCATGTCCCAGACTTTGACTTTTGTTTACTCTACCCCAATCCCTCTTTCTTTCCTATTTTTTCATTTTTGTCAAAAAATAATATTCTGAAATATATATATATATATATATTATATAAAAAAATTTAATCAATTTCTTTATAGTGGTTAATTGAATAAAATGATATTATAATATCAAAATTCGATTAATTCGAATTAAAAATATCATAGATTTTAAATTATAATTTTGTTTACTATAAATCAATAATAATCATAATTTGGAATGACAATGTTAAAAGATTATGGTATTGAATATATAAATTATATAAATCAATATATTTATAAATCTGGTAACATTTAATATTCTTTATCATTAATAAATTGATAAATTTATGCTGAAAATATAGTTAGTGGATTAGTGGTTGATATTATAATTAACTTTACAATTTTTTTGGAATACTACGTGAACGATTAGATGCCTGACAACACAGTCTTTGGTCCAAAAAAATGAAAAAAAAAATTTTGATTTCTATTATTTGGGAAATGCGAATAAGAATATATGAATGACACGAGAATATTCAACCCCGACCGGACATGATTCGTAACAAAGTAAATATAAGGTTGTCTTATATCACTCGCTCCATTTAATTTTATTGAGAGATTAATTTTGGTGGTCGAGAAAAAATAAAATACCTTAAATTTCAACTCTGAAATAAATTCCACAACATTTTATTTAATTTTTTCCCAAAGATTTGACTTTTGTTCTGAAATAAATAAATAGGATAATTTAATAGAACCCTCCAAAATGGTCCACTTACTTTTCAAACAGATAATAATTGCAATCAGAAACCCATTAGAGAGAGCAATTAAGGTTTAAGGATTAACATGAACACGATTTTTTGTTGTTGTTGAATGTTATTAATTTAAATTGTGAAATGTATAAACCTTTAAATCATTAAAGCATTATTAACGTTGTTACTAAAACGATGATTAATATAATTATAATTACTATTAGATCGTTAGCGATAACCATCATCAGTGCATGTTCCTCTCCATCATGTTATACATACAAACATCATTATTACTCCACATCTCCACGAGTAAGACTCAAAACGCTACTCTCTAACCAAAACGCTTGATGACTCAGGGCGCGTTCAGAATCCGTAGCGATTAACCAGTGGCCACACCCACACAGACAAAAAAGCTTAAAACGCCAAACAAACGCGGTATCCATAGTGATATCGCGGTGGGGAAAAGGTGATCGCAAGTTGAGGGGGTGGAAGATGGTTAGCCACGACGAGACATCCCAGAGAAGTAGTTGAAGTCATGGTGCTGGACCCTTAGCTGCTTTAGCCATGAATCGGCCACACTTAAAAGGGACACCACTCTTTCTTGGTCGCGTCCCTGGTCATCCTCCGAGAGCCAGACATTGCCTTGCATCTTGTAAGTGGCTAACCCGAAAGGTAATAGTGATATTTCATCGCTTTCCTTTAGCATCTTATCCATGTCCTCCCCCTTTTCCTCTGGTTCCATATCTGTAAGATCAACCATTAGTAAAACAAGAATCGCGTACCGTAAAAAAAGGCGTTATAAATGGATCACTAAGCCTCTTGTGGAATCAATGTGGTACCTTGGAAAGAAGAGGATAAGGTGTGATAAGTGAGAAAACATGTGGATAAGTCTTTGATGGTTCTTCCCATTGGTATATGGTAGATCGGATACCACGCTACTGACATCCAACTAGCGGGTGAAAGATCTACGCTTCTCAGCGACATTAAACCCGGGAATCTTTGAGCCAATTCGTTTATCTGAAACCAAAGAGGAGAAACCCGTTTGCGGATAAGTAATCAATTGATTCTACAATACGAAAACAATGTTTTGCATAATGGATTAAAGCATTAGATCTAATTGAAGGGTAATGGTGACCTTATCCATGAGAGGAACTCGGGCATAAGGAGCTGATCTCTCAAAGTATTGAAGATAAAGGTAACCCAAACGATCATTTGGATGCAAGGGCGTATCATGCTCGAATCCTTCGTCAGAGGCGCTCCCGTCCAATCCCCATAATTTATCGCTCTCGCTCTCTTCGCTACACGAGTCACTGTATGGATCCCTCGCCTCACATTCCCCCGCTTCAGACTCATCCCTAATCAACCATAAACAATACAATTTCAATCTCAACAAGTACCACATGCTTGATTAAGACTAAAATGTAGAGCTCGATCAAGCATTGGTTATACAAAAACTTTGCATTCCATCTACAATACCCCGACTAAGGTTCACCTAAATCAATAAAAAGTTTCGGTTAAAAGAAAAAACTAGAGAAAAAGATTGATTCCAACAATCTGAAAATCCCTCGGAAGATATCTTGATACGAAAAAAGGTTCACAGAAATCATTGTAAAGCTATGCTACTTTTAATCTAAAAACTGTGGGGATTGACAAAGCAGAAGCTTTTATGGCCTCATGATGCATCGATCCTTCAGAAACTCAGAGACAAATTATGAAATTTAACGACAAAAAGAGAAAAGATGACTGACCTCAAACGGATCAAGGAAGAACGAGAAGTGAAAATCTGGATGGCGGAGAGATAAGGAACGTAGTATTGAACCAAAGATTCGCCATTGGTCAAACGAATGGGAACGCCTGCGCCATAAGCGCTCCATTCATCATAACAGTCCCAAAGATCACTCAATCTGAAAAACTCAACCTTTTCTCTCTCCCATGGATGCCAAATTCGGTTCAGGTTTCTAATCTCCGCCTGCAATTCATAACCCGCCGCTCAATACATTTCTTATGTACCCATACCCACAGGTGCTAATCACATGATTAACATCGATAAAGTAATACGACATATCAAAGGAAGAGAGGGGCATTTCAAACCTTGGGGAGAGATTGTGATTGCACCACGGGCGTTGTGCAATTGAGGAACCGGTCAAGGTTTGATTTTTTGGCTGACCCTTTGTCAGACACCATGATTCTAACACAGGGAGGGAGGGAGGGGGAGAGAGAGAGAGAGAGAGATATGTTCTTCCAGGAAGAGCCCAGAAACAGAAACGCGGAGAGAAGGAGAGAGAGAGGGAGGGAGAGATATTTGGGGCTTTTAGAGAGAGACACGCAAGCGAGTGTCTGAGCTTTGACGTTAGGACAGCTGAATTTAAGGGAAACAGAAAAGAGGACCAAAAATAAAAAAGAACCGAAATCTCCTCAGTTACTTGCTGAAGAAAGAAAAGCCTTTTCTATGGCGAGAGCCGATTTCCCGGTTTTGTTTTTTTCTACGACAAAGAAAAAAGAGAGAGAGAGAAGAAACCAGAAACCCCAAATGTCTGAAACAACATATATCCGACACGACACCGAATAAACACAAAATCACGATCGATAAATCGTTTCACTAATGCTTATGTCTTGCTTCCTTTTTTCAGAATCTATCAAATTGAAGCCACCCGTCGAGATCTATGATCATCAAACCAAAACCAGGAGAGGGGAAAACTGGTTAAAGGCGAGAAAATGAAGAATAGTATGAGAAAGAGCCGAGAAAATCTAGTCCCCCAGATAAAAATCAACCGTTCATTTCATGTTTCGATCACTACCCAATAGCTACTTGAGAAAAGAGAGAAGACTTTAACGAGTTCCGTCTACTTTCCGACGACAGTCCCGTGGAGGGAGACGGAGAAGGGACAAAATTTTGCAGGAAAATCCAAACTTTCAAGGAAAATTCTCGGGAAGGAAAAGAAAAAGTGAAAGAGGCCCGATTACGATGAAGGGGAAAACTATTTATAGCTCATAAAATCGCTCTTTCTCTCTTATTTTCAAATGAATTCTTGATTTCTCTATATTTTTTCCTCGGTTATACTGATCTATTTCTGGGTGTGGATTTATTCAGATGGCCATCGTGATGAAATAAAGAATAAGTAAATCCAGAAGGCAAAAAAAAAGACAAATTGACCTAAACATATGACATTTTATTAATTATAAAAAATCCGATTGTCAGTGTATAATAATAATACTAGATCTCTGACAAATTAATACCGTATAATATGTATGTATATATATATAACTTTTTTCTTTAAAAAATCCAAATAAATTTTTACATCAGGAAACAAATCTATGCGAAAGAAAAAAGAATTCGTGGTTTTTCTTAAAAAATAGAACAGAAAAAAATTAAAAGCGAGTCACGACCGTGAACAATCACATAATCGGATGAGTTTGTGTGTGTGAGAGAGAGAAAGAAAAATGAAGATTTTTTTTCAATTATGGAAATTAAATGTTATTTACAAATTGGAAAAAAAGATAATACATAAATACCAAATCTATGAAAACTAAACGGAATCATTTGTATAAGAAATTTGAAATATCCCATTCGAACAATTCATTTGTCATAAAAATATATAAGATTATTCTCTGTCATTTTGCTTTTAACTTTTACAAATAAAAGAGAATTTTTATATGATTTTGTTTGGCCTTCATAAAAACACTACTAAAGAAATTATAAGAATTTAAAGGGTCTAGAAAAAAAAACATTTATATTTAAAATTTAAAATTTAAAGTTTATTATGTTTCATTAATATGTTTTTATAAATGATGGTTCTAATATGGGATATGAAAGACATATGTATCTTTAGTTCATTAATTAAATTATTGATCAAATAATTATGTTATATATATATATATATTCCTAAAAGAGTTTCATACATTTTACCAACTATTATATATCTTTTTATCCAAATTTCAAGATTAAAAATAAAATAAAAATAAAATTTATTTTACATCATTATTTTCATATAAATTAATAATTTTAATAAAATAAATAAAATTTAAAATATAAAAAAACTGAAAAACAAGTAATAATCAAATAATATGACCGATTTTCCTCGTCCCACAACGGATGGTCCTCACGTGGAAATGTTTTATCCGTTAGCTCCCCACCAATCTCCTTTGTTCTTTAATTAGCCTCATTAGTTTCCAATTGAAATTAAGTTTTAACATTCTAGTACATCTATTTAAAAAAATATTTTTTTTATTATTACTATCACAACATTATTTTATTTAGATAAGAAAACGTTATTCTCACCTCCATTGCATGTCACAGCGATAATCAGGGATAAATGTTTATTACCGAATTATTCGAAAGAAGAAAAAAGTACGCATTCGATGATTAAATGATAATGTTAAATATTTTTAATAATTTTACATTTTAGTTAGGCTAATTTAAGGACTAAAACTGCTAGCTATTATGATCAGGAAATATTTAGATTTACTAAATGTGATTCTCTGATAACGTTCGTATATCCTATTATGTTAGTAAATACATATTTATAGGATTAGCGGTAGTCCTTATCCTTAAGCAAAACACACGCGTGTCTCGTGGTTCTATTTTTTGTTTTCCTTTTTTTTGAAGGTCCATTTAATATTGAGATATATATAGATCTTAAAAATCTACAAGTTCAAAATTAATACATATTATTAAGTTTAAGATGTTACATTTGCTAAATAAATTTTTTTTCTAACAATTTTTTGAACTTTTGTAAAATGCATTTTCAGAATATGAGACTTTGATTTCAAATTAAATTTGATAAAATTAATTTCATTTTTGCAATTTTTTTAATTATTATTATTATTATTATAAGATAAATTTTTATAATTTTATCGATATATCATAATGTCAAATAAAACATTTGAAACAAAAAATTAGTCTTCATGCATTATTATTGCGATGAGTTGTAGAGAACCGAACCAAGAAAACTCGAAAAAACCGACTGGTTCGAATCAGAAAAAAGGAATCCTAAATATCAGTTTTAAACCAAAATTGAAGAAGGCATCAATGCACATTAACAGGGAGAATGATATTTCGATAGATTAGGACTCTTTTTTTTACTTTGTTGAATCAGACTTTGTTTCCTTGCTTTAAGGATTAAGTTGCTGACCCATTTCTTTTCCTGGTCTTGTATAAAAATAAAGGAATAGAATGAGAATAACAGAGTATTTTTTCTGCAAAACAAACACTTTGCCACTTAACTCTTGATCGGGACCATCATTGGTATCAAAGCATGTTTTTTTTTTTATTTCATTGTCATCTTTGATTTGGACCACAATACAACGAGGTGTCAAGATGTCAAATAAGAATCCCATCGAGTTGTTGAGAAAGGTCTCGGACATGTACAAGATGAACTCTCTCAAATGAAAGACGCCATGACCGAGAAACTTCAATTGCTGGAAACATCACTCAATCTGGTTAACGAGTCGTTATCGGGCGACAAGGCAAACGAATGGTTCCAAGCACTGATGAAAACTTACGAAGAGGATGAAACATACCTCACTTGAAAACGTTTATCGAAGAGTTATGGGCGCACTTTGGACCCCCGGAATGCGAAAACTCTGACGGAACTCTCTCAAAAATCCGACAGATAAGAAGCTTACGAGAGTATCCACAGGAGTTTGAGCGACTCCAAAACAAGGTGCAAGGGTGGACTCAAAAGGTGTTGATGGGAACTTATATTAGAGGACTACATACCGCTATTGCAGATGGAATCCACATGTTTTGACCCAACGCCCTCAAGGAAACCATTATGTTGGCTAGAATGCGCGACGACCTCCTCAGTAGAAAGAAAAGAAGTTCTTCAAACAGCTTGGTTATAACGCAATAATATAACCCACAGAACACAGGTTTAACCCCAAGATGACTAACCTGAACGAGGTTAAGAAGAAACACAATCTCAAGTTATATTTCAACTGCGACGAAAGGTATGCCCTCGGTCATAGATGTGCTAAACCACAATTGTTGCTCATGGACGGAGAAGAAAATGATGATGATGCAAACAGAGAAGGGAAACAAATGAACCCGAGATTTCCTGATAACCCTCGTTGGGTGGGAGATTCCATTAACCATGCGAATTGAAGTTTGGATTGGAAAGTGACGACTCGTAGCTCTCATTGATAGTGGATCTACACACAACTTCATAAGTGATAAAATCACAAACTCCCTAAATCTTATCGTCTTCCCAACTACTCCTTTCTCGGTCCATGTTGCAGATGAAACGCCATTAAAGTTTCAAGGCCATTATGATCAGATTCTGCTATCATTACATGAAATCAGTTTCTTGGTTACACTCTATGCTTTGCCATTTTCGGGACTCGATGTCATTTTGGAAATATACAGTGGCTAAAGGAGTTAGGGCCAACTGTGTGTGATTAGCGAGCACGAACAATGTTGTTCAAATGGAGAAATGAATAATACACAATTCGAGGCTTATCAAGCAAGACAATCACAACTTTGCATCCATCCGAAGTTACAAAATCGCTCGCCATGGCCATTCTCTGTTCCCTCTCTACATTAATGATGAACGAAACTCCTTGACCCCAATTTCGGAGGAGATGAGAAGCGTCATTGACGAGTTCGCTGATATATTTGGTGAACCCACACAACTACCTCCAAAACATAAGATCGAACACCACATTATACTCAAAGAAGGAACATATCAGATGAACGTATGACCTTACAAGTATTTACAGCTACAAAAACATGAGATCGAAAGGCAAGTTCAGGCAATGTTACAATCTGGGTTTATACGAAGCAACTCCAACCATTTTCATCCCTTGTGTTATTCGTCAAGAAGAAAGATGACTCTTTGAGATTTTGCACAGATTATTGAGCACTCAATTTTGTGACAATCAAAGACCGATTTCTGATTCCCACAGTCAAAGACATTTCGAACGAGTTACACGGAGCAAGCTATTTCACTAGCTTAACCTCACTGTAGGTTACCATCAGGTTTGAGTTCACCCACGTTACATCCACAAGACTGCATTTCAGACTCATAACGGGTACTACGAATATTTGGTAATGCCTATCGGGTTATGCAATGCTCCTTCTACCTCCAGGCACTGATGAACGTTATTTTCAAACCTCTCTTTCGTAAGTGTGTACATGTATTCTTCGACGACATATTAATATATAGTTCTTCATTGTCTGAGCACATCTCATAAGTGCAACAAGTGTTCACCATTCTCTGACAACATTAGCTCTTCGTTAGATATAATAAGTGTGCATTTGGGCAACAAAAGCTTGAATATCTTGGTCACATAATATCAAAAGACGAGGTTAAAGTTGATGACAACAAGGTACAAGCAACGATCAAATGGCCACGACCAACAACAGTCAAAGAAGTTCGTGGGTTCTTGGGGTTGACAGATTATTACAGAAATTTTATCAAAGATAACAAAATTATCGCAAGTCCTCTAACTAATCTGCTGAAAAACAAAAAATTTTTATGGAATGAAACAACAGAAGAAGCCTGTGAAAAACTCAAGACTACTATTACAACAACGTCAACCCTTGCTCTCCAAAATTTCACACAACCATTTATCATTCAAACAGATACTTCTAGCGACGACATATAGGTTATACTTACTCAGAATGGACAACCTATTGTATATATAAGCCGAGGATTGAGTCCCTCGAAACAAAATTGGTCCGCTTATGCTCGGGAGATGCTGGCGATACTTGTGGCGATTCGTACTTAGAGACCTTACCTCTTGTCGAAAATTTATCATCTAAACAGATCAATGGAGCTTCTGCTGGAACAATGAGTCCTCACACCAGAACAACAGAAATGGGTTGGCAAACGGTTCGGGTATGACTACAAAATCACATATAAACCGAGTACGACGAATAAAGTTGCTGCCGCTTTGTTTCATATGCCAGAATCGTCACACCTCTTGGGTCTGTTTATTCCACAAATTCAACAATGGGATAAGCTGAAAACATGGGAAACACTGATCCATATTTGCAGAAACTAGCAACATTGACTTCTTAAAATTCTGGTAAGTCGTATTCACTCAAAGACGGTCTTATCTATTTCAACAATCGAGTAGTCATACCTCCTCAATCTGCATTGATCAAGCATCTGATTTATGAGTACCATGACACTCCACATGGCAAATATTCAGGTGTTCTACGAACATTCAAATGCATGTCTCATCAATTTTATTGGCTGGTAATGCATCAGACAGTTCCAGAATACGTAGCAGTCTGCACAATCTATCAACAAGTGAAATATGAGTCATTATCACCAGCTGGACTGCTCCAACCATTGCCGATTTCGTGTCAAGTCTGGAAGGACATCTCCATGGATTTTGGATTTTGTAGATGGTCTGCCCAAATCAGAAGGATGCACTTCAATCATGGTCGTTGTTGACAAACTCACCAAAAACCTACATAGTGGAGAGCTCTTTTACCGTGGACGGAATATTGGTATAATACTACCTTTCATTCATCATTCGGAACGACACCTTTTCAAGCTCTTTATGGACGACGACCACCTCAGATTCCTCCACACGTAGCAAGTGCAACACCGATTGATGAGTTGGATATAAAAATGGCGACGTAGACTGAATTACTCGTTAATTTAATGTACGTCTGGCAACAACGACCAACAAGATGAAGCAATATGCAGACGTAAAAAGAAGAGACATCAGCTTCGAAAAAGGGGATTGTGTTTATCTCTGACTACAGTCATGCAAACATCACTCTATTTTTCTTCGCACTTCACAGAAACTAGCAAATCGATACTATGGACCTTTCCAAATTGTTGAATGTGTGGGTCAGGTGGCTTATCGATTGCAATTACCCGTGGAAGCAAGAATACATTATGTTTCCCATGTATCTATCCTCAAACGTCATATCGAAGTTAAACCCGAGGAACTTGGAACACTCCCACCACTATAAAAGATGCAAGTTTGAGATTAGAACCGCAATACATTTTGGATACACTTTGTGTGAAGCTTGGTTCTAAACTGTCCACCGAAGTTTTAATACGTTGGAAAGGATTGTCAGTTGAAGACGTGACATGGGAGAAACAAGATCATATTCAAAACAATTTTCCTGATTTTCACCTTGAGGGCAAGGTTCATGTCCAAGGGGGAGTATTGATGAAGCTACTGATGGAGCTGCAGAGAACCGAACCGAAGAAACTCGAAGAAACCATCCGGTTCGAATCAGAAAACTGAATCCAAATACTAATTTTAAACCAAAATTGAAGAAGTCGGCAATTCACAATAATAGGGAGAATGGTCTTCCAGTAGATTATGACTCTTTTATTTTTACTTTGTTGAATGAGTCTTTATTTCCTTGTTTGAAAGACAAATATTTTTTTTTGCAAAACAAACACGTTGTTGATCCATTATATTGTTTATTTATCAATTCACCAAATTATAATTAAAGTCTCAATTTTATTCATGAATAAATATTTTTTTAAATCAATATATTAACAACAATTATGTCATATTTTAAAAACAATCTTTGTTATTATTATACACCAAATTACAAAAAAAATGATACAACAAATTTTCAGAATCCAAAATCATCTTGCTATAAATCACGTAACGATTTATCTCATTTTTATCGCATGCCGTGATTTTCGAAATCAGATAGAAAATGAAATTGTCACAACTTTTTATCTGTTAAGTTAACAGGTGGAATAAATAAACTAATTTTCAATAAAATTTAATATTTTGTGGTGTGAATATGTTAAAAACAAAAAAGAAAGCCCAATTGGGATTTTTTGTCATTTCTATAATAATAATAAATTTAAAAGAAAGAAAAAATAAGTGGCTTGCTTGGTAAGTGGAGACGGTCACGTGTAAAACGTCGTTGACGTGGACTCCGTCGCATATTTCACCAAAACGGTTACGATCACTGTCAAATCGACTATCCAAAATGACCGATTGCAACTGGTACTGTAACTGACACGTGGCATCATCTGGACCTATGATGTTTATATCAATACAATATTTTTTCCTCCCACAAACAAACCATTACTATTTTTAATATTCATATTCCGCTCATTCTATTACAAATTTTAATATTTATTTGGGTCATCTAATTTTCAGAACGACTGGTTGTGAAAACCCATTATAAATTTGTGTATCGAGGTTCACATGAATCCATGGCCCCGATAACGAATATTTGGACTCATATAATAAATTTTAAATAAACCTCTATTTGGTCATGTTAACCAAAACGAACAAATAAAATCATTTTATTCACACCCCTATGTTTTAGATGTCTATAATCAAATAGCTTATAATTTCATGGAAGTTGAGATATTCATTATTTTACAATGATCTAAAAACAATTAGAAAAACATCAAATTATTTATTTTATCAATATCTCACCAACTAATGATCACATGCCAATATTTTTCTAAAAAAAGGATGTCCTGAACCGAAGTCCAAACCAATTTCAGACTCTGTAGAAAACCACGTTAAAACATTTTCCAAATGTAAAAATTCAAAGTCAGGGCATAACAGTGACAGACACTAAACGTCACTATTTCACCGATAGACTTGGTTGGTTCACATGCCAATATTTATTACAATTGAACATAATCATGTCAATCTACTAAATGACATAATTTATTGAAAGTTCACAATTTTTATATAATTATCTAAGAAAATTCTAATCATACAATTTATGAAAACTCAGTTTGAATTTAAATACATTTTGTATAATCTGTTTAGTAAGATATATAACTTTTACATGATACTATATTTACCAACCACTAATCACTTGCTCAATATTGCCGAAATAACATGGAATTTGGATTGAAACTGATAACGATCCCTATTGAAGCAGCATTTACAAAGTATATCTATCGTATAAAAAAATACGTGCTATGTAGAATATTGTAATTTTATTTTTTTACACACAAAAAAACATAAAATAGGGTCCTCGTGGTCATATATCCATCTCATACTCATTTCGTGGTAATATATCTTAATTAGAACTAAATCAGAAAAAGAAGAAGAACTAGTTGGTGCTCATCTCCCACGCAAGAGAGCCTTCTCCGCAGTGTCCATCTCCTCTAGAATTCTCGCTCTCCTCTTCGCCGGGATCGGAGCTGTCGGACCAAAGCTTATGTAGTGTCCGGAGACGGCATTCAACGCCGAATAGATGTCCCGAAACGACGCTTTCCCGAGAAGTGCCTTCTCTTTGCGGTACTTGGCCACCCATGAGTTGGACGCATCCCTGAGCTCCGCCACCGCCGCTGCAACATTGGGATCATTCTTCTCCATCGTCAACGTCGTCCTCACCTTGTTGATCACCTCCTCCGTCTCCTTCAAGTACTCTTCGTCCGCTGCCTCAGCCGGAGCTGCTGAGAGTGAGTGGCAAACTCATCTCCAACAACTTGTACATGAGCGTGGAATCTTTCCATTGCGGAAATCCCAAGGATGTGATGATCCTGAATGGCAGCTCTGTCCTATTGAAGGTCCATACAGAATGCGGAAAAAGCTTGAACGATGTAAGTTGAAAATTGATAGTATTCAGAACGTTCTAGATGGGAAGTTGGAGCTTGGAGAAGTTGAACTACCCAAGGCAAAAAATGAGGATGGTACAATCATTTCTGATGCAGATTCCGAACCAGCTTTCCAGCTAACTGAACTTTATGATGAGTCCTTTGTGAAAGAATCTGATGATTTTAAGGATGTTGCTTCCGCTGGAAATGTATGGAATGATGATAGAGCTAGTAGCACAAATGAAGCAAGTCTTCATTCCGCTTTGGATTTTGGTGGCAAATCAAGTGTAGCATCTGCTCCAATAACAGACAACACGAATGCAAAATCAGAGACTGGCTCTCCGAGGCTGTCATCTTCTGCGAAAATGGATGAAACAAAAGGTTTGGAGGAAAAATATGATAAGGAACTGAATGATGATGGTGAATATTTGATAAGGCCGTATTTGGAGCATCTTGAAAAGATTAGATTCAGATATAACTGTGAGAATAAGAGGATGGGCTGGTGGTGGCGGAGGTGGCGCTGGGGAGGAGGAGGAGGAGCGGCGGAGGTTGCAGCGACGGCGGCGGGTTTGAACGGCGGCGGAGAAGGAGTGACTGAGGCTGCTGAGGCTGAGGCTGAGGCCATTGTCGGGAGCTTAGAAGTGTGATGTGTGAGTGAGTGAGTTAGTTTTGGGAACGCTGGGCTGATGATGATGGGTTTCTGCCACGTGGCCTTATCGTCTTATCCAGAACTAAGGCTTTGAGGATGAGATGAGACAGACAATCCAAGTGTTCAATGATATCTCAGATGTAGATCCGCTTGTGGGGCCCGCATTCAAGTTTCTATAGATTATTTAAATAGTTTATTTGCTAATACATTGGGTTGTATTAGGCCCAAAAGCCCAATTAAATTATATGAGCCTAGGTTCGATGTTTTGGAGTTTTACAAAATGAGATGGATGGTTTCCATGACAGGTCGTATATTATATATTCTATGAAAAAAGTTCATTTAAATAATGGAGCATAAGCTTAGCATGTTTAGTTTGACCCACCACCACATGACACTCGGTCGGTATCGAACACATGGGAATTATGATTCTTCCAACATAATAGATAAACTTTTCGCTTGTTTTATTTTTCCTTCAATTGTTTTAAAGTTCAATAAATTTAAGATGATAACAATACATTAAAAAAATATTAGTAAATTGATGAATGAAAAATATTATATAAAAGTTGTTAATGATTGAATTATCATATAATTAGAAAAATTGTTTTGTATTTGTTTCAAATTGTTGAGAATATTGGAAAATTGAATTGATCAAAATTTTCCAAAAGAATTAAAATTGAATTGATCATGAAATAAATCTGGTGGACTAAAATTTTGGAAGATTTGTTTCTTAATTCCCGATAAGTATAGTTAGATGGAGATAATAGTGGATGAAATATCATAATTATCATTCTTGGATTCTCGACAAGTGAAGTTGAAGGCGATCACCAGAACAAATAGTTCATAAAAGCTTGCAACAATAACCAATCATTGAGTGAAATTTGTGAGATATAGTTTTGGGGACATAAAAAAAATTCTTAGAGAGTTGTTTGAGTGTGTGATAGGGATTGCTAGCACTATTTGAACATGTATTTTTATATCTTAGATTTTTATATTCATAGTATAACTCAAGGGAAGTTAACTACGATATTCTCTAGTACATTGTAATACCACACACGTATATTTGGAGATTGATGCATTAATAAGAAACAAATTTCGATGAAACACATTTACAATTCTTATTTTCCACTATACGTGTTCTCTTTAACATTTTCAATTGGTATCAGATCTGATAAGCAAAGCTATATATTTAATATATTGTATTGTTTGGTGTTAAATGTAGAAAAATGAAAGAAATACTCCAAGATCATGCGAAAGAATGAAGAAGCTATCCGAACTATATTCGAATGATCAAACTATCAGTGAAGACGAGTTGAAGGTGAAGTTATGGCGGTGACTGATCGAGAGATCAACCGAGATTTCTTAAATGCTTTTTTTAATTGTTCATCATTGTAGTTTTATTATAATATAGATCCATAGTTTTGATAAGTGTTTTACGCTTAAGTTTTGTTTATATGAACTTATTACACTTAATGATCAAAATTGTTATTTTTGTTTCCATGATTTAATGCATGTTTTATTCTTTCTATTCTTGAATCGATCTCACGATTTAACCAATCATTTTATCATATAAAATTATAAATAAATAATAATTTTCAAAGATTTTAAGTAATCAATATGTTTTATAAAATAAAATAAAATAAAATATATTATTTAAATTTGATATTTAATATTTAATTATTAATATATATTAGATAACTATTCATTTCATAAATATCATTTACCTATATTTTTTATATTTTTAAATAACCAATCGTTTATTCACGGTTATTGGTTAATAACCAAACCGAAACAAAGTCAATTGGTTTTATATTTTTATACCCGATCAGTTATTTTATATATACTATTATTCGATTCGGTTCGGTTCGATTCGATTTTATATAACTGAACCAAAATGTCTACTCCTAATTAGAACATTCAAATCGAGATGAAACAAACTCTAATACTATATCAAATATGACTTTGAGCTTTAGATTTACTCAATATCATATATGAAATTTTATAATCCATATATTTATCAATGATAGACAATATAACATATAATATATATCGTTTTTAATTTGAGATGGATTAAGAATTATATATAAGAAAGTGGGAAAGTTTTTAGAGCTAATGATCTATTCATTTGTATTTGGTTTATCAATATCGCTTAAGCTTTGTTAAAATACACACACACTATTAAAAAATATTTTTCTAAGATTCAATGTTTGAAGTAAAAAAAAAAAAGAGTTCTTTTACTCATTTAACAACTTGATGGTTCATAAAAAGATTATATAAAAAACATATTTTCATGAGACATTCGAATTCACTTTGGAACATCCGAAGACATAACGCTAAATTATGCTTAAATACTTATCTATGATTAAAGAGGATGACTAAACAACATAGGAATGTGTTACCTAAAAAGAGGATGTCTAAACAACATCTTAGAAACAAAAAAAAAAAGAAAAAAAATTCAAAAAAAGAGAAAAATAAGAAGAAAAATTGGCTCGTAAATAACTAAAGATTGTTAAGTGAACTCAGTAAATAGAAATCTAAAACTTATTCTTTCATGTTTTTCGCGTATGGATTAACACTAAAATATAAGTATTAAATAACTCTAAAAATTATTCTTGTTTGTCTTATTTACTTTCCATTGATTTTATTAAATTTGGTTTTAAAAAGAATAATTATTGAAAAATTTTAAAGGGGTAAAAGAAATAAAGAAATGAAAATGAATAGTTAGGTGCATTTATACAATTAAAATATTTTTTAATTTTTGAAAAATTAGATATTATAAACATATATGTAAATTGATTTTCATTTTCATTTCAAATCTTAAAAGAAAAAAGATCTCCTCCTTCTCTAGCTTCAAATTTTTGCAAAAATGGTGAAATCACTTTAAGAGATAATGCAAATGTAATCGATGAGGTTTCATCACGATATTTAGAGCAAAACATTCTTGCATGTTTGATTTTTGAAAGAAAATGCAAATGTCTTGCATGTTTGATGATTGAAAGAAAAACATGCAAGAACACAAAGTAGCAGCATGTGCAAAAAACATCAATAATCATTATTTAAATTTGTTCATATTAATTATATGACTAATCTTTATATTTTGAATGTCTGATAAGAGTGAGAGAAAATGAGGTTCTAGCATTAGACATAGGGTGATCAAAGAATGAAGAAATGAATGACTTCCTTAAAGTTTGTGTTTGATTATTGTTCTTATATTTTTTATGCATACGTTTATGTTCGTGTGATAAAAATTTAAAGGAGGAGACTATTAATTAGGGGTGGGCGTTTCGGGTTACCCGGACCGATCCAACCCGAAAAACCCAACCCGTGAGATAAACGGATTTTGTAGAAAACCCATATGGGTTCAAAATCTAAAACCCAAATAGGTTCGGGTCGATCCGGGTTGGGTTCGGGAGAACCCGAGGAACCCGAAAAAAACTAACCCTTCTAACCTAATTTTTTGTATGTTAAATTTGGAACCCGAATTATCCGTTTAAACACGAATTAACCGTTTAAACCCGAATTATCCGTTTAAAACCCAAATTACCCGTTTAAAACCCGAATTACCCGTTTAGACCCGAATTACCCGTACTTAAATAACCCAAAAAACTCGAAGAAACCGAGAACCCGAAATAACCCAAATACAATTCGGGCTTTTTTTGGGTTCAATGTTTCAAAACCCGAACAACCCGAACCCAACCCGAAACCCGAGGAACCCATCTCGAAAACCAAATGGGTTTTTTGGGTTCAATTTTTTAAAATCCGAGGAACCCGAACCTAGACCAAATCCGAAAAACCCGTCCCGAATCCGGATTACCACCCCTACTATTAATATTTGAATTAACATATATAATTAGGAAATTTATTTTATATTGGTTCATGTTGTTGAAAGTCTTGGGGAATGTGCTTGATAAAATGTTATTAAAAGTCTATTGAAATTGATTTAGTCATGAAATAAACTTGGTGGGTTGAAATCGCAGAAGGGTTGCTCCTTGATTCTCAACACGTGTAGTCAGATGGACCCAATCATGGCTGAAATCTCAGAAAGATTGTTCTTGGATTCTCAACAAGTTTAGTTGAAGTGACCAATATAAAAGAAAGGTGATATGACCCCATATCATGTTTCAATATTTTAAAATGAGATAGAAGATGGATTTGTGTTTCAAAACCCCTTAACAACTAGCAATCGAAACCTAGGACTAGTCTCAATAACGAGGGCGCCCTAAACCCTTGAAGAACTCAGTTAAAAACCTTTAAAAAAGTGTAAAGATGCCACAATAACATGTGGTTATGTGATTGATAAGTCAGGTTGAATCCCAAGACTCCAAATCAAGAGTTGAAGGCTAGAACTCAGGAACTTGCAAAATAAACTCTCTTAAATCTCAAAATTCATAGTGCGTCTTGCAACTGAATAGAAAACAACATAAATAAACAATAGAAATGAAAAAATATGTGTTTTGACTTAGCCCTAAACCAAATAAATCGAAAATAATCTCAAACTAAGCAATAAGCTCTAATCGAGTTAAAAAACTGAAAAATAAGTATGATTAAACAAAACTCTACGTTTTAGGCTTTAAGACTTAGTCTAAAAATGCCCAAATCTTCTTGTTATTCAAATGTCTATGTCCTTATCTCTAATTAGAATGACTAAAGTCAATTTTCCTTGTGAATCTCCTCTATCTGGTGCTCTCGTGCCAAACTCAGCTTGAACAAGCTTGGTGAATGCATTTTGTAATCTTTTGGCTTGTACACACGTCATTGGCCTAATAAATTCAAGATCAGGTTCTTTAGCTCATCTCTTGCTCTTCTCATCAATCTTGATATCCTCATCTTTAACTCATCCCTTGCTCTCCTCATCAATCTCGATGTCCTCATCAAAAGGTCGTAGAAGCTTGAAAGAGTAACCAACACTGCATGAAATTATGAGATATACTCTTAGTAGGGCTGGGCACGGATCGGGTACCCGAATTTTTGAGGAAGAAATAGCCGGCGGTGATGCAGGCGAGCGAAGAGAGAGAAACAGCCGGCGGTGATGGAGGCAAGTGAAGAGAGAGAGAGAGTTGCAGAGTTGCGACGGGAACGACAGACTTGCAACGGGAACGGCGGAGTTGCGACGGGAACGGCGGAGTTACGATGGGAACGGCGGAGTTGCGAGGGAAACGACCGGAATTGAGAGGAGAGCACAGTGAGGAGGGAGAGGGAGATGAGAACACACAGTGAGTGAGGAGGGAGACGAGAGGGAGATGGGCGGGAAGGAAGAAAAAAAATAATTAATTGAAAACTATTTAGGTTACAATGGCATAATTGTAATTAATTTAATATATATGGCTAATTATATATATATATATATATATTCGGGTACCCGTGGGTACCCGTTTCAGTTATTTTGTAACCCGAACCCGCGGGTAATGAGATTTTATTACCCGAACCCGAACCCGCAGGTTCGAGTAATTTTGCGCGGGTTCAGGACGGGTTTCGGGTCGGGACGGGTTTTCCGGGTAATTTGTCCAGCCCTAACTCTTAGGGATAGAAAAGAAAAATAATGAGAGAGTTGCTTGAGTGCGTAACAGAAATTAATAGCACTGGTTGAATGTGTGTTTTTGAACAAGATTTTTATGTTTATTGTCTAATTCAATGAGAGTTAATTGCGGCATTCTTTAGTGCGTTGTGTACTTGGAGATTAATGCATGAATAAAAAAAATAATAGTTTAATTAAATATGAGTTTGTGTCTAATTAATCCCAAAAACTAGTTCAAGAGTTAGGTTTGTCCAATACTACATATATATTTGTGTGTAGTTTATGTTCTTTTCGACGTGGGACAAGACAACATCACTTCTTCGAGTATCTCACACGCATGATGTGTCGTCTAGTGTGATCTAAAGTATATCAAATTTTAATATTTATACATAAACTAGACATTCTGCAAAGATACGAATCATATAGTACCAAAGTCCAACACAAGGATTAAGAGGAATTTAAACTATTATTTAACAAAAATTATGGTCATAATAACAAAAACTGTAGGTATATCTAATATCGAATGGTGATATAAATTACAATTACAAATATATATATATATATATATGTGTGTGTATAGGAAAACAATAATTCTAGGTTCGAGAATTGTTTTCATGTATATGTACTCATTAAAGACTTTTGAAAGTGTAACTTTGTTCTTATCGAGGAGTTCAATCATCTTAAATGAATCCACCCGTTTTTGCAGTCTAAATTCAGATCTATCATATAAATCATTTACGTTTCCATCTAATGACCTACATACTGAACGAGCTATCAATAAACCTACATGCTCTAATAGTCTAGATTGCTATCAAACATATAAATTATTGACATCTATGACCTACATGTAAATGCTTTATCATCCAATATCGTCATTCCTAGTCCGACTAACCTACCTATTGATATGATCATTTATATTTATCTAATATTTATGATCTAATATAATCAGACGTCTCAATCTAAATAATGCCATGTGATAATCAATTCATGGGGCCCATTCAAAAATTGAAAGAATGAAACATGCATCAAACCATGAAAACAAAGAACAACTAATCCATTCGATAAGTACGATAAGTTCAAATACACAAAACTCTAACATAAAACACGAATCAAATCTATGGATCTACATCTTGAAAAAAAAAACTACAACAAGAAACAAGAAAAGTGAAAGGTTTAGAGAAGCTCAGCCAATCTCTCGACCAATCACCGCCGTGACTCTGCCTTTGATTTGTCTATATCGGTAGTTCGTATAAGGCAATATCACTATGATGGAGATAATCACGTCATCAACATTAATTTGTGATTGAGAAATAATCTCTCTTTGATGGAGACAATCATGACAGCAATCACTATTGATGGAGATAATCACGTCATCAACATTCATTTGTGATTGAGAGATAATCTCTCTTTGATGGAGACAATCATGACAACATTCACTCATTGATAGAGATAATCACTCATTATATTTTTGTAAATTACCATGTTTGTAGAAACAAACCTTCTGTATTTAAACCCATTACGCTGATGTCAATACAACACATTTTTACATTCTATATGGTATCAGAGCCTCTTCTTTTTTTGTAACCCCTCCACCGTTTAAAAAAAAAAATTTCCAAGTTACACCATGGCTTACAACAACTCCTCCTCCTCAAATCCTTTAGAGAATGTCACTGCATTCAACCCTCAAGCTCCTCACAGTGTTCTTGTCACTGTCAACCTCTCCAACATTATCAAACTCACACCGCTCAATTATCTCACGTGGAATGTGCAGATCCGAGCCCTTTTCGAAGGCTACAGCCTTCATGGATTTATTGACAACGGCAGTGCCGTTCCCGATGCCACCATTGTTATTGATGGTAATCTATTAAGGATTCGGTGAATGCGCGTGACACTCCGATCCTTATTGAAGAGCTTCACGAGAAACTTCTCAATCACGAGGCTAAACTCCTCTCACAAACTACTTCCGCGAGTGCTTTCCCCATCACGGCAAACCCCGCTGCTGCCTCCTCTGTTACTCTCACCACTCACGGTGGACCGCCGCGATCTCGTTTCAACAACAAGAACCAAGATTCCAATCGCAACTCACCTCGGCCGTATTTGGGGAAATGTCAAGCATGTGGAGTCCAAGGGCATAGTGCAAAGTTTTGCCCGCAATTCAAGCTCATCTCTGCCTCAAGTACACTTCGTGGGCCTCAACTCCAATCCCCGAATCAATGGACATCACCAACAACTGCATGGCAGCCTCGCGCATATCATACTGTAGCCACTCCGTATGACTCCGAAGGGTGGCTCCTCGATAGCGGAGCATCTCACCATATCACATCTGATCTCCACAATATGTATCTTCATTCACCATACAAAGGCAATGACAATGTGGTTATTGGAGACGGATTAGGGCTTTCCATCACTCATACGGGTTCCATCTCTCTTCCTTGTCCTTCTCGCACCCTCAAACTTGACAACGTTCTTTGTGTTCCCTCTATTCGAAAAAATCTGATCTCTATCAATCAATTGTGTCGAACTAACAATGTTTCGGTGGAATTCTTTCCATCCATGTTTCAGGTGAAGGATCTAAGCACGGGGACGCCACTAGTGAACGAAAAGCCTAATCATGGCATTTATGAGCTGCCGGTCACCCCATCATCCACATCTCCTATTCAAGCATTTTCATGTGTCAAGACCACTTTGTCCGAGTGGCATCATCGTCTAGGTCATCCCGCTGTTCCGGTCTTAAGGTCTATGGTTTCAAAGTTTTCATTACCAGTGTCGGGTCGTCGTTCTGAGTCTTTGTCGTGTCATGATTGCTTAATGAATAAAAGCCATAAACTATCGTTTTCAAACTCCTCGTTATCGTCCAACCGCCCTCTAGAACTCTTATTTTCTGATGTGTGGACATCACCTCACTATTCCAATGATGGTTTCAAATATTATGTCATTTTTGTAGATCATTTCACTCGTTATATATGGTTTTATCCGTTACAAAAAAAGTCGGATGTTCTTAACACTTTCTTATGTTTTAAATCAATTGTTGAGAACAAATTTCAAACTAAAATCATTTCTTTATACACGGACAATGGCGGGGAATTTACGGCTCTTCGCCACATTTTAGCTCACCACGGGATTTCTCATCTCACCACCCCACCACACACTCCCGAACATAATGGCATACCAGAGTGTCTTCATCGTCATATTGTCGAAACAGGACTCTCTTTGATGTCCCACACATCAGTCCCCATCGAATTTTGGCCCTTTGCATTTGCCACGGCTGTGTACTTAATTAACCGTTTACCATCTCAAGTTTTTTCTCATGCATCTCCATATGAAAATCTTTTCCAAGAATCCCCCAATTACAACAAACTAAAAGTTTTTGGTTGCTTGTGTTTTCCATGTCTACGTCCATACATGAGTCATAAGCTAGATTCTAGATCACATCCATGTGTCTTCTTAGGATATTCAACATCCCAAAGTGCATATTATTGTTTAGATCGAATGACCTCACGTCTCTATGTCTCTAGGCATGTAGTCTTTTGTGAATCCACATTTCCATTTGCATGTGCATCTCTAAACGTCAATTTACCTAACGAAGATGAGTCCACCACATCTTGGCAACCTCCTTTAATGTCCATCTTCAGGTCGAACCGACGGCTCATACCAGATGACGATCAGCTCCCCTGCTTAGATACTTCACCAACACAAACTGAGAGACCAGATTAGATACCTTACCTTCTACCTCTTCTGAATCTTCACCCATCCATACACCCGTCATCACTAATACACACCACATGATCACCCATTCCAAAAATAATATCCATAAAACCAACTCCAAAATCTCCTACGTCACCACTCTTCAACACGACCTTGAACCCTCCTCTCATACCCAAGCCCTAAAGGATGAGAGATGGTGACACGCAATGAGTGATGAGTTTGATGCTCTTCTCCGTAATGGTACTTGGGAGCTAGTACCCTCTGAGGAGGCACATAACATTGTTGGATGTCGTTGGATATTTCGGATTAAATGAAGTGTTGATGGTTCTATTGACATGTATAAAGCTCGCCTTGTGGCTAAAAGGTTCCATCAACGCCCTGGCATTGACTTTTTCGAGACATTCAGCCCGATGGTCAAGCCAACCACAATACGACTTGTCCTTAGCCTGGCAATCACATCCAATTGTCCCTTACGACAACTCGACGTCAATAATGCCTTCTTACAAGGACACCTCTCGGAACAAGTCTACATGAAGCAGCCGCCTGGATTTGTAGACAAAGACAAACCGGATCATGTGTGCAAACTACACAAAGCAATCTACGGCCTCAAACAAGCTCCGAGAGCCTGGTACTCTGAGCTCTGTAACTTTCTTCTAGCACATGGCTTCGTCAATTCTCTTGCAGATGCCTCACTTTTCATTCTACGCGATAAGGCTGATTACATATTCTTACTCGTTTACGTGGATGACCTCATACTCACCGGCAACAACAACTCAAGGATAAAACAGGTTATTACGTTGCTCTCTGAACGGTTTTCTCTTAAAGACCTTGGTGACTTGTCTTATTTTCTTGGTGTCGAAGCAACAAGAACGACCACAAGTCTTCTTCTTACTCAACAGAAGTACATCACGGACATCCTCCATCGCACCAACATGCATACGGCCAAACCTGTGTCAACTCCTCTTTCCACTACGATTCGTCTCGCACTTAACTTTGGGACTTTGCTCGATAACCCCTCTGAGTATCGTGCCATTATTGGCAGCCTACAATATCTCTCCTTCACAAGACCAGACATTGCTTTTGCAGTAAACAAGCTATCACAATTTATGCATGCGCCTCGGTCTGAACATTGGATAGCAGCCAAACGAATCCTCGATACCTTAAGGGTACTCTGACCAAAGGATCGACTTACCTTCACAGCCTGTCATCTATTGCGACAATGTTGGAGCCACCTATCTCTGTGCTAATCCGGTGTTCCATTCTCGTATGAAACACATAGCTCTTGATTATCATTTTGTCCGGCAACAAATTCGAGCGGGCATTCTTCGGGTATCTCACGTGAGTTCACAAGACCAATTAGCTGACGCCCTTACGAAGCCTCTCACTCGGTTCCGACTGCAAGATCTATGTGACAAGATTGGAGTCTCCTCCGGTGCTCCATCTTGCGGGGTGTATAAGGCAATATCACTATGATGGAGATAATCACGTCATCAACATTAATTTGTGATTGAGAGATAATCTCTCTTTGATGGAGACAATCATGACAACAATCACTATTGATGGAGATAATCACGTCATCAACATTCATTTGTGATTGAGAGATAATCTCTCTTTGATGGAGACAATCATGACAACATTCACTCATTGATAGAGATAATCACTCATTATATTTTTGTAAATTACCATGTTTGTAGAAACAAACCTTCTGTATTTAAACCCATTACGCATGATGTCAATACAACACATTTTTACATTCTATAGTTCGATCCTTTGATGAAGTTTGATAGCTTTTTACTCTTTTGCACAATCATGAGTCTTTCTCTTAGTTTTTTACTATCCTTTTTGTCTCTCCTCGTTTGTATTTCATGTCTAGAGTCATCCCCAATTTATAAAAAAAATCTTATCATCAGAAATTCAACATTTGAATAATTTAATAAATTCGGTAAATCACCGACCGAGATAGCCACAGTGCGGGCCGAACAATTCATTGTCACATTCCTTTCACGTACATTGGAGCCAACTTTGACGTATTCTGGCAGATCACTCAATCGAACTAATGTTCGCTCAGGTCGAGTGACCCTATTGGTGTAAAACACATCTCGTTTGGTCCAACACTCGATCAAGCTAATCTTTGTTCGGGTCAATTTTTCTAGAAAGATTTCGGTGGATTGTATCGACCAAGTGAATTACCATTCTACATGAGCAATTCATCTGGAACTTTTAAGCATTTGGGTTCAATATACTCAACCAAGCGATTTTGGTGCTCGGATCGAATGTTTTCATTTTTATGTCGTTTATGCTCACTTTGTGCTAAATATTGTCATGATTCTCTATAAAGAGTTTTTAGTCCTATAACCTGTAAGACCACCAAATGACCGAAAAACATAAAAGGAATAAAAACAATCCAGAAATGTAGTAGAATCATACAACAAATCATAGAACGGACATGGTGTGATTAATATACATATTTGATCTTAAAGTGTGAACATCTCAATCGAGAATCCATCATCGGAAACATTCAGATTGGAATGAAATAAGCTCTAATACCATATCAAATATGAATTTGAGTTTTAGATTTATTCAATATCATATATGAAAGTTTATAATTCATATATTTATCAATGATAGATGATCATCTCGTTTTCGTACGTATTTTTTGCACGATTTTAGAGATGTTTATGATATAGATGCGATGCTTTACGTATAATTCCGTATCCGTTTTACTTGTTTTCGTGTTTTCATGTTCTTACAGGTTTTTATGTGTATTCGGTTCATTTCGGAGCTAAAGGACGTGCATGAGACAAAGTACCAACATCGAGGATCATCACGGGACAAACGGGACGAGAATCGACAAAGAATAGCCACTACCCGTGCGGGTAACTCCCTAGCCCGATCGGGCATTTGTTACGGTGATTTTGTCCAACGAATTGAGCATGAGTCGGGCGAAAAATACCACGCCCGGGGCCTCAGCCCGAGCGGGCAACACCTCAGCCCGAGCGGGTTACCTCTTTTCCCATCGTGTTCTTGCGCGATCTTTTACGCCGTACCCGAGCGGGTCACTTACCCTGCTCGCGCGGGTCGCGTCTATCACCTGCAACTCCAAATAAGTTAATTTGACTTAAAACAAATGAGAGTTTGTTGGGGACTTATACAATATAAAAAACGCCTTAGAGAAGAGAAATAAGTGATATTTCGCTGGAATGAAGTAATGGAAACGTTACCCAACTTATTCAATAGACAATACAACGTATAATATATACTTAGAGCTTTAGGCGTGTATATTTACAACAAAAGTACGTATAATATAACCATGGCATTTAATCATTAGTATATTCAATGATTACTAACTATTTGTTAATCTGAAAAAGTGGACTAAGATATGAGCTATACATGTATGTATATATTGATGCAACGTTCATGGATAAATGTTGTCGACCATAATATTGATCATAACATATTTTTAATTGTCGTCTTGTTCTATGTTTATGGACCAATATTTAACAAAGCAATACCATTGATTTCTCATTTGTAAAGGAATTAAAATATTTTGGATTTCTTTCGGGATCATGAATAATATTTTTAACTGAAAAGTAAACATGTGAAAACACAATAAAAGTTGAGACACAAAGTTTCTCAATAAAATTATTTTATTCACCAAATAACAATTTGTAACACCCAAATCCGAAATACCAAATAACAATTTGTAACACCCAAATCCGAAATACCAAATCAGTTAAGGGGTTATGGAGAAAACTGATCTCAACATGCATTTGATAAAAAACAAAACATATTTAATTCAATTTTTTTTAATTTAATATAGTGAAAACTTTATTAACTTTTTAAATATTAAAAGAACCATAAATATATGTGAGGAGAAATAAAAAAATTTCTTAACTTATTAGTATAAATCAAATAATATTTGGAGTGAAAATTATAAGTCAAAATTGAGGCGTAAAAACAAAAACTAAAATAGATAGATAATCCATAGTTATTGACTCTCCTTTTGACTCGTAACTAAACCGTATTCATTGTCGTGCTGATGATTACCTGTATGAGATATGGAGGAAGTGAGTTATGGGAATACCCAATGAATTTCCTAACTACAACTTTAACTTCAATCAACCAAAATCATTCATAAAGAGGATTTTAAACAACAATCAAGACTCAACAAACCAATCAAATCTTAAGCATACATCTAATTCATTTGATGTCTTTTAATTTGTGATAGAGCTTGTTAGTCGAGTATAGACTCTAAGGACATTAGTTCCTTAGACCCAAAGTCATGTCTCGATGCTTTTACCTCTATAACCCCTTTTTTCATAACACACATTGCCAAAATGCTAACATGAGATGTCAAAGCGTAGAACATAAAATGGTACATGCACGACATCGAGCAAGTCTAAGTATACCTTTGTTCCTAAAGATTGTAAATCTTTTCATACTTGTATAATTCGTAAGGTTATACGTGAATAATGGTTCATGTTCCATACTTACCATAAATTTATAACTTTTCATTAACTTGTTATTATTTCATTATTTCATTTTTGTATTCTCCATAAATGTTTTTTAGGTATTTAATTGTATCTTACATACTAAAAATATACTGAATTTACATAATCATTAATATAAATAATAAAAATCATTCATCATATTTTATCAATTAATAACTATTATGTATCAATAAACATATTCAAACACAACATCACATAATTATTTGTAGTTGCAATCAAATTTATCATAAATCATGTCATAATTTATAATCCTAGTTTCATGATTATGATTTTGAAATTTGAATCAGAAGAGTACAGAAATATCCACATGAAAAAGAGTAGTTTTCGATGAATCAAAATTTCAAGGAAACAATAATCTTCTTCCCCTGAAAATATTCAAAATATTTTCGTTAAATTGGTCTCAAGTAATGACCCAAATAAATTGGTTAAGGAACCTAGAATTTCAATATATATATATATATATATACAAAGGAACATAGATTAAAAGTTTACGATACTCAAACGACGAATACAAAGAGAAACATATGCAATAGCTATGAGAACATCCCTTAGAAAATATGAATAAACAAAAAAAGGAAGATTGAAGATGAAAAAAATAAAAAAGGAAGGAAAATGTACGTTTTGGTGGATGAGAAAGGAAATGATAGGGTTTATTTCTAGGATTTAGAACTTTTCAAAATTTCAATTTGACATATTATTTTTGAGAAATTTTCATATTTTTCTCAAACTTTTAAAATTATAAAAAACCTAAAAATATGTTTTTGGGATGTTATAATTCAGTCATTTTTGTAAAAAATTTGTCTATGAAAGTTTTGATATAGTAGTACATAATTCTAAGAGTAAATGAGTATTGTTTACTCTTAAAAAAAAGATAGGGATAATAATGTTATATCTCTGACTCGAGCTTCCATGTTGTTTTTTATTTTCCACGATTGCTTTAAACTATTTTAGTTTCTTCACTTGAGTCTCTAGAATATGAATCGACTTTTATTCATAGGTTCCATCTAGTAGTAATTCTAAAGGTTGATAGTATATGACATGACTAGGATTCGAATTGTACTTTTTGAACATCAATACATGCATGAAATACATTACACACATGACCCAATTTGGAGGCAACTATAACTTATAAGACATAATACCCATATTTTCGTCAATTGTAAAATGATCAATAAATCGTTGTTTTAACTTTCTCACATGTCAAAATAGAACTTTACTTTGTTTGCTTGACCCTTTAAAGATACATTATCTCTTTTTTCGAATTCAAATCATATATTCTTCGATCTGCATAGCTTTTCTATTTATCTTGGGATATTTTCAATCGATCTTGAAAAATTTTAATCTTTTTAGTGGAGTAGTGATTGAATGTTTAATTGCTAAAAGTGCACAATTTTAGTTAATCGGTCCACTACGACCCATAAGAATTGTTTATTTTTTTTAGTCTTTGGTATGTGCGGAAATCAGAGGTTTTAATTTCCTAGACCACTCTACTGCAAGTATACGGTTCGTGTAGTACCAGGGTCAAACTCTGGGGACTGAGTGCAGCGTTAGAACTAAGAATTCACGAGAAGAAGATCAATAAATATAAGATTATGAAACTGGAAAGTAAAGATAATAAAGGATGACGAAGCTAGACTCAACAAGATAGAGTACCATGGGCTTCGGGAATATCGGAACATGCAATGGATGTTTCTATGGATCATGAAATCAGTTTATATCAATCGATGGGGAACCAAAATCTAATCCTCTACCTAGGGAATCAACGTCATTCATCTTCCGATGCAGCGCGTAACGTCTAGATGCATGAAGAACGATAGGGAATTCGACCTCTAATGCTAGAAATGACTCTTCCGAGCCTAAATCCTTGACCTAGGAAATCAACGTCACTCATCTTCCGATGTAGCGTGGAACATCTATATGCATGAAGAACGATAGGGAATTCGACCTCTAATGTCGGACGGGAACTCAACCTCTATAAACGGAAATGATCTTTCGAGCCTAAATTCTAAGATATAAACGTACTCACCTTCTGATGCAGTAAATCTACAACCTAAATGCATGACGAACAATGGGAGTTCTACCTCGATTATTACCGTTCCTAATTAGATTAACCGATCGGTCAAATTCTCATTAATCTAATTCATTCGAAGGATAATCCCGAGACTCAAGTCTGACTCTCTCGATGCCTAGACGAATATCTAATCTCATTCAAACATGTCTAATCTCACTCGAATGGATCTAGTCTCATTCAAACATGAAATCAACTAAGTAAGAACACATTACGCACATATCTATAACCTATCGAACCATACAATTGAACAAAACCGAAATCAAACATTAACGAATCAAATTATCGATGCGTTATCAAAGTTAAACAAATAACCTAAACTACCCGCAAGTGCACGATACGTGTGTAGTACTTCAGGTGTCGATCCCACAGGGACTACGCAACACAACCTAAACTCTAACTGTGAATCAAACTTGCAACGAACGAAATATGGTTTCAAGAATGAAATACTAAAAACAAATAAACAAACTAGTTCTTAAGAATGAGACAAACTTTCTAGGAAACCGGTTTCACCACAAGACTAATGAAACCAACAATCAACCTATCTATCATGCAATCCCAGTCAAGTTATCTAAGGCAGACGATCCTAATATGATATCTACCCTCTCTGGAGGCATAGACACATGATGTAGTCAAGTTATCCCCTACTTTCGTGTCTGACAGCTTGAACTAAACCCATAAGACTTGTGATTCATCTGTTTTACCCTCAACCGCTGCTACCCTACTTTCGTGGCCTAACTTTGGTTGTTCTAAACCTGATCTTCTAGGTCTAGAATTCTGCTTTCGGTCCTTCTTCTAATCCCTAACACATGTATCTACTTGGTCTTCGTAAACACAAGTTATTCAAGCACTCATATAAAGAATAGATAAAAGAACACGGGAAGATGCATTCAAAGATAAATCAAAAGTGGTTTTGGGATAGCCATGGCTAATCCCTTTTCCTAGAACAAACAAACTACTCGCTCATGTGTCCGTAAACAATCATAAACGAAATAGAAGGTCTGGACGTTCAGTTATTCCTTATGTTGCAGCAGCCATTGATTGTTGTCTTTTTATGAGTTTCCATTCTTGAATAAGTTGGGTGACGTTTCCATTACTTCATTCCAGCGAAATATCACTTATTCCTCTTCTCTAAAGTCATTTTTCTTATTGTATAAGTCCCCAAAACTCTCCAATTTGTTTTAAGTCAAATTAATTTATTTGAAGTTGCAGATGATGGATGCGACCCGCGCGGGCAGGGTAAATGACCCGCTCGGGTACAACGCGGAAGATCGCGCAGGATCATGATGAGAAAAGAGGCTGCCCGCTCGGGCTCAAGTGCTGCCCGCTCGGGCGCAAGCCCCGGGCATGATATTTCGTGCTCGACTCGTGCTCAATTCGCTGGACAAAATCACCGTAACAAATACCCGCTCGGGCTAGGGAGTTACCCACGCGGGTAGTGGCTATTCCATGCCGATTCTCGTCCCGTTTGTCCCGTGATGATCTTCGATGTTGGTACTTTGTCTCGTGCACGTCCTTTAGCTCCGAAATGAACCGAATACATATAAAAACCTGTAAGAACATGAACACACGAAAACAAGTAAATCGGAATCGGAATCATACGTAAAGCATCACATATATATCATAAACATCTCTAAAATCGTGCAAAAAATACGTATGAAAACAAGATGATCAAAATCCTCTAGACTTGAATGTTTGCTTGTCCCTAAGCAAACGTAAACGTGGAACACGTGGGGTATACAAAATCCGAGAATTCTCCTTTCTCCTAGAAATACCGCTAAAGCGAACCTAACCGTAGCACGTCGAGAGCAAATTCGGCCTAATTAAGTTTTCAGTCTTCATCATAGGTTCACCAAGGCTACCCACGAGAAAGTAAATCAAAGGAAAACTAAGCAAGCCACCGTAACTCTCTCCACCAAACAAGACTTCAGACAATGCTAAACCTAGAACAACCGAGGATACTTGTTTCTTTTCCGAGCTTCTTTCTTTCTTTATTCTTTTTTTCTTTTTATTTTTCTTTCTCTTCTTTTTTTATTTATTTTTATTTGCTTTTTATGTCCTCTTTTTCTTTTCCTTTTTTTTGCATACACAGTAGGCTTCTAGGACGTCGGATTTGAAGGGATCCAGCCTCTACTTAGACCCAGACTACCGATGACGGTATACTCATGCATCTCGTTCAAGAGTGCAGCGGAGTAGGCGACGTTTTATTGTGCCATGCCCTTAGGACGTAGAAAGATGATCGCCAACCCACCACTTAGACTCGAGCCATCGAAAGAGTATCAAGGTCGATGCACTCATATCGATTTTAGATCATGCGTTTTAGGCATTATTCCTATCGACAACGGAGTGTTAATGTGCGCTCTTAATCTACAAATAAGCTCGATCTCATACGATATAGTAATCCTCATAGAAAAGTGAAGTAAAGCATCGTCTACACGAAGTATGACCATCTGGATAGAGAGAATAAACGATAAACTAGCCTAGCAACCTCGTCTAAACCCCCCACAAGCAACCTAGGATTCCCAAAGAACTACGACCTATTGTTTTTCAGCTGACTAATAAGCTCTAAAGCTTAGGGAAAACCTAGCTCAAATGTGCAAAATCTCACGGAAAAGGCTAACTTCTTAAGCATCCTAGGTTCACGGTTCATCTCAAAATGTGGCACCGGACAAGTACTTAGGACGACTCTTACTCAAGAAAGCAAAAACAAACTAAAAACTACAAAAATAACCTAGAAACTACAAAGTCAAAGGGAAAATGAAGGAAAATGAAACGAAATCACCTGACAAACGTGAGCTTCTCCCCAAGACTTGGATTGAACGGTGTCCTCGACGTGAAGCTCCGATGGAGGGTAAGGGAAGTGAAGCACGTATGCGGTGGTAATTTTTATGTTTTTCTGTTTTTTTAAAACGAAAACGAATAATCGAGTCTCAAATTAAAAACTAAGAAAAATAAAAAAAACAAACAGCTGGGTTGCCTCCCAGAAAGCGCTCATTTAATGTCTTTAAGCTTTGACGTCTCGATTCCTCATGCGCACGTGACGGGTGGATCGGAAAGGGAAATGGAGTTTCCACTTTCGATCGGTTGAGCGGTTTGGTAGAGCTTTAGCCGCTGTCCATTAGCTTTGAATGTGTCACCCGTATCGCTCCATAGTTTCACGTCTCCATGTGTGAAGACTTCTCGTACTTGAAAAAGACCAGACCAACGAGATTGTAGGTTGCCCGAGAAAAGCTTAGGACGAGAATTGAAAAGTAGAACTAAACCACTTGGTTGGAAGTCATGAGGTAGGATCTTTTCGTCGTGCCATCCCTTAGTCACCACTTCTTTCTTTGGAACATCATGCATGGGATGCACTCGTTCGCTGTCTGAGGTTGGATAAGTGGTATCTGCATCGGATAGTTTTATGACGTCTTTTTTTATTACCTCGTACAAGTGCGGATGCAGCCTCTTTTGAGTTTCGATGGAAGGTTTGTGGCTGTCTTCCGTATAATTTCCGTGCATACACATTGAAGAGCTGACTTTCCTACGTTTCTTTACGCGTGTGGGTTGTTTTCTCATCTCATCTGCAGTCAAGTTAGCATTCATAACAACAGGATATGTTTTATCGCATTCAACGTACTCATACCAAAAAGAAGACGGTGGAGGCTCGGGCTCAAGTTTGGACGTCTTCTCCATTGCGAAACCAGCATGCACTTCGTGCAGTATCTCCTCATGTGGGGTGTCTCCTAGTGTTGCAATAGCACTCATGAATTTCGTGTACATCTCAGCTCATTCGTTCGTAAATCCCGCATTATCGCAAACTCGTGTCAAATACAGTACAAGAGAATCAGGCATACTCACTTGATCAAGCGTGTCTTTTGATAACTCGTCCAGCGAATCAACTCTAAGGCAAGACTCCTTGGATAAGGGTCCATTCATGGGGCTGGACAGATTGAATTCGATCGTCTCATCTCCGACACGTAAGGACAACTTTCCTTGTTGTACGTCTATCAAGGCACCTGCAAAAGCTAAGAACGGTCTACCAAGAATAATAGGTGTCCTAGCATCTTCCTTTATTTCAAGTACAACAAAATCAGTGGGAATGCAAAGCTTACCTACCATGGTGGAAACGTCTTCAACAATTTCCACCGGATATCTTACCGAACGATCCGCAAGGCGTAGAGACATCTTTGTAGGTTTGAGATTCCCGAAGTCCATCCGCTTGAAAATTGAGTGCGGCATGATGCTCACGCTTGGCCTTAAATCACACAAGGCATTATCAATATCAATATTACCTATTGTGCATGGAATGGAGAAGCTTCCGGGGTCCTTCAACTTTGGTGGCAGCTTGTTCTGAAGAACTGCACTACATTCCTCGGTGAGTGCTACTGTCTCGTTCTCTTTGATATTCCTTTCTTTGGAAAGTACCTCTTTGATGAGTTTGGCATGATTAGGCATCTTTTGGAGGGCTTCCATGTGTGGGATGTTGATGTCAAGATTCTTGAGACCCTCTACGAATCTGCCCACTCGTTCTTCATTCTTACTGCTCACTAACCGTTGAGGAAACGGTATCGGAGGTTGGTACGCCGATGGAGCAACGTATGGTTTGTCTAAATCTGATTCTACTCCTTCCATAATCGCAATCTTACCTTTTACTCTTTTCATGGACGTACCAGCAGCTTGCCCTTACTCTTTGGGGGCGAATTCTCAGCCACATCACCGCTGCACACAGAAATAGCATTCATGTATTCTCTCGGGTTCAATTCGGGTTTACCTGGAAGCTGTCCGGGATTCCGAGAGGATGAGGCAGCTTGCTATGCTACGGAGTTCTCTAAGCTTTTCACATGGTTGCTCAAGGATTCCATCTGAGTTTTGAGCTCGTTGATCGCTGTCCCCACATCCGCATTGAATTTGGTCTGAGTCGATGTTTGATGCCTTTGCTCCTTAATGAATTCGAGCAGTACCGCCTCAAGGTTTGACGAAGGGGCTTGAGGAGGTTGAGGATCTTGCGGAACTTGCTGAGCTTGCTGGAATTGCTAATTTTTTTGCTGAAACGTTTGCTGCCTTTGCTGAAACCCCGAATACTTTACTGGTTGAGTCGTTCGATACGAAAGATTCGGGTGATTCCTCAAATTCGGGTTGTAGGTATTCCCGAATTGAGTGTTTCCTTGCTACTGGGCATAGTTCATCTGTTCGAAATCCTCATGTATCGTGCATTGATACGCTACATGCTCCGTATCTCCACAGTTCACACAGTACATGGTGTTTGTTGCGTTGCCCATCGCTCTGCTCTGATTCAGCTCGTACAGACGACGAGTGCTGTTAGGCATACCTCTCGGTGTTGACCACATGTCGTGGTTCATGGCAAGGTTATCGATCAGCTCATATGCCTCCTCGACGCTCAGATCCATAAATGATCCTCTGGCAGTGTTATCCAATGTCGTTCGGTGTTCATCTGAAATTCCGTTATAAAAAGTTTGGACAACGTACCACTGCTCGAGACAATGGTGTGGACACATCTTTAAAAGATCCTTAAATCTGCCCCACGCTTCAAATAAGATTTCTCCATCTCTGCATCTGAACATTGTGATTTTCCCCCTCATCTGAATCGTCTTGCTCGGAGGAAAGAAGCGTGATAAGAACAATGTGCAGAGCTGATCCCAAGTAGTGATAGATCCAGCGGGGAGCGATTGCAGCCAATTTTTCGCTCTTCCCCCAATTGAGAAGGGGAAGAGACGCAATAAAATCGCATCCTCTTAGACTCTGTGTATCTTGAATGTACCGGAAAGCTCAAGAAAATCTCTGAGGTGCTGATGGGAATCCTCGTGATTTCCACCCATGAATTGCTTCTGATAAAGCATGTTGATCATCGCCGGCTTAATCTCAAACTGTTCCCTCACAACAGGAGGCATCCTTATGGCTGTTTGCACGTTGTTCATGTTCGGCTCACGTAATCTCTGAGGCGAAGTGGTGGAGGAGCCTGCGGTTCTCGTGGTTGAGGCACGAGTTGCTGTTGCTGCATATTCCCCAAATTACTGATAGGTAATTGAGGCTGTCCATGGCCGTTCTGATTATCCATATCTCATTGATCTAACGGCTCTGCAAAGGACAAACAAAGAACAACTTAGGTAGAAAGAACGAAAGAGAAGAAACAAAACAAAAACAAACAGAAAGACTCTAGGCTCGAATCTAAGACATGTTGACAATAGTCCCCGTCAACGGCGCCAAAAACTTGATGCGTTATCAAAGTTAAACAAATAACCTAAACTACCCGCAAGTGCACGACACGTGTGTAGTACTTCAGGTGTCGATCCCATAGGGACTACACAACACAACCTAAACTCTAACTGTGAATCAAACTTGCAACGAACGAAATATGGTTTCAAGAATGAAATACTAAAAACAAATAAACAAACTAGTTCTTAAGAATGAGACAAACGTTCCAGGAAACCGGTTTCACCACAAGACTAATGAAACCAACAATCAACCTATCTATCATGCAATCCTAGTCAAGTTATCTAAGGCAGACGATCCTAATATGATATCTACCCTCTCTGGAGGCATAGACACGTGATGTAGTCAAGTTATCCCCTACTTTCGTGTCTGACACCTTGAACTAAACCCATAAGACCTGTGATTCATCCGTTTTACCCTCAGCCGCTGCTACCCTACTTTCGTGGCCTAACCTCGGTTGTTCTAAACCTGATCTTCTAGGACTAGAACTCTCCTTTCAGTCCTTCTCCTAATCCCTAACATATGTATCTACTTGACCTTCGTAAACACAAGTCATTCAAGCACTCAGATAAAGAATAGATAAACAAAAATGGGAAGATGCATTCAAAGATAAATCAAAAGTGGTTCCGGGATAGCCATGGACTAATTCCTTCTCCTAAAACAAACAAACTACTCGCTCATGCGTCCGTAAACAATCATAAACGAAATAGAAGGTCTAAGGAACATGAAAACCAAACGAAACCGAACTGTGAAGTTGGTCTCCAATGCTCCTTGCAAGTCTCATTCGCAAGAACCTTCTTCTCCTCTCTACTCTCTCTCCTCGATCAAGAACCGAAACTTGAGTGAATGAGCTGGACCTCTCACTCCTCTCTTATTCTTTCCTTCCTCTTTTCTTTACTTTTCTCCCTCTCTTTCCTTCTGGACGTTCAGTTATTCCTTATGTTGCAGCAGCCACTGATTGTTGTCTTTTTATGAGTTTCCATTCTTGAATAAGTTGGGTGACGTTTCCATTACTTCATTCCAGCGAAATATCACTTATTCCTCTTCTCTAAACTCGTTTTCCTTATTGTATAAGTATCCAACAAAATCCCATTTGTTTTAAGTCAAATTAACTTATTTGAAGTTGCAGATGATGGAGGCGACCCGCGCGGGCAGGGTAAATGACTCGTTCGGGTACGGCACGGAAGATCGCGCGGGATCGCGATGAGAAAAGAGGCTGCCCGCTTGGGCTCATGGTCTGCCCGCTCGGGCTCAAGTGCTGCCCGCTCGGGCTCAAGCCCCGAGCGTGGTATTTCTTTCCCGACTCGTTCTCAATTCGCTGGACAAAATCACCGTAACAAATGCCCGCTCGGGATAGGGAGTTACCCGCCCGAGTAGTGTTTATTCCATGTCGATTCTCATCCCGTTTGTCCCGTGATGATCCTCCCTTTTCCAGTCTTTTCTTGGCTTCCCCCTCTGGTTCCCTTATAAATTCATCCCGTTCAAAATTCAAAACAAGTTGTTGAGAGAAAAGTGGTCCGCGCGGGCACATGCCCAACCCATGCGGGGTGAGTGTTTTCCTCCAGCCCGAGCGGGCCCTTCATCAGCCCGACCTGGGCAAACTTTGCTGGTCATGGCAGCCCGCGCGGGCAAATTAGCCACCCACACGGGGTCGGGTTCTTTAGCCAAATCCGTGTGTGCTCCAAGCCTCCCGAGTCGTGCAAACTTTGCTGGAGTTGCAGCCCGCGCGGGGCCTCTTCTAAGCCCGAGTGGGCTGTGTTATCTTGCTGTTTTCGCTCCATTCGCTCGATGCTAGGGTGTTCCGTTTGCTTCCGTGGCCGTGCACGTATTGTATCTTATCACTTGGTCACGTTTTCGGGTAGATTTTCCGTATTCACTCGTGTTTGCTTCACATGTCTTCGTTTCCTACACAAAACACGAAATCGTAGAAGAAGCCCTCGAATATACTCAATAAGTCGGTAAAGTCCGAGAAATCTAATCAAAACTAAATCTAAGAATCATGAAAATACTATGACGGATTACATGTTATCAAACACCCCCAGACTTAACCTTTGCTCATCCTCGAGCAAATCTAGAGTCGAGTACAAGAAGAGTTAAACAACAATGGACACTAGCACGAAAACTTTGAAGGGATAGCCATCATGCAAAACAACGCGTCACATGAACGTATGCCTAAGCATACCTAGTTCAGACTTCTATCAACCGAAAGTCACGAGCCATGCTATCCTACTAATAACCTAAGTCTATTTCATACCCCTAGACAACGTCCAAGCAATCTCCATACCAATTCCCCTATGCTTGAACAAGATATCATTAGACTCGTATTCTCGTTCTTATTCTCTTTTCTTTCCCTTTTTTACGTTTATAGATCCGCGCTTGGTTTCTAGGACGTCGAAATCGAAGAGGGATGACTTTCTACTTAGACCCAGGCTGCCTATGGTACACTCATAAGGTCTTGTAACTCTAGCGGAGTGAAGAGGTGCGTCATTGAAGAACATTTTTTTACCAAAGATTACGCATCAACTCTAACCCTTAGGACGTAGAATAGCACCTCAACCCACCACTTAGACCCGAACCATCGACCTCGATGTACTCATGTCAATGTAAACCTGAAATAGTTAGAAACTTATCCAAGGTGACAGCGAGTATAAGCGTGTGGAATCTAATAATCCATGAACGGTAAAATATATCAAACAAAGCAAGGGATAAACGGTATACACGGAGATATGGATACTTGATACTGAAATCTAGGAGGTGAATGCAACTATAGATCATGGTTTCAAGCACAACTACTCGACTAATCGGTATCCAAAAGACTTCTTAGCAAACCTAGACTATTGTTCACGGTTCGACAAAGTCGCAGAATAATGACCAAAGCTCGAAAATTCGTACTAGGTGTCCATCCGTTTATTCCTAAAAAAATCAACATCTAATCCTAATCATGTAATCCTAATCACATGCATGTTACTCGAGGAGTATTCCCCTAGACTTGAATGAAACAACGTCTCGGTGTTCAAGACCTAAGAAAATCTCGCATACCAAAACATGGGAAAATAAGGGTTAGAACGTGTTCACCTTGTGTATCTTGATGTCCCGAGTTGGTGATGCAGCTGGACGTTGTATGCTTCTCCTCCATAAGGGATGATATAGAAGTCGAAAAACCTGTGAGAAAAAATCACACAATCCAAAGGAGAAAACAGAACGTCATAGCTGACCGAGTACATGAATACGAAAAGAAAAAGAATAAGTTCTCAAAATGAAATAAAAAGAAAATGCAAAACTCGGGTTGCCTCCCGATAAGCGCTTGTTTAACGTCCCGAGCTTGACTGGATCTCGACTCAATGAAATCCTAATTCCAATACCGTAACTAGTTCCCGACAACGGTGCCAAAAACTTGATGTGCGGAAATCAGAGGTTTTAATTTCCTAGACCACTCTACTGCAAGTATACTGTTTGTGTAGTACCAGGGTCGAACTCCGGGGACTCAGTGCAGCGTTAGAACTGAGAATTCACGAGAAGAAGATCAATCAATATAAAATTATGAAACTGGAAAGTAAAATAATAAAGGATGACGAAGCTAGGCTCAACAAGATAGAGTACCATGGGCTTCGGGAATACCAAAACATGCAATGGATGTTTCTATGGATCATAAATTCAGTTTATATCAATCGATGGGGAACCAAAATCTAATCCTCTACCTAGGGAATCAACGTCACTCATCTTCTGATGTAGCACAAAACGTCTAGATGCATGAAGAACAATAGGGAATTCGACCTCTAATGCTGGAAATGACTCTTCCGAGCCTAAATCCTCTACCTAGGAAATCAACGTCACTCATCTTCCGATGTAGCGCGGAACATCTAGATGCATGAAGAATGATAGGGAATTCGGCCTCTAATGTCGGATGGGAACTCCACCTCTATAAACGGAAATGACTCTCCCGAGCCTAAATCTTCTATCTAAGATATAAACGTACTCACCTTCCGATGCAGTAAATCTACAACCTAAATGCATGACGAAGAATGGGAGTTCTACCTTGATTATTACCGTTCCTAAATAGATTAACCGATCGGTCAAATTCTCATTAATCTAATTCATTCGAAGGATAATCCCGAGACTCAAGTCAGACTCTCTCGATGCCTAGACGAATATCTAATCTCATTCAAATATGTCTAATCTCACTCGAACGGATCTAGTCTCATTCAAACATGAAATCAACAAAGTAATAACGCATTACACACATATCTATAACCTATCGAACGATTGAACAAAACCGAAATCAAGCATTAACGAATCAAACTATCCATTACAATGGCATCCCTAACACATGATAACGAGAACTACTCAGGAGTTGTAGAGAACCAAATACAAACGCAGTAAGATATTCATCTTTCTTATCCTCCGAGCGTGACCTCCGATGAATCCTTCGGTTCCCCGAAGTCTCCTTCTTCGGTCGTGCTCTCTCTCTTCTCCTTTTGTCTGGTTCGTGTCCTTGTTCTCCTCCCTTTTCCAGTATGTTCTTGGCTTCCCCCTCTGGTTCCCTTTTAAATTCAGCCCGTTCAAAATTCAAAACAAGTTTTTGAAAGATGCTCAACCCGCGCGGGCACATGCTCAACCCGCGCGGGGTGAGTGTTTTCCTCCAGCCCGAGCGGGCTCTTCATCAGCCCGACCTGGGCAACCTTTGCTGGTCATGGCAGCACGCGCGGGCAACTTAGCCACCCCGCATGGGGTCGGGTTCTTCAGCCAAATCCGTGCGTGCTCCAAGCCTCCCCGAGTCGTGCAAACTTTGTTGGCATTGCAGCCCGCACGGGGCCTCTTCCAAGCCCGAGTGAGCTGTGTTATCTTGCTGTTTTCGCTCCATTCTCTTGATGCTAGGGTGTTCCGTTTGATTCCGTGGTCGTGCACGTATTGTATCTTATCACTTGGTCACGTTTTCGGGTAGATTTTCCGTATTCACTCGTGTTTGCTTCACATGTCTTTGTTTCCTACACAAAACACGAAATCTTAGAAGAAGTCCTCGAATATACTCAATAAATCGGTAAAGTCCGAGAAATCTAATCAAAACTAAACCTAAGAATCATGAAAATACTATGACTGAGTACATGTTATCAGTAAGCCTAAAACAAAATCCATATCGATCAAATATAATTTCTATTCAGACACAAAAAGAGATTGCAATTTCTCACCTAGCACCCGATGTTTTGCTTTAATCAATAGACACGTTAAACATCGACCGAAAAATTTAACTACATCCTTTTTCATCCCAGGTCAATGATAATATTACCTTAATCCTTGATACATCTTGGTTATTCCTGTATGTATAGCCAACCATTTCCGATAAAATTATTTCAATAAAAGATCTCTAAAAAGATCATCCTTTAGAAACACAAACACGTCTTTTATTCATACTCTTTCCATCATCACATATATTATAACCAGTTTTTAACAATAGTTCAAGATTTTCCTTAATTCTTTAATTTTGTTCTGAATCCACTTGCAATTCGTATTGATTCTCTAGTGTTATTACTTGAAGAACTCCAAGCTGAACAATGAATTCTATCATTGTTCTTAAACAAGATTATTCAATCTTTTTATGACTTAAAAACATTTATTTGTCTTGTCTAGATGATAATTTATATCTAAGTCATATCTGCTAATAATTCTATCCATCGACATTATCTCATGTTAAGTTCTTTTGAGGAGAAAACATATTTAGACTTTTGTGGTTTATGAAGATTTGAACCTTTTTCCTGACAAATATGATATCCAAAATTTTAGTGCAAAAAACACTGCAGCTACTTCTACATCATGAACTGGATAATTCTCTTCATGTTTCTTTAGTTCACAAGAAGCATAAGCAATTACCTTATCATTTTGCATTATGATGCAACCTAAATCTTGATATGATGCATCACTAAAAAATGCCAAAGGTTAACCTAGCTAAGGTAAGGCTAAAATAGGAGTCAAAATTAATCTCTTCTTCAACTCTTAAAACTCTTCTCATACATTTCATCCCACTCAAACTTTACCCTACTTCCAATTAATCTTATTAAAGTCTTAGATAATCTTGCGAAACCTTCAATCCAAAAAAAAAAAAACTTCTACTCTTGTAAGCATTGGTCAGTTGCTTTCAATCAACAACTGCTAATTTTTCAGAGTTTATGACAGACCCTCCGAAATTCTAAAATACTAACTCTATATTTCTCAAAATATCCTTTTTATCTAATTTCATCCATACTTAAGAAGTAAACATTCAAATAATATAAAACTTTTCGTATTGTGACTTCTTTTCTCTTTTTAATCCTCAAAGTGCAATACCTTCAAATGCTTCATCTGTCTCCTTTTATAACCTCCAAGTCTGACGATAATCCATCACAAATATGGAGAATAAAAAATTCCAAACAATTTAAAAATCTATTGGTCAAAACAACTTTTAAAAAATCTCCAACAAGAACCCTGCAAACATGACATTAATTAGATAAAAGACTAAATAAACACAAACGAAATGAGTTGATATAGATAGGAGTAACTTCAAAAATACCCTCCTAGGGCTAAAAGACTTCAAAAATACTCTTCCCGAAAAAAAATTTCGCTTCAAAAATATCCTTATAAATCTTAAAATTCCCAAAATACCCCTTACGACCCTTCTATCCAGTTTTACCCTGCGACCCAGTTACCCAGTGCGACCCTACGACCCACCGACCCACCGACCCACCCGACCCTGCGACCCAGTCCGACCCTGCGACCCAGTTCGACCCAGTCCGGCCCTGCGACCCTGTCCGACCCTGCGACCCAGTCCGACCCATTCCGACCCAGTTCGACCCTGTGACCCTGTTCGACCCTGTGACCCAGTGCGACCGCCGAAAACTGCCAGAAATCACCGAAAACTACCAGAAATCACCGGAAACTACCAGAAATCGCCGGAAACTGCCAGAAAACGCCAGAAAATGCCAGAAATCGACGAAAAACGGTCGAAATCGCTGAAAGTCACCTATAAATCGCTGGAAATCGCCAAAAATCACCGAAAAATCGCTAAAAACGCTGGAAATTGGTGGAAATCACTGAAAATGGCTAAACATTGTTGGAAATCGCTCGAAAATTGCTGCAAAACGCTCAAAATAGAAGGAAATCACTCGAGAATGGGAAGAAATCACTCAAAAATTGAAGGAAATCGTTCGAAAATAGAAGAGAAACACTCGAAAATGAAAGGAAATAGCTCTCTACTTTTTTTCCCTCCTCTCAATTTTTGTTTTCCCTCCTCTCATATTTGTCTTTACCTCCTTTGTATGTGTTTTTCATTAAGGACACATATGTCTTTTCTCCAATTTTTTTTTATCAGATTTAGGAGGATAGTTTTGAAGTGTTTTAGTCTTAGGAGGACATTTCTGATATTCTCCCATGTAGATAACCACAAACTAAATTCTTATATTTTATTCTTATTCGTGATATGTATAAATATATATATATACAATCTTGTTATATAAAAAAATAATGACACATTTATGTATCCCGTCGATGTGTAAATGATAACAAAAAAAGTTCATCCAAAATTATAATATTCATCGTTAAAACATTAACAGCAAAAAAATTATAAATAATAATGATAAATCAATTTTAAATAAATCTAAAATTTTGTGATTTAAAATGAAAATGCATTTAAATTTAAAAATAGATAGATAAAATCACAATCTAATCATAATACAGATCAATTATATAATTTTAAACTTAAGGATTTCACATCAAATATTTTTTTCTCAATTATTTACGACAATCTATTAAGTTTTATTATATTATGAGAAGTAAAAAAACAAATAAATGAATATACTTAATTTATATCCGGTAGGGACTGGAAAAAAATCGTGACCTAAATGTTACACATTTATAGGTTTGATTCAATTATACCAACCAATCATGGACCAACCAAACCCTAAATATACATATGTTTAATACTATGTAATTGATTAAGCCTCTAGTTAATTATTTTTTATGTTATCTAAATTAAACATATTTGAGATGCGTAGATAATCAGTGCATTATCGTACTTGTTTTAAAGCTCTTTTTGAAATCTTGATTGTAATTCATATTTTGATAACTTCATTTTTGAATATATGGTTCGTTAATTTTAATTCTAGTTTGTTAAAGATAATGGAGACTTTAATTTAAACTATATACATATAAAGAGAACTGTTAGGACTACTTTTTCCCCTGAAAAAAAGAATTTTTTATATTAACCAGAGTATATATATGTGGCATTTGGATGAAGATGAAAGGGAACATCTTAATCATGTCATAAACATAACTGTGTCATTCCTCGTGGGACGCCAATCATTTTGTTGAAATAATACAGAGGACTTATAGTGGTTTAGTCGAATCAATAATTAATACCCAAATACATTCCATAATTCTACACATAACCACAACAAACGAGAACATGTTTTCTTGCTGTACTGTGTCTGAAATCAGACCATTGAGATTATATAAATTTTTCAGATAGATTTTGGTTGGTTATTGATTATCTTTTATATTTTATCCAAAATTATAATGCTAACATATCTCAATTGTTTATTATATAAATAAGAATCAACCAAAATATACACAGCCGCATGATAAAATGGAAAAAATAAAACAATTCAAACGTACCGATTTGGCTTCGATCGTCCCAACAGTTTTTATACAGATGAGATTTGGGGAGTTAATAATGGCAAAGCTAACATCTTTGATCTTTCTTCACAAAAAAGGAACTGTGGGAGGCACTCTGTTTTCCCTCTTCTCTCTCTCTCTCTCTCTCTCTCTCTCTTCTCTCTCTGCTTTTTGATCATTTAATGAGATCACCCATCTCTACAGCTACTCTCTCTCTCTCTCTCTCTCTCTCTCTCGCAGTGGCACTCCAACACTCTCTCTGTGAATCAACTGTTCTTGATTTCCAGAATCCCCACAAGGTACAGTCTTTGTATTTGAATCCTCCTTCTTTGTCTCTTTTCCTCTCAAATTGTTTATATAACTTCGTGGGTTTCCCGCTATGTGGCTTGTCGGACTTTGGCTGGTTCTAATTCGTGGAGATTGACTTTCTCCTTCTTACTCTCTTACATAGAAAGTTCAAGAGAATAGCATCATAGTTCATTCCTCTTTCCCGGATCCATATAGCTACATTGAATTTGTCAAAAGTGAAGAGCTTGTCTCTGAAAATTCCGGCCTTTTCTTACTTTTAGTCTCTATTCATTAGCGGTTCCATTTTCTTGTGCAAATTCTGAGTTACCCACAAATGAGCTCACAAAAAGAATCACGGATTCTCTCTGTTCTAGACATTTGAGAATATCCGAGTTATCTGAACTAGGGTTCTTTTTGGGCGTTAGAAGTACATGCTACCGAGTGGTCTGTTCACAGCATATTGCTCTTGAAGTTGCAATTCCTTTACCTGATGTCTCTTTGTCGCCGAAGATTTCGTCTAAGCGTTCTGATGAAGTATTGATTTCCTCTTTAGGACAATGAGAACCTGTGTGGACAGTGAATACGTATAATTTGTTTCTCTGGTTTCTGCCTGGAAAAATGTTCCTAATCAAACTTTAAGGTCTCTAAACTGCGTTTTGTAGGAAGAAAATCTCCATAAGAGTTGTCTTGATTCATGTGTACATAGACATCTTGGGAAACTCTCCGTTCTTGATTCGTTGTCTTTTTCTGTTTTTGAGTCCTTAAAGCTCTATTTTTTATTTATTTAATGACGAGGACTAAAGGACCAAGCAAAATTATAGATTAATAAAAAGTCTCACATCCGGATTTGTGTCAATGTGAGTTCTGTTCAATGACAAACGATAGGGACATGTAGTTTAGTAATATTCTATTGCCAAGGTCACATGCTGGGTATTGTTCTTTGTGACCTAGTTGAGAGCCTTCTTGTCTCTGGATTCCGTTGAATCTGCAATAAACTATCCAATTAATCATTTATGCTATGTTTTTCAGCTCATAATCCCAATGGATCATCTTTGACTGAGATTTGAAGAAAAGGGTTGTTTACATTTTTCAATATAAAAAGCTGGTGTAAAGCTATTTGCTTGATCAAATGTGTAGCTAAAGTATTCCATTGGAGATCTATTTTTTTCTTCTGGTAAGAAGGAGGAAGTGCTTGTTCCTTGCTAGTAACTCTACGATCGGATCCAGGACCGGATGTTTGCAGACTCAAACAATGGGGGGCTGTTTATCAACTAGTAGCAAGAGTACCTGCAGTAGCAAGAGCAATGGAGGGCCCATGTCTCCACCATGTCTTGGCATTGGTTTTTGCAGAAGCAGACGCACCAAGAAAACATTTTCAGACCACATCGTTTCACTGCAGAGTTTGACTTCCATCCCTAATCGGATCTTCACCAGTGGGAAGAGCAGGACCTCTTGCATCTTCACTCAGCAGGGTCGCAAGGGGATAAATCAGGATGCCATGATCGTGTGGGAAGTGAGTTCTTCCTCCGCGCTTTCATCTATTCATCATCATGTTATGGTATACAATGCTGATATGTAGTAGACGTTATATCTGTATGGGGAGATGAATTCATAAAACGTTGAAACTCATAGAATATGTCTCAGGATATTGACAACACATGAGAATGTTTATATCATGTGTTCAATGACCTACAGTTCGGATGACTAAAAGAATGATTTTCTGTTGAAATTTAGGATTTTATGTCTGAAGATGTGACATTCTGCGGTGTGTTTGACGGTCACGGCCCTTATGGGCATCTTGTTGCCCGTAAAGTGAGAGACACATTGCCTGTGAAGTTAGCGTCGTTCCTGCAATCACTTCAGTCAAAGCAAAACACACCCAGAGTAGCATGTTTCAGGAGAAGTTCAAATGAATCTGATGTCGGAGAAACTGAGAAAGAAGGATCTGCTGAGGATAAACCGAGTTGCTTGTGGAGAGAAGCATTTTTGAAATCATTCAAGGCCATGGATAAGGAGCTGAGATCTCATCCTAATCTAGACTGCTTCTGTAGTGGCAGCACTGCTGTTGCTATTGTGAAACAGGTCATAATCCGGAGAACAAGGGATTTCTTTATCTTCTCTGGACCATTTTCCTTTGGCTTTCCCTTGTACTAAACTGTCTGTTTGCTGTCTTTTGATTGCTCAGGGGTCCAATCTCTTCATGGGAAACATTGGGGATTCTCGGGCAATCCTTGGATCCAGAGACAGTAATGATTCAATGGTGGCAATTCAGTTAACAGTTGATCTGAAGCCTGACTTACCGAGTACGCTTACCTCTTGTGTGATCTTTGCTCATCTCTTTGTGTTTTCTTCATTAACTGATTGAGGCGTTGACTGTTTGGGTCTGACAGTGGAAGCTGAGAGGATCAAACACTGTAAAGGTCGGGTCTTTGCACTGCATGATGAGCCAGAGGTGCCACGAGTTTGGCTGCCCTTTGATGATGCCCCTGGGTTAGCCATGGCCCGGGCGTTTGGTGATTTTTGTCTTAAAGAGTACGGAGTCATCTCCATACCTGAGTTTTCTCACCGAATTCTTACCGATAGGGATCAGTTCATCGTTCTTGCGTCAGATGGAGTAAGTTGTAATCTCTACAGAATCTCAGGGCTTTTGGAACTTCAAGTGAATGCTAACCGGCCGTAGCTGTGTTGCTGTAACAGGTCTGGGATGTCTTGAGCAATGAAGAAGTGGTTGAGATCGTAGCATCAGCTCCAAGCCGGGCTTCAGCTGCTAGGATCTTGGTGGACGCAGCTGCACGCGAATGGAAACTCAAGTACCCGACTTCAAAAATGGATGATTGCGCAGTGGTGTGCTTGTTTCTGGACGGAAAGATGGATGCAGAGTCAGATTATGAGGACCAGGGCTTGTCTTCAGCCACAATCCAGAGCAATCACTCCGGCAATGCAGGAGAATCAGATGACGGCCAGAGATCAGAGCCATGTCTACAGAGAAACTTCACTGTCAGATCAGATATAGATACTTACGGGAAAATTCAGACAGGGGAAGAGAAAAGGACAGATGATCAAAACTGGTCGGGTCTAGAAGGTGTGACTCGGGTGAATTCACTCGTCCAGCTTCCGAGATTCTCGCAAGAGAAACCGAGGCCTTGAAACCACGTTGTATGTTTTTAGAACTGAACATGAAATGTGTTTTGTTGTGTAATGTTCAGATGAAATCCTACGTTATGATTTGCATAATAGGTTTTGAGTTATCATGTATATGTTCTTGTCTCTGACTTGAAGTCCCGACAATTGCGAGGGAAAAGAAGCATCACCATTCAAATCAAAGCAGATGAGCAAAGCTCGGGGATACAAAGGCTGATACATTGCCACTTGGTTAATATCCACCTACGTGTTCTTCTCAGGAATAATGTTTCATTGCATTAAACTTAAATATACAGAGGCTGAAGCTATTGTTCTTCATTTTTCTTGAAAACAAATAGAACCCTAAGTTCGAAGAACAAAGCAACGACTCATGAACTACCATGCACGTCGTTTCCAGCTGCGGGTCGCCTGTTCAAGTATCGTATCACCGCATCCTCCACCCTGTGCGGATCACCGAGAAAGAGAGAAACTTATATTCTGAATCAGAAACGTATTATAAGCAGCAACTATGTTCTGATTCATAATTGTGTATATCACGAGCCAATTCTCACATGGATCCTATTTTGTCTCTGCCGCTATAATGCATGTTCGTGTTGGATCAAAAAACAAATTGAATAAAAACAGTTTATTTTCTGAATTAGAAAGTCTACTAATCACTAGAAATTTTAAGATGAATCCTATCTGCTCTTCACCAGTCTAAGTTAAATTTTGAACACCAACTAGCATGGTGAACATGGGTCATATTCAGATACAGAAATCTATTAGTCAAAGTTCTCAGATATATCAGCTTCTTACTATATAAGTTATGAAAACTAGACTAGCACAAAGGGTATGATAAGCTTACCATGGTTGGTTGAAGAAATCTGATCGGCGTTCTCTCTCTGCACTTCGACTTGCTTCTCCTGCAACGAGCTTCAGATCCTTGCTTTGAGACTCAATCAGAGCATTGATGAATTCAACTGGTGACTGGCTAAAACCTAAGAAAAATGCACGCCGTCTTCTATGCTCATGGATTTTCCGTATGGCTGCACATATTGCTTCATCACAAGCCTCAATCTCTTTGTTTTTCTCTGCATTGGCTAACAAGATGGACAGCTCCCTTTGGATCGGAAAAGGTACATCCACTAGAACATCGTAACAAGCTGATACCGCAGGGTTATTTCCAGACAGCCTGATCTTGTGTTCTAAGTGAATCGGTGGTGGAGGTGATAGATGCTGAGATATCTTTTGAGAGACCATTGTGAATTTCATCTTTTCTTCCCCAAACACCTTCTGGAGTGCAGCATCACAGTTAAAGAAAGAGGGGTCATTCGGGTTCTGCAATTTCCTGGCTTTAACATAATGCCAGATTGCAGCGATAATTCTGGGTCGGGTATCTACTTCAATGCCAAGAACTTCCATCAAAGCAGGAGAAAGCTTAAATTTTTCAGGAACGTAGTTCATCTCCAACCGTATATTAGCTGTGAATTCTTGATCCCCTTTCCTCTTTACCTCAAATCCTTCTTGAGGAGCTGGTGATCGGGCATTCTCCCATATGATCATTGGGTTTTCCGGATACAGTCTCTGGTCCAGGGAGATCGTTACCCTTTTGAAGAAAGAAGAGAACTTTGGATACAATGGGTTTGTTTTCTGAACAAACCCAGGCTGGTCAGGTTCCACTCCATCTTCAAGGATCCTCCCAATAATCTTAAGAGTCCATGTCGGTGGGTCAGAATTTGGTTTCCTGGGAATCGTATTGACTTGGTTAGCAAACGTGTTAAAAATATAGATCCTAAGCGTCTTCTGAATGCACGGAGGATTTTTGAGGGCCTCCTGGATGTCAACTTTCTTTCTAAACAGTGCAGCATCAACCCGAGACTCGAATTCCAGTAGCTGTGTGTATAAAGCAGACTCAGGCAAGATAGCAGCAACCCGATCTTGCAAAGTCTTCTCCGGAAGCTTCTGTTTCTTTCTACGTGCAGCAGGTGTTAACTCCATCGTTCTCATAGGGGAGAACATGTTAGCAGCAGGGACACCAGGAGGGCGCATAGGTGGTTTCTGAGGGAACCGCTTTAGATTCAGACTACCAGGAGTTGACATAGAAGGCGAGGATGAACCCAAACCACTAACCCCTGGGGAACCTTGGTTTTGGTTCATTGCCAAGCCTTGTGCTTGCAAATGAGCTTGGAATTGAGCTTGAACTTTAGACTGTGCTTGGGCTTGCGCTTGAGCTTGAGCTTGGGCAAGAGCCTGAGCTTGTGAAAACTGAAACTGAGCTTGAAAGTTAGCCGCCATTTGAGACTGCGGGAAGCCTGGGTTTGCAGGGATCGATGCAGAAGCCATCCCGGGATTCCCAAAAGGCGAAGAAGTAGAGCCCGGAGGCTTTTGTGGATTGTTGTTGTTGTTCCCAGACATTGGTATGTATCTAGCAGAACGATCAAATAGACAAAAAATCACGAATTGACAATTTACAAATCTGAAATTTCTACCATTCAACCATAACCTGTAAAATCTACCTAAACACCACAGAAAGTGAACACAAACCCTAACAATTCTTCCAAAGCAAAGTCGAACCAGCTCAATTTTTTCCCACAGCAAATTACCGAAAGCTAATATAAATCAGGAAAGAAAGGATATTTTCTCAAAAACTCGATAAATATGAAAGTGATCGAGCACTGAGCTAGAGAAATCCAAACGTCGTAAAACCCTAAATTTTTCAATTGAGAAGCTTCAAAGTTCAATGAGTAAAAGCAACTCCCAGCTTCATAATCCCAGAAAAACAAGACGCTAATTCGAAGGACAACAAACTGCTACGTACCCATGATAAAATCTGAGATTCCGGAAGCGAAGCGAGAAACAAAAAACCCAAGAACTCAAATCCAGTAAAAAAAAGATGGAGAAGGAAACAGGTTCTTACAACTCAATAAGATTCCAGGTGTTCCACTTCTTATACTTCCGGCGAAACGCTAAGCAAAAGCAGAGGAGGTAGATGACGGGAAAGTATCAGAACCTCGTCGGCGCGACCGCGAGATCGTACGGTCGTAGATGAGATTTCTCACGAAGTGATCGACGGAAAAGGAACGAAATCAAGGAGTAAAATGGGCTCATCGAGGGTAATAAACTTTGGGCCGTAAGCAAACCCATTTGAACCCAAACAAATAGAGCGCGTACTGGTTTAAACCGGTTTATATATTATTTTCCCACTAAATATTTAATTGCTGGATTTTTCTTAAGCATTATTGAAGAATTGCACACGGTACTCCATTTTTTCAAAACAATTTAAGAGCAAGTTCATAAACTTTAGTTCCAATTTATCTTTTTCTAGTTTTGGAATTTTGGATGGAAGTGAAATTTTGTGTCTTTCAATTTAAAGTAAGCTAAAACAATGTAACCAAAAGGTTTTTTGTTAAACCATTTAAAAATAATTAGCTAATGACCATGCACAATCTAAATTTTCTTAAAGTTTTATGTACTTAAATATTTTTCAAATGAGTAATGGCGGCATATGGAAACGTAATGAAGTGTTTATTTTTTTTTGTAACATATAACTATTGTCAATATTTGAGAAATTTGTAGAAGAAAGAAAGATTGAATATTGAATTCTCGGAAACTTTTTCTTTGATTTTTCAGTAAAAAAATGTTCATGTATATGTACAAAGAGAAATACCTGATTATTGTGAAATCTTGAATTAGTAAACCTAAGAACCCAAGAATACAACTGAAAATCACTCCAAAAACAATTTGACCGTTGTAGTTGCAGGTTTGGGTTTGTTGAAGACGACGAACATTTAACTTGACTCAGAGTCTCTTCCTTTGGTTTATTCTGATTCTTGATTTGGTTCTCGGTTTATACTTGATTCTGGTTCTCTGGCTCGGTTTGCTGATTTAAATGATCCTCTGATTGCACCAGAGGGTCTTTATGCTCAATATTCCCCTGTAAACTGAAGGTAGGTGGAAAACCAACATTCAGTTTGGATCTTAACTGAATAAACTGAGCTTTAGGCAATGATTTCGTAAAGATGTCAGCTATTTGCAAATCAGTAGATGTGTGCTTCACAACAACATAACCTAAGGCAATTTTTCCCTTACAAAATGATAGTCTAATTCAATATGCTTAGATCTACCATGAAACAATGGATTAGCTGTAAGACAAGATAACCAAATTAACCAAGATCTTGTGGAATACCAAGATCTCTTAAAAAGAAAAGATAACCAAGTTAACTCAACAGTGGTAGAAGCCAAAGCTCTATACTCTACTTCAGTAGACGATCTAGAGATTGTAGGTTATCTCTTAGCTGACCAAGAAAGAATGTTAGCACCTAAAAAAGTACAATAACCAGTAGTAGATCTCCTAGTGATTTTACATCCAGCCCAGTCACTGTCACTAAAAGCCAATAAATCAAAGGTACTACGAGAATAAAGGTGTAAACCAAGACTTGTGGTTCCTTTAATATACCTTAAAATCCTTTTAAGTAATGCAAAATCAGAATCACTTGGATCATGCATCTTTTGACATATAAAATTTACTGCAAAATTAATGTCAGGTCTTGTAATAGTTAAATATTGTAAGCCACTAGCTAAACTCCTAAAGTAAGTAGGGTCTGAGAACTTATCTGTTACAACACCATTTTGTGCTAGTTTCAAAGGTAAAGGAGTAGCCACTGGTTTGCAGTCTAACATAACGGCTTTAAAAAGTAAATCTGTAGCATATTTTTGCTGATGAAGAAACATATCTCCTTGATGGAAAACAGTCTGAACACCAAGAAAATAATCCAAAGAACCAAGATCTTTCATAAAAAATTTAATTTTTAACATGTCAATAAGTTTGGTTAATAATGATGATGAGCTACCAGTAATGATCATGTCATCTGCATAGAGTAACAGATAGATTTTATCAGTACCATTGTTAAAAATAAACAAAGAAGGATCTGATATGCTACAGAGAAGACCAAATTCTAACAAGAATGAACTAAACTTATCAAACCATGCTCGAGGAGATTGCTTAAGACCATATAAAGACTTATGGAGTTTTGCAAACATGAGATGGATTAATTGGATCTTCAAAGTCAGGTGGTTGTTTCATATAAACAACTTCATGTAAGTCACCATGTAAAAATGCATTTTCAACATCAAGTTGAGTAATAAACCAACTATTAACAGTGGCAATAACACGAATTGTTCTAATTATTGCAGTTTTAACCACATGACTAAAAGTTTCAATATAGTCAATACCTTCTTCTTGAAGAAAACCTTTAGCTACTAATCTGGCTTTTAAAGTGTTTAATGTGCCATCTAAATTTAATTTTGTTCTGAAAATCCATTTACAACCAAGTATATTCATGCCATCAATATGAGGTACAAGAGTCCAAGTGTTGTTTGCCTTTAAGGCTTCCATTTCAGATAGCTTTTCTTGCCGCCATCCATCATGTTTTAGAGCAGAAATAATAGATTTTGGGTTCTTGAAGTGAACTTTTTGTAGTAAGAAGGGTATAACGAGGATTAGGCTTAATTATACCTGATTTTTGTCTAGTGATCATTGGATGAATATTTAAGGAGGATGAAGCAGTGGATGTTGAATATGTGTTAACAGGCTCAGAATGATCTAATATAGTAGTTGATCTATTTTCAGGTTAACTCATAGATTGTGAAGAAGTAGATAAGACTGGTGGTTCTGGCGCATTACTATTAGAAATGTTTAAAGATTCAACTGGTGTTTGATACCTGGAAGATGAAAAAGAAGTTGAACTAGATAATGAATATGGCTGAAAACCTTTTTGCCAAGCCTGTAATAAAGGTGTATTAGCTTGAGGCAGTAATGTAGAATAACTATCATGAAAGGGAAAAAATAACTCATCAAACAAAGCATGTCTAGTAATATAGACTTTACCAGTTGGAGGATACAAGCATCTGTAACCTTTATGTTTCTCACTATATCCCAGAAAAACACATTTCAAGGATCTTGGATCAAATTTATGTTGAGTAAAAGGCCTTAGACAAGGATAACAACAACGACCGAATACTCTAAGAGCTGTATAGTCAATTTCCCTTTTGAACAGAATATTATAGTGTATCTTCATGTAGAGATGTAGAGGGAAGAAGATTACTGATGTAATTAGCAATGGCAAAAGCTTTAACCGAGTAGTTCAGAGGTGCCTTCGATTGAAACAACATTGATAGTCCTAACTCTATAATATGTGTATGCTTCATTTCTGCAATTCCATTTTGTTCAGGAGTTGCTGGACATGATATCAAATGTTGTATTCCATGGTCAAATAAATGTTTCTGAAAAATTGTGTTACAGAACTCACCACCACCATCAGATTGAACTTTTAATTTTACAAGAAAAATGATTTTCAACCATCTTCTGAAACGAAATAAAAGTAGTATAGTAATCTGATTTGTATTTTAAATGGTAAAACCAACAGAATCTAGAGAAATTATCAACAAGAATAGCATAGTACTTAAAACCTTGCATTGAACTAATAGGAGCAGGACCCCATAAATCACAATGCAAACATTATAAGGGTTCTGAAGCATGAAAATCAGAAGCATAAAAAGGCAAATGACTACTTTTAGCTATTTGACAAAACTCACAAAGAGAAGCAATTGAATCTGTAATAGAAATGGATTTAATGTTTTTAAGATGATTTAGAATTTGTTGATTGGCATGACCTAAACGTTGATGCCATATATTTTGAGCAGCTGAACATTGTCTGCTGGAACAGAAGGCTTTGAAGTCTGATTTTCAAGCACATAGATTCCTTCACGTTTGCTTCCCTTGATTAGAATTTTGTGAGTTAAAGAATCCTTCACATAAACACCATCAGCATAAAAAAATAATAACACGGATAATCTTTTGTAAGTTTAGATACTGACAACAAAGATTTAGTTATGGAAGAAACAACTAAAACGTCATTAATAGGTAGCATACCTTCTAAAGTTGGTATTGAAGTTGATCCAATATGTGATACAGGAAGAAAAGATCCATCACCTATCATTATATTCTCTGTTCCATTGTAAAGTGTTGACTGTTGTAAGCTTTGTGGTGTGTGAGTAATATGTTCAGAGGCTCCAGAGTCAGGAAATCATTCTGAAGGAGTGGATTGTGGCATATCTACTGCTGTTAGGGCCTGAGGTACATCATTGCTTTGATAAGCATTGTTAAATCGATTCCAGCAGTGTAGGGCATCATGACCTGCTTTCTTACAAATCTGACAGATGAGTCTTGTGTTTGAAACATTTTGGAGATTTTCACCATTTGAGCCATTACCAGTTTGAGATTTTATCATATGATTTGGCAAAGATAATACCTGTTGAGAGAAACCTCTACCTCTTATAGAAAATCCTCTGTTATTACCTCTAAAATTTGAACGATTTGTTCCCCTATAGTTTCATCACCTATATCAGAAAACTGGATGTTATAAGCAGTTTGAGATCCAACTGAAACTGAGTAAGCTTGATGATGAGAGACATTAGCATAAGTTGCAGAAGTATGATTCAAAGTGAGGCTGTTAAGCTGTGACACAACATCATCATAAGTCGAGAAAGGAGGCTTATGCATTGATGTTTGTATCACAATTATAGAAGCCTCGTATTCTCTTCTTAAGCTTGCAATAATCTGAAAATCTTCATAGGCTCAGGTATTGGTTTTCCAATGGAGTTCAGTTTGTCACAGATAGCCTTAAATTGCCCAAGATATTCTTGCACTGTCTTTCATCTTTGGCGAGCATTTGTAAAGATGCAAGAAGATCAAATTCTCTTGCTACTGACCTTTGATTATAATGGTTTATGAGGGAATTCCAGACTTTAATTGTGGAATCCATTCCAATTATATGACTAAAAACTTCTTCAGACAGAGTACCTATAATCCATGATTTGATAAACTGGTCCGTTTGTAACCAAGCTTCGTAGGCTGAATTTGGTGTCTGCGTTGAAACTCCATCTTTTAGCTCGGTGATTAACTCAGTCGGCTCTTGTAGTGATCCATCTATGAATCCCAGAAGTTTCTGGCTTCCAAGCAATGGCTCAACTTGAGTCTTCCAAAACAAAAAGATTGAGTCATTTAGTTTTAAGGTAACAAAATTCGAAATGTTGATGTGAACTGAAAAAGGAAAGGTATTCGATGCATCCATGAATGAGAAATTTAATTCTCCTTGTTCAAGAGTTCTGCTACCATGTGAATATTTGAGAAATTTGTAGAAGAAAGAAAGATTGAATACTGAATTTTCGGAAACTTTTTCCTTGACTTTTCGGTAAACAATGCTCATGTATATATACAAAGAGAAATACCTGATTCTTGTAAAATCTTGAATTAATAAACCAAAGAACCCAAGAACCCAAGAATACAACTGAAAATCGCTCAAAAAACAATTTGACTGTTTGATGCTCATATGATGACGTGGTATTTGGTTCATTTGTCCTATATGTGCAAGAGTCCTAATGTTGCTTTTCTGTTCCCGATATAGGCTTCGTTCTGGTCATATAAATGCAGGTGCGTGATACCGACTCCTCAGAATTTGGTAACTTCAACTCCGTTAACAACTACTTAGCGCGATGTCCGAGTTCCTTCGACATGCTTTTTCCAAGCCCTTTCTTGCGCTTTACCGCCCCCAATGAGATGGGGAATTTGTAACCCCCTATTTCGACTTTTGGGCCCTTCATCTTTCTGAATCCAGGCCCGTCCCGGCTCGCGTCGTTCCAACAACCGGCGGGGAGCACCGCTGTAATTGCAGGTCTGAGGGTGTTGAAGACGACGAACCTTTAGCTTGACTCAAAGTCTCTTCCTTTGATTTATTCTGGTTCTCAGGTTTAGACTTGATTCTGATTCTCTGGTTCGATTTAAATGATCCTCTGATTGCACCAGAAGGTCCTTATGCTCAATAGGTATAACTATCCATAGTAGTTTTAAATAATACAATCATAATTAATTGACATGCTATAATGGGTATGGTATTGTATTAACAAGTAAGAATATTCGTGGAGGTATTGGTAATTGTCAAATGTATTGGAGAAAAAAGAATGCAAGAGAGAGAGAGAGAGATGTGATCCAAAATGATATCACAGAACAAAGTTTTCTTGAACATAATAAGATCTTTACACCGTTCCAATGTAACAGTTTTAACTACGATGACTAACCAAACCACATCAATATAACAACATTCCAGTTTCATAACTCACATCAATCTCTTCACTGATTCTATCATTTACATCTCTACTTTGGCAGTGACCCATTCTTCGTATAACACATCTGGAGTTTGGGTTTTTCCAACGAACTTATCGATATGTTACCGATATGAACAGCTAAGGAGGATTATACAAACCCTTTTGAGGCAGTAGAAAGCTTGTCGATTTTCCATTGCGACCTTTGTTCTTCCAGCATATATAATCTTGGTTCTTAATTGTAACAGTGAAGCACCAGAAGTTGATCCAGTACTTTGTTTAGTCCTGTCAAGATTTTACAGAGAATTAAATAACTCCAGGTTAACATTCAAAGGCCAGAATGATGAATTTGAGAAATGCAACAGCTATAAACCTCTGTATGGCTGCCCGTAGGAGGACTGGAGTTTACTTCTGTGGTTGCTTCTGATGTACGTGACTCTGATTTTTCATTCGAATAACTTTCCATTGATAGCCACGGAAAAAAAAACAAAAGAAAGCAAATAAGGTTAGCTGAAACTTTGTCCAGTCTAATGTGCTGAGTTAGTGGACTGATCTATGTTAGCTGAAACTTCTGTGTTCTACAGCTTTCAGAGATATAAACTGAATTTGTCTTACTGATTTTAGCTGAATGTTTGGGAAATAGACAAGGAAAAGGGTAACGATCAATACTTACGTTGAAAGAATAGTGACCCAAACGAGTTCTATACAATCTACCCATAGAAGCCTTTGGTCAACAGGGATTACACCATATGTAATCAAATGAGCCAATGGCCACAGCTTCCAACCTGCCTGCATAAATAAGGTAAAAACAGAAAGTTTAAGCCTTCAAGAGTATATCAATGAGAGAGCAAAGACTTGGGACTCTTACAGTGAGCATGGGCCAAAATGTCATCTTGATTTCCCTGAAAATGTTAGCTGGAGATTCGAAACGCAAGAACCCAAGAACCACATAATAGATACTGTTCCAGACAGCTGACCATACGGTTTGATCAAATGCCACTTTGGCAGGAACCACCCACCAATCTTTAAAGGGAAAGA
>CM071867.1:28805393-28853664 GCA_036759665.1 Gynandropsis gynandra
AGAGAGATTGGCTTCAAAGCCTTGCAACAAAAAGTGTGTAACTGGACTCGGGTCGAAATTTGTTTTACCTCACAGAATTGGTAGTAATAATGAGAGAGTGAACCATGTAGAATGAATCCAACCAGGCCTGATCTGAGCATACGAGTCCGATCAAACTCAAAAAGAGGTTTCCCTTCATAACACTGTAAAATAGCAACCAATTGGCGAATCAGAAAACTCAATTCTGTAGCTTAGTCCACAGAAAAGATGGAAGGTTTAATAATATTTGAAGAGCTTACTTGTGCGATCCAATCACCTAGAGCATATACAATTCCACTGATCGCCATTTTGGCCAACACGGGGTTTGTTTTGAGAGCTTGCTCATAGGCAATCCAGCTGTGTTCAGGCGCATACCGTAGTATCTCATAGAGGGTCCAACCCTGAGAAGTAAAATGCCATTCCCATGTCAGATCGGTACCCAGGAGAGAGATAAACTTGAGGAACAGAAAGTCCAGATCAGTAATCGAGAGAACGAAAAAGCACAATTAGAAATCACTTATTTCTCATCTTACAACTCGAAAGCAAAAGATTCTGTTTAGACCTCAAGACTACTTTTAAGACCAGATGGGTACTTAAAAGGAAAAGAAACGATATTCAACTCAAGTTTAAGGTATTCTTCAGATTTATATCCTCAGCTTGAGTGAATGGCTAAGACGGCAATATTGATCAACTCTTACAAGATCCCAAAAAAAAAACAGGCTTCATCACAGAGAACTTGTAATCAAACGCGCAAGCTAAGTTCTTTTCCACCAAAAACAACCTAAAAGACCAGATTGGTACACAAAAGAAACAGAACCATACTTTTTCAGCTTTTGTAGATGAATACGTTCCCAATTTTTGCCATCCCAAAAGACAGCACCAAAATAAGCTACATGATCCCAAGATAGATCACAAATTCATCTACAAAAGCTTGTAGAATCAAGAAATTGAAACAGAGATTACCACAGAATATTCTCAGATGTAAAAGCATCAACCACAAAGCTGAGACTTCTTCACCAAAACAAAGCCATTACATGCTTATGATGGATGAACAACGAGAGAAGCTACTGCTTACATGCCAATAATCATGATCAATAGTTAGCAGCTTGGTGACAGCAACGGTGCCGGCGCCGAGAACTATAGCCGCGTTGATTCCTCGGCTCATAAGCCGATCGGTCTCTTCATCTACTTCATCTTTCTTTTCACCTCTGGAGTTGTGAGCCTTCGCATGGACCGCTTCTCGGTCCTCAGTGATGGAGCCAACGATCATATTCCTTCGTTTTGGAATCAATCGTTTAGGGTTCTTATAGGGGTCGAGTCTAGGAAATTGACTGACTGTTCTGATCTCTGGAGAAAGCTTCTCGGTGATGATGATTGTTGGGCAACAGAGAGCAGCCATGGCCATTCAATTCAAGACGAGGACTTTTACAAGAGGATTTGAAGAGAAATAGGGGGCATAACATGAGAGATGATATGTTACCTTCTTAAAATAATTATTAAATAGAAAAAAGGGAGAAAAACAAATATGTCCAAAATTTTTGAATTTGATAGGGATCCATAAGGGGGCATAATAAAATAATTATTAAGAATAAGGAATACAAGGGGATTTCGAATTTGATAGGGATCCATTTGAAGTTGGAAAGAAAGAAACTTCAAGTTGAGACCAAATATATTTTGAAGTAAGAAAGAAATGACTAGAATCGATTGAGTCTCAATGAGTTGCTTGAGTCGCAAGGGCTAATCGAGACTCATTGAGTCGCAAGGATCGCAGGAGTTGTATGGATCACTTGAGTCGCAAGGGTTGCTTGAGACTCATGACCCTCTTCGACTAAATCGACTCATGACCATCTTCGACTCAAGCGATTCATTGGTTTCAATGGTCGCAATGGTCGCTTGAGTCACATTACGTCGCAAGGGTTGTTTGAGTCGTATGGGTCGCTTGAGTCGCATGGATCGTTTGAGTCGCATGGGACGTTTGAGTCGCATGGATCAATTGAGTCGCAAGGGTCGCTTGAGTCGGTAGAAGTCAATGTATTCTTAAATTGGTCATTTTGCAGGTGCCACCAAAGCCAAAATTAATGTATAAATTCAAGCACATGGACAGAATGCCAAAGATCACCACAAAGTCTTATCCTCACGAGACAATAAAGAAGTTAAAAGGAATCTTAGATGAATATGAGTTGCATTATTTCGACAAGAGTTACAATTTTTGCATTTATTCCATTTCCAATGCGAGTCCACATTGATGAAGGTTCAAATGTCTATCCTACTAAATCACTCCGTAATTGTACGAGACAAGAAGAAGTTGTGGTTTGTGTTAAATGGTGTTCCTATTCAGTACTCTATAGTGGATCATGCACTAATTTCCGGATTGAACTGTGGATCCTATCCTATAGGATGGGAATCTAAAATGGATGATACATTCAGACTTAAGAATTTCGGTCGTGGAAAGGTGATCGCCGCACGAGTCAGTGAAAAGCTTGTGAAGGCGAAGAGTTCCGACGACCAGACGAGGTTGGCAACTTTAATGTTGTTGGCGCAAGTTCTGATCACAAGCCTTCATCAGACAATTTTATTAGCCATGATCTCATTGACATGGTTGATGATTTAGAATTTTGTGAAGGCTTTCCATAGAGGCTTTACATATTCGAGAAGTTTGTGGATACTTACCACAAGCACGTTAGCGGGGAATCACCAAAACCAAAATGGCATTGTGGCGGTTTCATGATCCCACTAATGGTAAGTTGTATCTATTATTCGAATAACTTGAATGTTTTCGTACTTTTTGCATTCTTATAATTTTGTTTTAATGTTTCAGTTATTTCCATTCGAAACCATCCTTAGTTTGGGCAAAAAGGGATGATATGTTGATGTTATGGATACGGATCCATCATGCCCAAAGATGTGCAAGAAGAGGGTTAAATCCAATTTTAACCCGAAGTATGTAGACATGATAAGATAGTTTAGAGATTCTAAGGTAACAATTGCACAAGGGTCACAAGGGTAACAAGGGTCACAAAGGGTCATAATGATTATTTTTTGTTTTTGCGGGATATTCGAAGTATTCTTCGTGCTGAACACGAAGAGGAAGCTTTACTTTTTGATCTGGAGGATTACGAGGGATGCCACGATCCCGATGTTCAGATATGGATGGAACATCTACATAGACCGAAGGGTATTTGTTGGGAGGACATCCGTAAGCAAGAACTGCTGACGCGAAAAGCAACTATTGGTGATCAAAAGATGGAGAAACGAAAGGGGACTAAGAGGAAGAAGAGCATGGGTGAGAAAACAATAGAGGTTGTAGATGTTCCACCCATATTTGAAGCTGACGAAGAGAAAGGATGGGTAGGTGTTGCTGAAACTGATGAAGAAAGAGAAGGTGATGTTGAAGCTGAAGGAGAAGGTGATGATGAAGGAGCAAAGCTGCAATCTCTTTCACATTGGAGCATAAATTAATAAAGAAAATAAAGAAGTCGGAGAAAAGAATCATCAACGCCGTAAGAGACCTTCTAAAGGATGTCGGGTTTCATTTGCCTAATCCAAAATCAAAGGCGGCAAATCCCAAAGGTGCTGACAAGGCAAAATCAAAGTATACCAAGAAAGATGTGAGCACCAGACACCAATCTTCCGGCACTGTGAGAGATGATGATTTTGAATTCCTTCGACGTCCATATTCAGTGTCAAGAAAAGAGCTAAGCGAAGAGCCGGTTTAGTCAGAGGCTGAAAATGACTCTAGAGATGATTCAGAAAAGGATTTGGCAAACATTTCAAGATTAGTTGAAAATCTTACATATGCCGCCATCATTCCTCTAATTGAATACATTTTCGAAGTTCCACCAAGTAAGTAATATTGAGTCAAAAAGGTCATTTGAGTCAATTTCCAACGAGAGTCAGCATGGGTCACATTGGTCGCATGGGTCGCAAAGGTCTCATAAGGGGTCAAAGGGTCGCAGGATCGTAAGGGTCACTAGGGTCGCATATGTCCCATGGGTCGCAAGGGTCGTATATGTCCCATGGGTTGCATGGGTCGAAAGGGTCGCATGGGTCTCATATGTCCTACATGTCGCAACAATGTAACGAAGGATGAGTCTTAATGAATGAAGTAATTTTTATACAGATGCTGAGTTGGTGTTCCTGAGGAGGTTCCTACTGAGGATACTCCTGTGGGTCGTGTCGAAGAGGTCGCCGCTGAGGAGGTTCCTACTGTAAGATTTTAGAGAATAGATTGAAAAATAAGAGAATGAGGTGTGAATGTGAAGTAGATTCAAGATGGATTGAACTCCATCTTTGTTATTAGAGAAGATATGAGAGAAAGTTGTTGTTTGATTAATTATTGTGTTACAAGAGATGCCACTATATATAGACAAAACAATGGGAATGTAATACAAAGAGGATAATGATTCCTTCCTTCTTTCCAATGGCACCTTTGACTTCCTTTTATAGATTTGCTTGTTGAATAAATTCTAATAAGTATGATTAAGAATAATTCCATACTTATTGAATTATTGCTCAAATGTCATTGAATATTTCCTTTGATTAATACCTACCGAGGATACTCCAGTGGGTCCTATTGAAGAGGCCGCTTCCGATTATACTCCAGTGGGTTCTGTCGAAGAGGTCGCCGCTGAGGAGGTTCGTGCCAAGGATACTCCAGTGGGTCCTGTCAAAGAGGTCACCGCTAAGAAGGTTCTTGCCGAGTATACTCCAGTGGGTCCTGTCGAAGAGGTCCCCAGTGATGTTGGTGCTGAGGGAACTCCAGAAGTTCCTATCAAAGATGTCGAAGTACCACCATGTAAGTAATATTGAGTCACAAAAGATCATTCAAGTCACAGAGGTCACATTGGTCGCACGGGTCACAAAAGGTCGCATTGGTCGCATGGGTCACATTTGTGGCATGGGTCGCCATGGTCGCATGGGTCACATGAGTTTAATGAAGTAAATTTTATGCAGATGCTGGACCTTTATCGAAGGAGTCTGATAGTCCAACGATAACTAAACGAATTTTAAGACCACGAAAGGCAAGACAAGAGTCATATGTTGAACCTCCACTGGCGAAAAGAGCAAAAACAGGGTGAGGGAGAGGGCGATGGAAAACTATTGATGCAGAATCTGCAGAAAATGTAGTTCAAGAACCCGTAAAAAATGTGGTTAAAGAATCCGTAAAAAAGGTGGTTCAAGAACCTACAGGGAAGCCCAAAGGATTGGAAAGGGGCAGGATAACCCGAGAGCATTCGTTCATTGACGTTAGTGGTATAAAATTGACTACCCTATATATATTGATGATGAAACCTGGCCAAGAGCATTGGTGGAAATCTGACCTAGATTGTCCCCAGGGGCTAGAGTTTTGGGAGATCATATTAAAGGCTAACGTATGGCTTGAAGATGATGTAAGTCTTTTAACCCTTAGTCACGAAAGCCACAAAGGTCATAGAGGTCATTTTGTGTCATATGTATTCATGCGTGTTAATTTATTTTGCAGCAATTGGATGAGGCATTGTTCGAGCTATATAATCGCATGAGTACATTCCACTACATATATCAGAATTATTACATTTGTCCTATTGCTTTCATGCAGACGCTCACGATGTGGATGTATGAGGATATGGAAAAATTGGTGGAAACTCTTAATGAATATTTGGATGGTAAGTTGGTATGAACATGGACAACATCGAGGAACCCGAGCATGCACTACAAAAAAACAGGCATTTTCCAACGGATAAATCCATTGGAAAATGCCTAAAATATATTGGAAAGAGCATTTCCCAACGGACGACAACGGATCCGAGGCCGTTGGGAATTGCTCGTTACAAATCGGGATCCGTTGCGATTTCCAACGGAGTTGCAATGGATAATATCCGTTGCAAATTTGTAACGGGACAGCCAACAGATGATGCCGTTGAAATTTTGTAACAGACGTCTGTTGAAACAATTTGTAACGGATGCCCGTTACAAAATTTCAACGGACGGCCGTTGAAATATTGTAACAGATGTCCGTTTCCATATAGACGGGAAAAAAGAGCGGGATTATAAAAGTTTCAACGGGCATCCGTTGGAAACTGGTAGAAAAGGGCAACGGACGTCCGTTACAAATTGGCGGGAAATGGCAACGGGCGTCCATTACCATTTGGCGGGAAAATCGTGTCCAACGGATACGTGTTAGAAATTGCAACGGGCATCTGTTGGAAAATTGTTAAAAAAAATAAAAAATAAAAAAAATTTACAAATATAAAAAGTTTTAATTAAAATAATAAAATTGTTTACAAAAATAGTAAACCTAATTCTATTACATTTCATTTAAATCGGTTGGACCGATATCATCTCCCCGGTCACCAGCACCTCTAGAAGGCATTGCATCCGAATCGATACCCGATTCTTGCCGCGCGCGTTGATTCCCTCACCATGACGGATAACAACTCTATGAAGCTCTCCAATTGATGTATTTGGGAGTTCTGTTGCTGCACTTGGGCTCGAGTTTCTCAAAGTTGTGCTTCAAGATCCTCGATACGCCATTGTTGCGTGTAGCTCTCTTGGACCACGTGAGCTACCATCGTGGCATCCTCGACGATATCTTTTTGAAGTGTCCCGAGATCGTATAGACGCCCCTTATACAGTCTAACCGACTACAAGACAAACAAAATTAGAGTTAGATTTTTATTATAAATCGAAAGATAAAATAATAAATTTTTACCTCTAAATAAAATTTGTCCTTTTGTAAAGGATTGAGCTCGTCGGGAGTTAAACCGCAAGCTTGTGATTGCTGTGTGATCTTCTTTGTCACAACTTTCATAGTTCTTCTGCTCGAGGATCGACGAGTTCGGGTTCGTCGATCTCTTCCCCAACGACCGACTTCTTCTTGGTGCGGGTTCCAATACCAGCTCAAGAAGATTCAGTTCTCTTCCTATCCGTTGCATTTGTGATATAAAATAAATGTAATTAGATATATATTGTATAAAACCAAAAATTTAAATAATAATAAATTTACCAATTCTTGCTTCCTCTTTGGGAATGATTTTGATCCCGAAGTATGGCGATGCGCACCATCTCCGGGAACCTTCTCGTCGTACCGACATTTTTTGGCCTTCTCGCTCTTGGCCTTGAAGTTTTCAGATTCCCAATGTTGAGTAAGTTGATTGAAGACCTCGTCCGTTGTCCATGTCGATTTGCGATTCTTGGTGTAGTAATTGCGCTTGGCGTTGTTCATCATCCAGCGCATCCGAGCCTGCATGTCGCCCATCCATGTCGTGTAGATGCACATCGTATCCTTCCTCCGCCATCTCTATGCGCGCTGCAAAATAATTTATAATGTGTTAGTTTATAACATATATAAATAATCATTTGAAATAAAAATGTAATTTGAAATACACTTACGATAAAAGTGCACCACCATCGGTGGCGTATGACTTCTAACATAACTTACCAGGAATAATAAAGTTGGTCTTGTAAGGACCCTTGGATGATGCTGTTGTTCGTATGTTTTAGAACATCATCCATGTCAAACCTGCCCATTAAAATTAAAAAGTTAGATAATATTTATAAATTACAACAATATAAATGCAAATAATAAAACTTTTTACCATAGTGTCCCGGCTGGACAAAGGAGCTGCTGTTGAACCAACCAACATACCTCTCGAACCTATGAATCGTCTAGCCCCCATTTTCTTGTTTAGTTTTTGTAAATGTGATTTTGTGTGTGAAAGGGAGTGTTTGAGAGGTTTTGAAGTTTTGATTTGTGTTGAAAAATGAAACTGTTCAACGGTGTATATGCAGAAATTTCCAACGGGTATCCGTTGAAAATTATAACAGATGTCCATTGGAAATGCGTGTTCACGAGGCAACAGACGGCAAAAGGACGGCTCGTCTCCCGTTGCAATGGGCATCCGTTACAATTTTCAACGGATGCTCGTTGAAAATTCCTGCAGACTAGGGTAGGCATCATTACACTTTGCAACTAGCATCTAACGGAAATCTATTAATATTTTCAACGGATGCTCGTTAGTATGTTTGTAACAGATGTCCGTTACAATTTCCCAATGGATGCCGTTAGAATTATGGAAACTTAGAAATTTTTTCTAAGTGTCGGAGGCGATTTCGTGTTCCAACGGGCATTCGTTCATATTGCCTACGGATGCCCGTTGGTATTAGATCATATGAAGTTCTAAAAACATTAAACATCGTTTATATATTCTTCGACTGTATTACCATTTCGATTGTTCGATTACACATCATCTACATTATTACACATCATTCACATTACACATCATCTACATTATTACACATCATACACATTATTGTATTACATTTCTTCTTCAGTAGATTCATCGATTGGCGAGTCTTCCTTCGATTGTTCATTGAATTCATCGCCGTTTTCCTCTACAATATCTTTCGGTTCAACGTCTTCATAATCGCGTATGAATTCTCCGTCTATGTTAGTTCTTGCGAAAATCGCCTCACGTGTATCAATTATTAAACGAATCGGCTACGGATGATCGAGTTGCAACGAATCTTCTTTATCATCTGAGCTTATGATTCCTCGTGGCTTGATCTTTACTACGACCCACCACTCCTCTCTTCGACGTTTCAATGTTGTTGGATATTGCACATAACATACTTGATCTGCTTGATCTATTGTGATGAATGGATCATACTTACCATATTGTCGTGTCGGATTGATGTCAATTCCTCCCCATTGGTTTTTTCGTATTCCATGTCCTACGGTTGGATCGAACCACTGAGTTTTAAAAATCATTACCTTCAACCCAACGAGACCAAGATATTCTAGTTGTAGGATTTGGTGCAAAATGCCGTAGAAGTTATCACCCTCTATTTCACTATTAACGCAAACACCATAATTATATGTGCTTCAATGTTTTCCGTGTTCGTACGTGTGGAACATGTAGCCGCGAGTAAACAAGATTGGCCAACACATAACATTTCATGCATGATCATTAGCCAAAAACCACGTTGACGTTGGAAGTCTTTCATCAGAACATTTCACCTGTACGTATAATAAAAACGAATGAATACTTTATAATAAATGCAATTAATTTTAATAGATATGTACACGAGTACTTACGTAATCTCTTAACCATGAGCCATAATGTTGAACTTTCATGTCTGTGAGTTCATTTGCATTTAGATGAGGATATGTACCAAGTACTTCTTCATCAAATATCCTGTATAATGAAAATACGTTAATATTGTATATATATACATATATATTTAAAATATTGAATAATATTGTTTTGTACCTTTCAAATGGTAATAACTTTTGACAATTTAGTAATATATATGTGTGGACGTGATTATACTCCTCTGGTGTTAACCAATATCCCTCGGATTTACCTCCTATATGTCCAATCGGTGTAAACATTTAAGGAATTGTGCCAAAATGCGGATTATATTGATACATATAGTTTGTGTGATCATCCGCTGCACGTCGTTCTTTTGTCTGATTATGCGACTCGAAATAAAATGTGCTGAAATATGTGATTTCTTCCAGCAATTATTGTTTGACAATAGATCCTTCGATCGCTACTTTGTTTTTTGTTTTTTTATTTAAATGAACGAAAAACCTTTCAAAAGGATACATCTATCTGAATTGAACTGGCCCACCGAGTATTGCCTCATCTGGTAAATGTATTGGCAGATTCCCCATGACATCAAAGAATGAAGGCGGACAAACTTTTTCCAATGCACATAATACTTCAGAAATATTTTTTTTCATTAATTCCAAGTCATTCATTTTTAAATTCCTTGAACATATATCTCTGAAAAATATGCTGATTCCGCATAGCACATCGTGAACATTTCGTGGTAAGAGCTCATCAAATGCAATTGGAATGAGTCACTGCATGAAAACGTGACATTTGTGACTTTTCAACCCCATAAGCCTCGAACCAACAATATCCACACACCGAGCAATGTTCGATGCATATCCATATGGAACTTAACGTCTTCTTTTAACCACTTAATAATGCCGTTTTCGTCGGACCAGACAATCTGAATAGTGGGACAGGTGACCTTCCATCTCTTAATTCCAACTCAGGTCATCGACATATTTTCTTCAAATCTTTTCTTGATTGTATATTATCCTTAGTTTTACCCACCACATTCAAAACAATATTGATAATGTTATCAAAAGAGTTCATTTTGATATGCATAACATCTAAATAATGATGTAATATTAATGATTTCCAAAATGGTAGTTCCTAAAAGATACTTCGTTTATATCAGTTATGCCATTCACCTTGGCCTTTTGGTTACAATGCCCACGATCTCCACCGCATTCTACCGATTCTTGTAAATCGCCCATTGTGTTTAATCTTTCGTAAAGGATTTGTGTTTCGGTTTGCATGCATGGTGCCTCTTCTTTTTGTACCACGTTCTTTCGAAAATGTTTTTTATCTTTCCGGAAAGCATATCCATGAGGAAGAAATTGATGTGCGAACTATCAAGCAATAAAATATGCCTAATATCCACTTACCTGAAGAGTACGGATCGGTGTAATTAAAGGGTCGAACTCTGGGGACTAATGCAACCTAAGCTAAGAATACGACTAAACTAAGACGAGTTAAATTGGTAGTTATGTGGGAAAAATTTCTAGAACACTAAAATGGATAATGACAACAATGAGGAGACGTGAAAAACTTGATAATTAAGAACACTATGGGTTTTAGGTTACCGGATTTGCAAGGATTCAACTAACTAAGGATCATGGACCTATCGAATTATCTTGATTACGGGGAATTCATGCTCATAAGTATGGAATGGTTTTCTCGACACCTAAACCTCTTAACCATAACCACGTGCAATCCTACCTCCCGACAGCGACTAACTCGCGATTACGGTAGCGTTAAGCGCACAATCCTAATTCCTAAGTCGATTAACCGACCGGCTAGATTCTCATTAATCGAACTTAATCAACAATCAGCGATTTTGGATTCATAATCTAATCTCTCGGCTAAACACAAATTCCTAGGTTACTGAGCGGCCAACACAAGTATAAAGCATTTACGATGTTAATTGTAAAACCGAAATACAAGAAAACTTCGAAAGGTCTAAGCATTAACGCATAATTACAAGCATCCATTACAAATTCGGCAATCCTAACCCATAGCTAGAGGCTTAGTCACTCATGGATTCTACTGTAAAACAAGAGAAATAAAACCTAGACATGATAAAGAGTAAGAAATACGATTCCTCGATCTTCTCTATCTTGTTACCGATGTTCGGATTGTTGTTTCTCTTCTTCTCCAGCTTCTCCTGAGTTTCTCCTTGTGTTTTTCAGTCCCTCTTCTGTCCTGTGCATCGTCCTTATGCCTTAGATGGCCTCCTCTTCTTTTTAATTTTCGCTTCAAACTCATACCAGATTGTTCCTAGAACGGCGACCCGCGCGGGCTAATGCTCAATCTGTGCAGGCTCAATGATCCTCAACCAACCGAAGCGTGCTGGTTCTCTCTCCGACTCGTGCAACTTTTGCTGGAATATGCAGCCTGCGGGCTCCTTAGCCACCCCGCGCGGGGTCCTCAATGGCATCCAATCCGAGCGTGCTCCTTAGCTCCCCGAGTCATGCAAACTTTGCTGGAAGTGCAGCCCGCGCGGGGCCTCTTCCAAGCCCGAGCGGGTTGAGTTATCTTCTAATTTTTGCTCGATGCTGGGGTGTTCCGTTTGATTCCGTGGCCTAAAGTTTCTCCGAATGGCTTGTAGCTCCCATTATACGCGGTTGAATCCAAGAATCGACATTCTAAAGCTCGAATAGGCTTTGTCGCCTTAAATCCTAAAAATCAACAAAAAGGGAGTATATAAAGAACGTTCGTGTCGGATTCATAACTTGTGCTATGCAAACTATGCAAAAATGATATAAATGCCTAGCCTAAAACTAACACATGCTACGTGTTATCAAACTCCCCAGACTTACCCTTTGCTCGTCCTCGAGCAAAACCTAGAGTCGAGTACAAGAAGTGCTAAACAACAATGGGCACTAGCACGGAAACTTTGAAGGATTAGTCATTATGCAAAACAACGTGTCACATGAACGTAAGCCTAAGCGTACCTAGTTCAGACTTCTATCAACCAAAAGTCACGAGCCATGCAATCCTACCAATAACCCAAGTCTATTTCATACCCCTAGACAACGTTTAAGCAATCTCCATATCAATTCCCTTAAGCTTGCGCGAGATATCATTAGACTCGTATTCTCGTTCTTATTATCTTGTCTTATTTTTTTATATAGATACGCGCTTGGTTTTTGGGACGTCAAAGTCGAAGAGGATGACTTTCTACTTAGACCCAGGTTGCCAATTAGCACACTCATATGGTATAACCTTAGCGGAGTGAAGAGGTGCGTCATTGAAGATTTTTTTATACCAAATATTACGCATGAACTCTAACCCTTAGGACGTAGAATAGCGCCTCAACCCACCTCTTAGACCCGAACCATCGATCTCGATGTACTCATGTCAATGTAAATCTGAAAAAGTTAGAAACTTATCCATAATTGACAGCGGAGTATAAGCGAGTGGAATCTAATAATCCATAGAGAATGGAATATATCTAACAAAGTAAGGAATGAACGATATACATGGAGATATGTATACTTGGTACTGAAACCTAAGAGGTGAAATGCAACTATAGATCACAGTCCCCGACAACGGTGCCAAAAACTTGATGTGCGAACTATCAAGCAATAAAATATGCCTAATATCCACTTACCGCAAGAGTACGGATCGGTGTAATAAAAGGGTCGAACTCTGGGGACTAATGCAACCTAAGCTAAGAATGCGACTAAACTAAGACATGTTAATTTGGTAGTGATTTTGGAAAAATTTCTAGAACACTAAAATGGATAATGACAGCGATGAGGAGACGTGAAAAACTTGATAATTAAGAACACTATGGGTTTCGGGTTACCGGGATTTGCAAGGATTCAACTAACAAAGGATCATGAACCTATCGAATTATTTTGATTACGGGGAATTCATGCTCATTAGTAAGGAATGGTTCTCTCGACACCTAAACCTCCTAACCATAACCACGTGCAATCCTACCTCCCGACAGCGACTAACTCGCGATTACAGTAGCGTTAAGCGCACAATCCTAATTCCTAAGTCGATTAACCGACTGGTCAGATTCTCATTGATCGAAATTAATCAACAATATATGATTCCGGATTCATAATCTAACCTCCCGGCTAAACATGAATTCCCAGGTTACTGAGCAGCCATCACAAGTATAAAGCATTTATGATGTTGATTGTAAAACCAAAATACAAGAAACTTCGAAAGGTCTAAGCATTAACGCATAATTACAAGCATCCATTACAAATTCGGCAATCCTAACCCATAACTTGATGCTTAGTCACTCATGGATTCTACTGTAAAACAAGAGAAATAACCCCTAGACATGATAAAGAGTAAGAAATACGATTCCTCGATCTTCCTTATCTTGTTACCGATGTTCGGATTGTTGTTTCTCTTCTTCTCCAGCTTCTCCTTGTGTTTTTAAGTCCCTCTACTGACATGTGCGTCGTCCTCCTGCCCTGGATGGCTTCCTCATCTTTTTAATTTTCGTTTAAAATTCATACCAGATTGTTCCTAGAACGGCGACCCGGGCGGGCTAATGCTCAATCTGCGTGGGCTCAATGATCCTCAACCAACCCGAGCATGCTGGTTCTCTCTCCGAATCATGCAACTTTTGCTGGAATATGCAGCCCGTGCAGGCTCCTTAGCCACCCCGCGCAGGGTCCTCAATGGCATCCAATCCGAGCGTCCTTCTTAGCTCCCCGAGTCGTGTAAACTTTGCTGGAACTGCAGCCCGTGCGGGGCCTCTTCCAAGCCCGAGCGGGCTGAGTTATCTTCTTGTTTTCGCTCGATGCTCAGGTGTTCCATTTGATCCGTGGCCTGAAGTTGCTTCGAATGGCTTGTAGCTCCCATTATACGCGGTTGAATCCAAGAATCGACATTCTAAAGCTCGAATAGGCCTTGTCACCTTAAAACCTGAAAATCAACAAAAAAGGGAGTTTATAAAGAACGTTTGTGTCGGATTCGTAACTCGTGCTATGCAAACTATGCGAAAATGATATAACTGCCTAGCCTAAAACTAGCACGTACTACGTGTTATCAGAAATCTTCTAAGACAATCAAACCAACATAGTTTTCTACCATGTACTAGTCGAAATGAATATGTATCCTCCATACAATATGGACATGCCAATCTTTCGTGCGTGCTCCATCCAGATAACATTCGATAGGCAGGAAAGTCGCTAATTGTCCACAACAAGACCACTTTCAATGTGAAATTTTGCTTCGTACTTACGTCATAAGCAAGAATTATTTTGTTCCACAAATGTCTTAATTCATGAATTAAAGGCTGCAAAAAGACATCGAAAATTTTCTTCGGATGTTCTGGTTCTGGAATCAGTAACGTCTGAAACATTACATCTCTTTCAAACATATCTCGGGAGGAAAATTATACGGAGATAAAATCACCGGCCACAGAGAATATTGACTTCCGAATTGTCCATATGGACTAAAACCATTGGTTTACAGGCAAAGATAAACATTTCTCATTTCATACGTGAACTCGAGAAATATTTCATTGAATTCTTTCCAAGCCTTACCATCCGATGGATGTTACATTATACCTTCGGCCGTCGAGTGTTCTATGTGCCATCTCATTGCTGCAAAAGTTTTTTTCGATTCAAATAATCTTTTCAACCTGTTTGCTACACGCATATAGAACATTTTCTTGTAGGGTACATATTTACGTGAAGATGGTTTTTTTGGACGAAATCTGCTTGCACTGCAAAACTTGCATTCCAACAAGTCTTTATCATTTCCCCAGAACAACATGCAACTGTTTCTACAAATATAAATTTTCTCATGTAGCATTCCCAAATATTTTAACACATTCTTTGTTTCGTAGTATGTCTCGGAAGCTTGATTATTTTCCGGTAAATATTCACGCATGGTTTTTTGCAAAATTAATCCATGCAATTTTCAGCAACATTGTAGTTTGTTTTTATCAAGGTTCAAGAAAGCGCTAGGCGCTAGGCGGGCGGACACCCAGCGCCTAGCGCCTAGAGCGCCTAGGCGGGGCCTAGGCGGTGGCTAGGCGGGACGAATTCGGGACGGATTTCATTTTCCGTCCCTAATCCGTGTATAATTCGTTCCTAAATTTAGGGACGGAAATGTCGGTCCCCAAATTTCATCCCTAATCTTGAATTTTCTAGTAGTGCTTCTTGGTTTGATTCTTCCTTTGCTTCCCTTGATTCGTTCTCTGTTTTTTCACTATTAACGATCCAATCTTGAACATGATATGGATCATTAGATAGAAGCACATCCAACGTCTTGTTCATTTGTTTTTTCCGTTCCACCATCAACCTCGCATTAAATTGAACATAAACAATATTGTTCAACCTTTTTGTATCAAGCCGGTTTTCGTTTTTATTCGTATGTACCTACATAAGACCATAAATGATTATTCATAGAACTATAACGAAAAATAAAAAGATGATTTATGTTAATCACTTACTCCTTCAAAAGTACTGCAATTTCGTTCACAGCCTGATGAACTAGTTGTTAAGGATAGAATCCGCATCGCCATTTTTCTCAAATTAGGTGTGCTCATTCCGTAAAGATCCCACCAATCGACTACAATGTAAAAAATAAAGTTAAAACATTATATATAATTTACAAGAATGAAATGGATAAATTAAATGTTGGAAAACAAACTTGGATCATAACTTTGTTCATTTTTCTCGCATCTTTTGATGGCATGTGGTTTTCCAAAGTTACCTTCTTCTTTTTGTACTTTGGAAGTTCGGCATTAAGAACCAAACACTGAGCATCAAAATCATCTGAGGAAAAAGCTTCCAAACACTTAAATATAGCATCTACCACATTGTCATCCGATTTAATATTCGAATCCTTATAAGTGTAATAAGGATTCAAAAAATATGCCGCCAAATGTAGAGGACTATCAAGCTTTCCTTTTATCCTTTCATCGATGATGTTAATAATCGGCTTATAATTCTTCTCGATATTTTTATATGCCGCACGTATCTCCTGTTTTGCTATTTGCAACTCTCCATACAAAAACCCCATTGATGGTTTTACATCTCCATCAACTAATCGAAGCACTCTAACCAAAGGTACAAATACTTTCAAACACAACGTTACGCCATTCCAAAACGAGAAACTCATCATCGAGGTATATGCCGCTTTCCCCTTAGGATGCTTTGACCATTTGCAATCTGCCCATTCTTTACTAGCAAACATCATCTTCAATCCTTCTTGTTTAGCATCTAAACTTTATAAACTAAGATAAGCTGATGCAAATCTAGTAACCTCAGGTCTCACAATATCTCTCTTCTTAGTATAATTCCTCATCATCGATAAAGTCTTGTGGTGAGCATAAATAAAAATTGTGAATGCCTTAGCCCTTTCTATCGTTTCCTTAAACTTATCAAGCTTTGCAATACTCTCCAACATCAATTATCGTATGAACACCGGGTCCATATAATCCCATCGCCTCTACCATCATCTTGAACTCATCATTTTCAATCGAATTAAAAGCAATACCATGAGTGTAAATCCATCTAGCAATGTATTCCTGAACCTTGTGCAACCTCTCTTTAACAAAAGCATCTTGAATGTTTTTTTGCTTCAATGTCGATCCTAAACTTGCAGAAGATTCCACATTAAACGTAGCATATCTATCAATAGGACCTAATACACGAGGTTTCTTTTTCTCCAACCCTTCAATATCTAGCTCTTCTTCTTCATTTTGTTCATCAATCGTCACTGACTGACGAATACTCCTATATTTCACTAGTTGTTGTTTCTTCTTTTCTTGTCCTTCTTTTATGGCTAACCTACAGTTTTCTTGTTGCTCGGTTGTTGCTTTAAAACATGTAGAAACGTTTCCTTGCACTTTTGCTACATGTTGTTTCAACCTATAAATTCCACCCGAAACAACCTTTCCATATAACTTGCACTGAATTTTATCCAAATTATTCGGGTTGACTAACATACTGGAATTCCCATCCGACATCATTTGATTTTCTTTGCAATGTTGAAGATTGAGTTGAAGGTGTAGAAGTAGAATTTGAAGCCGAAGAAGATGTCATAACCTATACAAAGAATCAAGACATCGTTAAACTCGAACCGAAAGACATCCTTAAACAATTATTAAGACCAGTAAGGAAAACCTACCAAAACCGAACTCAATTCAACCTAAACATCATCTCCAAACTCAACTCAATTCAACCTACCAAAACCGAACACAAGGCGGAAAGGCAAACCTGGTCGTGGGAGACAAGACGAGAGGGCAACTCGACGACGAAGGAGACAAGACGAGAGGGCAACTCGACGGTGAAGGAGACAAGACGAGAGGGCAAACCAGTCGACTGAGGGGACAGATGACGACGACAAGCAGGGCTACCGGCGACGGGGATCTATGACGACGACAAGCAGGGCTACCGGCGACGACGAGAAGGAGGAAACAAAGGGACTATCGACAGGAGGAACAGAGCACTCGACGATCGGCACGGCTGGAAACAAACAGAAGGTAGGGTTGGTGTAGTTAATAAAACGACGTCGTTTTGGTTCAGACCACAACGACGTCGTTTTGGTCTGGCTTTTAAAAAAAAATAAAACGCCTAGGCGGTCGCCCAGCGCCTAATCGGCCGCCCAGGCCTTTGCGAGAAATCGGGGCGGCTGGCCACCGCCCAGCGCCTAGGCGCCGCCTAGGCGGCCGCCTACGCCGATTTCTCGAACATTGGTTTTTATACTCAGCAATCTTGAAGATAAAGATAAGCGAGACTGACCTTCATGACAACCTTCATATATAGGCTGTTTCGCCGAATCCAATAGGTTGAAGAATTGACGTGCATCGATGTTCGGCATCTCTTCATGCGTTTGTTCATTAACAACTCCAGAAAAAGAATCTGACACCATTTCCACATATGGATTGGTCATTGATGTTTCATAAATAACTTCTTTATTTCTTTCTACTTGTGCATCTTGCACAATATCTCTAATGCCGTAATTTTCGTCGTGAAAAAACCAAATTTCGTAATTCTCAACGAAACCCACCTTGTAAAGATGTTTGCAAACAATTTCTTGACTTTGATACTTTATGTTTTTGCATCTTTTGTATGGACATAACATTGTCCTGCGTTCTTGACACAAAGGTTGCATCGATGCAAAACTCATGAATTGCTCCAATCCGTGTAATAATTCTTGTGTAATCTCTTTGGTTATAGGATCTTTTCTTCTATATATCCACTCTCTCGATCTATATATATCTCTATTTGAAGAAGACGAAATTTTGTTGAAAATATGTTTTTTATTGATGGTTTGATGCAATCTTGGGTTTTGATCTTAATAGTGTAATTTTCAACGGACATCCGTTGGAAACCCCAACACATGGCCATTGTAAGTTCACATGAATTGATTTCCACCGGTATAACTCAAAATTAACAATTTCAACGGGCATCCGTTGCAAATTGTAACGGGCATCCATTAAAATTTGCAATGGATGCCATCAAAATATTTTTCCCGATGTTCTAACGGGCTTCCAACGGACGGTGCTAATGGAAGATATTCGTTAACATTCCGTTAAAAATTGCGGTGGATTGCAACAGACGGGGCAACAGGCAGTATCCGTTGAACGTCATTGAAATTTGTGACGGATTGCAATGGATATATGCCCGTTGAAAGTTCTCGTAAATCTATTACAATATGTTGCCATTTCTCATCAATGGACGGATCTGTTGCCCCGTCTGTTGGAAATGGCGTGTTTTTTTTGTAGTGATGAAGAGGACATCTTAACAATACAAGAAGGTCCCATGACCCGTGCTACGGCTAGAAAGCTCAAGGAAGCCATCAGAGGACTACTTGCAGCCGTGCGGATTCATGACAAGTGCTCGACTCCACAAGAAGACTTCAACATCTGAGTCGTACTTCATGCCGAAGATCACTTTACAACGATAAAAAATAGGTAAGTGTTTAGTGTGTACTCTTTTTCTCCAGCGTGGGTTTTGTCCCATGTGATTTTCCAACGACGGGTTTTTAACGAGGCCATGAATCACTTACGTCTTCCTATTTGTTGATACGAGGCTTCATACGTCGATCATATCGAAGCAAACTATCGTTATATTTCTTTTACTTCAATTTTATTCCTTTAGTAAAAAAGGTCAAAGAAGCATTAAAGAAGACATTGAAAGTCACGAATGGCTCTTCGACTCCTCCTTCTTCTTTAGTATGGCCGAACTTCTTTGTAGAACAAGAACACTCATTTTTTATTTTTATCATATCTTCTCTCTTTGAGAAATTCTGTTTTGTTAGTGCGTAATATCCGACAAAAAATTTCGATTTTTTTTGGTGTGTCATATCAAACTAATTCGATCTTAGGTATATCGAGAGCGTTGTGCAACTCTCGTGTGACCATTCGATCCACATGCCTTGCGTAGGAGAATCTCTTGGCTCGGCTGCAACAAGGATTATCCTGCGTTTGCCTACGTTCTAGAGTGTCGATGCAGCGAGGATCTCATCAAGTTGTATCAGAGCTCACTCTAGAAAAGGTCTACTCATCTTCTCGGTTGATCTTTTGTTCATTGGCTGCTCGTTTGTGCTGCCATGATCCATCGTTGTTGTGCTGCGTGTGTTGTTGTTCTGCGTGTGTTGTGTTGCGTGTGTTGTGCTTCCATCGTTGTTGTGCTGTGTGTGTTGTTTGTTGGCTGCTCGTTTGTGCTGCGTGTGTTGGCTGCTCGTTGTGCTGCGTGTGGTTTTCGTTGGCTTCTCGTTTGTGCTGCACGAGTTGTTTGTTGGCTGCTCGTTTGTGTTGCGTAAGTTGTTCGTCATCTACCATGGGGGAAAACAGAGAAGAATCCAGCCAAGTGAACAAGTTGTAAATCGGAGCTCTTGCGGCTCGTTTGGAGCAAACTCTCAATGATAAAATGGAGGAGTTTAGACAGGAGATTCAGCAAGAAGTTCAGAGCCGACAAAGAGTAAATCATAATCATAATCCACAAGAACGGATTCATCAAGAAGAAGATGATGAATATTATGAACAAGGCAGTTCATCCTCTTCTCGGAATAGCCAAAGACGACGTCGAGGGGTGCGGGAAAACATGGACAGTCCGAGAAACGATCTTGCGGGTCATAAGCTCAAGATCCTTCCGTTCCATGGCAAGGCTGATCCGGATTCACATTTGCAATGGGAAAAAAAATCGAGCTTTTGTTTAATTGCCAACATTACACCGAGATCAAGTGATATGATCTCGGAGGACATCGAGGACGCGACCAACAATGGAGAAGAGGATGCGACCTCCAATGCGGAAGAAGACGTTGGTCACGTGACCCGAGCTAAGGCTAAGGAGGAAGAGGCGTTGATCCTACCAGCTGGTCCCGTGACCCGAGCCAAGGCTGCGAAGCTTAAGGATGCAACTATCGGAATTCTCGCGGCCGTCCATGTTCACGAAGATTATTCAAGTCCACATGAAGTCACGACCCTAAGAAACATTATCCAAGCCGAAGCCCACCCCGCAACGGTTATTAATTAGGTAAGTGACCCGCATGTACTCTTTTCCATTCTTCGGTTTTTTCCCACGGGGTTTTCCGATGACGGGTTTTTAACGAGGCCACGTGTCACTTTTCCCGCGACCTAATTAATATCTTACATTGATCGATCTTCTTCTCTTGAATTCTTAGTTCTAAAGCTGCACTCAGTCCCCAGAGTTCGACCTTGGTACTACACAAACCGTATACTTGCGGTAGAGTGGTCTAGGAAATTAAAACCTCTGATTTCCGCACATCAGTCGCATATATGGATAAATAGATGTTAACTCGACGAATTTATGGATTTAAAAGGATAAAAGAACAAAAACAATCAAAATAATATATTTACAACGTCAAATTAATTAATGCCAACTGAGGGTCGCATAGGTCGCATGGATCACTTGGTCGCATATATGGATCAATAGATGCTAACTCGACGAATTTATGGATTTACAATGATTAAATAAGAAAAACCAATCACAATATTACATTTAAACTTCAATCAAATGGTTAAAACGGATTTTAACCCATATGTCCCAAGTAGTGTAGAACGAATGCCTGTGTTTCAAAAGTGATAGTAGTGTTTTAAGAACCCGTCGGATGAGTTTGTGAAAATTTCAAAAAACATATTTAGCATTTTGTTCAAATGTAGATATTATTGATATTTATTATTTACATTGATTCTTAATTAGACATATACAACTCAAATATTTTGATAATGACATTTTAAAAAAGAAACACATCGGTCGCACGGGTCGCTTGGTCGCATATATGGTTCCATAGATGCGAACTCGATGAATTTATGGATTTAAAAGGAGAAACCTATCAAAATAATACATTTAACATTAATTCAAATGTGCACGACGCAAAGACTGTGCACGCATTCCATTTCCACTGGAGAGATACTTCATTAGCCAAGAGGTATCTCCTGCCATGTACTATGTCTTCCAGTCTTCTGCTTTTTTCTTGTTTGGTATCACATTCCAGAGTTATCTCCTACCATGTTCTTTGTCTTCCAATCACATTTCAAGAGTGACTTAACACCATCACCTAGGTCACCCCTGCAACTCGTTAGTGACTACATAGAGACCGAGTTTGCCGATTACCAAGATATTGTGTAACACATAAACAACATGATGACCTGTGCCCACCATGTCACCTTCATCACGAAGGTTACAAAGGTCAAAAATATTTTCATAGAATTTTGGGTTAGATACGTAGACTAAGAGAAGAGATGTAGACGTTAACTTATAGACATGGGTCGGAAGGGTCACATGGGTAAGAAGATAGGAGTCTGACAACAAAACGAAGAGTCACATGGGTCAGAAGGGTCATATGGGTTAGAAGATAGGAGTCTGACATTGAAAGAATGAGTCACAATAGTTACATGGGTCGCATGAGTTGCATGGGTCGTATGAGTCGCACAAGGGTCATATGTGGTCGCATTGGGTCGGATGAGTTCCCATTTAGCATTGATTCTAATTTATTCCAATTGAGGGTCGCACAAGGCTCATGTTGGGTCATATGAGTTGGATGAGTTCCCGTTTAAATTGATTCTATTTTAATACATTGAGGGTCTCATAAGGGTCATATTGGGTTGCATGAGTCGGATGGGTTCCCGTTTAAACTTGATTGTAATTTATTCCAGTTGAAAGTCGACGGTTTTATGGATTTCACATAATTCCGAACAATAGATGCAAAATAAGACATTTTCAACGTTTAAATATGGATATATTTATAATGATTGACAAAGATCACAAACGTCACAAAGGTTATAATAAAGGAAAGAAGAAGAAGATTGCAAAAGTTAAAAAAAGTTAAAAAAGAGGAAATAAAAAGGTTACATAAGGTCTCAAAGGTCACAAAGGTAAAATTTGCTGAGTTTAGAGAAACATCGGAGTCCCTCCCCCGTAAAGAGCGTCAGTCGTGTGCGACTCAATGCATCTCCAAATTCACCTCCAACTGCGACCTTAAGTACCGCGGATACAGAAGAATGTCTGAGTCCACCGATTAGCAAGACCTTATGTAATGCAGATACAACACAATGTCCTTTTTACAAACGTTGTAATGACTTGTACGTATATTCATAAAGACCAAGTCTGACGATTACAAAGACCTTGAGTAACACATAGACAACACGATTCCCTGCGTCCACCATGTGATCTTGTGACGAAAGTCAGAAAGGTCACAAAGGCAATAAAGATTTTTCAGAGAATTTAGGGTTAGAGACTTAGAAGAAAAAGATGAGAGAGATGGAATTCTCCCGATTCAATCTTGATGTGGTTAATCTCAAGTAATAAATATCTAACCAATCCGTAAATAATCAAATATCATAACCAAGCATTAAGCATAAGACTTCATTACATATCGATAAAACTGTAACTCGTAGCTACTAAACTACTCGGACATGGATTCCGAAAACAAAACACAAAAGATATCTATTGTTAACATAGATAAAGAATGAGATTCCTCCCTATCCTTATACCGTAGTCTTCAACAGCTCCTCTTCCATGTTCGTCGTTCCGTCTCCAGCCTTCCAGCGTGTTGTTCTCTCTTACTCTCTCCTATGTGTGTTATGTGCCAATTGTGTGTTCTGTCCAAAATTCCTCTTGTCGTCTTGACCCCTTCATCCTTCTTTCCTCTTCTCTCCTTTTCCGTTTCTCCTTCTTTCCTATTTTGCCGTGCACTTCCCATTCTCCTCCAGTAGCTGCAGTTTCCTTTTTTTTTGTTTAGAAGACATGGAGTTTACACTTGCTTACAACGGCTGGATTTCCTTTTCTTGTGTGCAACGATTGCCTCTTCTGCTCCAGCAAGTTTCCATTGTATTCCAACCATGTTCTTCCAAGCATTCCTCTAGCAAGTTTCCATTTTTGTGTCTAGCGGCCAGCATGTTTCCATTTTTGTCTAGCCGTGTGTCCAAGTGTATTCCAGTCGGTTAGCTTCCATTTCTCTTCCTCAGTCTATGATTCTTTGATGCTGAGCGTGCATAGCTGAATGGATACTGCTTTTGCTTAGTTTGTGACATTTGATCGTGTTATTATCCGATATCTTCATTTCGTACAAATACATGAGAAAATGCTAGAAGAGGACTAAACAATGCTTATGTTAAGAAGAAAGGCCATGTCCCGATCTCTTCGCTCAGGTTGCATTCCGCTCTCTTCGATCAGGTTGCATCCCGCGCTGTCCTGCATCCCGTGACCTGCATCTTGTGTCCTGCGACCTGTGACCTGGTGAAGGCAATTTCTGACCTCCGCGGTCTCCTTTGCCTTGTTGATCTCTCCAGCTCATGCATGCTGCTTTTAAACTTGTGCCTTGCATTTGTACTTGTATTTTCCTTGTCTTTCTCCCTTTCTACTTGTATAAATATGTACCTTTATTTCTAAATAATGCATAAGAGAATAGTTATTCTTATTCTCTCTAATTCTCTCGATCTTACGCTTGCTCTTAAACATTCTAATTTTGCTTTCACTTAATCTTTGTTTTACAAAAATCAACATGGTATCAGAGCGGTGATCAAATCTCGGGAAAATTTTTGATCGATTTTGTTTCTTTTGAAATCTATTCTCTTTCAAAAGTTGTTTTCGACCATTTTTTTTAAAATCTCTCTTTGTGTTCGTCTCTCTTTGTTTTCTCGGATCTCTTGTCATGGACTCGACCAAAAGCATCTCAATCTCGTTCAATGGAAACAATTATTCCATTTGGACGAAGATTGTTAAGGCCAATCTTGGTATGCGAGATCTTTGGGGTTTCGTGATAGGATCAGATGTGAAACCAGTAGATTCAAGTGCAGGATCAGAAAAATGGGAACGAAATAAGCTCATTGCCTTGTTTGTTTTAAAAAATTCCCTCGAATCTCATATACTTCGTACATATGGGCACATAGAGTCTCCTAAGGAGCTCTGGGACGAGCTGAAACACGTTTTTGGAAATGAATCCAATCTTAACCGTGCGTATGAAGTAAAGAAAGGCCTTAATAATCTAAGACAAGAGGGAAAGCCTTTTAACCAGGCTTTGGGTGATTTTAAGGAATTATAGTCTGAACTTGATTCTCTAAGGCCTCATACTGTGAATTCTATAGAAATTGCTCAGAGTCTTTTGTCTTTTATTCTCTCTCGACGACAAATAAAATGACCTTATTCATCACATACTTCTCCAAAACGAGTTCCCTCATTTAACGAAGTTTGTATGATGATTAAAAGTGGGAAGGGGAAAACCGGTTCTTTAAAGGAATGACCGAGGATGCTAATGTCTCCAAAAGCACCTCTGGGCAAGCCGTACTATCAAGCCTTTGGAAAATTAGTTCTCTTGTGAGTATTGCAAAAAGAAAGGTCATACAAAGGATCATTGTTGGATTCTTCACCCCCATTTGAAGAACAAAAGTCGTGACGACCAAGGTAAGGCTAATATAGCCTCTGAGTCTGAGTTTGTCACCAAGGTAGACCTTGAGGAATTTTTCCAAATGATTAAGGCAAGAAATCAAACAAAAAAAGCTAATAAAGAGGGAGGTAATGTTATCTCTGCTTTCTCTGTTTTTCAAAACCATATTATTATAGATTCTGGAGCTACAAATCATATGATAAAAAAACATGACTTGCTTAAAGATATAAAACCTTATAGTGGCTCTGTTTCTATTGCGAATGGGGAGAGTGTTCCAATTAAAGAAACATGGAAGCTGAAGGTTTTCGGTCATGATACAAGGGCTCTCTTCGTTCCAAAGTTTTCTAATAATCTTATCTCTGTCCAAAAGCTTGCAAAAGACCTTAATTTCTATGTTTGTTTTGTTTCTAACTCATTTTGGATGCAAAATATTGAAAGCAAACAAGTAATCGGTAAAAGAAAGCTCCTCAATAGTCTTTATGTTCTCGAGTCTATGTATTGTGAACCTGAGTTTGTGTTTCTATCAAATTCAAATATTGATAAAGTTTCTATATCGCATGCGAGACTTGGACACCCTCATAGCAAAATTCTAAGTATCATTTTTCCTGATCTTAAAGATAAACATGAAGCATATGAAGCTTGCATCTTAGGAAAGTACGTAAAACAAGTTTTTCCAAACTCTGTTTTGGTTTATAGAAACTGTTTTGAACTAATCCATTCTGATGTTCATACAACTCTTTGTATTTCTCGTGATCAAAAGAAATATTTTGTAACCTTCATCGATGAAAAATCAAAGTTTACATGGCTTTATACTCTCTCGTCTAAGAGTTGTGTTTATGATGTGTTTGTAAAGTTTCATAAGCATGTTTTAACTCAATATGATGCCAAATAAAATGTCTAAGGACTGACAATGGTGGAGAGTATACTAGTCTTCCATTTCACAGATACCTTGAAAAACAAGGCATTACATACCAAACCTCGTGTTCCTATACTCTACAACAAAACAGAGTGGCCGAGAGGAAGAACATGCACCTAATGGAAGTCTCGAGAACTATCATGTTTGATCGAGATGTTCCTAAAAGGTTTTGGTTCGATGCGGTCATGATCGCATGTCACATCATTAATAAAGTTCCAACAAAAGGTTCTAAAGGACAAATCACCTTATGAGGTATTAAACTCTACAAAACCTGACCTTGAGTACTTTAGAACTTTCGGTTGTGTGTGTTTTGTTCTTGTTCCTCACTCACATCGAAACAAATTGGAACCAAGGAGCACAAAAGCCATGTTCATCGGATAATCAATGAATAAAAAAGGCTACAAGTGTTTCGATCCAAAAAAACAACATGTAATGGTGTCTTGAGATGTTATGTTCCTCGAAGACAAGAGCTTTCATGATAAAATGTCCTGGGAAGAAATTAAAGTAATTTCAGAACCAAATGATATAGGTTTGTCCCTTAAAAACCTAGTAATGGTATTTCGACAACCAACAATGAAACAAGTCCCCTACCAAGTGTACCTGTGCATCATGAAGACCAAAATGACCAAGAAATCTCAGAAAATGAAGAACAAGAAAGCCATGATGAGATCATACCTTCTAAGCAAAATCATGAGGAGGAAACTAGGGCCTCAAATAATGAGAACGAAGAACAAAGCCATGATCACAACCAAAATGAGGATCATAACGTCGATGAAGTTGAAGGAAGGATTCTAAATGAGATAGAGCCTTGGAGAAGCACTAGAATAAGTGGACCAATCTCGGAATGGATTCACAATCCTATTCAATGGCATGGTAACCAAAATATCCTATTCAAAAATTTTGCTCTTTAGCATTTCTCTCTACTGATCACAAAGCTTTTCTTGGTAAGATTAACAGGGATATCAAGCCACAAACCTATAGATAAGCCAAAGGGAAGCCAGAATGGGAGGAAGCCATGGTCGAGGGGCTAATAGCTTTAGAAAAGAATAAGACATGGGACCTTGTTCCTTTTCCTAAAGAAAAGAAACCCATAGGAAGCAAATGGGTATAAAAAATCAAATATAAGAGTAATGGTGAGGTAGAACGTTGCAAGGCTCACCTTGTAGCACAAGGGTATAATCAGAAGTATGGGGAAGATTATACTGAGACTTTGCCTCTGTTGCTAAACTTCATTATATTCGCATTATCTTTTCTGTTGCGATTAACCTTAATCGGAGGTTGTGGTAGATGGATGTTAAAAACGCTTTCCTTCAAAGGGAAATAAAGGAAGATATCTACATGAAACCTCTCCTGGATCTCCAGACAGAAAAAGAAATCGTATGCAAACTAAAGGGAGCTCTCTATGGACTTAAACAGTCCCCACGATTTTGGTACACTAGGCTCTATGATGCTGTTTGAAAGTATAGTTTTAAGAGGAGCGAGGCTGATCATTCCATGTTCATCATTCGAAACAATTCCAGTATCATCGTACTCTTAGTTTATGTTGATGATATCATCATAACAAGTGATGATAATAAATGAATAGAAAGTGTTAAACGTTTTCTAAAAGAAACTTTTGTTCGAGAGAAGCTCAAAGATGGTGTCATTGAATTCATATACACAAGAAGCTCAGATCAGTTGGCCGATGTCTTCACCAAAGCCACAAGTGAAAAGTATGCAAAGATCTCCACAATCGAATTGGCCTCATAGATATGTTTGGTTCCAGGACATCGAATTCAAGCTTAGTTGATCGCCCCTCGAGCTCATAAGTAGTTGTACTCTTTTTCCTTTGTCGGGTGTTTTTGTCCTAATTGGGTTTTCCCCAAAAAGGTTTTAATGAGGCTCCACCTATGTTGCTCTTGATCACCAAGCTTGAAGGGGAATGTTAAGAAGAAAGGTCGTGTCCAGCTCTCTTTGCTCAGGTCGCATCCCGCTCAGGTCGCGTCCCGCTCAGGTCGCGTCCCGCTCAGGTCGCGTCCCGCTCTCTTCTCTTAGGTTGTGTCTCGCTCTATCATGCGTCCCGTGTCCTGCATCCTGCATCCCTTACCCTGTGTCCCGCGACCTACGTCCTGTGATCTGCGGCCTGATCACGGGAATTTATGACCTCCGCGGTCTCCTATTCCTTGTTGATCGCTCCAGCTCATGCATGTTACTTTTAAACTTGTGCCTTACATTTGTACTTGTATTTTTGTTGTTTTTATCCCTTTCTACTTGTATAAATATCCACCTTTATTTCTAAAGAATGCATAAGGGAATAGTTATTCTTATTCTTTCTAATTTTCGCGATCTTACGTTCGCTCTTAACCTTTCAAATCTTGCTTCCGCTGATTCATCTTTGTTTTACAAAATCAATAGCTCAATTCTCGGTAAAGTCTAAACGAATGATGAATGTAACTATAAAAATCGACTAAAATACTGTAACAAAATAGACGTTATCCAACTCCCCCAGACTTGAACATTTGCTCGTCCTGGAGCAAGACTAGAACTAAGCACGATAAGAGTTAGATAGCAACCGGATACTAGCACAATCAATTCAAAAGTCAGCCACCATGCACAACAATGCGTCACACGAGCATAGATCTAAGCGTGCCTAGTTCTGACATCTATCTACCGAAAGCCACTAGCCATGCAATCCTACACATATCCTAAGTTCGTTTCAATAATCCCTAGATAACAACCAAGCGATCTACAAACATTTTCTAATATGCTCTCGTGAGATACCATTCTTAAGATAATCATTTTTCTTTTTTGGTTCTCTTTTTCTTCTTTTTGATTCCACACATTTTTTTCTTTGAAAATTCTCGCTCGGTTTCTTGGACGTCGGAGTTGAAGAGGACAGCCTTCTACTTAGACGCAGGTTGCCGATTGGCACACTCATAAGGTTTTGTAACCTTAGCGGAGTAAAGAGGTTGTGTCATAGCAGACTTTTTTCTTTTGATTAAACTATTGTGATTACGCATCGACTCTAACCCTTAGGACGTAGAAAATTAGTCTCGACCTACCACTTAGATCCGAACAATCAAGATCGATGCTTTCATGTCAATGTAGGGCTGAAATAGTTAAAGAACTTATTCTATTGGTAGCGGAGTGTATGCGCGTGAAATTATAACGATAAAGAAGCAAATCAAAGAATGAACGGTATACTCGGAGATATAAGTATTTGAGATTGAAAACTAGGGGGCGGAATACAACTATAGGCTATGAATTCATGCACAACTACTAGACTAATTGATATCTAAAGGTATTTTTCAGCAAGCCTAGACTTTTGTTCCCGATTTGATAAAGTTGCATAAAGGTGGCTAACAAAATTTTTGTACTAGATATCCGTCCGTCTAATCCTAACTAACATAAACGCTAAAGTAAAACGAATAACTCAACATCTAATCCTAATCACAATCATGACACTTTGAAGATTACCCCCCAAGATTGAACGGAACATTGTCCTGGTGTTCAAAGCCTAAGAGAAGGACTCACATGCCAAATGTCGGTGGAAAAGAAAGAAGATAGGAACATGTGCACATGGTGTGTTCTTGCTGTCCCAAGTTGATGCAGCTGGCTATATGCTTCTCTCCTTTGTTGTGGATGATGTTATAGTGCATAATCCGAAACAAAAAATCACACAATCCGAAAGTCCCACAATCCGAAAGTGAGAGTACGATACATCGAGACTGCTAGGAAAGTGCATGCGTGTGAAAGGACAAAGAGTTTAGTTCTGAAAAATAAAACAAAATAAATAAAATCATACGGGGCTTGGATTGCCTCCCGAGACGCGCTTATTTAAGGTCACGAGCTTGACCAAGTTGCTCTACGCGTGAGCTGGTTTCCGAAAGAGCGAAAGCAGTTCGCTCGTTACCCGTGTTGTAGAGCTTTAGTCGTTGGGTATTCACCTTGAATGTATGACTGATTCCTATAAGCTCAATAGCGCCGTTTGGTGAGACAGTTTTGATTGTGAATGGCCCGGACCAACGTGACCTGAGTTTTCCTGGAAACGTTTCAAAGGTGAATTGAAAACAAGTACTTGGTCACCTTCTTTGAAAGTCTGCTGAACTATGTGTCTATCGTGCCACTTCTTCGTTCGCTGCTTGTAGATCTTTGAGTTATTGATACGAGCATGGACAACATCAAGGAACCCGAGCATGAAGAGAATGCCTTAACAATACAATAAGGTCTCGTGACCCGTGCTAAGGCTAGGAAGCTCAAGGAAGCCATCGGAGGACTACTTGCAGCCTGTGCGGTTCATAACGAGTGCTCGACTCCACAAGAAAACTTCAACATCTGAGTCATACTTCATGCTGAAAATCATTTGACAATGATGAGAAAATAGGAAAGTGTTTCGTGTGTACTCTTCCCACCGTTGGTTTTGTCCCACGTGGTTTTTCAATGGCGGGTTTTTAACGAGGCCATGAATCACTTACACCCGCCTATTTGTTGATCTGAGGCTTTATACGTCGATCTTATCGAAGCAAATCATCATTATCTTTCCTTTATTTTAAATTTTTAAATTTTCATTCCCTTAATCAAAAGTCATAGAACATTAAATGTGGCATTGAAGTCTTGCATGGCTTCTCCTCTTTATGTAGCCCCCCCTTATAAACATCAACCTTCATTTTTGAATTTCATATCCTTTCTCTTTGAGAAACCTCTCTTGTTGGTGTGTAGTATCCAGAAAACTCATTTCATTCTTCCTTGGTGCGTCATATCCAACGACGAAGATCTTCGGTATATCGAGAGTCTTCTGCAACTCTCGTGCGACCCATCGATCCACACGCCTTGTGTAGGGGAGTCTCTCGGCTCAGCTGCAGCAAGGATTATCCCGTTACGACCTTCCTTCTAGAATGTCGATTCAGCAAGGAATGTATCAAGAGGTATCAGAGCTCACTCTAGAGGTCTATTCATCTTCTCGGCTGATTTGTTGTTCATAGGCCGTTTGTTAGATTGTTTGAGCTGCGTGTGTTTGCTGCTTGTTGTGTTGTGTGCGTTGCTTGTTGGCTGCTCGTTTGTACTGCGTGTAGGCTGTCCGTTTTGGTGCTGTGCATGTGTTCGTCATCTGGAATGGGAGAAAACGGAGAAGAATCCAGCCAAGTGAACAAGCTGTTAATCGAAGCTCTTACGGCTCGTTTGGAGCGAACTCTTAACACTAAAATGGAAGAGATTAGGCAGGATATTCAGCAAGAAATTCAGGGCCGCCAAAGAGTAAATCCTAATCTTAATCGAGGAGAATGGATTCATCAAGAAGAACATAGTGATTATTATGAACAAAGCAGTTTATCCTCTTCTCGGAATAGCCAAAGACGACGCCGAGGTGTGCGGGAAAACCGAGACAATCCGAGAAATGACCTTGCTGGTCTTAAGCTAAAAATCCCTCCATTCCATGGCAAGGCTGATCTAGATGCATATTTGGAATGGGAGAAGAAAATCGATTTTGTGTTTTGTTGCCAGCATTACGCCGAGATCAAGAAGGTTAGAGTTGCTGCAACGGAGTTCTACGATTATACTTTGAGTTGGTGGGGTCAGTTAGTAACTTCTAGGCGATGTAATGGAGAGGAACCTATAGAAACGTAGCTAGAAATGAAAGCTATAATGCATAGAAGGTTTGTTCCGAATCATTATCACTGAGAGCTGCATATGAAGTTAAGAAAGCTCAGTCAAGAGAATCGAACCGTAGAAGAGTACTAAATGGAGTTGCTTATGCTTAGGGTTGACATTTGTAGGATAGGGAAGCTCTTATGTCTCGGTTTTTTGGAGGATTAAATCTGGAAATTCAGGATAGTTTGGAGATGCAGCATTATGTTGAAATAGAAGAGATGCTACACAAAGCGATTCTAATTGAGCAACAACTCAAAAGGAAAAGAAACGCTCGTTCTAACTTTGGGGCTGGAAAATTCAGTTTTCAATGGGATAAAAAGTCGAGTTATCATAGAAGTGACAAGCCCATCCCAACAACCAAAAAATGGTAAAGTGGTTCCAACGGTTCAAAGAGACAAAGGAAATGCCGAGGCCACTACATCGAGAGCTCGGGATGTGAAGTGCTTTAAGTGTCAAGGAAGGGGCCATTATGCAAATGAATGTACAAACATGAGGGTTATGATTATTCGTGAGGATGGTGAGACTGAATCCGAGGACGAAGACTCTGAATCTTCGATCGAGGAGTATGAAGAAGAACCGGTTAAAGGGGATTTGTATGTAGCAAGAAGGTCTTTGAGTGTGCAAACTACATCCGAAGAGCAAGAAAAACGAGAGAACTTGCTCCATACTCGCTGCCTTGTTCAAGGGAAGGTGTGTAGCTTGATTATAGATGGAGGGAGTTGCACTAATGTAGCAAGTGCTATCATGGTCCGAAAACTAGGTTTAAAGGTTATGAAGCACCTGAAGCCTTATAAATTACAGTGGCTCAAAGGAGAACGGCGAAATGAACATTACCAACCAAGTGACCATGCCTATCACCATTGGCAAATACAAGGATGAGATCTTGTGTAACGTTCTTCCCATGGAAGCGAGCCACATCCTTCTCGGTCGACTGTGGCAATCGGATCGTAAGGTATTACATGACGGTTTTATTAATAAACATTCCTTTGAGTTTAATGGCAGGAAAACAGTCCTTATACCTTTGACACCAAGAGAAGTGCAACAAGATCAAATGCATCTCAAATAGAAAGAAGAACACGTACTAAAGTCATCATACTTCTACACTAAATCGGGTGAGATCAAGAAATCTCTTCACTCTAGTCAATCGGTTTTGTTATTCGTGTTTAAGGAAGCTCTTTCGAGCTTGACTAACCTTGCACCGGTGCTGCCGAGTGAGATCACATCTTTGTTGCAGAATTATGAAGATATTTTCCCCGAAGACAATCCTACGAGATTACCTCCTATTCGCGGCATCGAACACCAAATAGAGTTCATTCTCGGAGCCGCACTTCCAAATCGGCCAGCTTATCGTACCAACTAGGTTGAGACTAATGAGTTGCAAAGACAAGTGGAGGAACTCATGGCAAAGGGACACATTCGAGAGAGCATGAGCCCGTGCGCCGTCCTGTCTTACTCGTGCCAAAGAAGGATGACAGTTGGCGTATGTGTGTTGATCTCGAGCAATCAACAATATTACGGTGAAGTATCGATATCCATTCCTAGATTAGAATATGGTTGATGAATTGCATGGGTCTAGGATATTCTCTGAAATTGATATCAAGAGCGGATATCATCAAATTAACATGAAAGAGGGCGACAGATGGAAAACTACATTTAAAACTGAGCACGGTTTATATGAATGGTTAGTGATTCCTTTCGGGTTGACAAATGCACCTAGTACTTTCATGCGCCTAAGGAATCACATTCTTAGAGCATTTATAGGTCGATTTGTTGTGGTCTACTTTGATGATATATTAGTGTATAGTAAAAGCTTAGAAGAACACATTGGTCACTTAGAATCGGTTTTAAAGGTACTTAGAAAGGAAGAGCTCTACGCTAATCTTAAGAAGTGTACCTTTGTATGGATAACATTATGATTCTTGGCTTTATGGTAAGTGCAGATGGAGTTAAAGTGGATGAAGAGAAAGTTAAGGGAATGGCCGAGTCCAAAGACTGTCAGGGAAGTCCAAAGCTTCCATGGTCTCGCGGGTTTCTATCGTCGATTTGTAAAGGACATTAGCACCTTGGCGCTCCACTCACCGAAGTTATCAAGCAAAACATTGGATTCAAGTGGGGAGAAGCACAAGAAGAAGCGTTCCAAACGCTAAAAGAGAAGCTTACTCATGCACCTCTATTAAATTTACCGAATTTTCTTAAGACGTTTGAAATCGAATGTGATGCGTCCAGTGTAAGATTGGTGTAGTTTTGATGCAGGAAAGGAAACCAATTGCTTATTTTAGCAAGAATCTTGGAGGCGTAACCCTAAATTATGCCACTTACGATAAAGAGCTTTACGCGCTTGTTAGAGCGTTGCAAATGTGGCAGCATTACCTATGGCCGAAGGAGTTCGTTATACATACCGACCACGAATCACTCAAGTATTTAAAGGGGCAGAACAAACTCAGTAAGAGACACGCGAGGTGGGTCAAATTCATTGAGACGTTCCCTTACGTCATCAAGTACAAGCAAGGTAAGGAAAACGTTATTTTGGACGCTCTATCCCGAAGGTATGCTCTTCTAACTACTTTAGATGCTAAGTTGCTAGGATTTGAACAACATAAAGAGATATATGCATCTGATTTGGATTTCGGAGAAGTGTACAAAAAGAGTTAGAAGTTTGCATCGGGTCATTACTTTAGGCAAGACAAATTTCTGTTTTATGATAACCGTTTGTGCATGCCTAATTGCTCTATGCGAGATCTGTTTGTTAGAGAAGCTCATGGGGGTGGTCTTATTGGTCATTTTGGAATTGCAAAGCTGCTTAAGGTATTACAGGATCACTTCTATTGGCCGCATATGAAGAGGGACGTGTAACGACTTTGCGGAAGAGGCGTCACGTGCAAACAAGCTAAGTCTAAAGTTCAACCTCACGGTTTGTATACCGCTCTACCTATCCCAACTCATCCTTGGAATGACATATGTATGGATTTTGTGGTTGGCTTGCCTAGAACTAACACTGGAAATGATTTTATCTTTGTGGTTGTTGATAGATTTTCTAAGATGTCACATTTCATAGCATGCCACAAAACGGATGATGCATTGCACGTAACGAATCCGTTCTTTAAGGAAGTAGTCAAGTTGCATGGGTAGCCTAGGATGATAGTTCCAGATAGAGATATGAAGTTCCTTACTCATTTTTGGAAGACTCTATGGTCTAAGCTAGGAACTAAGTCATTGTTTTCCACGACGTCTCAGCCGCAAACTGATGGTCAAACTGAGGTAGTTAATCGAACCTTAGGAACTCTTTTGCGTGCATTAGTTAAGAAGAAATTGAGAACATGGGAAGAATGTTTACCGCATGCTAAATTTGCATATAATCATGCTGTATATTCTGGTTCTAAGTATTCCCCGTTTGAAATCGTTTACGGGTTCAACCCCACCTCACCTTTGGATCTAATGCCATTATGGTGCGAACCTCGCTGGAACGACACTCTAGCACGAAGGTATGAAGGATAACCCTTGCTGCAGCCGAGCCAGAAGACTCCTTACGCAAGGCATGTGGAATGATAGGTCACACGAGAATTGCAGAAGGCTCTCAATTTACCGCACTCATCTTTGAGGATATGACACACCTACGAAGAACGAACGAGTGTTGGATATTATGCACCAACAGTTTCTGGATATGACACACCAACAATGGATAAATTAAAAATTAAAATTGAAAAACCAAGGTGAGTTCTACAAGGCATGGTCGGCCATATGAAGGAGAAGAAGTCATGCAAGATTTCAATGATGCAATAAATGCATGCAACCCATGCAAGGCTTGTAACTTAAATGAAAAAAATTCAAAATTCAAAATAAAAAAAATAAACGTAAGATAAAATACTTCGATACGATCAACATATGAAGTCTTGGGTCAACAATTAGGGAAACACAAGTGAGTCGTCCCCTCGTTAAAAACCCGTTGTTGGAAAACCACGTGGGACAAAAACAACGGTTGGAAAAGAGCACACACGAAACACTTAACCTAATTATTCATCATTGCAAGATGTGCTTCGGCTTGTAGTATGACTCGAATGTTGGAAATTCCTTGTGGACTCGAGCACTCATCTTGAACTTGCACGGCCATAAGAATTCCGACGATAGCTTCCTTGAGCGTCCTAGCTTTAGCTCAGGCCACGGGACCTGCTGGTATGGTTAAGGCATCCTCATCTCTAGCCCTAGCACGGGTCACGGGACCAGCGTCCTTCTTGCTCTCCTTAGGACGGCTCGTGTCCTTTCCCTTTGATTCAGTCATGTCCTCCTCAGTACGGGTCACGTCCTCTTCGCTTGCCACGGCACGGGTCGTGTCCTCCTTTCTTGCCTTAGCTCGGGTCACATGTCCTTCTTGTAATATCGAGGCGTCCTCTTCATGCTCGAGATCCTCGACGCTGTCCATGATCATATCACATTACATTTGAGTAAGCAAGTTATTTTGGATGGAGAAAAGAAAGCTAAAATGGTACAACAGATCCACGAGAAGGCTAGGAAGAACATAGAGGAGAAAACGAAACTCTATGCAAAGCAAGCAAACAAGAGACAGAGGCAGATGATTTTCGAGCACGGCGACCAAGTGTGGATTCAAAGTTGATGCCTCAAATCAATGGAACCTTCAACAATAACCAAGAGAATCAACAACAATGCTTATTAACTGGACTTGCAAGGTAAGTATAACGTGAGTTCCAGTTTTAATGTTACTGATTGGACGCCTTTTATTGTAAATCAAACACATTTGAGGAAAAATCTTTTTCAAGAGGGAGGGGATGATACGAGCATAGACATCATCGAGGAACCCGAGCATGAAGAGGACGTCTTAACAATAAAAGAAGGTCTCGTGACCCGTGCTAAGGATAGGAACCTCAAGGAAGCCATCAGAGGACTACTTGTAGCCGTGCGGGTTCATGACGAGTGCTCGACTCCACAAGAAAACTTCAACATCCGAGTCGTACTGCACGCCTATGACCATTTGACAACGATCAACAAATAGGCAAGTGTTTCGTGTGTACTCTTTTCCCAGCGTTGGTTTTGTCCCACGTGGTTTTCCAACGGGGGATTTCTAATGAGGCCAAGAATCACTTACGTCCGCCTATTTGTTGATCTGAGGCTTCATACGTCGATCGTATCGAAGCAAATTATCCTTATATTTCATTTATTTTAAATATTTAAATTTACATTCCCTTAATTAAAAGTCAAAGAAAATTAAATGTGGCATTGAAGTTTTGCATGGCTTCTCCTCCTTATGTAGCCGACCGTCCCTCCTTGTAAACATCAACCTTCATGTTTGAATTTTCATCATCTCGTTTTCATACGTATTTCTTGCACGATTTTAGAGATGTTTATGATATAGACGCGATGCTTTACGTATGATTTCGTATCCGTTTTACTTGTTTTCGTGTTTTCATGTTCTTACATGTTTTTATGCGTATTCGGTTCATTTCGGAGCTAAAGGACGTGCACGAGACAAAGTACCAACATCGAGGATCATCACGAGACAAACGAGACGAGAATCGGCAAGGAATAGCCACTACCCGCGTGGGTAGCTCCCTAGCCCGAGCGGGCATTTGTTATGGTGATTTTGTCCAGCAAATTGAGCACCAGTCGGGCAAGAACTACCACGCCTGGGGCCTCAGCCCGACCGGGCTTTAGCACAGCCCGACCGGGGCACCTTCTAGCCCGAGCGGGCTGCCTCATTCTCCATCGCGTTCTTGCGCGATCTTCCGCGCCGCACCCAAGCGGGTCACTTACCCAGCCCGCGCGGGTCGCGTCCTTCACCTGCAACTCCAAATAAGTTAATTTGTCTTAAAACAAATGAGAGTTTTTTGGGGACTTATACAATAAAGAAAACGACTTTAGAGAAGAGGAATAAGTGATATTTTGCTGGAGAAAGTAATGGAAACGTCACCCAACTTATTCAAGAATGGAAACTCATGAAAAGACAACAATCGGTGGATGTTGCAACAAAAGGAAGAACTGAACGGCCGAAAGGGAAACAAGGGAGAAAAGGAAAGAAAAGAGGAAGGAAAAAAGAAGAGAGGAGTCAGAGGTCGAGCTCATTCACTCAGTTTTTAGTTCTTGATCGAGGAGAGAGAGTAGAGAGAGAGAAGGAAGAGGTTCTTGCGAAGGAGACTTACAAGGAGCATTGTAGATCAACCCCACACTTCGGTTTCGTTTGGTTTTCATGTTCCTTAGACCTTCTATTTCGTTTATGATTGTTTACGGATGCATGAGCGAGTAGTTTGTTTGTTCTAGGAGAAGGGATTAGCACATGGCTATCCCGGAACCACTTTTGATTTATCTTTGAATGCATCTTCCCGTTTTCATTTATCTATTCTTTATCCGAGTGCTTAATTTACTTGTGTTTACGATGGCCATGTAGATGCATGTGTTAGGGATTAGGAGAAGCACCGAAAGGAGAATTCTAGTCCTAGAAGATCAGGTTTAGAACAACCAAGGTTAGGCCACGAAAGTAGGATAGCAGCGGTTGAGGGTAAAACGGATGAATCACAGGTCTTATGGGTTTAGTTCAAGGTGTCAGCCACGAAAGTAGGGGGTAACTTGACTAGAACATGTGTCTATGCCTTGAGAGAGGGTAGATATCATATTAGAATCGTCTGTCTTAGATAACTTGACTGGGATTGCATGATAGATAGGCTGATTGTTGGTTTCGGTAGTCTTGTGGTGAAACCGGTTTTCTGGAACGTTTGTCTCATTCTTAAGAATTAGTTTCTTTATTTTCTTTTAGTATTTCATTCTTAAAACAATATTTCGTTCGTCAGCAAGTTTAATTCGTAGTTCGAGTTTAAGTTGTGTTGCATAGTCTCTGTGGGATCGACACTTAAAGTACTAAACACGTGCCGTGCACTTGCGGGTAGTTTAGGTTATTTATTTAACTTTGATAACGCATCAAGTTTTTGGCGCCGTTGCCGGGGACTATTGTCAACACGTCTTAGATTCGAGCCTAGAGTCTTTCTTGTTTTGTTTTTGTTTTTGTTTTCTTTTCTTTCGTTTCTTTCTACCTAATTCCGTTTATTTGTCCTTTCTTGGTTTATGACCAGGTCTCAAGGTGCTTCAAATCTACTCCAAATCGACCTAGAGATCGAGCGAACTTGTAGACAACTGAGAAAGGGCAAGGGAGAGGGTAACACAGAGCCGTCAAATCAACGAGATATGGATAATCAGAACGATCACGAACAACTTCAGTTACCTCTCGGTAATTTGGGGCATAGGCAGCAACAGCCACTCGCGCCTCAACCGTGAGAACCACAGGCTCCTCCACTACGTCGTCTCAGGGATTACGTGGTGCCGAACATGAACAATGTGCAAACACCCATAAGGATGCCTGATGTTGCGAGAGAACAGTTTGAGATTAAGCCGGTGATGATCAATATGCTTTATCAGAAGCAATTCATGGGTGGAAATCACGAGGATCCCCATCAGCACCTTAGAGACTTCCTTGAGCTTTCTGGTACGTTCAAGATACACGAAGTCTCAGAGGGCGCGAGCTTATNNCTTAATTGGGGGAAGAGCGAAAACTTGGCTGCAATCGCTCTCCGCTGGATCTATCACTACTTGGGATCAGCTCTGCACATTGTTCTTATCACGCTTCTTTCCTCCGAGCAAGACGATTCAGATGAGGGAGAAATCATAACGTTCAGATGCAGAGATGGATAAACTTTGTTTGAGGCGTGGGGTAGATTAAAGATCTTCTACAGTTGTGTCCACACCATGGTCTTGAGCCGTGGTACATTATCCAAACCTTTTACAACGGAATTTCAGATGAACACCGGATGACGTTATCGCTGCCAGAGGATCATTTATGGATCCGAGCGTCGAGGAGGCATACGAGCTGATCGATAACCTTTACATGAACCACACCATGTGGTCAACACCGAGAGGTATGCCTAACATCACTCGTCGTCTGTATGAGCCGAATCAGAGCAGAGCGACGGCAACGCAACAAGCGCCATGTACTGTGTGAATTACGGAGATGCGGAGCATGTAGCGTATCAATGCACGATACATGAGGATTTCGAACAGGTGAATTATGCCCAGCAGCAAGGAAACACTCAATTCAGGAATACCTACAACCCGAATTGGACGAATCACCCGAATCTTTCGTATCGAGCGATTCAACTGGTAAAGTATTCGGGGTTTCAGCAAAGGAAGCAAACTTTTCAGCAAAACAACCAGCAATTCCAGCAAGCTTAGTAAGTTCTGCAAGCTCCTCAACCTCCTCAAGCCTCTTCGTCAAACCTTGAAGGGGTGTTGCTCGAATTTATTAAGGAGCAAAGGCAGCAAAAATCGACTCAAACCAAATTCAACGCGGATGTGGGGACAACGATTAGTGAGCTTAAATCTCATATGGAATCCTTGAGCACACATGTGAAGATGTTAGAAAATTCCATAGCACAACAGGCCGCCTCATCCTCTCGGAATCCCGGACAGCTTCCTGGTAAACCCGATCTTAACCCGGGAGAGCACGTGAACGCCATCACTTTGCGCAACGACAATGTGCTCGAGAATCCGCCCCCAAAAGAGCAAGAGAAAGCTGCTGGAAAATTAGTGGATAAAGGAAAGGGCATTGTGAATGAGGAAAGAGCTGAATCAGAATTGGAGAAACCGTATGTTGCTCCACCGGCGTATAAACCTCCAATACCGTATCCTCAACGGTTGGTGAGCAGCAAAAACGAGGTAAGGTATGGATGGTTTGTAAAGATCCTCAAGAAGCTTCACATCAACATACCGTTCGTAGAGGCTCTCCAACAAATGCCCACGTACACCAAATTCCATAAAGAAATTCTTTCCAACAAACTGCGTATCGAAGAGAGTGAGACGGTAGCACTCATTGAGGAATGCAGCGCCATTCTTCAAAGCAAGCTGCCCCCAAAGTTGAAGGACCATGGAAGCTTCTCCATTCTGTGCACAATAGGTAATCTTGATATTGATAAAGCTTTGTGTGACTTAGGAGAAAGCGTGAGCCTCATGCCACATTCAGTCTTCAAGCGGATGAACTTCGGCGACCTCAAACCTACCAAGATGTCTCTCCAACTCGCTGACCGTTCGGTAAGATATCCGGTGGGGATTGTTGAAAACATTCCCACCAAGGCAGTTAATCTTTGTATACCTGCTGACTTTGTTGTACTTGATATTGAAGAGGATGCTAGGATTCCTATTATACTTGGTAGACCGTTCTTAGCTACTGCAGGTGCGATGATAGACGTACAACAAGGAAAACTTTCCCTATGTGTAAGAGACGAAACGATCTACGTGTCGCAGACGAAACGATTGAATTCAACTTGTCCAAATCCATGAACGGACCCTCCATCAAGGAGTCTTGCTTTCGAATTGACTTGCTGGACAAGTTAACGAATGACACGTTTGATCAAGTAAGTATTTCCGATCCCCTCATTAGATGCTTGACTCAAGTTTGCAAAGATGCAGGTTTTACCGACGAAGAAGCTGAGGCATACGCATAATTTATCAGTGCTATTGAAGCACTAAGAGACGCCCTATGTGAGGAGATACCACACGAAGCACAAGCTGACTTCGCAGTGGAGAAGGCGCCCAAACTCGAGTTGAAGCCTCTTCCTTCTTCTCTTTGGTATGAATACCTCGGACTTAATGATACATACCCCGTTATTGTTAAAGATGACTTGAGTGCAGATGAGACGCAAAAGCTACTTGAATGAGGAAGCATAGGAGAGTGATTGGATACACCATCGAGGATATCAAGGAACTAAACCCTTCATTATGCATGCATTGAATACTCATGGACCATCCATTGAAGCGCAAAGGCGGCTGAACCCCAACTTAAAAGAGGTAGTGAAAAAGGAGATACTAAAACTTTTGGATGCAGGTATCATATATTCTATCTCGGACAGCGAATGGGTAAGCCCCGTGCATGTCGTACCAAAGAAAGGAGGAATGACGGTAGTACGCAACAATAACAACGAGCTGATTCCAACAAGAACCGTCACGGGGTGGAGGATGTGCATAGACTACCGCAAGCTCAACAAGGCGACGAGGAAAGATCACTTCCCTCTCCCATTCATCGACCAAATGTTAGAATGGTTACCGAATCATGCATAATTTTGTTATTTGGACGTATATTCTGGTTTCTTTCAGATTCCCATTCACCCTCAAGACCAGGAGAAGACGACTTTCACGTGTCCTTATAGGACATTCGCTTACCGTCGTATGCCCTTTGGCCTCTGCAACGCTCCGGCTACTTTCCAGCATTGCATGATGGCAATGTTTTCCGATTTAATTGAACATATCATGGAAGTGTTTATGGATGATTTTTCGGTTTATGGCTCTACATTTTGGGAAAAGTGTCACTTTATGGTGAAGGAAGGTATTGTACTTGGACATATGATCTCATCGAGGGGCATAGAAGTCGACAAAGCCAAAATTGAGGTAATCGAAAAACTTCCTTTACCTGTTTCAGTTAAAGAAATTCGTAGTTTCCTAGGGCATGCAGGTTTTTATTGGAGGTTCATCAAAGACTTATCAAAGATTACAAAACCATTGACGGAGTTTCTGGCCAAAGATGCAACATTCGACTTTTCTCAAGAGTGCCACAACGCCTTCAACACCATCAAGACAACATTGGTTTCGGCGCCCATCATCCAGCCACCCGATTGGAGCCTTCCATTCGAGATTATGTGTGACACTAGCGACTACGCCGTGGGGCTGTTTTTAGGACAGCGAAGAGACAAGGTCTCTCATTTCATCTCCTACGCTAGCAAGACAATAGATGACGCTCAAATCAACTGTGCCACACCGAGAAAGATCTCCTTGTCGTCGTCTTCGCCTTTGACAAGTTTAAATCCTATCTCATAGGGTCAAAGGTAATCGTTTATACTGATCATGCAACGCTTAAATATCTTCTAGGGAAGAAGGACGCGAAACCACGCCTCATCCAATGGATCCTTCTCTTACAAGAATTTGATCTCGAAATAAGAGATAGGAAGGGGTCCGGGAACGTCGTTGCATATCACCTCTCCCGCATCATTGTAGAGGATGAGAGGCCTATCTACGATTCCTTGAAAGACGACATCATATGCACACTCACTTCAAGTAACCCCGCTCCTTGGTATGCTGATTTTGTTAATTTTCTTGTGAGCGGTATACTACGCCCCGACCTTTCTTTTCATGAGCGCAGTAAGTTCTTTGTGGACGTCAAACACTAACATTGGGACGATCCAATTCTGTACAAGAGATGCGCGGAAGGGGTCTTTAGGAGATGCATCCCCGAAGAAGAGGTAGAGAGCATCCTTTTCCATTCTCATGGATCGGATTATGGAGGCCACTTCAGCAAGTTCAAAACCGCTTCAAAGGTGCTACAAGCGGGCTTTTATTGGCCGAACCTCTTCAAGGATGCCCATAGGTATGTTTCCTCTTGTGGTAGATGTCAAAGAACGGGGAATATAGGTAAGAGGAACGAGATGCCACAGAACTACATCCTTGAGGTAGAATTGTTTGATGTTTGGGGTGTAGATTTCATGGGACCTTTTCCCTCGTCATATGGAAACCAATATATTTTGGTAGGTGTAGATTATGTGTCTAAGTGGGTAGAAGCCACAGCAACGCCGACTAATGACGCTAGGATAGTGATGAAATTCTTTAAGAAGATCATATTCCCTCGTTTTGGAGTTCCTAGATTAGTCATTAGTGACGGAGGTTCACACTTCATTGCAACACAATTCGAGTCCCTCCTTAAGTATTATGGCTTGAAACATAGGATAGCAATCTAGGAAATGTCTTAATGCATCTAGTAGGTGAGATTACGCAATTGGGAGATTGGTAGTACGCATGCTAGATAGTGAATTTAGGCATTAGGAGAGTCATTCCCTAGAAAACAACTTCAATTCCCCGATAACGTAATGATATCTATAACCATGATCTTGTTAGAACTTCATTGCATCATCGTACATCTCTCGAAATTTGTGGTATTTAGTTAATTGAATTTAATTCGTTGATTAGTTAGTTTAGTTTCATTCGCATTCAAAACACTATTGATTTTAACTGTTCTATTCATTAGTTTACTAGCTTTAGAGTTGCATCGATTCCCCAGTGTTCGATCCTGGTACTATACGATCCGTATTCTTGCGGAAGCGTTAGTGTAGGAATTTTACTACTTGAGATTAACCACATCAAGTTTTTGGCGTCGTTGCCGCGAAATGGATTACAGTTTTAGAGTTAGGATACTTTTGAATTAGGACATAATCCTTTACGGAGTCTTATTTTTTTTCATGATTTTTGTTTTGTTTTATTTTTCTTAAGTCAATTTCTTTTACTTTTCAGAGCTCACACATTTTCTTTTGTGTTCGTCTTTTCTTGTGCAGATTACTAGTGCATGAGAAGAGTCGGTAGTGCTGATCTAGTTTACGATCTAGAGGTAGATAAAACACTCACAGATTCGAGAAAGAACTTGAAAGCTGGTGCAAGTCAATCGATACATGACACACCAGCCACTTTAGACAGCGAGCCCAAATAAGTAATAGAACCAAAACTTGCAGACGAGAGCGAAGATGAACAGATGGCGGAACTTATCAATCAAAACGCACCACATCTTGTTGTGCCACAAATCCCAGCCGCGTTAACCTATGGATCATACACGGTCCCTAAGCATACACAACTCTTGTCTTGCATCACTAGGAGACACGCTCGCGTTGAATTACACCCGGCATTCATCCAAATGCTCAGTAAAGCAGCGTTCAGAGGGAGACCCGCTGAGGATCCGAACCAGCATCTTACTATTTTAAGATGCTCTGCAGAACTATCAGAACCGGAGAAGGAGTCTCGGATGAGGACGTCATGCTTGCTGCCTTTCCATTCTCGGTGAAAGATAAAACGCAAGACTTGTTGTATTCCCAACCGGCAAACTCTATACGATCCTGAGGACAACTAAAGGAAAAATTTATGACGAGATTCTTCCCTCAGAGTAAAGCTCAGCTCGCCAAGAGTCAAATCAACATGTTCATCCAAGGAGCAGCTGAGAGTCTATCGAAGGGTGGAAACATTTCGAATGCTATCAACGCCTTTGCCCACATCACGGCATGGATTAGAGCTATCTTATACACAACTTTCTGCAAGGACTCATGGATAACACGAGGATTCTGATCATAGCCGCAACTGGAGGTTCTTTGAGCAACCTCACTTTTTCATAAATTGAAGACTTGATTGATCGTATGGCCGATGAGGGCAGCAATACCGCTAGAGAATACAGCCGCAACACTCTAGCAAGTGTAGCACATGTGAACGATGTGCATGCTCTATATGCCGATTTAGCCAAGATGAAGGATCAAGTTGCTGGGGTATACAATCTTCTTTCTGAATAACGTCATCCATAATATTCAGAGCAATTAGAGGATTAAGAAGTCCCAGGGTGTGAGGAAGTAAACTACGTGAGCAACAACCAGCCCTTGGGAAACACGTATAATCCTGGATGGAGAAATCACCCAAACTTCTCCTACAAGAATTCCGACGGTGCATTAAACGCGCAACAACTACTGGGAAACTTTCAGCCACGAGCGATGCAAAGGAATCAGAATTTTCAGCCAAGGACGCAGCTCAAAACCCAGAAATATCAGCCATGTGCGCCTCCTCCTCCACAACAAAAATTTAACGTCGATATTACGTCTATGCTAGCTCAACTCTTACAAGGAAAAAAAGATCAATACAACGAGCTTAGAGGGATAAGACCATATCATGAGGATGTAAATAAACAAGTGTTGGGGATGCAAAAAAACCTAAAGATCTTGGATACTCAAGTTGCACAACTTGCTGCGAAATCTTCTCAACCGCAAGGAAAGCTACCGGGGATGCCGGAAGCAAATCCTCGTGAGCAAATCAATAGCATTCACTTAAGTAATGGTAAGCCGCTGGATCAGCCCACTCATTCAACGTTTGTAAAAGGAGAATCATCTAGTACATTAGTGGAAAAGGGCAGCAACGTTGAAGAGCATAAAAAGGAGGAAGAGGAGCCGAAATACGTTAAACCCGAACCGAGGCCTCCTCCTGTGTCGTTTCATGAAGCTCAATTTGCAAAGTTTGCTGAGATATTGAAGAAGATGCACATTACCATTCCATTCCACGAAGCGTTGAAGAAGATGCCTTCATATGCCAAGTTACTCAAAGACGTACTTGCAAACAAGCGAGATGAGGAGACGGAAACCGTCATGGTGACTAATTCAATGCTGCAACCAAACCTACCCAAGAAGATGCCCGATCCAGGTATATTCTTGATCCCTTGTAAAATAGGCGATTATTAAATTAACCATGCACTAATCGATGTCAGAGCAAGCGTAAGCATGCTACCATTGTCATTATACAAAAATTTGATCTTAGGGGTAGATTGATCTTCAACCTACACGAATGACGCTCACCATGGCTGATCGAAGTGTTAGAATACCCGATCAATTTCGTCGTCTTAGATATGGAAAAAGATGAGAAAATCACAATTATTCTTGGTAGGTTATTTCTTAATACGGCAAAGACGATTATACACTATGCTGAAGGAACACTCAGCTTAAATTTGGAGATGAAGAAGTGGAGTTCAATTTGGACGACACACTCAAGCAGCCTTGTATGGTCGATTAGGTATTGAACATCGACGTCTTAGAGAAACTAGCGAGGAAGTTCTTGAAGAGTTCGACAACATGGATTCTCTTGAGATGGCTCTTTTAGCAGCTAGAGAAGCGCTATATAAAGATTCTAACGAAGTGAAACATTACACAAAGCTGCTGGACGAAGAAAAGACGAATAAAATCTCGAATACCGAGCTAGACGCACTCCAAGCAGATTTCTGTGCAATCCGAGCACAGCAAATCGTAACCCAAGCAAAAGCTGTAATTCGAACAATCCTTATCAAGATGAGTACTCAACTCACAAACACATAAGCACGGCTCAAGTGGACATCAATTCAAGTCAAGTAAACGTCATAAATCAGTGCAAAAACCTCTGTGCGTCCCAGACAGATTCCAGCACATCTCGAGCAGCATGCAGCGCAAGTTCAACCACTCCCGAGATGCTTAACACCCACACCAAACGTCTAAAACCTGACTGGAGTGTTGAAAAAGCATCAAAAGTGGAGTTGAAGCCCTTACCACAAGGGCCAAGGTACCAAGTCCTTGAACTAGAAACTATGTATCTCGTGATAATGAATGATAACTTAGACGAATCCCGAAAAGAACGATTGTTAGAAGCTCCTAAAAAGAATAGGGATGCCATATGTTATACATTAGAGGATAGGGGACTTAGTCCAACCGTTTGCATGCATAGGATTCACTTAGAAGATGACTCTAAGACCTCCTGATGCGATCCTTGCTGGAACGACACTCTAGAATGAAGGTATGATGGAAACCCTTGTTGCAACCAAGTCGGAAGAGTCCTTACACAAGGTGTAAGGATAGATAGGTCACATGAGATTTGTGGAAGGCTCTCGATTGGTAGGATGGGTAACCCTTGCTGCAGCCGAGTCGAAATACTCCTTACAAAAGGCGTGTGGAATGATAGGTCACACGAGAGTTGCGAAAGGCTCTCGATTTATCGAGCTCGTCTTCGAGGATATGACACACCTACAAAGAACGAATGAGTGTAGGATATTACGTACCAATAATTGCTGGATATGACACATCAATCTTGGAGGAATTCTCAAAGAGAAATTCGAAATTCAAATTTGAAATCAAGGTTGTTGTGTGTACAAGGGGGTGGATAGCCATATGAAGGAAGAAGTTATGCAAGACTTCAATGCCACCATAAATGCATGCAAGCCATGCAAGGCTTGTAGTTTAAATGAAAAAAAAAATTCGAAATAAAAATAAACGTAATGATAAAATACTTTGATACGATGGACATATGAAGTCTCGGGTCAACAATTAGGGAAACTAAAGTGAGTTGTGACCTCGTTAAAAACCACCGTTGGAAAACCACGTGGGACAAAACCAACGGTGGTAAAAGAGCACACACGAAACACTTACCGTAATTGTTGATCGTTGCGAGATGTGCTTTGACTTGTAGTATGACTCGGATGTCGGAACTTCCTTGTGGACTTGAGCACTCGTCTTAAACTGGCACGGTGTGAGAATTCCGACGATAACCTCGTTGAACATCCTACCTTTAGCTCGGGTCACGGGACCTGCTGGTATGGTTAAGGCATCCTCCTCTCTAGCCCTAGCATGGGTCACGGGACCATCATCCTTCTCTTTCTCCTTAGGACGGGTCACATCCACCTTTCTCTCCTTTAGACGGGTCGCGTCCTCCTCAGCACAGGTCGTGTCCTCTTCGCTCGCCACAACATGGGTCACGTCCTCTTTTCTTGCTTTAGCTCAGGTCATGGGACCTTCTTGTAATATTTAGACGTCCTCTTCATGCTCGGGATCCTCGACGATGTTCATTGACGTGTGGAAACACGAGTTATAAATTCGTAGACCACTTCACCGCAAGTATACGGATCGTGTAGTACCAGGGTCGATCTCTAGGGACTAAGTGCAGCTAAACTAAGAACAAAACTAAACTAGGAAGAAAGGTGATAGGAGGGGATATGGTTCTAATGGTCCTAAATCTATCCTAATGGAGATAACGAAACGATAGTAAAGATGAACTAGATATGATGAATACTACGGGTGTACGGGATACCGGATATTGCATACACGAACGACTAAAGATCATAGATCTACAACCTACTCTTGACAACGGGAAATGCATGCTCTACGGTTGAGGAGTGATTCTTCCGAGCCTAAACCCCCTA
>CM071867.1:28855091-28868501 GCA_036759665.1 Gynandropsis gynandra
TTTCTTTTTCGGTGCTTAGATACACGCTTTGTTCCTAGGACGTCGAAGTCGAAGAGGGTAGCTTTCTACTTAGACCCAGGCTGCCTATGGCACACTCATAAGGTTGCGCTACCTTAGAGGAGTGAAGAGTTGCGTTTTTGACTTTTTGTTCTTTATTTTCTTTTCCTTTTCTTGATTACGCAACACTTTAACCCTTAGGACGTAGAATAGCTTCTCTACCCACCACTTAGACCCGAACCATCGAATGTCGATGTACTCATGTCGTTCTTAACTCGGAAAAGCGTAAAACTTATCCTAGATGACAGCGGAGTATAAGCGTGTGGTCTAACTCTAGAACGCTAAAATATATCAATGAAGCATAGCTAAATGGTATCTACGGAGATATGTCTACTTGGTATCGAGATCTAAAGGGTGAATTCAACTAGACATAGGGTTTCAATCATAGCTACTCGACTAAACGGTATCTAAAAGGGCTTCTAAGCAAACCTAAACTATTATCCACGATTCAACAAAGTAGCAAAAATATGACTAAATTCGAAAAAATTTTCGCTAGATCCATCTTATTTCTAAATCCTAATCCTAATCTAATCATGCCGCTCTAAATGTGCATCCGAATATCAATGAATGTAAGAAAACCCCCCCATACCTGAACGGAACATAGTCCCGGTGTTCTAGATCAAAAAGGGACCTCTACATGTATAAAGATCGAGAAAGCATAAAAGTGGTAGCGAATACACCTGGCGTGTGCGTATGTCTTTCTCGGATCGTGATATGCTCGGATGTAGTGACTCTTGCGCTCTACTGCATTGGTAACGTGAAAGACCTGTGATACGACATGCAATACAGAAGAGTAGGACAAAGAGTACTAATGAGTCTGAAAAGAGCGTACACAAAAGCTATCTAAAAACAAGAAACGATAAAATGGTCCATAAAAGAAAAATAAAAAGAAAATGAAATAGGAAAAAGAAGGAAAGAGATGTCTAATCCTCGTCCGCTCCATCGCGGGTAGTCGGTATGTCAGCTGGCTCTCCCGTGGCTCCTTCCCCAGGTGGGAAGTAGAATCCCTGTAGCTCGTACGGGATATGAGGATGGTAGGGGATGGCTCCGGTGTGGTAGTCCTGCGGAATCGGGATGTAGGGCTCCTGATAATGCGTCATGCTCAGCTGCTGAAACCGCCGGACTGACTCGGTGAGGTAATAGGTATGCGACTGCGACTGCTCGTGAAACTGCTGCTGCTCCGCATACCTCGCAGCCTCCAAATCGTACCTCTGCTCAGCCATAAAAGACTGGTACTCCTCCGCTTCCGCTACGTACCTGAGGGCGTCGGAGACTCCTTCCATGGAAGGAAAGTCGGATCTGCTGTGGGGGTACTCAGGACGCGCGCGCGAGTGTGTGGCGCGTCGGCTGCTTCGCCTCGAGGAAGACGGTCTAGATGTGGCTGTGGGAGGTGGATCCATCTCTGCTATTCTCGGGCCGATGTGCCCGAAGTTCGGGTCAATCCTAAATCGGGATCCCTCCTCGTCTAAACCCGGTACTACTATCTCGCTAATGTCAACCTCTAGGCTCCTACCGTGCTCATCCTTATAACACCAGATGACGTTGTACCTCTCTAACGTGACCGCTCGTCGGTTTCGCAAGTGCTGGAGGTTCAACTCTGGCTCCTCATTAATCCTATCGTCGGTCAGGATCCCAAGGTTGATCCCGACCCTCTGTGCTATCATAGTAACTATCCCACCGCACATGATCTTTGTCTCCGTACAGACTGCCTCGGTGGATATGTCTAAGAAGTGTCCAATGACCAATGATGCTAGGTCGACGGACAACATATCCACGTCATCATCCGCTACCTCCGTCTGTACCACCCGCCTCAGGTAGCCTAGTTCGGTGTGGTTAACACCGCCCTGTGCTCCTTTTCCTAGGATCGATGAGACTAGGAAGTAATGAAAATACCAGAGGGCAGGGTGGCGAATATGACTCGCCTTCGACCTTGTCGAGTATTCACCAGGCGGAATTCCATAAACGTCTTCTCTCTATCCTCGGATTCAGCGAAAAAGGCTGTGAATGTGGCGAAGAATTCTGCTGTGAGCTTGCGGTAAGTATGCTCCTTTGCGGTCCGTAATCTCGTCCTTCCTAGGGTGTTGAAGATGGTATCAATATGCTCCGTGATGCCTAGGGCACTCATCGCCTCGGATGATAGGAAACGGGACGTGTAGATCCTCGACTGTAGCTCAGCGAATTTCGTCTTTTGGCGGGGGTGGAAAGATGCGATGTTGTACTTGTACTTTTGGTGAGATGCGGTGATTGGTGTGTACGGCGTCAATTCCGTAATCATGTCGGATCTCACGGGCCATCCGTGTTCTGGGTCGTGTGCATCGGATCGACGTTTCTTGGTGCTCTGGGAAGATTTAGAGGCCATCTGCAAAACAATCAAAGGACGATCGGGTTGATTATAGTCGAAATACCCCGTGAACCTGCCCGACTCGGGCGAGAAAGTCGCCGGAGCGGGTGCATGTGTGCTCGGTATGGTGTGGCACGCGAAATTGCTGAAATCCTTGCACGATCAGTATTTTCATCCCTAAGGTCGGTCATAATACTCTCTATGTTCGGGGTTGGATCGTGCTTTCCAAACATCCTGGTTGAGCTGCTCCTAAATCCGGTTAGGCATTTATTTCGTTTCCTCTTCAACTTTTCCAGAAATGTTGTGTGTGTGAGCCCTTCGGGTGAAGGCTTCATCTTTACCCTTGGTACTTCGTCGATGTCCCAATTATGAGCTGGACGTTTTATGTGGCTTCTCGGCATCTTAGGATCGTTTGCGTACTGAATTGCCGCTCCACATTTGGCTAGGGTTGTGCGGATGTCATGGTTTGAGGATTCCTTTTTCCTTTCGTTGTTAATCGTTCGGTAACTTGTAGCTACATTCCCCAACCGCTATTCGATTCAAATCTAAGGAATCCTTGATCTGAACTTCCTCACAAATCTCCTCGACTAATCCTTCAAAACTGCCCTCGGGGAACACGAAATCAATATGGCATGGTTGCTCAATCGTGTCCGCTAAGCTGAATTCTTCTTCTACCTCGGGTTTCTCCGTGTACTCATCAACGTTCGTAGCCTCATCCACTGTCATGTTAGATCCATACTCTTTCAGTGTTATCATTCATGATCATATCATCCCCTCCCTTTTCAAAAGGATTTGTCCTCAAATCTGTTTGATATGCGACAAAAGGCACCAAATCAGTAACATTAAGAGGGGAACTCACATTATACTTACCTTGCAAGTCGAGTTGATAAACGTTGTTGCTGATTCTCTTGGTCACTGTGAAGGGTCCGTCAATCCGGGACATCAACTTTGGTTTTCTCTTGTTTCGGAAACGCTCCTTTCGCAAACGAATCCAAAATTGGTCATCGGGTTCGAAAATCATTCGATTTCGTCCTTTGTTTGCCTGCTTTGCATAGAGTTTTGTTTTCTCCTCTATGTTCTTCCTAGCTTTCTCGTGGATCTATTGTACCATCTTAGCTTTCTTTTCTCCGTCCAAAATGACTTGATCACTTAAAGGTAACTGACATTAGATCCAAAGGTGAGGTGGGGTTGAACCCGTAAACGATTTCAAACGGAGAATATTTGGAAGTAGAATGTACAACATGATTATATGAAAATTCAGCATGCGGTAAACATTATCCCAAAGTTCTTAAGTTCTTTTAAAAATTTTCACGCAAAAGAGTTCCTTAGGTTTGATTAACTACCTCGGTTTGAACATCAGTTTGCGGAAGAACGTTGTGGAAAAAAAAGTTCCTAGCTTAGAACATAGAGTCTTCCAAAAATGACTAAGGAACTTCGTATCTTTATTTGAAACTATCGTCCTAGGCATTCCATGCAACCTAACAACTTCCTTAAAGAACAAATTTAATACGTGCAATGCATCATCCGTTTTGTGGCATGCTATGAAATGTGACATTTTATAAAATCTATCAACAACCACAAAGATTGAGTCATTTCCATTCTTAGTTCTAGGCAATCCAATCACGAAATCCATAGATATATCATTCCAAGGGTGAGTCGAGATAGGTAAAGGGGTATACAAACCGTGAGGTTGAACTTTAGAGTTAGCGTGTTTGCACGTGATGCATCTTTCGCAAATTCACTCAACGTCCCTCTTCATGTGCAGCCAAGTGATCCTGTAATATCTTACGTGTTTTCGCAACCCTAAAATGCCCCATAAGATCACCTCCATGAGCTTCTCTATCAAACAATTCTCGCATAGAATAGTTAGGCACACATAATCGGTTATCATAAAACAGGAAGTCATCTTGTCTAAAGTAACGACTCGATGCAAACTTTTCGCACGTTTTGGACACTTCTCCGAACTCCAAATCAGATGCATATATCTCTTTAAGTTGTTCAAATCCTAGCAACTTAGCATCTAAAGTAGTTAGTAGAGCATACCTTTGGGATGGGGCGTCTGCTACGACGTTTTCCTGACCTTGCTTGTATTGGAGTGATTTGTGGTCGGTATGTATATCGAGCTCTTTCGGACAAAGGTAATGCTGCCACGTTGGAAACTCCCTAGTCTCCACCGGGTTGGTACTATAAGGTGGCCGATTTGGAAGTGCGGCTCTGGGAATGAAGTCTATTTGATATTCGATGTAACGTATAGGAGGTAATCTCGTAGGGTTTTCTTTGGAAAAAAAACACCTTTATAAGTCTGCATCAAAGAAATGATCTCACTCGGCAGCACTGGTGCAAGGTTAGTCAAGCTCGAAAGAGCTTCCTTAAACACTAATAATAAAACCAATTGACTACCGTGAAGATATTTCTTGATCTCACCCAATTTAGCGCAGAAGTTCTAATGGCTTTATTACGCGTTCTTCCTTCTGTTTTAGGCGCATTTGATCTTGTTGCACTTCTCTTGGCGTCAAATGAATAAGAATCGTTTTGCTGCCATTAAACTGGATAGAATGCTGGTTAGTAGAACCGTCATGTATTAACTTATGAACCGATAGCCACGGACTACCGTGAAGGTATAGCTCACATCCTTAGGAAGAACATCACACATGATCTCGTCCTCGTATGAGCAAAATGAACGACCACTTGGTTGGTCACGTTCATTTTGCTCATGGAGCCATTGTAGTGTATAAGGCCTCGGGTGCTTCTTGTCCTCGGATTCAATCTCACCATCCTCATGAATAATCATAAATCTCTTGTTCGTATATTCATTCGCATAATGAATCATTCCGTGATACTTGAAGCACTTTACGTCCCGAACTCTCGATGTAGTGGCCTCGGTTTTTCCTTTGCCTCTTTGAGCCGTTGCGACCACTTTTACCTCGTCTTTGGCTGTTGGGTCAGAATTTTCATTCCTAAGATAACTCGTCTTTTGATAGCTGAATTTTCCAGCCCCAAGGTTAGAATGAGCGCTCCTTTTGAGTTGTTGCTCTATTGGAATCGATTTGTGTGGCTCTCAAAGACAGTGATTCAGAGCATACCGTTTACGCATTATAGCTTTCATTTCCAGCCATGTCTCTATAGGTTTCTCTCCATTACGTCATTTAGAAGTTACCAACTGATCCCACCAACTCAAAGCGTAATCGTAGAACTCCATTGCAGCAACCCTAAACTTCTTGGTCTCGGTGTAGTGTTGGCAACCAAACACGAGTTTGATTTTCTTGTCTCATTCCAAATCAGCCTTGCCGTGGAATGGAGGGATTTTGAGTTTAAGACCAGCAAGTTTGTCTCTACGTTCCCGCACCTCTCGGCGTCATCATTGACTACTTCGGGAATAAGATGAATTGTCTCGTTCATAATAGTTACTGCCCTCATCTTGCTGAATCATTTTTCATTGATTAATAGTAGGATTTACTCCCGGTCGACCATGAATTTCTTTCTGAATCTCCAGCTAAAACTCCTCTATTTTGGTACTAAGAGTTTTCTCAAAACGAGGAGCAAAAGGTTCAACCAAAAGCTTGTTTACTCGGCTGGTTTCTGCACCTTTATCTCCAATTGTGTTTACACGCAGCAAACACACGGACAGCCTGGACAAGTAACAAACCAAAGCAGCCCGCAAGCAAAACAAATAGCGTACGAGCAGCCAAGACTCGTAACACAAACAATACTACGCACGTTTCAATCACTAGATATCGGGCTAAGAACAACCAAACAGCCGAAAAGATAAACTAACCTTTTCTAGAGCGAGCTCTGATACCACTTTATGCTATCCTCGCTAGAACGACACTCTAGAACGAAGGTATGATGGTAACCCTTGCTATAGCAGAGCTAGAAGACTCCTTACACAAGGCGTGTGGATAGATAGGTAGCACGAGAGTTGCGGAAGGCTCTCGATTGGTAGGATGGGTAACTTGCTGCAGCCGAGTCAAAAGACTCCTTACACAAGGCGTGTGGAATGATAGGTCACACGAGAGCTGCGGAAGGCTCTCGATTTACCGAGCTCGGCTTTGAGGATATGACACACCTACGAAGAACGAATGAGTGATGGATATTATGCACCAATAATGGAGGAATTCTCAAAGAGAAATTCGAAATTCAAATTCAAAATCAAGTTTGTCGTGTGTACAAGGGGGTGGACGGCCATATGAAGGAAGAAGTCATGCAAGACTTCGCCACCATAAATGCATGCAAGCCATGCAAGGCTTGTAGTTTAAATGAACAAAAAATTAAAATTCGAAATAAAAATAAATGTAATTATAAAATACTTCGATACGTTGGACGTATGAAGTCTCGGGTAAAAATTAGGGAAACAAAAGTGAGTCGTGGCCTCGTTAAAAATCTGTCGTTGGAAAACCACGTGGGACAAAACCAACGGCAGGAAAAGAACACATACGAAACACTTACCCTAATTGTTGATCGTTGCAAGATATGCTTTGGCTTGTAGTATGACTTGGATGTCGGAACTTCCTTGTGGACTTGAGCACTCGTCTTGAACTTGCACGGCGTGAGAATTCCGACGATAACCTCCTTGAACGTCCTATCTTTAGCTCGGATCATGGGACCTGCTGATATGGTTAAGGCATCCTCCTTTTTAGCCCTAGCACGGGTCACGGGTCAACATCCTTCTAATAACGTTTATTTTGTTATAGTATTTTATTTCATTTTTGTAGTTAGTTCACCAAGCATTAAGCATCACTTAGCCCTCTTTCATCCCTTTTTTCGTGTATTTTCAGGAAAATATTACATCGAACACGAACACGAACACGAGCAAACACGAGTGAATACGAGCAATTGCCCTACACCACCTTCATCAACACGATCGGACGGTGAAGTGCCCGACCGTGCAACTATTCTAGCCCACTCGTGCTCATGAAGACAACCTGTAGCCCGATCGTTCAGAACCCTTAGCCCGAGCGGGCTTATCAAAATGGCAACAGCCCGGACATGCAACAACACATAGCCTGACCGGGCTCATGAAGCAGCACCACAAGCCCAACTGTGCATCCCTCTTAGCCCGATCGGGCTCTCCAAACAAAACACATTCCCGAAGGTGTTGCACGACCCGGGCTGATGAGAAGCATGACCGGGCTACGATTAAATGAAGAGCCCGACCGAATTCACTCTTGTGCCCGGTCGGGCATGCTGAACCTGCACGCCGCCAAGAAGAAAAAGAAAGATTTAACCAATGGAAAACAATAGGAATGTCACGGGAAAGAATGGAAACACTCGGAAAAAGAGGAAAAAAGAAGAAAAAGGAAAACAAGGAGAAAAGGAAATAGAAGAGAGGGGAGCAAAGCAAAGGGGCATTCAGACTGAAAACGAAGAAGACGGAACAAAGCAGATGCGGATAGAAGAGTAGAGAGAGCAAGATGCCGGAAGGCTAGAGACGGGACCACGAACACGGCACACAGAGGAGCTTTTGAAGACTACGCGGTATTGGGATAGGGAGGAATCTCAATATATATCTATGTTTGCATTAGTTTTCTTCTCTGCTTTGATTTCAGAATCCATGTCTGAGTAGTTTAGTAGCTACGGGTTAGAGTTTTTTCGATATGTAATGGAGGCTCATGCTTAATTTTTTGTTATAATATTTAATCTTTTCGGATTGATTGGTTTTTCTTAACGCTTTTGTTCTTATTGACCGTTTCAATGAATGATCATAAAATTTTGGTTGCGTTGGAAGATGAATTAAACTTTGGAACGTAGCCATGATATGAGGTCTCAATTGATTTAGAACCTTGACCGGTCAATTAATTGGACTTAGGAATTAGGATAGCGGAGTCAATGCATGTATAGTGTGAGATTATACAATTGGAAGATTGGTGATCATATCGTTTCTGTACACGATTCTGGCATGATTTTAGATATATTTATGATGATAAATGCGATGTTTACGTGTGATTTTGAAACTGTTTTACTTGTTTTCGTGTTTTCATGTTCTTATAGGTTTTAATGTGTATTTGGTTCGTCTCATAGCAAAAGAACATACACGGGACAAAGCACGAGCATTGGAGATCATAACGGAACAAACGGAAAGAGAAACGGACAAGGAATACAATATAACATGAGGAGACAAGGCCCCCTGCGGGGTGGTTTCCTTAGCCCACTCGGGCTGAACGTCCAGCAGCATTTGCCCAAGTCGTGCTAACCCTTAGCACAAACAGATTGATGTTCAATAGGAGCCCACGTGGGGTGTCTTCCTTAGCCCGCACGGGGTGGTGTTCCAGAAGTTGTTGCCCGAGTCGTGCTAGCCCTTAGCACGCGCGGGTCATAGAGAAAATGAGAAGCCCGTGCGGGTTGCCTCCCTAGCCCATGCGGGGCATGCCTATAACAACTTCCCTAGAATGTCTCCAATGGGGAATTTGTATAAAAAGGGACCCCAAATTGTGTTTAGAAGCAAACACGGAGGAGAACCCTAAGAGGGTACACAGGATCCATCAATCCATTCAAGAGCCCTCTTTGACGGGAGACACAATAAGGAGTCCAGAATTGATTCGTGATCATCTCACGTTTGATATTTCTATGCTCTTTACTTTACTATTTCGTTTATGATGTTTAGACTCATGATTGAGTAGTAGATTTGTTCTAGGAGAAGGGATTAGCCCATGGCTATCCCGGAACCTTCGTTGATTTATTTATGAATGCATCTCCCCGTTTCGTTTATCTATTCTTTGTCTGAGCACTTATTGTTGTGTGTTTAAAAAAGCCACGTAAATGCATGTGTTAGGGATTAGGAGAAGGACTGAAAGGTGAATTCTAGTCCTAGAAGATCAGCCTTAGAACAACCGAGACTAGGTCACGAAAGTAGAGTAGTAACGGTTGACGGTTGAATTGGGCAAATCATGAATCATAATGGGGTTTAGTTGGGGTGTCAGACACGAAAGTAGGGGATGAGTCAATCTAGCCACGTTCATATGCCTTGAGAGAGGGTAGGTTCTACATTAGGATCGTCCATCTTAGATATCTTGATAGGGAATGCACGATTACATAAATCGGAGATAGGTATATGAGGCTATGCGGTGAAACCGGATTCTAGGACGTGTGTCTCTTTGTTTAGAACTCACTTATCCACTGCATCATCACCATGGCATCCCATCATCCTTATTCTTTTGCAGCAAGCATTGATTCTACTTTTGATTCTTAGATCATGTTACATTAGTCCTCGTGGGATCAACACCTTAATTACTACACACGCGTCGTGCACTTGCGGGTAGTCTTAGATTAACTTGTTTAACTTGACACGCATCAAGTTTTTGGCACCGTTGCCGGGGATTAATTGTCAACACGTTTAGGATTCAGATTTAGAATCATACTTGTTTTTTTCTTTTTGTTTTTTCTTTTTGTTTTTTTTCTTTTTTTCATTTCTTTCTAATAATTCTTTTTACTTGTCTTTGGTAGGTGCATGACCCGATCTCAAGGTAATTCGAATTTGCATCGAATTGACCCCGAGATTGAGATAACGATTAATAAGCAAAAGAAGGGAAATGGAGAAGAAAGGGTAGACACGACCAATCCCAAAAGCAGTGGAAAATCGTAATGATTGGATGGTTGGTCATGGACAGCCGTAATTACCCGTCGGTAATGTGGCGCAATTACAGCAACAACAGGCTCCTCTACCATGTCGTCTTTGTGATTACGTGGTGCCGAACATGAGCAACATCCAAATGGCAATAAGGACGCCCGCTGTTGCGAGGGAACAATTCGAGATCAAACCCGCGTAACGATTAATAAGCAAAAGAAGGGAAATGGAGAAGAAAGGGTAGACACGACCAATCCCAAAAGCAGTGGAAAATCGTAATGATGTATTGGATGGTCATGGACAGCCGTAATTACCCGTCGGTAATGTGGCGCAATTACAGCAACAACAGGCTCCTCTACCATGTCGTCTTTGTGATTACGTGGTGCCGAACATGAGCAACATCCAAATGGCAATAAGGACGCCCGCTGTTGCGAGGGAACAATTCGAGATCAAACCCGCGATGATCAACATGTTATACCAAAAACAGTTTATGGGCGGAAATCACGAAGACCCTCATCAACATCTACGAGACTTCCTAGAACTTTCCAGCACATTTAAAATTTATGGAGTCTCGGAAGATGCGATCTTGCTGAGACTCTTCCCCTTCTCCATTGGGGGACGAGCGCAGACGTGGCTACAATCTCTTCCTGCTGGTTCGATCACTACATGGAACCAACTTTGCACAACATTCCTATCACGGTTCTTCCCTCCAAGCAAAACGATCCAAATGTGAAGAGGAATCACAATGTTTAGAAGCTGAGAGGGAGAGACGTTATTTGAGGCATGGGGAATATTCAAGGACCTTTTGCAACTGTGTCCTCATCACGGTCTAGAGCAGTGGTTCATGATCCAAACATTCTACAATGATATCACGTATGAGCATAGAACGATGTTAGACAACGCTGCTTGAAGATCATTCATGGACTTAAGCGTTGAAGAGGCATACAAGCTTATTGACAATCTTACCATGAACCACGCCATGTGGTCTACACCAAGAAGTATGCGAAACAAGACACGAGGTCTTTACAAAGTAAATCAAGAAAGAGCGATGGGCAATGCGGTGAATGCCATCTATTGTGAAAATTGTGGAGATACGGTCATATGGCTTACGAATGCACAAAACAAGAGGGCATGCAACAGATGAACTATGCCCAGAAGCAAGGCAATATGCAATTCGGAAATTCATACAACCCGAATTGGAGGAACCACCCGAATATTTCGTATCGAATGGGTCAACCATTAAAGTATTCGGGCTATCAGCAAAGGCAACAGCAATATCAAGAACCACAGCCACTCCAGTAAGCTCCTCAACCTCCTCAAGCTCCTTCGTCAACCCTTGAGGTGGTGATGCTCGAATTCATCAAAGAGCAAAGAAAACATCAAGACAACATCAAGGAGCAATAATCACTTCAAGCGAAATTCAATGCGGAAATGGGAGCAACAATGAATGAACTCAGAACTCGAGTGGACTCCTTATACACGCATGAAGTGGGGACTACGATTAGTGAACTCAAAGCACAAATGGACTCCTTGAGCACGCATGTGAAGATGTTAGAAAAATCTATTGCGCAGCATGCTGCATCATCCTCTCGGAATCCCGGGATGCTACCCGGAAAGCCCGATCTCAACCTGAGAGAGTACGTTAATGCCATCACCTTATGCAGTGAGGATATGATCGAGAATCCGCCTTCCAAATCGCAAGAGATTATTGCTAGAAATTCAGTGGATGAAGGAGAGGGCAGAATTGCAATCATGGAAGGGTATGAGCCTGATTTAGAGAAGCCATAGGTTGCTCTGTCGGCGTACGAACCTCATGTACCATTTTCAGGTTGCTTGGTGAGCAGCAAGAATCGAGAGAGTGTGACCAAACTCTTCCGTTGCGTTAAACAACTCGACATCATCATGCCATTCGTGGAAGCCCCGCAAAAGAAGCCTAAGCGAGCAAATTAACTTAAGGAGGTTCTTTCCAAGGAGAAGCGCATCAGAGAGAGTGGGATAGTAGTACTCACTGAGGAATGCAACGCAATTCTCCAAAACAAGCTGCCACCGAAGTTGAAGGACCCCGGAATTAGGGACAGATTATTTAATCCGTTTGAAATTAGGGACGAAATATTTTAATCCGTCCAAAAATCTAATCTTATAAATTCATTCGCAAGGAATAAGAAGAGAAAGAAGAAGAGAATGAAGAAAGAGAAAGTGAAATAGAGAAGAAGGAATGTGAGACAACAGCAGAGGTGGAGGCGATGGCAATGGTGGAGGCGACGGTGGAGGGGAGGTGGATATGGCGGCGGCGCGAGGAGAATCTTGATATCATCATCTTCGCTTTCCACTATTCTTCCAATATTATTTTGTCTTTTTATCTCTTTTATCTTTACTTTTGTATTTTTATCTTTAATGTTATTTCGAGGGTATACTTTTTTATCTTTAATATTTTGTCTTTTAAAACATAGCATGACGTAAATGAGGTTTGGACACAAAACACGTATGCCAAAAAAATAAAAACCAAAAGAATAAAAAAAGGAGTTGATAGTTGAACAACGAACGAATGACCGGAATTTTTTAATCTAAAAAAAATAAGGACATTTAAAGGACGATTAAATCCGTCCGGAATTTCGAACGAATTCTGAACGGAAATTAATTAGCGACGTTCATTTACGGACTGATGTGCTGGAAACACGAGTTATAAATATTCCTAGACCACTTCACCGCAAGTATACGGATCGTGTAGTACCAGGGTCGATCTCTGGGGACTAAAGCAGCCAAACTAAGAATAAAACTAAACTAAGACAATTAGAGATAGAAGGGGATGTGATCCTAAATTTCTAAAACTAATCTAAATGGTATAGATTAATAAATCTAAGCATTAACGCAAATCATTATTCATCCAATACAAATCCGATATCCTTACCCACAGTAGGGACTCTACTCACTCATGGAGAAAACAAAAGATGAAGATGACATAATCCTATACATGATAGACTCTAAGGAATTCGATGCCTCGACCTTCCCTATCGTGTTACCGGTGTAAGGATTGATGCTTCTCTTCTTCTTCGATGCCTCCCGAGCCTTTCCAGATGTTTTTCCAGCCTTTTTTTGCCCTGTACGTTGCCCCCTTGAACTAGATCCGTTCTGTTCCTTAAATTCGGACGTTTGAATGTTAGATCTAGGTTGTTGCGAAATACACGGCCCGCTCGGGCACCAGTGTCGCCCGGTCGTGCAGAGGCTCACCCGGTCGTGTTCCTTCAATGTGCCCGATCAGGTATCAAGCACCCGATCGCGTGTTTGAGCAGCCCGAGTCATGCAAACTCTCGGGGCAATTTGGATAAATTTACGCCCGAGCGGGTATACGTCTTGCGCCCGATCGGGTAAGGCTACCCGATCTCGTTGCCTTCGTGCCCGGGTCGTGCAGGGTGTGCGGATAAAACCCCGTAGGTTTTACCCGAGCGGGTGG
>CM071867.1:28894851-28905676 GCA_036759665.1 Gynandropsis gynandra
GGATTTTGCTGTTTGGAAATTTAATTTTTCTTGTAGTGACTCTGCACGCATTCTATTTCCACTGGAGAGATAGTTCATTAGCTGAGAGTTATCTCCTGCCATGTACTTCGTCCTCCAATCTTCTGCATTTTTTGTTTGGTATTGCAGTCGAGAGTTATCTCCTGCCATGTACTTCGTCTTCTAGTCACATTTCAAGAGTGACCCAACACCGTCACCTAAGTCACCCCAGTTACTCGTCAGTGACCTTATAGAAACTGAGTTCGTCGATTACCAAGACCTTGAGTAACACATAGACAACATGATGCCCTGCATCGACAATGGTGACTGCAGCACACAGGTCACAAAGGTAGAAAAGATTTTTCATAGAAATTGGGATTAGATATGCATACCAAGAGAAGAGACGTAGACGTTAACTTATAGACATGGGTCGGAACGGTCACATGGGTCGGAAGACAGGAGTCTGACAGCAAAACGACAAGTCACATGGGTCAGAAGTAAGGAGTCTGACTGCAAAATGACAAGTCACATGGGTAGGAAGGGTCACATGGGTCGGAAGACATGAGTCCGAAAGCAAAACGACAAGTCGCATGAGTCGCATAGGTCCCATGAGTCGCACATGGGTCATATGTGGTCGCATGACGTCGCATGCATCGGATGGGTTCCCGTCTAAACTTGATTCTAATTTAATCCAATTGAGGATCGCATAACGGGTCATATTGGGTCGCATGAGTCTGATGGGTCACAAACTTACGAACAATAGATGCAAAATAAGACATTTTCAACATTTAAATATTGATTACATAAGATCACAAAGGTTACAAAGGTCACAAAAGTTACAAAAAAAAGTTACATAAGGTTACATAAGGTCTCAAAGGTCACAACGGTCTCAAAGGTCACAACGGTTACAAAAAAGACAAGAAAAAGGTTTAAGAAAAAGGAAAAAAAAAGTTACATAAGGTCACAAAGGTCAAATTTGCCGACTTTCTAGACACATCGGAGCCCTCCCCCATAAAGAGAGTCGTGTGTGACTCAATGCCTTCCCCAGGTTGACCTCCAACCTTGATCTTAGGTAATGCAGATACAACACGATGTCTGAGTCTGCCGATTACTAAGACCTTATGTAATGCAGATACAATACGAAGTCTTCCATCCACGTTGTGAGTACTTATGTGTATCTGCATAGAAACCGAGTTCGACGATTACCAAGGGCTTGAGTAACAAATAGACAACACGAGGCCATGCGTCCACCATGTGACCTTCGTGACGAAGGTCAAAACGGCACAAAGGTAACAAGGATTTTTCAGAGAATTTAGGGTTACAGACTTAGACGAAGAGAGGAGAGAGATGGGATTCTCCCGATTCATTCTCATCTAAAATGGGTTTTATGGTGAGACTTAGAAAATTTGATGAACATTTTAATATAGGGGTAACAGAGACGTGTCGCGATGGTCTTGAATGTGGCATTGGTAAAACAAAAAGCATAGCTAGCACTGGAATATTCAGTAGTCTGACATTGAAAAGACTAGTCCAAAGGGTCAAATGGGTCGCATTGGTCACAATGGCCAAATGGGTCGCAAGGGTCGCAATGGTCGCAATGGCCATAAGGGTCGCAATGGCCACATGGGTCAGCAACAATGTCTCTTGACAAAAGTCTCACGTGGCCACAATGGCTTGTACGTCCTTTCTTTGAAGATTGCTCAGCCAATTTACCTTGTTGTGCGTCATGGTGATGATGCTAGGTGTTGGCATGATCGTTTGGGCACATCAGATTTGATGCCTTGGAGAAGATGAGGCGACATGGTCTGGTCAAGGGCCTTCCACAGTTGGAGCACGTGGAGCAGTTGTGTGGCACCTGTGTCATCACAAAGCATCGGCGAGGTGCTTTTCCAAAGGAGGCCAAGTACAACGCGGTGGCACCGCTCGATCTCATCCATGGAGATCTGTGTGGTCCCATCATGCCGATAACACCGGGAGGCAAACGCTACTTCTTGTTTCTGGTGGACAATGCCACACGGTACATGTGGATTGTCCTCCTAGCTGACAAAGGGGAGTGCACCAGAGGCCATCAAGCGTTGGCAGGCGATTGTGGAAGGCGAGAGTGGATGGAAGTTACAAGTGTTTCGTACAAACAATAGCGGTGAGTTCACTTCCTTTGAATTCGCCTCCTACTATACGGAGCAACGCGTGACTCGTCACTTTACTGCGTCTTACACCCGCAGCAGAACGGTGTGGTGGAGCAGCGGAACTAGACCGTGGTGGCAATGGCGCGTGCCCTATTGAAGCAGAGGGGCATGCCAGCGGAATTTTGTGGAGAAGCGGTCACCATACCAGTGTTTCTCTTGAATCGAGCACCTACGAAGAGTCTTCCGGGCAAGACTCTTTGCGAAGCATGGCAGGGGCGTAAGCCTGTTGTGCATTTCTTGCATGTCTTTGGTTGTCGTGCATACACAAAAGACATGCGACAACTCCAAAAGTTAGATGCTCGCAGCCTCCCTGTTGTTTTCATTGGATATGCCGAAGTAGTGAAGGGATTCCGCGTCTTGGATCCAGTAATGCAGCGTGTGCATATTTCCTGAGACGTCATCTTTGATGAGGATCACGGCTGGCAATGGGAAACTGCGAACGGCGACCAAAGATTTTCCTGTACCGTCACCATTGTGTATCCTACCCTAGGTAACGTGGTTGATGTTGGGAAAAATAGGTGGGCAGGGCTCCGGGGGAGCAAGGAGCCCAGGCCAGAGCTCTGAGGGAGTAGAGGGCTCGGGAGCAGAGCCGCAGGGTGCTCTGGTTTCTGAATTTGTGACGCCCCTGCAAGATGACTCCGTGAGGCATGACGCTGTGCATTCCCTAGATGCCCCGATACGTTATCGCACTTTGGCTAACCTGTTTGGGAATGTGGACAGGGTCCCAGCTCCCAGACACCTTTTGCAGGAGTTGGAGGATGCAGAGTTGCACTTGGCAACAACAGGGGAGCCTTGCTCGTTTGCTGAAGCAGAGAGCGATGAGGCATGGCGAACCGCGATGCGGGAGGAGATTGATGCCATGGTGCGAAATAAGACATGGGAGATTGTATATCTTCTTCGGGGCCATCATCCAATTGGTCTCAAATGGATCTACAAGGTTAAGAGGAACGAGGCCGGGGCGATGGTCAAGCACAATGCATGCCTCGTCACTCGTGGCTTTGATCAGCAGGTCGGTGTGGATTTTGACGAAGTCTTTGCACCTATTGCTCGGATGGAGTTCGTCTGGCTGCTACTTGTTCTTGTTGCCCAGGAGGGATGGTCCGTTCTCCATATGGATGTCAAATCTGCCTCCCTAAATGGCGATTTGAGGGAGGAGGTGTACGTGAAGCAACCGTCGGGATTTGTTGTTCCTGGAGAAGAAGTCAAAGTTCTCCGCTTGCGTAAAGTGCTTTATGGCCTTCGTCAAGCACCAAGGACATGGAACGTAAAGCTCGATAAAACCCTGAAGTAACTTGGTTTCATGCAGAGTGAGCATGAGAATTCGGTGTATCGACGGGCCCAAGGTGGAGCAGCTCTGCTTGTTGGGGTCTACGTGGATGATCTCACCATCATTGGATCGTCTGACGTGATCATCAAGCAGTTCAAGGAGGAGATGAAGACCCAATTCCAGATAAGTGATCTTGGATTGCTTTCGTTTTATCTTGGAATTGAGGTCTTGTAGGGTCAAGGCGGAATCAGTTTGTGCCAGGGACACTACGCGACACAGATTTTGCGCCTTGGTGGCTTAGAGGGTTGCAATCCCTCTGATACCCCCATGGAGGAGCGGCTTAAGCTTAGCCACAATAGCACAGCACCAAAGGTGGATGCCATAAGGTACAGGCGGCATGTTGGGAGCTTGAGGTACCTCGTCCACACACGACATGACTTGGCCTTTGCAGTTGGGTTCATGAGCCATTTCATGGGGAGACCAACGGAGGAGCACATGGTGGCAGTGAAGCGCATTCTCCATTACATTGCTGGCACAATCCACTTTGGGTTGCACTTTCGGAGATGTACTGGAGGCGCTCGGCTGATCGGCTATTGCGATAGCAATCTTGCTCGCGACATTGATACAAGGAAGAGCACCAGTTGCACGTTATTTTTCCTTGGTGATTGCTTGGTGAGTTGGCAGTCTCTCAAGCAAAGGGTAGTGGCTTTGTCCTCGTGCGAAGCAGAGTACATCGCTGCTACCACAGCTGCTACACAAGGGCTCTGGTTGGCTCGGCTACTAGCGAACTTCAAGGAAGGGATGCCGAGATCGTTGAGCTGAAGATGGACAGCAAGTCCGCCCTTGCACTGAGTAAGAATCATGTTTTTCACGATCGCAGTAAGCATATCAGTCTTCGATATCATTTCATCAGATATTGCATTGAGAACAGGAGCATCAACGCCGATTTCGTCAACACCAAAGATCAGCTCACGTACATCTTAACGAAGGCACTTGGGCGAGTGAAGTTTCAGGAGCTACGCTTTCGGCTTGGCATGATCTTGGTCAACCCGGTTTCCACGCGCAAAGATTCGGGGGAGATCGTTGCATGAATCTTTGTGTGAGAGTTTGTGTCCACTTTAATGCGGTCAATACATGTATTTGATATTTCTTGAAGTTAGGGTCTTTATTGAATTTTAGGAGTCTTTTAGCATTTATTTTTCGTTAACTCGTATGTAAATTGGAGTCTATAAATAGAGGAGGAAAACCCCGAAAAGCTACAACAGTTTGTAGCACCAAATCCTTTGTTCATTTCCGAGTCTTTCATTCTTTCTACTGGGCAAATTCTAACAACCACAACATTCTATCATTCATTCATTTCAAATCGTAATAACTTGCAATTATCACCAAACACAATAATTTTATCTATCAAACAAAATGAAACAAAACGTTGCCAACCATCGTAAATGCTAATACAACAATTTCACCAATCAAATCCTATTACATATTATGTACGTTCCAAATTACATAGCATGGAAAATCATTTTACGTAATAGTTTGTAAACACATTTTGTAAATATTAATACAGGTTGCGAATATATAAAAAAAAAACTGGAATATTTACAATCATTAGAAAATTTTGGAAAGATATCCACTATATATTACATACTTTTAGCTGTGGAGTAATCCTGCGAGTTTGAATATGGTGAGACGGTCGAGCGGCACATCCAAATAGCCCTGCGTCTTCGGCGAAAGGTCTTGTACTACGGACCTCATTGTTGGTCGCCACTCAGGGTTACTTCGCGTGCAAGCTAGGGCTATCGCAACGGCGACCGCAACTTCCTCAGCAACTACTCTGGTCGGAGTCTGCAACCGAGGGTCTAGTATATCATTGACATGCATGTCGGATGTCTCTGAAGACAACGTCGGAGATTGTAGCAAATTCAGAAGCTCTCCGGGATGTCGACCCATCATTACTTCTAGCGTTACAACTCCGAAACTGTAAACGTCACATTTCTCCGTTACTCTCATCGTCTGTGCTAGTTCTGCAGCAGATAAAACACAATAAATTTAGCGCATTTAGGATTTGATCGACCGAAAGTGTGAGGTTGGAACGAGTGAGACTCACGCCTTCTTTACCTGGAGCCATGTAACCGTACGATCCGGCGACGGAGGTCCAGTTTGATGAATCTGGGTTCAGTAGCCTCGCGGTGCCGAAGTCAGCAAGCTTCGGCTCATACTCTGACTCGAGCAACACATTGTTCGACGAAATGTCTCTGTGAACAATTGGCACTGTACAGTCGTGGTGAAGGTATGCAACCGCGTGAGCCAATCCGCGAACAATTCTAGTCCGTACAGGCCAATCGATCACTTCACTCTGCAAGATCTTGGTCAAGCTTCCGCGTTCGACATACTCATAGATCAGGTATGGAGAGCCTTGTCTTGAACAGAATCCATAGAGCTTAATGATGTTCCTGTGGCGTATCTCTGTCAGCATACATATTTCATTCTCAAAACTCTTACGGTTTGTGAAAGGAGTTTCAGAGCTGTATTGCATATTGAGCTTTTTAACAGCTACAACTTGGCCAGACAGCAATTGGGCACGATATACGCTTCCAGACCCACCTCTACCAATGCAGAACTTGTCATTAAAATCGTCTGTTGCCTTGACGATTTCTCCGAATGTGAATTTCCCTTCTTTCTCCCATATCATGGATTCATAGCTATCCTTTGTATCTCTGTCGTTCTTCTCTTCATCCTTGAGATCAGACATCTTGCGGCCTAGAACAATGACTATTATAACCACTGAGATGACTACGATAATCGAGACTGGCACGAGCACACCAATGAGGATCTTCTTTTTCGTATTCTGGTCTGAATCTTTAACCTTTTCGCAGGGATTCAACCCGTTTGCATTTCCACACAGGCCCACATTACCAAGAAAAGGAGTCAAGCTTGCATTTCGAAACACTCCTGTTGTTGGCACTGGACCTGTTAAGTTATTGTATGAGAAATCAAAGGTGTGTAGACTGAGCATCCCGGATAGTGTTGCAGGGATTTGACCAGAGAGCTGGTTCCGCGAAAGATTCAATCTCTCTAAGGACGTCAGTCTGGACAGATCGGCCGGAATATGTCCCGAGAGCCTGTTGCTGCTCAGATCTAACAAGGACTGAAGTGAAACCAGATTGGTTATCTCACGAGGGATTTCGCCGAACAGACTGTTGTGGCTCAAGTTTAAGCTCAAAAGCTTTTGACACTTCCCAAGTTCGACAGGTATGCTTCCGTTTAATCTATTGTCTGAAAGATCAAGAAAGTTGAGATTTGTAGCGTTTCCAATACTTTGAGGAATCTCTCCAGTCAATTGGTTTCTGCTCAAACCTAGCATGTACAATGAGGTCAGATTTCCTAGCTCAGTTGGAATCTCCCCCGTTAACTGGTTTGAGTCCAGAGTCAAGACGCCTAACCGGGGCAGCTTCCGAAGTTCCACCGGAATTTGGCCGCTGATCCTATTTCCCTCGATTCTGAATTGAGATAAGTTTGTGCATTGTCCCCAAAGTTTTGATAACTCACCGGAGAAGTCGTTTTGGCTCAGATCAATGAAGTCCAGTGCTTCGTGGACACCAAATGCATCGGTGAGACTGCCATTAAACTGGTTCTTATCAAACCGAACCCTACTCAGTCGCGAACAGTTCTTTAAGCAACTTGGGAGGGAACCCGTGAATTTGTTTCCGTTCACTGTCAGGTCCTCAAGATTCAGCCCACTGCAAAGCTCCGATGGAAGTTCACCTGTGAAGCTGTTATTTGAGAAGCTAACAAAGAGTAAACCAGGAATGTCCTTCCCAAAATTGCTCGGTATCGTGCCTGTAAATTTGTTCGTGAAGAGGGAGATGTATGTTAGGTTTACTAGTTTCGAAATCGTTGAAGGAATCTCTCCGGAAAGCTCATTTGTGTTAAGATCAAGAATACTGAGAGAGGTTAAGTTCCCGATTTCCGGCGGAAGAGAACCCGTGAGGTTGTTTCCGAATAACTGAAGCATCTGAAGCTCTGTAAGGCTCCATAATTCATATGGAATCGAACCAGAGAGATGATTATCGGAGAGGTCCAACGCTTGCAGACTCTTCAGATTGCTTATCTCCGAAGGGATTTGCCCAGAGAAGTTGTTGTTGAAGAGAAAGAGGAAAGTGAGGTGAGCAAGCAATCCGATCTCCTCAGGGATCCTCCCCGTGAATTTGTTTTTCTGCAACTGCAATGAGATTAGTTGCGTCCAATTACTGATCAGAACTGGAGATACCTCACCGGAGAGAGAGTTGTCTGAAAGCCCCAGCTCTGATATCCGAACAAGACGGGACAAAGAAACGGGTAAATCTCCGGTGAGTCTATTCTCGGCCAATGCCAAGAATGTTAGATTCGTGCAGAGTCCGAGAGCTGAAGGAATGGTTGAATTCAGGAGATTCTTATGGAGATCGAATCTCTGAAGCTTCTGCAACCGACCGACAGAACTCGGGATCGGACCCGAGAATGAGTTGTTGGACAATTCAATAACTTGGAGTTCCGACAACAAGCCAATGGTGTCAGGGATTGGACCCGAGAGCTCGTTGTTTTGCAGACGAAGCTCTACAAGCCTGGAGAGATTGGAGATGTTCGGCGACAATGATCCGGTTAACGAGTTATCGCTGAGATTTAGGTACTGAAGATTTCTCAGATTGCTGAAAATGGATTCCGGTATTTCTCCGGCGATGTAAAAGTTCGTGGACAGATCGAGGAAGGATAGATTCCGACATGTGAGGATGAAACTGGGGATTTGGTCCAATGAAATCTCGTTGTATGCTATGCTCAAATAAGTCAAGAGAGGGAATTCTGTGAATTCAGGCCATTCTGCGGATACGAAGAAGTTGGAACCCAGGTCTAGGAGCCGTACCTTTACGAAAAAATAGTAACATGAATTATGGGATTTATGGATTCAATCCGATACAAAAGTGAATGTTATAAAAAATATACAAATTAATTATTTATAGTTTTATGATTTACCCATTCAATATAGTTATATATATCAACTGTTATGTTATCATATTTGTATTCGTATTTGAAATTAATTATTATAATTTCGTATACTATTTTGAAATTTATATGATATTATATGTATAAAGAATCATCGTAACAATATGAATGCAAAAGAATATATTATTTTACTTGTAATCAACATGTATGGTTTTTTATCAAAGATGAGATTTTACCGACAAATTGAGCAAAAGAAAAAAACGACAAATTGAGCATTACCTTCTTCAGGTTATTGATCTCGGAGGGGATTTTACCGTTGAGAAAGTTGTTATTAACACTGAAGAACTCAAGCTCCGTCAAGTTCCCGACTTCTGGGGGCAACTCGTCAACGAAGTAATTCAAACTCAGATCCAAGTGCTTGAGTTTCGTTAGATTTCCGATCGAAGAAGGAATCTGACCGTCGAAAAGGTTGTTGTTGACATCGAGTGTCGTCAGATTCGGTAAAGCCGAGAAATCGAGCGTTGTGAGTGTTCCGTTGATCTCGGAACTAGAGAGGTTGATCTCAGAGACAGATCCCGAAGGTTCTTGAGAGGTTTATCTCAGAGACAGATCCCGAAGGTTCGCAGGAGATCGAAGTCCAGTTGCAGAGGTTTCTGAGATTCGTGAGGGACCAAGAGTTTAGAGATGTCGAAGAGGAGATGAAGCTGTTCTTCCATCGGACAAGAGCTTCGGCTTGAGATCTTGGTTGCGATCTGATCTTCAATGGAAGTGAAGTGAAGATAACGATATAGATCAAGAGAAACAAGTATCCCTGTTTCATGATGATTTTTTTAGGGTTTTGAAATGGTGGTTTGTTGCTGAGTTTACTTGGGGAAGAAGGAACAGTAAGTCATGGCTTTTAGGGTTTTCATGGCTTGAAACTGAGCTTCGAGCTATAATGGTATATAATAAAAGTTGAAAGGCTTTTTGTTATATTTTTATTGTTTTTATTTACATAGTTAATAAATATGATACATGAAACACATATCTGAACATTATAGTCAAATCCCATGAATAATGACATATTGTTGATATGTCTTTTACATTAAAAATATTTTTTTTAATGTTAGCGTTGAATTCTATAGGTTCTTTCTAAAAATCTAAATATAGTTTAAATCAATTTTATAAATAATGAAAGTGAATTCATTCTAAACATAATTTTTAAGTCAATGATATGAACAATGGTGTGAACAATGAAGGTGAATTCAACATCGGACGGCCAAAATTTAAAGAATATAATATAATTTTAATTACAACTATTTTAATCACTGCTAATTTTTTCAACTTAATCAGGTATATTATACGATATTTTACGAAAAAATTCGTGAATTTTTAATATAGAGAATTCCATCTGTAATAGACGTGAACCCACTTGCCATTTTAAAAATAATTATTTTTAGTCGTCTTTATGTCCTTATTAGTTATTTCTCATAAGATGGAGAGAATCACTTATTTTGACTTTGACTTGCAAGCTGGAGCCACGGCCTTCTAAATGAGTTGACCGAAGACTTCCCTCTAACTATAAATTAGTTTTTCTAACTTGCATTGCTAAGTCATAAGGATTATATTCAAATGTGTGGTAATACATAATTATGCAATTTCTTGATGATGATAACAGAAAATAAACGACGTAATTTCGTCTGATAAAAAATAAAACGTGATTAGTCAATCATAAGTATAATAATGTCGCGTTGATTACAACATTATTATATTTAGGGATGGTGAACTTCAAAAATACCTTCGTAGGGCTAAAACACTTCAAAAATACCCTTCCCGAAAAAGAAAAAATTTTTAACTTCAAAAGTACCCGTATAAATGTTGCTATTCCCAAAATCCCCTTGCGACCTTACGACCCAATTCGACCCAGCGACCCAGTTCGACCTGCGACCCTTGTTCCTCTGCGAACATTGGATCCATGCGACCCTTGTTCCTCTGCGACCCTTAGACCCCTGTGACCCTTGTTTCTCTGGGACCCTTGTTCCTCTAGGACCCTTGGACCCCTGCGATACTAATTTATTATATACAAATTATTTACAAATAATATGAATAAAATTTTGAAAATACAACTCAAATCAAAATATGTTGGACCCGTGCGACCCTTCCGACCATTGCGACCCTTCCGACCATTGCGACCCTTCGACCATTTCGACCCTTTCGACTAGTCTTTTCAATGTCAGACTACTGCTTTTTCCAGGTTCTAGCTATGCTTTTTATTTTACCAATGCCACATTGAAATTATTGTCTTTATAGATTGTAGCAGTCCATTTATTTTTCGTTATAAATAGAGGAGGAAAAACCGTAAAGCTACAACAAGCACCAAATCATCTCTTGTTTCGAGTCTTTCATTCTCTCAAAAGGG
>CM071867.1:28918064-28940215 GCA_036759665.1 Gynandropsis gynandra
ACTCTTTCCTTTCCTTTTCTTGTGCTGCTTTCCAAAACACACGACTACCATTTCTTCATTCTCCCTTTTCTTGGCTGGTTCCTTTTCTTGGTTTCCATTTTCTTCAGCCATGGCCTCTCCTTTCCTTTTCTTGTGTAGGCTGTGAGTTTCCATTACCTGTGCAGTCGTGTGTGTGTTTCCATTTTGTGTAGCAGGCGGTTGTTTCCATTCCTTGTAAGCAACAACCATTGTTTCCATTTTGTTGTATTAATCGTGTGCATCTGAACCGAAATGGTTTTGCTTGATTTTGCGGTATTTGCTCATGTTTGTATCTCGATATCTTCTATGAAACATGAGAAAACGCTAGAAGAAGACTAAATTGTACTTAATAACTCGGTTGAATCCAAAATTATAATAAAACTTACTACAGAAATATATGAAAATACTAGAACAAATTAGATGTTATCAAACTCCCCCAGACTTGAACCTTTGCTCATCCTTGAGCAAAACTAGAATTAAGCACAAGAAGAGTTAGACAACAACTGGATACTAGTACAAACATTTCAAAAAATCACCATCATGCACAACAGCGCGTCACACGAACATAGACCTAAGTAAACTTAGTTCAGACTTCTTATCCACTGAAAGCCACGAGCCGTGCAATCCTACACATAACCCAGGTTCATTTCACTAAACCCTAAACAACATCCATATAATCTCCATACCAATTATCTTATGCTTACGTGAGATACCATTCTTGACGATTATTTTCTTCTTCTTTTCTCTTTTTTTCTTTTTTCGGTTTCCATTTCTTTTTTTCTTTGAAAATTTGTGTTTGGTTTGTAGATTGTCGGAGTTGAAGAGGATAGCCTTCTACTTAGACCCAGATTTCCGATTGACACACACATAAGGTCTTGTAACCTTAACGGAGTGAAAAGGTTGCGTCATTGAAGAATTTTTTCTTTAGAACAAGCTATTGAGATTACACATCAACTCTAACCCTTAGGACGTAGAAAAACGACCTCAACCCACCACTTAGACCCGAACAATCAAGATCGATACACTCATGTCAATGTAAGGCTGAAATTGTTAGAAATTTATTCTATTGACAACGGAGTGTAAGTGCGTGGAGTTATAAAAACAAAGAAGTAAATCTAAACAGGTATCTGTACCAGCAAAGCATGTATGGTATACACAAAGATATAGGTACTTGGGATTGAAACCTAGGGAATGAAAAACAAATATAAGACATGGAGTCATGCACAACTACTAGACTAATCGATATCTAAAGATATTTTTCAGCAAACATAGGCTTTTGTTCCCGATTCGACAAAGTTGCACAAAAATGGCTAAAGTTCAAAATTTCGTACTAGATATGCGTTCGTCTAATCCTAACAAAAATAACGTAAATACTAAAATAAAAAGAAGAACTCAGTGTCTAATCCTAATAAAAAACATATCACTCGAAGAGTCTCCCCCCAAACTTAAATGGAACACCATCCCGGTGTTCAAAACTTATGAGAGAGACTTGCATACCAAGACTCGTGAGAGGATAAAAAAAAGTTATAATGTGTGCACCTTGTGTAATCTTGTTGTCCCGAGTTGGTGGTGCAGCTGGATATTGTATGCATCTCCTCCATTATGGACGATATCGAAGTGGAGAACCTATGAAAATGAATCACACAATCCAAAATAGAGAGAGTACGATACAATGTGGCAGGTGATCGAGTACATACGTGCGAAAAGAATAAGAACTAAGTTCTAAAAATAAAAAAAATAAAAAGGATACAAAGCTCGGGTTGCCTCCCAAGAAGCGTTTGTTTAAGGTCTCGGGCCTAACCAAGATGCTCTACTCATCAGGTGGACATCCTCATCGTCGCCGTGTGTGTAGCGTCTTGTGTGCATAGGATGCCCGATCAAGTATAGCACATAGATTGGTCGAGCTCCTTGCAAAATCAGTTGGCCTAGTCATATCCTCCCTAAGCTCGGTCGTGTTGTGTTCCAAGATGAATGTTTGGTCATGCATCATGTGTAGCTCGGTCGGGCTGGTGTGGTTCTCAATTCTTGCCGAGAGGAACGCACGGGTCGGGCACCTTGTTTGCTTGATCGTGTTGTTCCCTAAGTTGGGGCCTCGATCGTGTAGTCCAAATAGCTCGGTCGGGCTTGATGTTCTGCCACTTTGTGTCGAAGACATTGCACGGGTCGGGCTTGATGTATGCCTGATCATGCTTTGTTGAAATGGGGATGCTCGATCGAGCATAGCATGTTGCTCGGTCGGGCTGGCATCAGCTTCATTATTTGTCTCTTTCAACTTCACCTTAGGTGCCTTGTTGATGTTCCAATTGGGTGTTGGGTATTTGATGTGGCTTCTCGGCGTCTCTGGAGTGTTTATGTACTGATTCGCATCGCTTGTAGATCGGGTCACGCAGAAGTCTGCTCGGATCATACTTATGTGTACTCGGGCCGCGCTTAACTCTCAATCTGGGGGTTCCTTCTTCTTTCCTTCGTCCAGTAGCTCATTTGGGTCCTTATATAGTCATCCTCCAGCTGCTAAGAGAGTCGTTTCTAAGGAATCCATACTCCCAAATTCTTCAAGAACTTCTCGGGTAATTTCTCCAATACGTTGATATGGAACACCGAATCGATCATGCATGACTGCTTAAGTGTGTCGTTCAAGTTGAACTCCACTTCCTCGTCTCTGAGTTTCAATATGAGTCTTCTTTCAGCACAATGCATGATCGTCTTCACTATATTGAGAAATGGCCCCCCGAGGATAATCAAAATCTTCTTGTCTTCCTCCATGTCCAAGACAACAAAGTCGACCTGAACAAAGAACTTACCAATGGTATGTCTTCCAGCAAGCCCTCGGGGATTCTCACACTTCGTTCAGCCATGGTGAGTGCAATTCGTGTAAGTCGAAGATCTATTCTACCCCTAAGATCTAATTTCTCGTATAACGACAATGGTAGCAAGCTTATGCTTGCTCCGACATCGATGATTGCATGGTTTATCTCATAATTACCTATTTTACAAGGGATCACGAATATACCTAGATCGGGTCTTCTTTGGAATGTTTGGTTGCAACATTGAGTTCGTCACCATCACGGTCTCCATCTCCATGTCTCGCTTGTTCGCAAGCACATCTTTCAAGAACTTAGCATATGATGGCATCTTCATCAATGCTTTGTGGAATGGAATGGTGATGTGAATTTTCTTCAACATTTCAGCAAACTTAGTGAATTGGGTATCATTGTTCTTCTTGCGTTGACGTTGTGGAAACGGCAAAGGAGGAGGCCTCGGATCGAGTTTAACATTCTTCGGCTCCTCTTCCTCCTCGAGTTTCTTCTTGTGCTTATCAACGTCACTAGCCCTCTCCACTATTGTGATAGATGCTTCCCACTTTTTAAATGTCAAAGGAGTGGACTGATCCACCGTTTTCTTGCACCGATGTTGTGGAAATGGCAAAGGAGGCGACCTCACATCTAGTTTTATGTACTTTTGCTCATCTTCCTTCTCGGGCTTCTCCTTAAGCTCGTTGAGAGCCTTTTTTGCTGTTGTGATAGATGCTTCACCCCTTTCGAACGAATGAGCAGATTGATCCACTGTCTTACCACTCCTTAGATAAATGGTATTGATGTGTTCACGAGGATTCGCTTTTGGTCTCCCAGGTAGGATGCCTTATAGTTTAGAAGAACTCGCTGCAAGTTGTGAAACTTGGTTGTCTAAGATCTTCAAGTGCGTCTGAATTCCTGCAATTTTCTTCTTTACATCATCATGAACTGCTCTCATGCCTTTAAGCTCGGCGTATTGATCTTTTTGTCCTTGTAATATCAGCATTTGCCTCTTGTTGCGGAGGTGGTGGCAAACGTGATTGATAGCCTTGGCTGGAAGTTCATGTTTCTTTGCATTACCCTCGGCTAAAAGTTTCCTGATGATTCACTACCAAAAACATGTTGTTTTTAATGGACGGATCAACGGATCCGTCTGTTGAAGAATCTTCCTAACGGATGCCAATAGACAAACTAGAACAATCAATGCGCTAATATCCGTTAGAATCGGTTGCGATTAACGGCGGACCTCCAATGGAATATATTTGTTACTAGTGTCCATTGAAGGGCCATTGGAAACCCTAAAAAATGACCAACAGATGCCTGTTGGAATTGTGACTTTCAAGGTTATCGTTGAGATATATTTCAACATGGCTTTCCAACGGGTATCCATTATAATTTTCAACGAGTATCCGTTAAAATTCCTAACGGGTATCCGTTGAAAAAGACACTATTTAATGATCAAAATCAAGGTTTCTACCACAAAGCTATAAACAAACAAATATATTTTCAAAAAAATGTCATCTTTTTCAAATATAGATATATATAGATCGAGAGAGTGGATGTATATAAGAAAAGATCCCGTAACCGAAGAACAAAAGCATTAAGAACCACCAAGCATTAAGCACAAGCCTTTATTACATAATGGCAAAACTCTAAACCGTGGCTACAGAACTACTCGCTAAACATAAAAAACATAAACATATCTATCTTTCTCCTCTTTAGCTCGAAATCGTCCTCCTCTAGTCTCCCTTGCCTTCGACCTTCGGCTCCCTTTTTTATGGGAGAATCCGAGCTACCTTCACCAAATCTACCGTCTTTCCTCTTTCCTTTTCTTGTGCTGCTTTCCTAAACACACGACTTCCATTTCTTCTTTCTTCCTTTTCTCGGCTGTTTCCATTTCTTGTAAGCGGACATACATTGTTTCCATTTGGTGGTTTTAGCTGTGTACAGTTGAACTGAAAGTTGTTTTTCATGGTTTTGTGGTATTTGTTTGTGTTTGTATCTCGATATCTTCATTTTCTGCAAAACACAAGAAAAAACTAGAAGAAGACTAAATTGTACTTAATAACTCGGTTGAATCCAAAATTATAATAAAACTAACTATAGAAATATATGAAAATACCAGAACAAATTAGACGATATTACTCATCATCTTCATTTTCTAATAATAGTATTTTATTGCATTGTTATACTCAGGCAAATAATCTTTTACTAATTGCAATATAGAATTCATGCAACTTTCCAAAAGATTATTTTCTATTTCAAATTCATCATTCATGTAGACAAAGACAACTGTGAAAGACATGTTCTACACCCATCACAAAGTGGATGTCTAGCACTTTTTAACATATCAAAAAAGATTTTTGCATCTTCATTTGGACCTTCTTCAATATTTTTTTTTGTTTTTTAACCAAAAATTTTTTGCACCTTTCTTACATAAGGGTTCATTGTTACATCTTGATGCATCTCAATTACCTCATTATGTGTAATACTCCTACTAATTTCTTCAAGAACATTACTATTTCATGGTGCAAACTTCTCCTCATGAGATAACCAAATCAAGTGATTTGGAGTGAAACCTTTTAATTAAAGATAATTTCACACGGTTTTTCATTAAAAAAATTTTCATTTTTTCCATTTACATAAGGATAAACCAACTTACTGAACGGTTCCATAAACTCTTTCGATACACTTTGAATTTCCAAATCAATTCTTTTATATATCCATTATCTTGAAATGAAATATTATATGAAATATAACATATAATCATTTATGTTGAAAACGAAAGAATGTATAGTGCGGTTTATATAAGAAAATTTTTTATGGATTAAGGATGTACAGAGACAAATTAGGACTAAATTTTGGGCATCACTAAACCGTCAATATTTTTTTATGAAGTAATTCATCTGGAAAATTATGGACGGGTCGCCATTTGTTTAGAAATTTTGATTTTCTAGTACTAATGAGTAAACCCTAAAATTAAAGTTAAAAAAGTTTAAAAATAATTAGGTACGGGAATTCATTGGATTTACTTACTTTTTGTAATATTAGTTATACAGTTTTTACTATTTAACAGTGTTATAAAAATCGGCTTAGGCGGCTGACTAATCGGTGCCTAGGCGCCCGACGGTACCAAACCGTCCAGTCTAATGGAAAATCGGTTCAATTAGTCGGTCGAGAAACATTGACAATTATTTATGAAGATTTCAAAAAACAACTTACATGTTTATAGCTATTAATAAGAATCTTTTAAATGTTATATAATTTATTAAATTTTTTTATAGAAATCTTCATAAATAACTAGCGTCAGAGGGTGTCTAAATTAAAATCAAACCAATGACGTTAATCAAATCTCAAGGATAAAGATACATGTTAGCTATTTCATTAATCTACTCATTCTTTTGTTTTTAGTTTATTATAATTCAATTATATATATCTTCAATGCATATTAATCTACTTATATAAGTATAGAATTAAATAAATTATATAAAAAATTCATTCGGTTGAAAATTTAAATATATATATATAAATTAATTTATTTAATTTTCCGTGTGCTATATTTATTATTAAAAAAATTAAAAATATTCTATTATAAAAATATTGAATCAAATTAATTATATAATAAGTAATTCATATGTTAATTTTAAAAATTTAAAATTATAATTATATAACTAATTTTGACGTAAAATTAACAAAAATACTATTTAATTTTAATTAGTTAAATTGATATTAACGCCACTTTCTTTTAAAATATATATTAATTATTTCTGTTTATTTTACATTATACATTTTATAAAAATAATTGTTTAAATTATTACAGTTAAATTATAGCTTCCTATTTAAATTTTAGAGTGGAAAGTTTTCAAAAAACACATTCCATAACTAATTACACATTTTTATTTATTTATTAACATTTAAAATATTAAATTTCATACTTAAAAGTTATATATTTACGGTAATAAATTCAAATTTATTTTACTCCTGCGTAATTTTTTCATGTTTACTTAACAATGATAGATATTTTAAAATATTATTATTTTTCATATATGATATATGTCATATATATTTCTCAAAGAAATATTAAAATTTCTTTTACATATATATTTATATATAAATCATGTATTAACACATATATATGTTTTATTTTAATTTTTGTAGCTCATAAATTCTATTATTTGTTATTATTAATATTACTATCATTAATAACAAATAAATGTTTTTTTCATTTTTTTTCAAGTACAAAAATTTATTGTAAATTTATTTCTATTATCCATTAATTATATATAATTTATTTTTTAATTCTTCATTAAAGTTTGTTTTATTTATATGTCTTCAATTATTAATTTTTATTTTTATTTAAATTTTATATTAGATTATAGTGAATATATTATTCATGAAATTGTCATGTTTTAATTACTTAAATTGAATTATTATTTTAATTTAATTAATTAATAAAAATACATGATCATATATGATAATAAACATTTCAAAGTTTTTGTTCATTAAATCACTCTCACTCTTGAAATATTTATTAAACAATATTTTAACAAATTATATCACTATACTTTCATAAAAATTGTTATAAAAACAAATAAGTATAACTTTAAAAATTATTAAAATTATTTAATTACTTAAATTAATTACTTCTCAATCTTTATTTAAATCTAACGTTAAATATACTCATTATTTATTTTCATATAACGATGAATATATTTAAATGTTAATATATAATTAATACTTAAAAATTATATCTTATATTATATTCAAACTATTTATTAATTTTAACTTTAATAATTTTAAAATTCATCTAATATTTATTATATTTATTTTTTATTTTTATCTACCATTGAATATATTGAAATGTTAATACATAATTACTATAAATTAAATAATTAATAAATACAACTATATACCTTCCATCATTTAAAAAATATACATATTATGTTATATTCAAATTATTTATTATTTTCAATTTTAATAATTTTAAAATTCGTGCTATGCACCACGAATAATATCTAGTTAATAAACAAAACAAAAACCAAAAATCACATAATTAGGCGGAAAATCTAGGATTCAAATTCTTGCAAAAAACAGAGAACTGAATCATAAATGAAAAGTGTGATACCTTAGTTGGTGAAAGAGAATAAAAAAATAAGGAGATGAAAATCGTACATCTCAGATATACAATGAATCCATGGGTTAGTCTTCTTCTTCCACCTTTCTTTATTCTAACACTTTTGCATTTCTCCACCAGGTCAATATTATCTAAGCATCAATATATATATATATATATATATGTATACATATATATATATATATATTCAAACATGTATATCAAGTTATCTACCTTGCAAAATTAAAAGCCTAAAGAACAAACCAGAAATAACATTAAATATGTGTTGGACCTAACTTCACATTATCAAAGTAAAGCAACAAAAGTTTCCAGACCGTGATCCTCGAGTTATTTTCTTTACCTTTTTCACCTATAACAAACTCGGTTAGTTTCACTTAGGAATTTATCCCAGACAAGTCAAAGATGATGAAGCAACAACATCAAAGACCTTTCATCACTGAAAAATAGATTTGAATTGAACAACTTTAACATTCATTCGCCAAACAAATACAAGAATTCAATCAGTGACGAACGAGAAACAAAAAAAAACACATCGACACATAAAAAATTCCTCATATTTCCCGTAAAAATTAGATAAATATAGCTTCAAAGTGATCGTGCCTTTGATATCCGAATGAAAACCAAACGTGGGAAACCAGAGCTCAGAACCATGAAGGAAGAAGACCCGAGAAGCAAAAGCGAGCAAAGACAGATATGGCCTAATTTCAAACTATTTCAAAATATTGGACAGAAATGGGGAACACAACCCGAATTAAAAATCGTCGAAACAAACAAAAAATAGGAGAAGATCAACGGACGCAAAGAATAAAAAGATTTAAACATGAGAAGCAACCAAGAAAACTAAGATAGAGTAAAATGAGTAGAAGCAAAATTGCCTCAATGATTTGGAAATCGAGATCTCATTCTCATAAATCAAGTCACTCGTTGTTCTGTCTCTTCCCGAAAAAGTGAGTAATATGCTAAGCCCCACGAAAAGCTAAAGCTAAGGGCTTTCATCTCCTATTACATCAAAGAAGAAAAGAAGAGTATAGACAGATGAAGAAATTTTCTTCAGCAGCAAAGAGGGAAAAGGGAATCGGATTTAATGTAGACCCATTACTGTAACTTCGACACTAACCATCGCAACACTAACCATCTCGACCCTAACCATTACTGTAACTTATTATTTTATTTAAGAAAACTATAATTTATATTATTTTTTATTTAGAATTGACAATATAGTGAGTAATATTGTATTTTTTAAGTTAAAAGATTTATACATATGCATATTAATCTTTTTTTATATAAAAGATTTGTTTTTTATTTTTTTTCTTTTTTATTTATCCTTTTATACATATTTTCAAATTCTATTTTTAAAGATTTATGAAAAGATGAAATAACTAAAATTCACTCGAAATATACAATCAAAATGAAAGTAAAAACTAATATAGAAGATAATATTAATCATGTTTTTTCTATCAAATTTTCTTTTTTAATTATATAATATAAAAAATATTATCACTTTACTTATTTGGAAACCAAACATATAATAAGTATTTTTTTTTCTTATAAGCAATTAATATATTTGATATTAATTTTATCATTTTAATTTTTTATGGTTTTTTACTTCTCCGCTTATTGTTTGTTAGATATAATTTCACTTTACGATAGCCTTCAAATGTAACTTTGTCATGAACTTATTTATGCAAATATACATTGACTATAAATTAATTTAAACTTTAAAACATCTTTCATGAACATAACAATATATCCTAATAAAGCAAAGTAAATAACATGTTAAAGATCATATAAACATAAGATATTAAAAAAATAGATATACATGCACCAAAATGTTAGAAATGTAGCAAAAATTGTGTAAGATTTATAAAAATGTATATTTATGCTAAATATGAAACTGCTCATATATTGAAAGCTTTCATTTTTTAAATCTTGTATGCAATTTTATATTACTATAATACTATTTTAAAATACAAAATTTGTAATATATTTTAATAAAATATTAAATTTAGAAATTCAAATTGTTAATTTATTGAGATGAAAGTAAATTCCAAGGATTCCATGTGAAACCGTTTGCATCGCAATTTTTTTAGATTTTTTCATAAGCCAATATATTGTTTCTCATTTTTGTATCTCAAGCTTTATAAACCAAGGAGATTATGATGCGAGTAAAATATCTCCATTGGATGACATGGTTAGGTGTTTTCTTGTAAGATATTGGTTCAAGAGATTATAAGATAAAATTTGATAACACGTAGTGTGAGTTAGTTTTAGGCTACTCAATTAGATCATTTCTGCATAGCTTGCATAATACGAGTTACAAAACCGACATGAATGTCCTCTATCTAGTCCTTTTGATGATTTTCAGGTTTTAAGGCGACAAGGCATAATCGAGCTTAAGGATGTTGATTCTTGGAGTCAACTGCACATACTTGGAGCTACAAACCACTCGGAGCATATTCAGACCAAGGAACCGTACGGAATACCCCAAACATCGAGCAAAAGGAGCAAAACACGACTGTGTCCCATGAAAAGACATGAACCCGTGCGGGGTGGTCCCCTTAGCCCGCGCGGGCTGCACCTCTGCCAGAAATAGCACGGTTTGGGCTAACTGTCCACCCACTCGGATTGAAACAATGAGGAGCCCGTGTGGGGTGGTCACCTTAGCCCATGCAGGGCACGTGTCAGGACAGCAACCCTAAAACGGCTCAGAACAGAAAGGGGAAGACGAAAAAACACATAGGAAAGTTCAGGAGAAGTTAGAGAAGCAAAGAAACAACATCGGAACATCGGTGATAAGATAGGGAAGTCTGAGACATCGTATTCCTTACTATTTATCATAACTATTGTTGTTTTCTCTTGTTTTACAGCAGAATCCATGAGTGAGTAAGCCTTTAGTTATGGGTTAGGGACACCGTTTTGTAAGCGTTGCTTATGTTTAGTTTTAACGCTTAGATATTTTAAAGTTTCTTGTATTTCGGTTCTACGATCACTGCTATGAATGTTCTATACTTGTGCTAGCCACTTAATAATTTAGGACTTCATGTTTAACTGTTTGATTATGAATCCGGAAATATTGATTGTTGATTGAGTTTGATTGATTAGAATCTAACCGGTCAGTTAATCAACTCGGGAATTAGGATTGCATGATTAATGCTACCGTAATTACGTCTTAATTGCTGCTGGGAGGTAGGATTGCATGTTATTGTGGTTAGGGAGTTTAGGAGTCGAGAGAACCATTCTCTTCTTACGAGCACCAATTACTCGTTATCAAGACAGTTTGATCGATGTATGATCTTTTGTTGGTTGCACCCTTGCAATTCCGATAACCCGAAGCCCGTAGTGTTCTTAAGTATGAAGTTTTTCGTGTGTCCTCATCGCTGTCATAATTCATTTTAGCATTCTCAGATTTTACCCCACATCACCATCATTTTATTCGTCCTAGTTTAGTTATATTATTAGCTTAGATTGCATTAGTCCCTAGAGTTCGATCCTGGTATTACACCGATCTGTATTCTTACGGTAAGTGAATATGAGGCGTTTTATTTGCTTGATAGTTTGCACATCAAAACTCGTTCATTTAAATATAATAGGAGTTTATATCTCATAAAACCCATGTGTTCTCTCTATATATGTATGTTTTCGTGGAGTGTTCAATGTATATTTGAGTGTGTATAATATATAAAGGAACATAATGTAGGAAGCGAAGTGATTCACGGTACAATTATATCTCTTATTGAAATGTAAATATATGGTTTTTTAAAGGTCAAGTTTTTTCTTTAATTGGTGTTATAGTTGAGTATGTCGACAACACACCGATGGAGGAGTTTGAAGGAATCCGATTTCACCTTATTCGGATCCGAAACCCCCGAAACTCTGTTGTGAATTATATCAAAATTTGGAACAAATCGAAACAGAAGATCGAGATAAATACCTGGATTTATGATATACGATATGCAGCGAAATAGATCTTCCAATGCAATAACCTCAGAACCTAGTCTCTTTGTTGATAGGGATACAAAGAGGGTTTTTTTTGTGTGTTTTGCATTGGGGACCATAACTCCAATATATAGAATATATTTATTATTATTTCTAATTCGGCCCCTCATCAAATTAGAAATTACACAAGTGGTATCTACACAATAACATCATAATAATTATGCCTTTAGTCTATACTTAATTACACTTAGACCACTTTAGTTTAAACTAATCAAATAATGGCATAACACATATAAATAATACATGTGTGACCCAAAATTCTAACAATCTCCCACTGGGCCACATATGTATTCTGGTATGTGTTAACTTTATAAGCTCAAACTATTGCCATTATAACCTTAGGGCATAAACAATCTCATCCATCAACTACACCAGTATTGAATCAAGGCGGCATTCGCTACATCGATCGTGGCTAAACCTTCCTTGGTCACTAATATCAATGTAATCAAATGACATAGATCAAATTATGAATGTATAGCATGAAAATCACATGAAGGTGATCTATACATGTCGATTTTCAACTGGTTCTACTTAAGTGAGATCACTTAATAACCTTATCATATAGAGTGGAATATAAACTGAATAATACTTTATATCTGATAAGAAAATATCCATACCATAAAACAGCACAGAACACAAAAATATTCAAACTCCCATTAAACTGCAGATCCCTCAAAATCTAAAACACACATTCGAGCGGTATGCTCATGAAAGACCTTGGATGGAATACCCTTTGTAAGGGGATCTGCTATCATGGAGTTCTTCCCGATATGCTCTATAGAAATTTGTCCACTCTTAACTCTCTCCTTCACAACCAGAAACTTGATTTTGATATGCTTCGATTTTATCGAGCTCCTGTTGTTGTTGGAGTACAAAACAGCTAAGTTATTATCACAATACAACTTGAGTGGTCTTTCGATTGTATCAACAACTCGCAGCCCGGTGACAAAATTTCTCAACCAGATTCCTTGGTTGGATGCCTCAAAACATGTAATAAACTCTGCAGCCATGGTGGAAGATGCTATAAGCGACTGTTTGGCACTTCGCCAAGAAATAGCTCCACCAGCCAATAGAAAGATGTAGCCCGATGTGGACTTCAAACTATCTTGGAATCCCGCAAAATCAGAGTCAGTATACCCGATGATCTCCAAATAAGCTGACCTCCGATAAGTGAGCATGTAATCTTTTGTTCTCGTTAAATAACACATTACGCTTTTGGTTGCTTTCCAGTGATCCATACCAAGGTTTTTTAAGTATCTCCCAACAAGCCAACAACATACACAATATTCGGACGCATACAAACTTGAGCATACATAAGACTCCCAACAGCTGATGCATATGGAATCTTCTGCATTTCTTGGATTTCAATATTATTCATAGGGCACTGATTTTTACTAAGTTTATCTCCTTTAGCATCGGAGTGTCACCTGGTTTACAGCCTTCCATGCCAAATCTTTTGAGTACCTTATCAATATAGTTCCTTTGTGATAATCCTAAAATACCTCGACTACGATCCCGATGCATCTGAATTCCTAATACAAAGGATGTGTCACCAAGATCTTTCATTTCGAAATTTCTAGAGAGAAATCTCTTGGTGTTGTGCAACATGCCTATATCGTTAGTGGCAAGTAAAAATGTCATCGACATATAAAACCAGGAAAACAAATTTGCTCCCTTGAACTTATGATACACACACTCATCCACAATATTCACCTCAAAACCGAATGAGAGAATTACTTGATGAAACTTGTGGTACCATTTCTGAGATGCTTGTTTTAGCCCATAGATGGATTTCATCAATTTACAGACCATTTTATTTGGGCCTCCTAATATGAAGTTTTCTGGTTGCTCCATAAAATTGTCCCATCAATGTTTTCCATTGAGAAACGTTGTTTTGACATCCATCTGATGTAGCTCCAAATCAAAATGTGCAACAAGAGCCATGATTGTCCTAAAAGAGTCTTTTGATGAAACCGGAGAAAAAGTCTCTATATAGTCAATCTCTTCCTTTTGAGTATAACCCTACAAGACGAGCCTTATATCTTTCCACATTACCTACCGAATCTCGTTTGGTCTTAAATATCCATTTGCAACCAATAGGTTTCGTACCTTCTGGTAATGGGATAAGTTCCCAAACTTTATTGTCTTGCATAGACTTATACTCAACATTCATTGCCTCAATCCACTTTTCAGAGTCAGAACTACTGATAGCTTGATGGACATTGACTGGATCGTCTTCCATCATACCATCGTTTTCCTTATGTTCTTGAAGAAACACTATATAATCATCTCAAATAGCGCTTCTTCTCTCTCTAGTAGATCTCCTTAAAGCAATTGATCTTGTTGCCCAAGTTCTTGAGGTTGTTGAGTTTGATCCGGATGAACAATTGTCTGAGATTGAATAACAATGTCAGATTGAGGATCCGAACTCGTTTCATCTGAAGCGACTATACGAACTCGTTCAGGATCTGAAACCAATTCTTCATCAAAGACAATGTCATTACTTCTCCCTCCAAACTCAATATCCTCAAAGAACGTGGTTGTTCCCGTCTCAAAAATTGTCTTTAATTTGGGATCATAAAACTTATAGCCTCTTGATCGCTCAGAGTAGCCAATAAAGTAGCCGTTGACTGTTCGGGGTTCCAATTTCCTTTCATATGGCTTGTAAGGCCTTGCCTCAGCTGTACATCCCCATATATGAAAATGCTTTAGTGTTGGTTTTCTACCAGACCAAAGCTCATAAGGTGTTTTCGCAGCTGCCTTCGTTGGCACTCTATTAAGAATATAAGCTATCGTCTTTAGTGCCTCGCCGTAGAGTGATTCTGGTAAAGTCGAATGACTAATCATACTCCACCATGTCTTTAAGAGTTCGATTTCGTCTTTCAGATACACCATTCATGCTAGGTGATCCCGACATAGTGTACTGTGGGACGATTCCATACTCCTCTAGGTACTTGGCAAAAGGTCCTGGACGTTGTTCGCCTGAACCATCATATCGACCATATTATTCACCACCACGATCAGATCTAATGAATTTAATCCTTTTATTGAGTTGATTCTCAACTTCAGTTTTAAAAGCTTTGAACACGTCCAAATACTGAGACTTCTCATGAATAAGAAATAGTATGCATATCGAGAGTAATCGTCAATGAACGATACAAAGTATTTTTTACCATTCCAAGATGGAGTCGGAAATGGCCCGCAAATATCCGTATGTATCAATTCTAAGACATCTGTAGCTGTATATGCACCTAGTTTCTTTTGTTTGGTCTGTTTTCCCTTAATGCATTCAACACAGACATTGAAGTCTGTGAAGTCAATGGTATCTAAGATCCCATTCGACACAAGTCGCTCAACTCTATTTCTAGAGATGTGACCTAGGTGTTTGTGCCACAGCATTCTCGAAGTTAAATTATCATTTTTACGCTTAATATCACGTGATTCAATAGTTAAATTTTCATGGTATCTCTCAACAGTGTCAAGCATATAAAGATTATCATAAGCCAAAAGCGAATCGGTTCCAACAATATTTGAATCCAAAGACAATGTAAACTTATTGTTTCCAAATGAACAAGAATAACCAAATTTGTCCAGATAAGAAACTGAAACCAAATTCCGTCTAAAAGACGGTACAACAAAAGTGTCTTTCAAATCCAAATAAAAACCAATACGCAACAATAATCTAAAATGCGTTATTGCCTCCACTTTGACAGATTTTCCATCCCCCACATAAATGCATCGTTCAGCATTACTTGGCTTTCGGAAGCTCAGGCAACCCTACATCGAAACAGTGATATTAGTAGTAGCACGAGAATCTAACCACCAAGTGTTTCTAGACACTGAAGCTAAATTAACTTCAAAACAGACCAAAGTAAGGAACATACCCTTTTTCACACGCCAAGTGTGGTATGCAGCACAATCCATATTTTCTTTTCCGGGAAGGGTATTTTTGAAGTGTTTTAGCCCTACGAGGGTATTTTTGAAGTTACCCCTTTTTAATATGTCCAGGTTTCTTACCAAAGAAGCAATTGTTTTCAGCTTTATGTTGCTTATTTTGATCTTGACCCTTTGCAGCATTATACTTTGTAACCTCAGGTTTCTTTCTTTTGCCCTTTCCCTTAGAGGTGTGAACTAGATGAGCACTTTCAATCTTATCTTGTTTCATCCTCTCTTCCTCTTGGACACAATAGGAGATGAGCCCGTTAAGAGACCACGTATCCTTTTGACAGTTATAACTAATTTTAAATTGGTTAAACTGTCCAGGAAGAGAGTTCAAGACAAAATGTACGAGTACATCTTTCGATATATCGATCTTAAGTGTCTTGAGCTTTGAAACAATATTTGCCATCTCCAAGATGTACTCCCTTATGTTTCCTTTGGCTTGATACCTCATGGTGCTAAAGCGATACAATAGCACACTTATCTCAACCTTATCGCTTTGAACAAAGTATTTTTCAAGCTCAGCAAGGAAATCCTTGAGATTGGCATCCTCATCACCTCGAAAGGGTTCTGGAATAGTGTTCATAATGATTTGAAGACCTACGCAATTTGAGCGCTCCTTCATAAGTTCTTTTCTGTTCAGCAGAACTTGTGTCCGAAGGAGAAATGAGGGGTTCAATCCTCAAGGCTGAGTCCAGATCCATGCACCCAAGAACTATTTTGACCTTATCCTTCCATTCCTTAAAGTTGGAACCATTAAGGGTAGGAATCAGGCCGATGTTTGCAAATACTACAGCAAGATTAACTCAAAAAGAGAACAAATTATAACATGAGTTATCAAAACCAATCAACAAAACATATGATTATACAACCCATCTCAAGATACCTAGTGCAACATCAATATCAAGTCTTTGGACAATAATTGCTAGTGATACCTTGATGTAATGATCAAACACTGATAATAAGACATGTTAAATAACAAACCTTTCTTTGGACCGATTTATCATCACATTTAACCAAAGAATTATCACATATTTATCATCACAGATACATATGAAATCCGGCCAAACATGAATCTTCCTTTGGGCCGATTGATACTCGCATGGATAAACATGTATATATCATTCAATACTTCTCATGAAAAATATTCGCAAGAGAGGACATTTTGGTGCTATCTTGCTTCTATTAAATCATTTAAAGCATCAAATTTGTACAATGAAGTTAAATGTTGATTGCATACAAAAGTCATTTTCCATATACAATATAACCGATATAATATATTCAGACGCATCATATGCTTGGAAATGACTGTGGCTTAATGGTCGGGAGAGAATTCAATAATTTGACCTGGAGGTATAGGTCGCAAGTTCGAGTCTGCACATTGCATCCTTAGTTCAGCCAATGGACGTGATCTAACCCACCAAGTCCCACGATTGAGTTATATATATGTATATAATAGAAACGGTCAGATTAATAAATACCCATAACTCCTTTATTTAATAATTAAAAAATAAATAAATAAATACAACCCCAAACCGTTAGCCACAATAATTAATTAATTTTAAAAAAAAATTATCTCTCACCGAGAGGTTCTCCAACCATCTCATCTCCAACCTTAATTTAACTTCAATTTTACTCCAAAATTGTTTAATTCATTTCAAAATTGTTTAATTCATCAATTGTTAAATCCAAATCTAATATAAACATAATATATCGGCTCTGATACCCCTTGAAGCAATCTGATTCACCTTATTCGAATTCTAAAACCCCCGAAACTCTATTATATCAAGATTTGGAACAAATCGAAACAGAAGATCGAGATAAATACCTGGATTTATGATATACGATATGCAGCGGAATAAATCTTCCAATGCAATAACCTCAGAAGCTAGTCTCTTTGTTGATGGGGATACAAAGAGGGTTTTTTGGGTGTTATGCATTGGGGACCATAACCCCAATATATAGAATATATTTGTTATTATTTCTAATTCGGCCCCTCATAAAATTAGAAATTACACAAGTGGTATCTACACAATAACATCATAATAATTATGCCCTTAGTCTATACTTAATTACACTTAGACAACTTTAGTTTAGACTAATCAAATAATGTCATAACACATAAAAATAATTCATGTGTGACCCAAAAATTCTAACAGAGTTGTCTTTCATCACCAGTATTTGCAATATGATTTTCCTCTTGTTTGTCTTTTTTTTTGTTACATGGTGTATTCTCAATATGTTATACTTTTGCATATTTTTTATTGGTTATGACTATTTTGTATTTTAATTTATTGTGAATAGCTCATTCATGGATTTTTAGTCCATTTTTCTTACATGTTTTATGTTGTTATATATGTTAAATAATGTGTTTTACTTGTTTAACACTTACACTAATGAGTTATTCATATAGTGTCAGTCATCCACATAAACATATATTCATTTAGCTTCATATGTTTAAACAATATTGGACAAAATATTCCATATGACCTAAGATGAATCATTTGAGTTGTTTTTTCTTATCACAATATTGCACATTGTTTTCAATGAGACCCCTTAAAGTTTACATAACTTTCAACTGCAAAAGCTAATTTTTCGAGACGTCTAATAGTCTCGTGCACGTCGATATGTGCAACGATCTCGGCTAAAGAAGAGATTACATAGGCTAAGTCTTTATATAACTATAAAATAACAAAGAAGTTGATACTATTATTTGGTTCAAATAAATAGATTTTCACCTCAAGTGTTAGACTATTGTATATTTCGTGCATATTGATAGTAAGTTTTATTTACAAACAAAATATGTTTAAGTCATATTGTCAAATAGACGAAGCTTTCATATACGTATTCACATTAATATTTTGAAATTATATATTGTTTTAAATCTATATTGGTATTTAAAAAATAATTCACTCTCACATGATTTTTCATTTGTTTTATAAGGTTTCAAAAGTGATATGATACTATATAATGACAAATATAAAAAATAAATCATATATTGGTTGTGATCTTGTATTGCGACAATTATACAATCAATTTTCTAATAGTTGTATAATAATATCACGATAACTGTGTTATAAATTGTTAATATTGATAAAATTTAACATTGTAAATTTTATATCAATATTATCTTTATTAAAATATATAATCTAGAAGATTGAAAAAACTGTAAACGGTTAAATAAAAAGAAAAAAATTAATAATCATCAACATCGATTTGTAAATTAAAATTTTTGAACTTTTTCAATAAGAACTCCTTAAACATAAAATCTAAAAAATAATTAATCATAAAATCCATTGATTAAAATTATTATCAAATAAAAATTGTTTTTAATACCACATAAAAATATGATGATAGTTAAAATTATTATCAAAACCAACAATTTTTATTTATTATTGAAATAACTCTTTTTATAAACTTATACTTTTTTAAAATATAAAATAATATGTAAATTATGTTTAAATATTTTATATGTATTATCATCATACTTTCAAATTAGTGCACAAATTATGATTAATATTTTAATAAATTTATAAATCCATGAAAAAAATACGTTTATATAGATTATTTTTGAAAATAATCATGATAATTTATTGTGATATAATAATTTATATATAGAAATAAAAAACTATATGTTACTTTCAAATTCTAGAACAAATTTTAGTTAAATTTTCATAATTCATAGGTATAAGTATGTTTTCAGGATTATGGAAAACACATAATGAACTAAAGGAATAATTATTAGAAAAAAATGAGCAATTTAATAGTTATATTGATATTTATCTATAAATATTGTTAACATGTGACCTTTTGAAACAATAAGTTGCAACTTGTTTATATTTTCATACCGATAAAAAAATGAGTGTAAAGTCCTTCATTCGCTCCTTTCAGTCTTTTTCTCTTCAAATTATATCCACTCGAAATATTTATAATCAAATCAGTATTAATCAACAGAATTTGAATTGATTAAAAAATTTAATATCTCATCAAAACATCCATAAATTTTTTTTATTTCTAATAAAATTGTGGTAGATATCCAAATATACTGTAGAAATAAAATATAAAATAATAGTTTATGAGTCATTCTTCATTTGGAAAATATAAATAAATATTATATTATGCTTCTTTGTATAAGCATTAAATAATTAATATTCATTAATCGTTATTGTGCTACTTAATAGTTGTGACCAAATCACATTATTACCTTACAGCGGCAAGAAATTTATAATTACTTTCTATGTAAGAAATTAATAATCATTAATATTCATGTGTACGAAATTTATAATTACTTTCAATATTGTGTGTAAAAAATTAATAATCATTAATATTCATCTTCTTGTTCGTGTAGATTCTCTAAGAGAAATTTCTATGAATATGGCAGAGGAGCAACTGCAACTCATAAAGGTCTTATTATGAATCGTCGATTCCACCTCCGGAGAAAATCTATCATAGTCATGACATTTGATGCAGTAGATTCGATTGTTGTAGTGATTGTCTCGGTTGATGTGGTTGTAGTATCCTCAGCGCCACATATTCAAAATTCTCATAAAAAAGATTTTGTGGGTATAGAAAATGAAAATATGAAATCAAATAAAAAAATTGGAAAGAATTGGAGATAATGTTTGTTGAATCTGATCATATATATACATTTTTCCAAACTTTTTCTCTTTCTCATTCTCAATTATTTTAGTTCAAAATAATTGTTTATTTTAATTTACATTAATGAAAATTAATTTTGAAAATGTTTAGTTTTAAATGTTGTAGTTATAATGATAATAATGTGGTATAATAACGTCTACTTTACCATAAAATGTATGGTAAAGTTAGTTAAAATAATTTTTAACTTTTAACTAATATATTAATTAATTTTAAAGAAATTAAAAAAATTTAAATATTAATTTAATATTAATTAAAATAGAAAAAATATTAAATTTTATTGGATGAAATTTAGATCATTAGATATGTAATATTATTTAGAGTTTTTCTCTTGATTAAATAAAATTCTAATTATTTTTTATTATTTTGAATAGTTTCAATTGAAAAAAAAATCTAATAAAATTTATCAAATGAAAATTTATTGATTTTATATTAGTTGAAATTGCAAAGCTACTTATCACAGTTGCTTCATCAAAATGGACAAAAATTCAATGTTTAATATATTAGATCTCATGATTATTTCAAAAAATCATATATAAAAGAAGATGATTTTTCCTCCCCTCTGGTGTTGTCACGTCAGTGGAGGAGAATCCCCGTTAGCCTTTCTTTCACACCGGTGATCCTTAACGTTTGGTTTTCCAAATTCATCCCCTCTTCATATTTGTGTTTCTATTAGAGTTAACAGATATAGTTAGTTAAAAAGTCTGTTAATCAGTTAATTAATCTCAATGTACTATAAATATCAATTCCTTGAATTTAAATCAATATACAGAAATTCTTGTTTCTCTTTACAATTTCTTTCTACAGATTCTTAGTTCTTCTTCTTCTTCAATTCTTCAATTCTGCAATGCAATACAATACTGGGATTCAACTCTGCAATTCATGTTCTTCGGCTAATTTCCATCTTCAGAATCTTCTTAGCTGATTTCCAGCTTGATATGGTATCAGAGCAGTTGTTAATTTCTTGAACTGAAATTTCAGTTCATATTCTGTTTTCTGAAGATGAGTTCTGCAGATTACCCAAATCGCATTGATTCATACGACAACCCATATTATCTTGCAAACACAGATCATTCCAACCTTCATCTTGTTTCTGATCGTTTAAATGGCCTAGAAGATTACAGGTCATGGCATCGATCGATTACCATGGCGCTAGAAGGAAGGAATAAACTTGGTTATATCGATGGAACGATGTTAAAACCTTCAGATGATCATCCTGATGCTCGTCTGTGGTCTCGAAATAATGTAGTTGTCAGTTCTTGGATCCTTAATTCAGTATCAAAGAACATCGCTCCAAGTCTACTATATATGAAGACTGCTAGAGAAATGTGGCTTGATTTAACCTCAATATTTCAGCAAAATAATGCTCCGCGATTATACAGCATCAAAGAGAAAATGAGGAATCTTCGTCAAGGTTCACTGGATGTAACTACTTTTCATACCAAGTTGAAAACCATTTGGGAAGAAGTAAAATCTGCTCAAACAACATCCATTTGTGAATGTGGCAGATGTGTATGCAGGGTTGATCAAAAATGGCAAGAATTATTTGAAAATGAATTTGTCATTGAATTTCTTTTTGGACTCAATGAGTCATATGATCTGACAGTGGATCAAAT
>CM071867.1:28949582-28962276 GCA_036759665.1 Gynandropsis gynandra
CGTGAACCCGATCGGGTGAACGTCACCCGATCGCGTGACTAAGCGGACCCGAGTCGCGTAAACTTACGTGGCTGATAGTGGGATAGTTGCCCGAGCGGGTACTCAGATTACGCCCGATCGGGTGGAGATCACCCGATCCTCTTTGCTCGTATGCCCGGGTCGTGTCAGATGCATGGATAAACCCCGTAGGTTTTACCCGAGCGGGTGCAGGAATAGTGCCCGACCGGGCACCCTCGTGTCCTTGAAATCTCTCTTTTCCGCTCGTTGCTCGGGCGTTCCTTTGGGTTCTGGAGCTCTGAGTAGATGTGTCCTCAAATCATGTGGTTTTTGCAAGGAATTCTTCATATTGAGCTCATTTAGGCCTTGTCGCCTAAAACCTGAAAACCGAGAAAACGGGAATGTAAAACTCGAAATCGTATCGGAATAGTAAGATTAGATGTAAGAAATATGCGAAAATGATCTAAAAACCTATCCTAATAATGATACACTTTCAGTGTTATCAAAAATCCCTATCAATTTGCATGAAGGGTTAACCTGTGATATTAAACAAGGCACTTTGCTAGCAAAAAGGCTAATGGAGGCTGATTTAATTATTTGGGATGAAGCACCCATGGCACATTGTAATACATTTGAAGCACTTGATCATACATTGAAAGATATTGTTTCCATATATGACAATCATGCCATTGAAAACCATTTGGTGGGAAAAATGTTCTATTAGGAGGTGATTTCCGGTAAATATTACCAGTCACACGTGGCGTTCGTTCTGAAATAGTTATGTCAACAATAAACCGTTCATTCTTATGGGAATCGTTTCATATATATACTTCAAAACACAATATGTGATTGCGACATCAAGAGCAAAAATTTGCAAAATGGTTGTTAGATGTTGGGGATGACACAACACATAGTATGCAAATTACTATGGACGATTCATTAGAAGGAGACAACATATTTATCGACAAGAAATTAATGCTCGAGAATACAAGTGATCCTTTGCAGTCAATATTCGAAGCAACGTATCCATGCTTTGGTGAACTGTACATGAACCCTATATATCTCAGGGAACGAGTTGTTCCAATTCCCAGAAATGAAGGTGTTGATGAAGCAAATGATTTTTTTATCAAAACTTCCTAGAAAGACTATTGAATACTTAAGCTCTGATTCAATTGGAATTGATAGTGCTCCTACAACCGAGTGGCAATCATTGTATCCCGTCGAGCATCTTAACTCTCTTGAATGCTCTGGTTTGCCAAGGCACAAGCTTTGTTTGAAGGTTGGTTCTCCTGTCATGATGTTAAGGAATCTCAACCAAAAAGAAGGTCTTTGCAATGGAACGCGATTAGTTGTCACTCAATTAGCTTCTATAGTTTTAGAGGCAGAAATTATCACTGGCACGCATATTGGCAATAGAGTCTTGATTCCAAGGATTATTTTATCCTAAACTGATACAACCTTTCCTTGTATATTGCGGAGACTCTAATTTCTTGTTAGCCTATGTTATGCAATGACTATAAACAAAAGTCAAGGATAAAACTTGAAACAAATCGGACTGTATCTACCAAAACCAGTCTTCAGTCATTGTCAATTATACGTAACCTTGTCATGCGTGACTTCAGCTAATGGGTTAAGGATCATTGATCGTGCCAATCCCACTGAACAAGAACCAACTATCACAAACATTGTTTATAGAAAAATTTTCAGGGGTCTACATAAATCTTGAGATAAGTGTCAATTTAGCTCTTTACATAATTTTTAAAAACAAATCAGTCATTCAAAACTTTTATATTAGTTGAACTCGCACCAAATAACATATAATGTATTACCATAACTATACTGAATAAGATTTAATGAAATGCACTATGACATGTTATTTACTTTCGTGGTTGTAATGACCAATAATATTATATATTACATCACATTTTAAACAAGATCTGTTGACTTCTGCTTGCAATCGCCTTCTGTTTACCTCTCGTTGATCTTATTATGTACTTCTTATTTTACATGATTTAGATCCAAGCATGAGATGCGTGATACGCATGCATAGCGTACCATATCATGGATCTATTACATTGCACACTAAGGAACAACGCCTTTTAGGAAGTCTTTTAAGAATTTGGAGGAGACGAAACATGTTCATTGACAATCTTTTGCTTGATCTTGGTTTTTTATTCCTCAGTGAAAGAGTAAGTTTTGTTAATGTATTTGCGTATTCCATATTATATCAATATCTTTCATCATCATGTATATGATATATTGCAAGGAACTGCTATTGAAGGACAGATATCTGATGGCGTTGTTACTAAATACAACCAATATATAAGGAAAGGAGATATATTTATCCTAAAAAAATTGACAATAGTGCCAAATGTTGGTAACTACAAGTTAACCAACAATACTATGCACATATCTTTTAAAGAGGATACAGTTGTTGAGAAAGTGTCGGACGCGATTCATACAATTCCGATATACAAATTCAGGATGCGTTCTTACCGACAATTGATTGGATTGGTTGGCCACAAAGAAGTTGTATCGGATAAATACATTTGCAAAAAAATCAAATATACTACTTCTTTACTACTAAACTCATCTATTGAATGTTCAAACTTGTAGATGTTGTTGGACTCCTCATTGCTATGCAGGGATCAAATTTGCGCCTGCCAACCTCCGATCAAAAAGTTGAGATCCGATTGTTATTGAATAGGTAAGTTTTATATTATTATTCCATTAACATGTTTTATTATTTCTTCAATTACCTAACTTACTGATCACACTTCAACATTCCACATACAGAAAACATTTCGTAAAAATAATCATGTTGGACGAATTTGCTATTCATTTTCGTTCAATTGTTGCTCAAATGCTCGTCAAAGAAACCATCATGATCGTTACAAGAATTACTCCCAATATGACCAACGGTATTAAAAACACTAGATTATATATATAAATTTTTATATACTTTTTAAATGTTATTCGTACTGATTTTTTCTAAATATGTCAGATAGATTTGTTAACGCTACGCCCGTCCTGCTCCACCCACATCTACATAGATCCACAGCTAAAGCCAATAAGAAAATTCAAACATAGGTACAAAATATCCAAATCTTATCCGTATCAAGAAATTCTAAAATCATGTTATTGATTAAATTTAATCTTCAATATTTATGTAGGTATGGATAAGAAGAATAATCATTAAAACACTACGGTTTAAATCATGCAATCGTTTTTTCCGTCATTTTATAGTCAATAATTTTAAATACATTATAAACAAAATGCACTATTAGTTTTCATTATAACTTATAAATCTATTGATCAAATTCATATATTAAAATTTTTATTTTGTGTTCATATTGGCTCGTATGCATATCAAATCTAATGATAATATTCAATTTAATAAATTTTATATAAAATATAATATAAGGTAGCGCGCAGATCACCTAGTTTAGCATAATATATTTTGTGTTTTCTTTAGTCTCATCACAAAAAGACATGTTAATAGTAAACTATGAAAAGAAGCGATTCCATATAATTTGCATCATAGTCTGTATATTTTCTAAATATTGGAGAATTGCTCAAAACATTTTATTAGCCTAACTAGTCCATTTCATATTTTGGCAAGGTTGAGCCGCGATATTTTCACGGACTTTGTCTAACCAATAATGGCTACGACTGAATCTAATTATTAATTGAAGCATGACATTATTGCCTATATATAATATATTCTTATTTTCCAATATAATTTGGTGAGCTCTAAGGACATTATCGATACATCCTTTTCTGAATCATATCTATCTAATATTGTTAGGTTTATGTATTGAGCTATGATTTAGATTATTTTGGATGTTATACGATAATTCATTTGTGAAATTAATAAAATTATGTATATAATTCTGATTCATAAATATTTTTATGAGATTTTTCTTTTTTAAAAGCCAATTTAATGCATTTGAGTATTGTGCTTAGCGTGTGTTTTTTCTTAAGATAAAAAAGATTGTAGAAAAACAAAAAAAATGTTTTTCTGCCATGCGTTGGACGATCTTCAAATCGGCACGTATATCTGCGACTAGGAATATTACAACTCCAGGGGACAGTCAGACACTGATTTTCTGATCGATAACGATGTCGATTGAGGAGGAAGAGGAGGAGGTTTTCGAGCATACCCTTCTTGTGGTTCGGGAGGTTTTCGTCTACAAGATCCCACCGCGGACAACCTCCGGCGGCTACAAGTGTGGCGAGTGGCTCCAGTCCGACAAGATCTGGTCCGGTCGCCTTTGCGTCGTGTCCTGCAAGGATCGCTGCGAGATCCGCCTGGAGGATCCCAGCTCTGGCGATCTCTTCGCCGCCTGCTTCGTCGATCCTGGTCGGAGAGAGAACTCCGTCGAGCCCTGTCTCGATTCATCGAGGTATTTCGTGCTACGGATCGAGGACGGGCGTGGGAAGCACGCGTTCATCGGACTAGGGTTTACGGAGAGGAACGAGGCGTTTGATTTCAATGTCGCGTTGTCTGATCACGAGAAGCACGTGAGGAGGGAGAAGGAGAAGGAGACTGGAGAGACGAGTGAGAGCGACGATCACATCGATATTCATCCTGCCGTTAATCACAGATTGAAGGTAAATTGATTGTTCCTAAGACTTCAGAATTAGGATATGGTCGATTCGTAATCTGATAATCTGTCGAAAACGGAAATGAAAGCTTCAATGGAGCCAAATTCAATTTGGATTCGGTTCAATCAAATGCATTCAGTGGCTGCTCGCATTGAAGTAGATCTCTTGTTATTATCAATGGTAGTCAAGGAGTCGAGAATATCTTTTAGGATAGGAAGAAGTTGCTTGTGCTTGTTGTGTGCTTGTGATTAATTAGAGAACAATTCTTGGATGCATTGTTTGCGATGAGTCCTGAGGACCGACTGAGATTGAGTCACGTGCTGCATCTTTGCTAGAACATAAACTAAAAGTGTGAAGGCATCGTGGTAATGCTATGATGGGTAAGTGTCATAGATTTCAATTGTCATCGAGTTTTTGTCATGATCTTTACTACTTGTACATCCCAATTGTAGTAGTTGAATCAGTACCATGTTGCTGAATTGAGGAATCTCTAGGTTTTTTTTGTGTCAATCTTCATAATCACGGGTCTTGCTCCTGTAAAGGACTGAGTGTTGAGCACTCACTCTTTACTTCATGCGTGGGTTTATACTTCTGGCCCATAGCGGTAATAGTGTTCTGTCCAGATTCTTAGTTGTGTAATCTTGTTCCTAAGATGAAAGGAATGTCCGTGTTTTGCTTTGGTCAATATAAGTGCTTTCATTCACACATATCTTTCTACCAGACCCCGTTTTAGCAGCCGTAGTTAGTAACCTTAGAGAGTCATCTTTTGAGGATGTTGAGTTTGACTCATAATGCATATCGTTTTTCTTGTTTTGGATTCTCAATGTCAAATATAGGTTTCGACCTAACTAATCCCAAAAAACGAGTTCAAGATTTTAGGGTAGTCCAATACCATATAGAGGAGCCCATAGTTTATGTTGGGACAACACAACTAACACTCCCCATCGCTATTGGGGGTCCATAAGCAGATCATTCTGTTACCATATCAAATATGGGCTTAGATCTAACTAATCTCAAAAACTAGTTCAAAAGTTTAGTATTATCCAATATCATATATAAGAGTACATAGTTCATTTTCTAATATGGGACAATACAACATAATACGCAATCAAGAGTCAATACCTTATGGTTAAAATGAGTGGGGTATCTTGGTTTCGCTTGAATCAATTTTCATGGTTGTTTAAGAAGTAGAAGTGTTCCTTAAGATAAATCGAGTCTTTTGTCACTCGTAGCTTTTTGATTTTTTTGAATCGCTCATAACAGTTAATACTTTTGTCTCCGATTCATTTTCTTGGAGTCTTGTCACTGAACTGAAATAACAAGATTCTTTGTGTTTACTTGGTTCAGTTTTCGTACATGCGTCAGAACCAAGAATGTGCATCCCTCGAGTGAAATGGTCTTTAGCTATAGTCCTTAGCACGGGGACCAAAGAGAGTTTTTTTGTCTTGAAATCTTAACGGGAGATTGATGTAGCATCGTCATAAAATTGCAAGTGTTTCTCTCCCTTAAACATAACTGGATTTCAGTAACATATGAGATCATTCTTTTGATGTGCAGGAAGGTGAAACCATAAGAATCAATGTAAAGGCGAAACCGACAAGTGGAACTGGGATGCTCTCAGCTGCTCTTTCAGGAAATGGGAAGCCTAAACCACTACTTGCTCTTGCACCACCACCAGGCAGTGCTGGAAAAATCAGATCTCCTTTACCACCGCCTCCAAATGATCCCGTGGCTTCGAGAATGGTGTCTGATGACCATAGGGAATCAAAAGATTTCACAAGATGCGGGAACGATCCTCTATCAGATTTTTCTCAGCTCAAGGTAACCTTATTTCTGAAACTCAGTCTCCCTTGATAAAAGCAGATGCCATTATAAGTGTTCACTCATTCATCTCTATGCCCTTTATTGTCTCCTGCAGAGAAATCTTCCATCAGGACCGACCAAGACCAACGCAACCGGAGCTGCATCAGGGTGGGCGGCTTTCTGATTTCCCAAGTCTCGGACCATATTGAGACAGAACAAGAGACAAGTTCAAGAACATTAGAACAAGAAGGTGAACGACGAAGAGTAAGAGACTTGAGGTAATGGCTTCTCTTTTCCAACACTCTTGTGTTGTAATATTTTCTTTTATTTCCCTTTGTTCAAGGGGGGGAGAGAGACAGAGAGAGAGAGAGAGTCTTATTAATCACGTCAAGAAAGAAGAATCATTGCATGTTTTTGGATCTCGTTTGTGGATTGTATGAATGATATAATCTGAATATTAATTTGGATACTTTACGTCTGAAATTAATGTATCCAATCTTTCATATATATAATATGTGTGATCAATTTCATAATTATAATATTTGAAAATTTTGACTAAACTACAAATATAAACTTTAAAATTAATTCGATGGTGAGGGCTAACTGACGTGGCAATATACAATCTGCAAACATACTACAAAGCCCATGTGGTATATCTGACGGACGGGAATGATGTTACGTGGCGAATATCTAGTGGTTGTCGTTTCGCCTTTGAACAATTCATATTTATATTTCTAGGTGAAGCGACGAAAGGACCGTTAAACCAACTACTACCATTACCACTTTGTCGGTCTAGGAATCTGAAAATGGCGGAGAGAGATGCGGCGGCGAACGGCGGCGGAAGCGGCGAGGCCATTAGGGTTTGCGGTATGCAGTTTGGGTACGATTTTCAAGATCCTCTCTTCTTTGATTTCAACCTCGATCTCCCCGCCGGATCTCGCTGCCTTCTGGTTGGCGCCAACGGATCTGGTACGACGATCCTTTTCACTCTTGATTTGCTTATGTTTTCGGTTTTGTTATCCGTACTGTGTTCTACAAATTTAGGGTTCCTTTTATTTTTTTCTCGACGATTCGCGTTCGAAGATGATTCCCATCGTTATATTCTGCTAGAATATTAAGGTTTTCCGATTTTGCTTTACATCGTGAGATTTAGAATAGGATATGAAAGTGAAAAAATCACTTCGTTAGAGTTAGGCACGGTAATAAGAAATTTTAATTACCACAAGTTTTGAAATTTCTCACATTTTTTAGCCGTCTTTCTCCACCTCAGCATATCATCCCAAACAGGAAAAACACAAAAAAATAAAAAATATATATATATTTATTTAGTTTGTCGAGAGAATTTTTCTTCTGGTTATCTGAGAGAATTATTTTAAAATTGTTAGATAGAGTATCAGTGTTTTCTCTTTACAATTTGAGAAAAATATTGTAATTTTTATATTTTGCTGAAACCTTATATTATTCGTCTGTGAATGTAGGTATTTTGCCGAATTACATAAAATCCAGTTGCCCCATTTTTATATTTTTTTCGTCTCTATTTTGTTGTCTAACAATTATTTATCCACATTCGATCCTAATAGTGGTATCAGAGTTCTGATTTAATACTAGTTGTTCATACGATGATTGTCTTATAGTGAGAAAAGTACTGATAAAATGTCAACACGGTATGAGATAGAAAAATTCTGCAGGAATAATTTTTCGATATGGAAAACAAAAATGAAATATGTTTTGATGAAAGAGGGTTGTTTGACAACTATTAAGGAAAGACCGAATGAAATGGTTGATAGGCACTGGAACAAAATAAATGAAAGTGGCATTGCAGTTTGCACTTCGGTCTCGTTGATGACATTCTCAATAGTGTAAAAGAGTTGGAGATTCCAAAGGAAATCTGGAATATCTCTCAAAGTTATATGAGACATAGTCATTCCATAACAAGATTTTCATGGAAAGAAGATTGTATACTCTCTGGATGTTGAAATCTACTTCCATAACAAAGAATATAACTACGCTCAATACGCTATTTTCGACACTCTAAAACGAGTTACGAAGTAGATGTAAAAGAGCGTGTTGAGATCTTGCTCCAAAGTTTACCAGATTCGTATGATTCATTCATCGTGAACATGACTAGCAGTCTTCTTACAGACTATATATAGTTTTTGATGATGTTGCAACTAATATTCTGAAAGAAAAACGAAAGTGCAAAAATAAGAGAGACATGTTTATAGGCTCGCAACAAGCAGAGGCCTTAGCGATGATCAAAGGGAAATTAACGGAACTTGGTTCAAGTGAAAGCCAATATGATGAGGCAAGAAGTAAGAAGGTTATTAAATTCTTTCGCTGCGGAAAAAAAAGGTCATACGAAGAAGTAGTGTTAGCATTAAAATAAAAGTGGAAAGAGATCAGCAAAGCCTCAAGGCAACGTTGCAAATACCCCTAATGGTAAAGTGTTGTGTAACGAGGTTACAATGGTTACTGAACACAGACAAAATTTCTCATATGTATGGATTCAGTATGGTTATTGAACACATACAAAATTTCTGGATTCAGTAGAGTCATGGCATACGATCTCTCGGGGAGAATGGTTTCATGATTATGAACCTACCTCAGGAGAATCTGTGTTTATGGGAAATGATAATGTTTTGAATATTACTGACATTGGTATCATCAAGATAAAAATTGAAGATGATATAGTTCGAACCATTCAAGGGGTACGATACGTGAAAGACTTGACAAATAATCTATTGTCTGTTGGACAATTAGATGGTATAGGGTGCAAGACCTATGTGGAAAATGAGATCATTACAATTGTCATGGATGCGCTGGTCGTGCTGAAAGCTAAAAATACAGCATTAAATTTGTTCATGCTTAAAGGAAATACACTATGGGAAGGAGAAGCAAATGTCGCAAAATCAGGTTCAATAGCAGACTCAACAATGTTGTGGCACTAAAAATTGGGTCACATGTCGGAACGAGGCTTAAATATCCTTGCAGATTGAGGTCTTCTCCCGAGACTCAAAAAAATCACATTACCCTTTTGTGAGCATTGTGTTACAAGTAAGCAGATCCAAATTCAACAGTACAACTGCTAGAAACAAGATTATTTTGGATCTGGTTCATTCTAATGTTTGACAAGCACCAGAGATATCCCTAAGAGGTGTAAGATATTTTGGATCTTTCATTGATACTACTCTAGGAGATGTTGGGTATAACTTATCAAGAAGAAATCTGATGTATTTGAAGTTTCAAAATCTTCAAAGCACAAATCGAGCTTGAATTGGGAAAAAAATCAAAGGCTTGAGGTCAGACAATGGAGGAGAGTATATTGGAATTGAGTTTAATCGGTTTAGTCAACAAGGGGGAATCAAAAGACATTTCACGGTGACATATATACCTCAACAAATGATGTAGCAGAGCGGATAAATAGAACCATATTGGAAAGAATAAAGGTTATGTTGAGAACTGCTGGCTTGGCAAACACGTTTTGGGCCAAAGCAGTTGTGACCGCCTGTTATGTGATCAATTGGTCTCCATCAACTACAATTGATCTGAAGACACCTATTGAGATGTGGATGGAAAAGTCAGATGATTATTCAAATCTCCATATGTTTGGATGTACTACATATGCGATGTATAACACCCAAAAACAACTAACCTGGATACAAAATCCAGAAATTGTGTCTTCTTAGGGTATGTCGATGGAATGAAGGGGTATCGTTTGGAGGATGTCATTGCCCACAAGGTTATTATCAACTGAAATGTTGTATTTACAGAAGAAATAGTGAAAAATGGTAGAAAATCTATGGAAAGATTAGAAACGATGAGAGTTGATGTGGAAAATCGAATGGAACAACAAGTTCCATGTTCTTCTGAAGATATTGAAGAACATCGGTTAACTGGGATTTCGAAAACACGGCTCCAACGTTTAGATCGAGAAAGGAGAAAATGAGTATGACAAAATGACTTTATTGCGGATGAAAATGTTGCTTATTGTCTTCTATCTAACGATGGAGAACCACTCACGTTTCGTGAAGCAGTTCAAGGAAAAAATGCATCTCAGTGGACGAGAGCAATGGAAGAAGAGGTAGAAATAATTCACAAAAATAAGACGTGACATCTTGTTCCTTTATCAAAAGGAAGGAAGGCCATTGGAAGGAAACAAATGGGTCTTCAAAATAAAACGAGATTGCAACGATCAAGTGGAAAGTTATCGTGCAAGACTGGTGGTAAAAGGATTTTTTCAGAAAGAAAGAACTGATTTCAATGAAATCTTCTCACCTGTTATTCAACTCACAACAATTAGAGTTGTCATGGCAATGTGTGTTACATTAGATATTCACCTTGAGCAGTTAGATGTTAAAACTGCGGAGCCAGCAAAGAGACAATTTAGTTGTAAATGTTGATGGAGGAGCTTGGTCATAAACGAGATAATATTGTCTGGTGATAGTCATAATGCTTTGCATCTTACAAAGAATCCAGTATTTCATCCAAGGACGAAACAAATAAGAGTATATTATCATTTTGTTCGGGAAAAAGTGGAAGAAGACAGCGTGGATATTAAGAAAATCTATACAGAGGAAAACATGGTGGATATGTTGACGAAACCAATAAACTGTGAAAAAATTATTTGGTGTCGATCTTTTATGGATCTAGCCGAACATTGAGCAACTTGACAAAAGCGAATTAGAAAGAAAAAAAGGAATACAACAATAGTGATTTTGGGTGGGAGAATGAAAATGACAAAACCACTTTGTCAAAGTTAGGCATCGTATGAAGAATTTTTAAAACTTGTGGTCCCCACAAGTTTTGCAATTTCTCACATTTTTTACCCTACAAATATGAGGTGTTCTTCACCTCAGCATATCATCCTAAGTAGGCCTCGCCAAATCGGTTTTTGGTTCGGGTTTCGGTTCGGTTACGTTGGGTACGGTTTATTCGGATTTCTATAAATAATAATCATATTATAACCAAATTTAAATCGGTTCGGTTTTATAACGGTTCGGTTCGGTTTTATAATGGTTCGGTTCGGTTATATGTAAAAAAATGATAACCAAAATAATCCGAACTCTAATTAATTCGATTTGGTTCGGTTATTAATTGGATATTATTCAGTTATTTATTTAGATTTTAGTTCGGTTTCTTCAAAATTTAGGATGAAACCACTCTTGTATAAAAAAATTAGATATAGCCAAATAAAGAATGTAATTAAATATGAAATCGCTGGTGAAATCGTTAGGGAAATCGATGGGTAGGTGAAATCTCCGAGTTAAATCGACAAGTGGGTGAAATCGCCAGGTGAGATTAAAGGGGAAGAAGAAGAACAACAACGTGAAGAGAGAAGAAGAAGAGTGTGAAGAGAGATAGAACAGCGTGAGGGAGAAGAAGATTTGTGTGAAGACAGAAAAATTTTGGGGCTAGGTTTTTTTTTTGTTAATATATTTTAATACCCGATCGGATATCCGATATTTTTTTGTTATTGCCCGAACCGAACCGAACCCAACGGGTTTTACATAATCATATCCTTCGGTTTTTAAAACCCGAACCGAACCGAACCAAACCCAACGGGTTTTACATAATTATATCCTTCGGTTTTTAAAACCCGAACCGTAATGTCCAACCCTAATCCTAAGCAAGAAAAACACAAATAGAAAAAATATTTTTTCTTAATTTTTTGGGTTTTTTTTTTGGTTATTTGAGAGATTTTTTCTCCAAATTGTTAGAAAGAAATATCAGTGGTTTCTCTTTATAATTTGAGATTAATATCTTGAAAGACAATAAAATCTTCTATTATTCGCCCATGGATGTAGGTACTTTGCCAAACCACGTAAAATCTAGTTGCCCCATTTCTATATTTTTGTCGTATCTACTTTGTTGCCTAACAGTTGTTTATCCTCGTCCGATCCGTCCGATCCTAACAGATATGTGATGTATGTATTTATGTATGCATGTCAGTCGTGTGATTCCGGTTCGATCGAATTCACCTTGCTTTAGTTGGCAATTTGTGAAAACCATGGTCCAATTCGGCTTACCTTTCTGTTTAATCCTTTTCCTGATCCGTTGTTGCGTTTAATTTTGAGACATTTGCTCTGAAAACTGTCCCGACACTACTTAGATACGATTTCCATGTAATTTGGGCTCTCTTCTGCTCAATGATTCAATACTTTGGTCCTGTTCTACTGAACATTTTTAAGACTAATGCCACATCTCGATGGGATAGTTAAGCCTATTCTGGTGAATTTTTGTAGGGAGAACGACACTCTTGAAGATACTCGCGGGAAAGCATATGGTT
>CM071867.1:28962487-28994248 GCA_036759665.1 Gynandropsis gynandra
ACCGTTCGGCTTTTCATGATACTCAGCTCGTCTGTGGTGGTGACTTGGCTTATCTTGGAGGGTCATGGAGTAAAACTATTGGTTCTGCTGTATGTATTGGATTTTTTGTTTTTCTATATTGTCTCATGCTTCTCTTGTTTTGGAAACGATTTCATGGGAAAACTGTACTGAAATCTGTTTGTTTAGGAACCTGATTATCGAAAATTTATGAGATATAATTAGAAAGCCATTAATTTCTGCCTGGAATAACTAGTGAGATTTTATGTTTCCTGGCAGATAATTAGAAAACCATTAGAAGAAGCACATGAGCTAAGTCACTTAAGTAATAGCTCTTGACCATTGATTTCTCTGTTTTGCTGCATACCAGGGTGAGGTTCCTCTCCAGGGAGACTTCTCGGCTGAACATATGATATTTGGAGGTGATATTCTCTCCCTAACCATGATTTCTGTCAGCTTTGAATTTGTCTTGCAAGCAGAGGAGAAGGCACTGGAATTCTTTCATTTTTCTTTCTTTTCTGGCCTTATGCTCACGAGGCTTTCATTCTTGTCTCTGTATCAGTTGAAGGGATTGATCCTGCGAGAAGAGGAAAGTTAATTGAGCTTCTTGACATTGATCTCCAATGGCGTATGCATAAGGTCTCTGATGGGCAGCGGCGGCGTGTGCAAATCTGCTTGGGTCTCTTGCATCCATTCAAGGTAACATATCCGAATAGCTCATTGCAGTAGCCTGAGTCTCTCATGATTTCTGTATATTATGTCGCTTTAAACTAAGCCGTTTCAAGTTCACTATAGTGTTTCGGATCTTTCAAAGCCTATACATTTCATGTTCTGATCTCAGGTTTTGTTACTGGATGAGGTTACGGTTGACCTAGACGTAGTTGCTAGGATGGATTTGCTGGAATTCTTCAAAGAAGAATGTGACCAGGTAATTCACCTAGTTCATGTTCCAGTGAGCAAGTAAATGGAACAGTCATATAAACTTCGATGTATGCTCATGGACTTCTTACACTAAACTAATATATACACAACCTTGACATATAGAGGGGAGCTACAATTGTATACGCGACTCACATCTTCGATGGACTGGAGACATGGGCCACGCATCTCGCCTACATTCACGATGGCGAGCTGAAGCTCTCTGCCAAGACAGGGGAGATTGACGAACTGAAAACCTCTGCCAATCTGCTCTCAGTGGTCGAATCCTGGCTCCGCTCGGAGACCAGAGACGGTACGAAGAAAAAGAAGAAACCTACTGCTCCGTCGGCACAAAGTCCATTTGGTATGTCTTCGAGACACATGGCCTATTACCGATAATCACAATCTCTTGCTCGTACCTAGCTTTCAAAGCCTATAAATCCACACTGGGAATCATAGGACCATGGCTGGTAATGCTGGTAGAAAGAATAAGGACAGCCTTACATTGTATTCTTTGTGTAGCTCTTCCCTTGCTCATTGAAGAATATACAACATAAGTATGTACTGTTGAGTCAAGTAACAGATTCTCACCAAATCTGTAAGAAATTTTTGGTATTTCATTCTTTTTTCTCTATGGCGAAGAATCTCAAATGAGTTTTGAAATTTGATTTGGTCCGAATCTTAAGACTTGTCTAATGCAATATGTATGGATTCATGGCATATGGTATATATCTTAATCGTTAACCGAATCGAGTTAATCTCTTATTCTGTAACCATTTCATGTTTTGGTCCATCCATCTTTTTCAAGTATATGGAACACATTACTAAAACAGATGCTAATTATCGGTTAAGGCCAAGGTTCAAGAAAGTGCTAGGCGGGCGGACACCCAGCACCTAGTGTCCAGAGTTCCTAGGCGGTGTCTTAGCGGGCTAGACGGATATTTATATATATTTTATTTTTATTTAATTTAATTATAATATAAATATTTAATTTTATAAAAAATCATATAAATAAATAAAGTTTAGTATTTATAAAAAATATTTATAAGTATTAAATTTACAATATCAAACTTACAATGACAAATAATATAAAACAACAAAATATAGAAAATGATTGTCGGATGAGGATGATGTTTGATCAAGATAAAGGCAAAGGCGATGGCGAATGCGAGAGATGAAGCTAAGGGTGGAGATGAAACAAATATGAAGATGAGAAATGAAGGCGATGACAAAAGATGAAGACGATGATAACATACGAGAAACGATAGAAGATAAGAAAAACAAGAATGAAGGCAAAGACGAGAATGAGATACGAATGTAAAGACAAAAGATTCAGATGAAGACAATAAACGATGCAATAGCTAGAAGAAAGACAAATGAAATGACGATTGAAAAGTCGATAAAAGATAAACGCAGGGATATATGTCATTGTTAGTTTTTTTCTTTAAGTATCAAAACGACGTCGCTTTGACGTCAGTTTTTTTAAAAAAAGAAAGATCGTCTAGAAATTAATCGGGTGGCCAGAGAGCGCCTAGCGCCTAGACGGCGTCTAGACGGGATTTTTAGAACACTGGTTAAGGCTAAACCGGAATGAGGTTTCATTAACAAAATTAGGTAAAAAATGGGTGTTTGCAAGGTTCTTTTAGTAAGTTTGGTCGCATTAGGTGTACCTTCACATCTCTATATCACTTGATACTAATCAATTTTATGCAGTTGGTTGAGGAGTTTAATTTTGTAACCCCACATTAATTCCTCTCACTTGTTGATAACTCCGTGGTGAATCACTGATTAGATTTCATGATTCGAATAAAATTTGATTCTCTATTATATAATATATTATAATAAACCATAGAATCAACATATGTTCAAAGATATTAGATGTGATAGTCGTTCGTTATGACATAATGAATACATGAGTGGAAACAAGATCAGGAGTTGGTGGGGATGTTAGTTTAGTTGTGGAAGTGTTCCAACTCTAGGGATTATTAGGGACAAGCAAATGAGAGCGATGGAGATATATATATATATATATATATATATATATATATATATATATATATATATATATATATATATATATATATATATATATTTGTCCTTTTTGAGTTGTTTAGGTTGAGATTTCAATTTCATAACACATTGAGATAATTCGGTGATATATTATATAGTAGTGGAGTAGAAGGATGATGAAAAACAAGAAAGTGAGTTCCACATCATCATCATCTTTACCTTTTGATGGGTCTTCTTCTCCAAACTCACCACACCAAGTATTAAATATTCCTTTTATCTTCCATTATTACAAATTAGTGTTTTTTAATTAAAAATTAAGAGATTAAATATTTGTCAGATAAAATTTTTAAAATAAACAAAAATTGAATAATTTGGAAATATTTAATGTGATAATGTTGAGGTGAGTGTTAGTACCGTGAATTTAACAATTCACCTATTGTAATATATGTATATCCGATGATCAAACAATATCCAGAGATTTATCTCTAATTATATGGTATCAGATTGACCCAATTATTTTTTCGCCTCCTTTATTTACCGTCTCCATCGCTGCCTCTTTCCGACTATGACCGCTCCACCTCCTGCGCATATCTCCACCGAGAAACCTTTCGGGATGACAAACATTCGATCTCACATTCTCATCATTTTGGATATGGAAGAGCTGAACTATGATTCATGGCGCGATGTGTTTGAGACCCACTGTGAAAGTTTTGGCGTGTTGAGCCATATTGATGGCTCCGTCCATCCGACCGCGCCCCCATCTGTTGAATGAAAGCGCCTCGATGGTCTTGTTAAGATCTGGATCTACGGAATAATTTCCAAATATCTCCTTCATGACGTCCTCAAAACCAAATCGACGGCTCGTGACACATGGTTGCGATTGAAAATTTTGTTTCGTGACAACAAAGATGCTCGGGCTATCCAACTAGAGAACAAGCTACGCACTATCATCATTGGCGACATGACGATCCACGTTTACTGTCAAAAGATCACAAAGATCTCCGATCTCCTTGCTAAACTGGATGCCCCAGTTCATGAACGCGCTTTGGTAATGTACACCTTGAATGGTTTGAATGAGAAGTTTGACAATATCATCAACGTCATTCAACATCAAAAACCATTCCCGACGTTTGCTAAATCGGGCTCCATGCTTCTCCTCGAGGAACAGCGCCTCGCGCAACACCGTCGACCAGATCTTGTGCACTCTAACCACAGATCCGCTCCTACTGCGCTGCTTGCTGATCCGCCTGTGCAACCACAGGATCCGTCGCAGATCCCATTGCAGCCTTCGTTCCATCAGCAGTATTGTGGTCGCTCACGCCACCACAGAAACAGAGGACATCAGGGACGACAGCACCACACAAATTTCAGGGTCCCCATATGCCGACTTGGCCGCACCCATATCCACCACAACAGACTTGGACATTGACAGGGTACGGATGTTCCTCTTATTCACCATGGTTTTCGACGCAACAGCCTTCATATCAGTAACATCCTGTATCGAACTCTCATACATACTCGGTGCACGAACGATCCTCCTATGACTACGCCTGAACAATCCCTGCCTGCTGCACCTTCAGACCACATATCCCCAAACACGACCTTTATGGTTCAGAATGCCCCTTCTCATCGTCCGGTCGCACCTACAGCTGTTGTGCCAACTGCTGTCAATATGCTGCAAGACCTCATTCAGGCGTTCAATACCATGAAGATCACGAACCCTACTGATGCTTCGTAGTATATCAACACCGGAGCTATTGCTCATCTGACTTCGCAACCAGGTATTCTCGAGACCATTTTTAATTTGAGTATTAAACCTCTTGTCTACGTTAGTGATGGATCCTCCATCCCTGTAACTCAGACAGGCCACGCCACATTATCAACCCCTAAACGTACCTTTACCTTGTCTAATGTCTTTGTATCTCCTTCCATCATCAAGAATCTTATCTATGTCTGTCAATTTACACGTGATCACAATTGTTCAGTTGAGTTTGATGCTTTTTGGTTTCTCTGTGAAGGACAAAACAACTTAGGTGGTGCTACTTTGATGTGATAGCTCAGGTCCCCTATACTCCCTCACCATTACCTATTCGAGCCCTCGGTCTTTCGTTCCTTCGCTTGCCTTGCTCACTTTGGGCTCTACTTGGCATCGCAGTCTTAGACACCGGGGGAGTCTGTTTTCCGTTTACTTCGCTCTTTGAAATATTTTTCTTGTAAATATGACCACGCTCATTCTCTTTGTCATGCGTGTCAATTCGGAAAACATGTTCGTTTTCCTTTTACTACATTGCTTACCAAAGCTACTTCTCCTTTTCAAATTATTCATTCAGATGTTTGGACATCTCCTATTTCGAGTATCGGTGGTATCAAATATTATGTTTTATTTCTTGATCATTTTTCACAATTTGTTTGGGTTTATCCCCTTCGTCGAAAAAGTGACGTTTTTAGCAAGTTTCTTCATTTTCACTCTTATGTTCAAACACAATTTGAACACAAAATTAAAAGTTTTCAATGTGACCACGGGGGAGAATTTGACAACAAAGTTTTTAAAGACTTCTTCGACACGCATGGGATTTTAACTCGTTTTTTGTGCCCATAGACGTCCTCACAAAACGGAAAGGCCGAACGCATGATACGGACCATTAACAACCTCCTTCGCACCATTCTCTTTCAATCCTCCATATCGTCTATTTTTTTTGTCAAAGCCTTACATACTGCAGTCCATCTCCTTAACATCTTACCTTGCCATTGACAACGATATACCTTTCAAATGTCTCCACCAAAAACCTATCACTTATGATCATCTTCGCGTCTTCGGATGCCTTTTTTACCCTAATCTACTCGCCGCCTCTAGTCACAAATTATGCCCACGTTCTACACCTTGTGTCTACCTTGGTTATCCGAGTACTCACAAAGGGTTTCGCTGCCTCGACCTTCAAACACGCCGCATCATCATCTCACGCCACGTCATTTTTTACGAGAACATTTTTCCTTTGGTCACCGCCTCACCACCATCGGCCTTGTCTTACCATTTTCTTGAGTACAACAATACACCTTCTCCTATATATCACCATCTCCTAGAAAAACCAACCACGCATACTCTGCCTGTCCCTATCATAGAACCACCACCACTTGCACCATCGTCTCACAATCCTCGTACCCACTCAATACAAATGCGTAGCAAATCCGGGATCGCTAAACCTCGACAGGTCCTCAACCTTAACTCCATCACCATCTCACCCATTCCAAACTCCCACTTAAAATCCATGGAGGATCCTCATTGGCGCAAAGCCATAACATCTGAGTTTGATGCTCTTATTAAAAGTGGGACTTGGGACTTGGTTCCACATCCTCCCAGTGTTAACATTGTTTGCTCTATGAGGTTGTTTCGACATAAGTTTCATGCAGATGGCTCTTTGGCACGATACAAGGCAAAATCGTTGCTAATGGGAAGTCACAACAAGTTCGTGTTGACTGCGATGATACCTTCAGCTCGGTGGTGAAGCCTACGACAATACGCACAATTTTAAGCATTGAGTGTCTCGAGAATGGCCAATACATCAACTCGACGTCAAGAACACCTTCCTTCACAGGGATCTCAAGAAAACAGTTTACATCTACACATTCGGATCATGTTTGTCGTCTCAAACTCTCACTTTATGGACTCAAACGAGCCCTACGTGTTTAGAACCAACGGTTCACGACATATGTGCTGACTCTTGGTTTTTTCCAAAGCCGGTGTGACTCCTCGTTGTCCATCCTTCATCGAGGTAATCTTGAGACCATGCTCCTTTTATATGTGGACGACATCATCCTAATGACCTCTACATCCACGTTTCTCGGCCATATCATCTCTTCTCTGAAGATCGAGTTTGATATGTCTGATTTGGGTTCTCTACATCATTTCCTTGGGGTCACGGCTCAACGAGACACAGACGAATTATTTCTTCATCAATCATCATATGTGGAATCCATCATTCAACGCATAGGTATGGCCTCATGTAACCCGTGTTCTACCCCAGTCGACACAAAACCCAAGCTGTTTGCTTCCGTGGACACCTCTGTGGCCGATTCGAGCTTGTACCGTAGTATCGTAAGAGCTCTACAATACCTTACCTTCACACGACCGGACCTTCAATATGTTGTCCAGCAACTCTATCTCTTTCTTCACGACCCTCGTGAGCCGCATTGGGATGCCATGAAATGGATCCTCCGATATGTAAAAGGTACATCACACTATGGCTTACACCTCCGCCCCTCTACTACCACGGGTCTTGTTGCTTATTCCTATGCAGATTGGGCGGGTTGTGTGGACTTACGACGTTCGACATGAGGCTATTGTGTGTTCCTCGGCGACAATCTCATTTCATGGTCGTCTAGGCGCCAATCGACCGTGTCGCGATCCATCGCCACCGAGTGCAGAACGGTTGCGAATGCGGTAGCCGAGACATGTTGGCTCTACAATCTCCTACTTGAGCTTCATTGCCCGATTACACAAAGTTGTTCTGGTATATTGCGACAATGTCTCAGCCATCTACATGTCTCAAAATCAATGTAACATCAACACACGAAGCACATCGAGATTGATATACACTTTGTATGAGAGCGGGTTGCGTTGGCTCTCTACGTGTCCTATATGTTCCTTCTTCCGGACAATTTGTGGACATCTTCTCAAAGAGTCTTCTGACGCTCTTATTTACCGAATTCCGCTCCAGCCTTTGCATTCGACCATCTCACGTTTCGACTACAGGGAAGTCTTACTACCATAGATATAGCAACTATTTTAAATGTATATCTCATGGATATAGCAACTACCATATATAATTTATTTATCCCCTAATCACCTATTATAATATATATGTATTTCTAATGGTCGAAGGATATCAAGAAATTTACCTCTAATTACATTGACCTGTTAGAAAAAAACTTTGTAAAGCTCAACTCGAACAACGATGTAGATTTACCGGAAATGTATCAGCAAAAATTGAGAGAAAAAATAAATAAAATAGAGAAGAGCAAAAATAGGCAGGGGACAACTATTCTTCTGTTTTCCAAATAAAAGTACACAAATTACCAACAAAATAACTAAACATTGAACTAAAAAGGATAAATTAATGTTTAAAAAGTATTTCTTCAAACATAATATTTATTCAGGTTGAATATTTACAATCATCTACGTGTAACGTAAATATGTATGTATACATGTATATATATATATAGGTGTGTGTATAAATGACTAAATGCTGCGAGGGACATGATGAAAAATATACCTGATCTTAATCTAAAAAATCACGTATATTGAGAATAAGCAGAGATTTAAAATAAGAAAAGAAGAGCGAAATTCGCGCTGATATTATCATCCAGGAAATTCGTTTTGAAAACAAAATCCACTATGATCACATCTTTCGAGTTTCATTGGTAATCCGACATTTTCTGTTTCTTCGTCTTTTTTTCCTATCTCCTGTTTTTTTTTTAAGGTAATATTAGTTTTTGTTTGGGGGCCCTTTGAATCTAATCTCTTGTTTGATGCTTCGATCAGAATCTCGGAGATCAAGGTACATGTCCAACATGCTTGATTTTCTTTTTTTTTCTTTTTTTAATTAAATTCACGATTATGGGTTTCGTTCTGCAATTTCAATGGAGTAATTTGATCAGAGAAAAAGATTTTATATGAACATGGCTTAATCCGTAATTGATGATCCTTTCTTCTGTGGATTTTCTCTCAATATTCCTGTTTTCTTTTCCCATGGAATTTGGTGTGTAGATTACGTGATGAGAAAGTTTTCCTTTGCCAATATAAACATAACCCTAACACCATGATGCTTATCATTATTACATGACACAACGCAATTACATTTCAGTTTCTGGTTTTTGGTAGAACAGAGTGATGGATTTGTGTGTCTAAAGACTTGAAGAAGAAGAAGAAGATGGACTCTGCAAGAAGCTGGTTCCATAAGTTTCAGCCTCGAGACAAGTTCCGGAAAAAAGATCTCTTCACCGGAAGTACTTACGGCACCAACGGAGTGAATGAAGAGCCATTGCCGTCGACGGTGAACCCACCAAAACCCGAAGGAGAGTCACTCTCTAAGACCACCAAACAGAAAGTTGCTGCGGCAAAGCAATACATTGAGAATCATTACAAGGAACAGATGAAGATTCTTCAAGAGAGAAAAGAGAGGTTTGTTTTCATTATAAATGAGCTTGATCCATCCCTTGTGAATTCAAACAAGGGCGTAATTGTGTTGCAGGAGAACAATGCTGGAGAAGAAACTTGCAGATGCAGATGTCTCTGAAGAAGATCAGAACAATCTGTTGAAGTTTCTGGAGAAGAAGGAGACTGAGTATATGAGACTTCAAAGGCATAAAATGGGCGCTGATGACTTCGAGTTGCTCACAATGATCGGAAAGGGTGCCTTTGGAGAGGTCTGTACCACGAATCATTCCACCATTCTTGAATGATTTAGCAATGTATCTACCTTTTTGATTTCACGTTTTGCTTTGCCTCAGGTTCGAGTCTGCAAAGAGAAAACGACCGGCCATGTTTACGCAATGAAGAAACTCAAGAAATCAGAGATGCTTCGTCGAGGGCAGGTTAAGTATTCACATTTGAATCTAGGGTTTTAAATGGCTGCTTCGTTATTTGAAACTGGTGTATGTGCAGGTTGAACATGTGAAAGCAGAGAGGAATCTGTTGGCTGAAGTGGACAGCAACTGCATTGTGAAGCTTTACTGTTCCTTTCAAGACAATGACTATCTTTACCTTATAATGGAGTATCTTCCAGGCGGAGACATGATGACTCTTCTCATGCGAAAAGATACCTTGTCTGAATCCGAAGCCAGATTCTACGTTGCAGAGGTGGTTTTGGCAATCGAATCTATCCACAAACGCAATTATATCCACAGGTCCTTATATCCTTTCCAACCATGTTTATATATATAATATCAATGTTCCTCATGGGGAAGTAAAAAAACATGTGTTTGCAGGGACATCAAGCCGGATAACTTGTTGCTTGATCGGTTTGGGCACCTAAGACTGTCTGATTTTGGACTCTGCAAGCCCTTGGATTGCAGTGCCATCGAAGAACAAGACTTCGCCAATGGAAATATTGCTAATGGAGGTGCTGCGAGTGAAGAGAACAGTAGTGCACCTAAGCGTTCACAGCAAGAACAACTGCAGCATTGGCAGAAGAATCGACGAATGCTCGTACCCTCTCTTTCTCCCTCCCTCATCCTTCCATTTACGTTATTCCAAAACATTTAGTTGAACCTTTTTCACACAGGCTTATTCGACTGTTGGTACGCCTGATTATATTGCCCCTGAGGTGTTGTTAAAGAAAGGATATGGCATGGAGTGTGACTGGTATGATACATATAAATCTGTCAACGCTTAATAGCATGCTTATCGATCATTCATTCATTCACGGTCATTACAACGCAGGTGGTCTCTCGGAGCTATAATGTACGAGATGCTTGTTGGATATCCACCATTTTACTCTGATGATCCCATGTCAACTTGCAGAAAGGTATGATGATGATTTTTCCATATCTTTTTCTTTGAGGTTTTACATTTTGTGGTAATATGTGCAGATAGTTAATTGGAAAACTCATTTGAAGTTTCCGGAAGAAGTAAAACTATCAGCCGAGGCGAAGAATCTCATAAGCAAACTCTTATGCAATGTGAACCAGAGACTTGGCTCTGGAGGTGCTGATGAGATAAAGGTGCGTCCTTTGTGTAGTTATGTCCCTAATTCTATTGAAAAGATTGAAAATTTGGTCCGAATATACGTTCTTGAAGGCTCATCCATGGTTCGACTGCGTGGAATGGGAAAGGATTTACCAAATGGAAGCTGCGTTTATCCCTGAGGTTAACGATGATTTGGATACTCAAAACTTTGAGAAGTTCGACGAGGTATTTCCCCATGTTTGCTTCACTTGTAATCCTTTTTGTTTCCTCATCGTTTTCGTATTGATTTTGTTCAGGCAGATGCACATACTCAAACACCTCCTAGAACAGGGCCATGGAGGAAGGTACATTTTCAAAGCTTAGACTCAAACGCCAAAACTAGCGTTTTAAACGCTTTCACACTTTGTTTTTTGGTTGCAGATGCTTTCTTCAAAAGACATTAACTTCGTAGGTTATACTTATAAGAACTTTGAAATCATCAACGACTACCAAGTTCCTGGAATTGGTAATTTCATTTTCTGTTATATCGAATTATATATAAACTACAAATTTCTATATATCATATTTAATATCTAAATTTATTATAGAAAACCAGAGATTTCTCTATAATATTTGATATCTGAATTTATTATGGGAAATCAAAGATTTCTCTATAATATTTGATATTTGAATTTATCATAAAAAATCTGAGATTTTTCTATAATACATTCGTAATTTCTTACACTGAATCAGATTTTCTCGTTCACTTTCCAAACTAACATCCACCACTGAACTCTAAACTCCCATTTTCCAATCTATCGAAGAACCATTTTTTTCAATATCTATCTATATATAAATATTATTAATATATTGATGTATAAACTTAACAAGTGAATCATTAATACAAACCCATATCTTCCTTCAATTCTTATCAAAAATAATTTTTAATTAGTTAGATCAAATATATATTTGATATTATTATTATATCTGCGAAAATCTATAATCATTTTTACAAAAAAAATTGTAACTCATATAAACAAATTCATTATTTGGTGGTTCGAGAGATTTCGTATCTAAAACCATGTTTTTTTTTGTGTTGTCAGCTGAGTTGAAGAAAAAAGAGTCTAAGACGAAGAGACCATCAGTGAAATCACTTTTTGGTAACGAACTTTTTAACAAAAAAGAAGAAATAAAATTGTGTTTTATAAAATGTGTTTAAGAATTGAAACCACATTTTTATTTGATGCAGAAAACGAGTCAGAGTCATCAAACACGTCAGAGACTATAAAAGGACCATATTGCGTTGTTAGAAGCTTTTCTAATCCTTCGCATCGTCAGCTCGAAGCCAACCGGAGACGCCAAGAGTCTAACTATTGACTAAATTACTATAACCACCAAAAACCAAACTTAACCGAATTTAACCGAATATAAATATCGATCGTCCAAGTTTGGGATATGTTTTTCTTTTTTTATCGGGAGACGAAGTCGACTTTGTAAAAATATGTATAATATATTTACAAACTTTTATTACCTTCGTAACGTAAAAAGTTTTCATATTTTTGGTACATCTCTGGAATACTAAAAAAGTTTATATTATAGATGACAATTTCGATTCAATCTTTAAAATCGATTAAAATATAAAAAATGGACTGATGATTTGTTTTATATAAAAAATATTAGAAGTTTCATATTCGGGAAAAATGTAATAACTACATGATCAATGGTGAAATGGTAACAAGATTTGCAAATAATTGAAAGATTTAGTCGAAATTAAATTATGTAATGTAGTGTTAGATTAGTCTAGAAGATAATAAGAGTACGTCAACAGTTTGGTACATTGTTGGAGCCTGTCGCGCTGAACCTCTCGATGAAAATAAAAACAGACACAAATACAGCGTCTACATATATATATAACATATAATGCAATAAGAGAATCGGATTATTGTCCAAATGAAGAAAAACAGTAAAATAAATAACTAAAAATCATATAGAAAAAAGTACAAAAGCCAATTTCGAATCTCGTTTCTCTCTCTCTATATATTTTCTTCGTAGTAAATAGCGAATCTTCCTTTCGTCGTTGAACGGAATTCGGCAGTTTGCCCGTATGCCGGGTCAAATCCAGCTAAACGCTTATGCGTTTTCTCCTCCTGTTTAGTTCTGTTTCTCGTTGGACGATCGATCCATTTGCCTGAATTGGCAATCTGGGTGTTCTCTATGATCAATCCTCGATTTTAGCCGATTCCGATTCGTCGTTTTCATGATCGGTGTTGTTTTCGTCTCGTTGGAGATTATGTGTTCGACAAGGCATAGCTTTTGATGTTCCATTGTTTTCCTGGCGCATCAACGACTGATATTTTTGGTGTAAATCTGTGAATCTGAGAATTTTGGTGGAGGTTGGCTCGTGAATTTAATGTTGAATTGAGGAACGAATCTAGGGCCCAGAAAACAGGAAGGATTTGTTTGAGATTGTGCTTGGAGAATAGGGTTTGCAGAGAGATCGGAGAAAGATGGATCTTGTGATTGGTGGAAAATTTAAGCTGGGAAGAAAAATTGGTAGTGGGTCCTTTGGCGAGCTATATCTAGGTAAAAAGGAGGAAATTTTCTCTTTCATTCTTCAACTTTGCAATCTCATTTTTGGGTTTTTCTATTCACCTTTGTCCAAATTCGGATGTTCATGTGTTTGAGCTTTTTGCAGGAGTAAATGTCCAAACCGGAGAAGAAGTTGCTGTCAAGCTGGTAAATTTACATTAGTAGTTTCTGATGGTGATTTTCACCATACGAAGACATAAATTTCTTTAGTGTAGATTCCTGGAATGGAAAAAGTTAGTCTTTTGTCCTGTCCGAACGAGATGTTTTCTTGTTGAGGGTGTAAATATTCACACTGGTTTCCATTTCTAGGGATCTATAGAGATGGCTATATATATACCGATGACATTTTAAGGTTTTAGGGGTTTAGGGTGACGATATGCTTATTAGGAAACTGCTAGAAGAAAGTCACTACTGGCTTACTAGATTCTTTTTTTTTTGTTTTACAAAAAATAAAAAAAAATCAATTTGCTCCAAGGCTATGCCGTCTCTTGGTTATTGTTTCCTCGTTGTGTTGCCTTCGAAATGAATTGCTTTCAGCTTTTGGTTTTGCTCATTTGCTTCTTTTGACATAATGTTTAGGAATCTGTGAAAACCAAGCATCCCCAACTTCATTATGAATCAAAGTTGTATATGCTGCTTCAAGGAGGAAGTAAGTCCCATTTTTTTTCCTGCAAAAGGATATAGTACTTCCAAATGATTATTACATGATTTTGGGGCTGGGTTTTGGCCTGAAAATAGCTCAAACAAAAGTATTTGTTGAAAACAAATAGTGTTTTTGTGCATGCTGAGGATTATAACATGTTATGGGTTATTGCAAGAATTTAAGCAGTTGAGAGAGATGCTCTTTGGGTAGGGTCTCTATGCTAAGTTGTGTTAGACATATCACTATTTTGTGAATAACTCGAACTGTTTCTTTCTCTTTTTAAAGCTGGCATTCCAAACCTCAAGTGGTTTGGAGTTGAAGGGGACTATAATGTCATGGTGATTGATCTTCTAGGCCCGAGTTTGGAAGACTTGTTTAACTATTGCAACAGGAAATTCACCTTGAAAACTGTCCTCATGCTTGCGGACCAACTAGTGAGTATATTTAGGTGCTAGTTCTTTTCCATGCTTATGTGTGAATAAATGAGTGATCAAAGATTGAGGAATATCGTATCCGCTTTCCAAATTTCAGCTTAACAGGGTTGAATATATGCATTCGAGAGGTTTCCTTCACCGTGATATAAAGCCTGACAACTTTTTAATGGGCCTTGGGCGCAAAGCAAATCAGGTACCATCTCTCTCTTCTTGAACGCCTTGGCATTAGTATTGGAGAAGTGATAGTTAGGCTTTTGGATATGATCTGTACATCAATACTTTATACTGATTTTCTTTTGGGTTTTTGTTTCATGTTAGGAAAAGCAATACCGTGTTTAAATTTGAAGAAAGATCTAAATCGCAGTTCTGCTTTTTAACACACTTTTTTTTTATTACTTAAGGTATATATCATTGACTTTGGACTGGGGAAGAAGTACAGAGATCTTCAGACTCACAAGCACATTCCATACAGGTAAGAATATCCCCTGATCTGCTTGTTCCTGCATGATCATGCACGGATTTATATCATTGCCTCTCTATAGACACTTAATGAGCATCAAATTTTGTGGCAGAGAGAACAAAAACCTCACTGGCACAGCTCGGTATGCAAGTGTCAACACTCACCTCGGAGTTGGTAAGGATGCTGTTTCGTAATGATATTCCAGCCGTTGTGTACTCTTTGGTTGTAACACTTAGTTACTTTCTCCTGTATACTGACAGAACAAAGTCGAAGGGATGATTTGGAATCACTTGGTTTTGTGCTTATGTATTTCCTCAGAGGAAGGTAGATCCTAATGCTTCCCTAATTGTTGTTCAACTTCTGCAAATTTTTTCGGTATCTTCATTTGCTTCTTTAGAATCACTTTTGAACAAATACTTGTTTTCCTTTATTTTCTTTTTTCTCTTAGCCTTCCCTGGCAGGGATTAAAAGCTGGAACCAAAAAGCAAAAGTATGACAGAATTAGCGAGAAGAAAGTATCAACTCCTATAGAGGTATGAAAATCACCAACACTCTGTTTCGACTGCACAATGACCAAATATGGTTTTGGATGGTTGTTTATAAAATTTTGGGTACGATAAGCATATCCGTATTGAGGGTTGAGAACTACCGACGAATTTTGAGCAAATGATTAGGAGCTGTTATACGCCTGATTGGTGTTAGAAGTAAAACCATGCCAAATGTCCATTAGTGGAACAGTAACTTAGTACCGGATGATCATAAAAGAGGCAATTTGGATAGGCTAGAGTAGACAACCAAAGTGAACCACCATGGGCGTTGGAGTTAGAAACATGATCATATCTTGCTATCCCACGTTGTTGGAGTTGTTCTATGGTATACAAAATTTTTGGGTCATTTCTTCATCCCTTCAAGCGGGTCCTAGAGTTGTGTTCTACTCATGAGTTTTGGAAAATCATTTCGGTGTAGTATAGGTTGGGCCTTTTAAACATTGATAGGAAAGAGAATTCTATTTGGCATCAGACATAATTGTAGCCCACATCGTGATTCTAGCTGTTTTTCTGTGTGAATGATACGTGCTGATGTGTACGCAGGTCTTGTGTAAAAGTTACCCATCTGAATTCGTTTCGTACTTCCATTACTGCCGGTCCCTACGATTTGATGACAAACCTGATTACTCTTATCTGAAGAGGCTTTTTCGTGACTTGTTTATCCGAGAAGGTCCTTATCTTCTGTCTTTGTCCTAGCTACTTTCTCATCTTCATCCAATTTCTTTAATCCCATTTCCTTATCAACTTTTGAACCATGGCAGGTTATCAGTTTGATTATGTGTTTGACTGGACAGTGCTAAAATATCCTCAGATTGGTTCCAGCTCTAGCTCTAGTTTACGGACAAGGGTAATTAATGGTTCCGATTTTTTGGATCAAATCACTCTCTCTCAAGTGCTTTGCTTATGTAGGTGATATCCTTGCTTTTTCAGCATCACACTGTGAAACCAAGGCTAACTGCAGCCCCTCCTGCGGAGAAACCAGAGAGGATTTCAGGTAATTTGTGGATGTCCAGTGATTGATAGTTTGATATCATCCATCGTTTTTACCAGTTTGTTCTGCTGCATCGATGTCACCATTCGCACATCAAAGGTTTTTAACCGTTTTTATTGTGTAGGAAAAGAAGTTCGAGATAGATTCTCAGGTGCGGTCGAGGCCTTCTCCAGACGGCACCCTACAACTTCTACTCCACGTGATCATTCAAGATCCAGAAATTCCGATGATGGGCCTCTCTCGAAGCACACAGTATATTGATCGCCTTCTTTTTCTTTCACTTGTTCTTCTGTCGCTGATGAACCGCTGCTTAGCAGCTACGCGAATGGCACCTTTAGATGCTGATTACATTGCTTTAATGCCACAGCCTGGGGACTCAGAAAGAGCACACAGTTCCACCAGATACGGAAGCTCTTCCAGACGCGCAGTGGCTTCAAGCTCTCGGCCAAGTTCTGCAGGTGGACCAAGCGACAGCAGAGCCTCTAGCCGGCTGGTTTCATCCAGTGGTGGCGGTGGCGGGAGTGGCAGTGGCCGTCCTTCAACCAGCCAAAGAATGCAATCAGGATATGAATCCAGGACCTCATCTTTCTCCCGCAATGCTGCTTCTAAGAATGCTCGCGATGACCACATAAGGAGCCTCGAGCTTCTCTCTATCCGGAAATGAAACCCCAACCCAGACGGATACTTCGGGATCTTACCAAAATCAGACAAAAACCCGAAATTCTTTTCTCGAATAAGAGGATAATGTGGGTACAGATTCATATATGGGGAAACGATGGAAGTTAAAACATCTTCAAATGCAGAGATCTGTTCAGTTTTATCCCCTCAAATTCTCTGTTTCTTATCTTTTCTATCGATCATATGTTACGGTATCCCCAGATGAAAAACAAAAAGGTTGGATAGTTTCAGAGTAAACGATGAAACTCTCTCTTTCATATATGCCACTTTGAACCATTTGTAATAAAAGGATGCTCTGTTTTCCATTGACTTTTTTAGCTTTGATTTTGACTGTACAAACTATAAACGCAAATGTTAAAATTAAATGGAGAAATTGAAGTAATATCACCAGATGCATGCAGAGAACAATCGCATTTCTTATGCAGGACTTTGGACACAGCCAAGTTTTCTTGGCTCACAATGTTGCAAGAAAAGGGTCTGAGAAATTCTGCATATTTCCCAGACTGCCTTCAAATATCAAACTGCAGAAGACACATTACAGGTTTTTCTATAATATTCTTCGGTTCGTTCATGCGTTTCTAAGGGCTGCCAATCGCTTCTCCAGCTCATCGATGCCAGAACTGTAACGAGCAGTCAGAAAAAAAAAAGAAATCAGGAAACAAATATGGTTACTATAGATGTCTGATTTTACATGAAAGACTGATCTGATAAACATATGTATGGTCGTAATCTGTTAAAACAAGTGTATACCTGCCAACGTCCTCTGCTTTCTTCCCGGAAATTTTACCTTTTGGAGCTGATGATAGCTGTCAGTGATCAAACATAGAAATCTATGAATCACTATAACCGCGAAAAAAGAAAGAATTGAGTTGCTTAGACAAACCTGCGAGGCAACATCAACCCCAATTTCATCGAGCACCTACACGCAAACAAAAGCTTGTTAAATCCACGTATTCGATCATTGATCTTAGCATTGCTGGTACTGCTACTCGTACTATAATCAACGGATAAAAAAACAGATACATACCTGGTTTGTCAACTCTTCGCTCTCATCTTCAGCTTCATCGTCGTCCAATACGTCATCTATGACATCTGACATCATTTCGGTCTGACATCATATGCACCGGATGACATATGAGTTTTATGGATTTATTAAAAAACATAGATTTCCAGTTAGTGGAGACAAGAGCTGGTTGGATACTTACAGTCATATCCATCTGCGCAGATTGCTTTTGAAATTCCTTTATAACCTTCGCCTGCTTTGCTGGTTCCATGTTCTGGAAATATCATGCAAACTCATCAATTCAAGAACAAGTTGTACCCTCTCAACCCAACAAGAAGATAGAGTGTATTTTCTGAATTAATGAGTTCTTGAACCACAATAAAACTAGACTTGTCTTAATAGTTTCCCTCACTACAAATAAGTTACATTTTCCCAAATAAACAGTATCTATGCGATGAGTACATCTTTATTAAGAGAACAGACAAAAACCATTGAATTTCAGATATAAGAAAATCAGAATTAAATGACTGACCTTGTTCATTGCTGCCATTGCTTTAGAGGCACCTTTCATACCAGCGGCAACAGATGTATGTGCATACATAGCCTGCACGGCAAGATGAATGTTTCCAAATTTCAAATTGTGGGTTGTACCAAGAGTTACACTACAATCCTCTCCACTCACAGTATAAATATCCAAAGAGCCGAACACATCAGAAAGGCAAGATTCTGGTTCAAAGGTTCGTTTGTTCATTGCTTCTAGGACAGAGTGTAGTACTTCTTAGTAATTACTAAGAAAATGAACGAACCTGTGTATGAGTAGCCACACCTCGCATTTGAGCTCGACTACCTTGTAAGTTGGCAATTTGCTGCCTTAGCCTGATTAATTGTCGGGCCAGGATCTTAGTGGCTCCCTGCATGGCATTGATGAACCAAACAAGTAGAACAGATCAACCAGAAGAATAACAGAAGCAAGTTACCTAACACAAACCCCATAAGAACCAGCAAGAGATGCTTAAATTACCTCGTTACCAGTTTTAGCAGTTCTTTTGATCTCGGCCACAAGCTTTTTTTCCTACCATCATGATAAAAATTTAAAATCAGATACGTCCAGAAAACATTTAGAGAAAGATCCACAAAGACGTATGACAAGCTCATACTTCTGATTGCAGGGCTGTGATTTCTCTCTCGATGCCTGAAGCAAAGCAGAGAAGAAGAAAAAAGAGGCAAATCTAATCAGTATCTGGGATCGCTGAATCCAAAAGCAAGATTTTTTCATGAATGAAGCTCCACTAGATGATCATCCTTCCCTTTCAATGCCATTGCAGTGATAACAGGAGCAGGAAGATTGGACTTTCAAGAACTAAATTGAAGGCGATAATGGAAAGCAATACCTCTCGTGGCCTGTGCCATTTCTCTCTTACTCTCCCGAAGTGCCTCTGCAATCACCAAAGGAGCGAACAAATTCGGTGAGTCCAACCCACGAAATTATCGAGCTCCGTAGCTCTATTTCTTTGATACTGGAATCGATTCAGGCACAGAAATTTCCAGTTCAACCAATATTGTATAATCCAGGTAAAATACGATCACAATCGCCTAGATACTATAAAAGAAGTCAACTTTAGAGGAGTCAGAGAAACCCAGATGATGAAATCGCCAAAACACCCAAAGGAGGAACCACCCTTCGACAAGGACGTGTATATGATCAGCTCATTGGGTGATCAAATCAAATTGAGAAGACAATCCCACGGTACGTAAAATCAAAATCAGACCTAAGATGTTCATGTTCTCTGCGTTCCTTCAGGTGTTGAATTTTTTCAGGACAACGAATTTGGGAATTCTTCACGTTTTAGAACTTCAGAACGCAAGACTCTGCTGAAACGGATGAAACAGAGAGAGAGAGAAAGAGATTTGCCTTTGAACGTGTTAAGAGAACCCAACAAATTTTGCGGGTTTTTCTATTTCCTTAGCAAATACGTAATTTCTCTTATTCTTCTAAAATGTTTTTTTTTACTTCCAATGTTTTTACTTAATATCTTTATCTATCTACATATACTTTGTGTATATGATATAATTTTCAGAAAAATCCAATATAATATATTGATTAAGTGAATAGAAGATATATCACTGTTTTCATTTATATATTTAAATCAATCGAGATATAATAAATGATAAAAATTCGTAAATCTATATATAAAAAAGCAAAATTCTTCACTCATCGTTTTGTGACCTCGTCATATTTATTCTTAATTTTATTGTTATTATATATTAATTGAAAACCTTTTTAAAACCTTTTTATTTTTTTAAAATGTCCATTACTCGATAAATTAGTTAAAAATAAATGTATTTAATTTAATTTCATCTCATTTTTTTAAATGTCCACAACTTTACAAATTAATTAAAAAATATATTTAATTTATTTTTAACATATACAAAACCTAAATAAGAATATAAAATGAGTTGACCACTGGTAATATTCATAAACAAGGTAGTTGTTTGTTTGAATTTATATATATTTTTCAAATTTATTTTTATAGTATAAAATTTTACCGGATATTTAATTTATTTTCAACATATATATTATCTTTTTATTTTTTTTAAAAAGTCCATTACTCTATAAATTAATTAAAATAAATTTATTTAATTTATTTTCATCATTTACAATAGCTAAATTATAAGAGTATAAAGTGAGTTGACGGCTATTCATAAACAAAGTATCTGTGTGTCTGTAATAACTTGAAAAAAATCTATATTGATATGCTTCATAGTGATTATTGGTCGATCTTTTTCTATAGTTGTAATGATTAATCTCCTTCTCTCTACGTTTATATTTATTATTTTCGTTTCTATTTAATGTAGAAATCAGGCGTTCAATTCTGATGTCTTTTGTATTTTTGTGGGTTAGAGAAATGCAGTAGTTGCAATTGATTTATTTAAAAGAGTAAAGGAAGTGAGGAGGATTGTAGAAGATGATGTGGTATACCATATAAAGCTGTGCATAGAATACTTATGATATTCTCATGGACTTGGACAACATGAGGTAACAAATTTCAACATCAAGGTATTGATGCATGAAAACTAACATCTTTTTCCTTTAACCATCTCAGCTTCTCATACAAACTCTTCCTAAAAGATTAATATATTAATGTTTTAACTCTTCCCCATCTGCATTGTTAATTGATACCAGGTGAACCATCTGAATGCAAGGACGTAGCCCCTTCGTACCTTAATACCTTAGCCTCTTCAAATAAATCCAGTATTAAATTATTTTGGTAAGAGAAAAACAATACATATGTGATATAAACCCCACAAACGAAGACCGAATCCAATTTATGCTAATTGGCATAAAACTATCAATAGATAGTGTAAGCAAAATTCGATAATCCTATATGCGGAATAATTATCGACATTCTAATAGGAAATTAAATCAACCAAATAATAATTAATAAATTGTACTTACTTGAATTTTCCATGATTTTGGATTCGGCGGATCTTTTTCTTTTCTCCAATGCCTATTCCTCCGAAATCTCCTCAATGTCCCTTTGATGATTATAAGAGAACTCTTTTGTTTTTTTTTGTTTTTGTGATTTTGTTACCGTAAGTCAAATTTAAAAGGCATTAAGACATTCTTTTGTAATAATGAAAAGACATGTCCTAAAAGACATGTCTTTTGCTAAATACCCTTTAAATTCTCATTAATTACAATAAATCCTCAATTTGTAATTAATCACAAAACCATCATTAGATTTCTAGAATTTCGGAATGGCACGGAGGGATTTTCACCCGATAATTGTCTCTTCAATACGACACTAATCATCACCGTGTGTACCTCAATAACAATTATCAAATACTTATATTTATATGAATCAACGTTAGAATAAAATTTCTAACAGTAATTTGATAAGATTGATATCCAAAATTATCTTATCCCACAATGTCTTTAAACAAAGACTAAGTATCTATAATCATAACAAATATGCATAACTGAAATATGATTCATAGATAAGCAAAATCAAAACTTATATTGATATCTAGAGTTCAAATAAACTTCAATGTGCAAGACTTATATTCATACATGTATAATCGTCAGCAATACAAGGACTTCGCGACTACTCCCATTTCACTAACATGGCCAAGAAAGATCTTTGGAGCTAGTCCTTTAGTCAACGGATCCGCGATCATATCATTGGTGCCAATATGCACAATTTGAACTCTTTGATTTTGCACTTCTTCTTTAACCGATAGATATTTTAAATCCATATGTTTGGCACCCTTGGAGTATCTATCGTTCTTCGAGAAGAATACGGCTGACGCATTATTACAATATATGTTCATCGGTTTAGCTATGGTACCAACGATGCCTAAACCATGAACAAAATCGGGCAACCACAACGATTGAACTGTAGCTTCAAAGCACGCTACAAATTCGGCCTCCATAGTGGAAGTAGCAATGACAGACTGCTTACCACTCTTCCATGAAATAGCTCCCCCAGCTAGAAGGAACAAATAACCGAATGTCGATTTTCGAGTATCCGAGCATCCGGCATAGTCTGAGTCTGAATAACCAACAATCTCAAGATTGCTAGTTCTTCTATATGTGAGCATGTGATCCTTGGTGCCTTGTAGATATCTTAAAACTTTCTTTGCAGCTCTCCAGTGAAATTGTACGGGATTTGATTGGTAACGACCCAACATACCAACAGAAAAACTGATATCCGGTCTAGTACAAGTCTGAGCATACATCAAACTTCCGACTAAAGAGGCATAAGGAATGTCATCCATTTCCTTACGCTCTAAGTCATTCTTAGGACATTGGGATAGACTGAAACGATCCCCTTTCTGTATGGGAACCGGACTTGGTGAACATGATTCCATTTTAAATCTTTCTAAAACTTTGTCGATGTAAGCCTTTTGAGACAATCCCAAAATTCCTTGTGATCTGTCTCGAAATATTTCTATTCCGATCACATAGGAAGCCTCACCCATATCTTTCATCTCAAAGTTACTAGAAAGATAATCCTTAACATCATGTAATAACCCACGATCATTGGCGGCAAGAAGAATATCATCTACATACAATACAAGAATTATAAACTTGCTTCCTACAATCTTTATGTAGATACACCGATCAACGGTCATTTCTACAAACCCATATGACAATACAGTATCATTGAATTTCAAGTACCATTGTCGGGAAGCTTGTTTTAATCCATAGATAGATTTCTTCAACTTACATACCAGATTGCTTCTACTTGTGGTCTCAAAACCTTGAGGTTGATCCATATATACCTCTTCTTCTAAATCTCCATTGAGAAAGGCTGTTTTAACATCCACTTGGTGAAGCTCAAGATCAAAATGAGCCACCAAAGCCATGACAATCCTTAAAGAGTCCTTTCTAGAAACCGGAGAGAAAGTCTCTTTGTAGTCAATACCATTCTTTTGAGTGTAACCTTTGGCGACAAGTCTGGCTTTATACCTCTCGACGTTGCCCTTAGAGTCTCGTTTGGTCTTAAAGACCCATTTACAACCAACTCTTTTAGAATCCTTCGGCAATTCCGTCATTTCCCAAACATTGTTGTCATCCATAGATTTCAACTCTTCCTTCATGGCCATCAACCATTTGTCAGAATTTCTACTGCTCATGGCTTGGTCAAAAGAGACTGGGTCATCATTCATGCTCAAGTCATTTTCATGTTCAAGTGCATAACACATATAATCATTTGAAATAACTGGTCTTCTATCTCTAGTAGACCTCCTCAAAGCTATTCCTTCTTGAGGTTGCACCTGTTCATTTGCTTGAACATTTTCTTGCTCTTCCTGAACAATGGCGTCGGTAACTAGGTGTGGAGTATCCATTTGTTGTTGTTCCATATTCACGCCCTTTGGCTGTACTACAATAATAGGAACATCAACATAAGATGAATCACTTGATGGATTTTGGTCCATCAATGACTCTCTTATCTCGATATCACGTACTCCCACACTCCCACTGATTTCGCCATTTTCAATGAAGCGAGCATTCCCAGACTCTACAATTCTCGTACTATGGTTAGGACAATAGAATCTATAACCTTTTGACCTTTCTGGATATCCAATAAAATAACCACTAATGGTTCTGGAATCCAATTTCTTTTCATGTGGATTATATATCCTCACTTCGGCTTGACAGCCCCATACGTGAAGATGTCTTAAACTAGGTTTCCTAGATGTCCACAATTCGTAAGGTGTCTTAGGAACTGCTTTACTAGGTAACCTGTTCAATATGTATGCAGCTGTCCTCAATGCATACATCCACAGTGAAATAGGTACAGAACTATTACTCATCATACTCCTAACCATTTCCATCAATGTACGATTACGCCTTTCTGCAACGCCATTTTGTTGTGGCGTGCCGGGCATTGTATACTGCGCACAAATGCCCTTAGACTCAAGAAGTTTCTTAAATGGACCTGGAATTTGTCCAACTTCTGATGTCTTTCCATAATATTCACCACCTCTATCGGAACGTATTACCTTAACCTTTCTATTTAGCTGTCTCTCAACCTCCATAATGAATGTCTCAAGGACATCAACAAATTGAGACTTTTCATGCAGTAGATAAAGGTAACAGTACCTAGAGTAATCATCAATGAAGGTGATGAAATACTTTTCACCGCCCCAAGACGGTACATCAAAAGCACCACAAATATCTGTACGTATTAAATCGAGTAATTCGCTACTCCTTGTGGCAGTATGTTTAGACACATGTTTGGTTTGCTTACCCTTAATGCAATCCACACAAGTGTCATTCCAATCGGTAAAATCCAATTGAGACAAAACATTAGTTTTAATTAGTCTCATAATCCTCTCCTTGGATATATGACCGAGTCTTTTATGCCACAAGTCAGCGGAAGACTCGTTAAGTGCATTCCTCTTCATACCAACATCATGTTCAGTCAAAATATGAAACAGGGAATTAATAAATTTAGAACTTAGATTGAAACAATACAAAGTATCTGATAATAAACCAGTACCACACAGGTTTTTACCACGATACAATGAAAAACAACCATGTCCAATCTTAAATTCAAAACCTAATACATCCAACCTTGAAGCGGAAACAAGATTTCTAGAACAATCGGGAACATATAAACAGTTTTCTAGATCCAGACAATAGCCCGTATCTAACACGATTCTATGACTTGTCTTCAACGGCTACCAAGGGAGAAAGGGACATCTCCATGTTGCTTATTCTTAAGTTGTACATGTGATTTTTCTTTACCCAAAGTAGCAACTCCCTCATAAAGCTACCAACGACCATCTTCCTTTTCTTCTTATAGAAGTGGTGCTAATTATATGAAGTAGTAGTATTAAGAATTAATTCTATCCTTGCATAATTAATCACACAAGTAGAATTAAATCTCAATAGTGGGCTCATTTATAATGTGAGCTGAATCGAGTCCCAAAAGGCCAGCATTTAGCTTCACATATTCGATCCAGTCATCATAATTATGCCCATTAAACTTGATACCATTGGCAGTCATACTTAACATAGTGGAGACCACTGAAAAATGATTACATCTCACATTTAATTTGCTTTGAATTCAGAAAATTATTCAGACTATCTTACTTATACTAAAATATTGTATTTAAATTCACCTTTGGGCAGAATCTAAACACAATCATCAAACAACTTATATAAGATTAATCACAAAGTTACCTTAACATATAAGCCATCTTTGGATGTACATCATATGTTAATTAAACAAAGTTCATAATCTACTTCAATTGTTATTAACATGAGTAAGATCTACCTTTGGGTAACCATATAACTACATGTTAATAACTATAAATGTTTATCATCATTCTTAAATGTCATTATGAAGTTAAACATTTATATAAATAATTTAAATCATTAATTAACTCGAGTGGGCCACTTTGGTGACTAACGCACTCATTTAAATTAATGAATTAAATTATGTGACCTTAAAAACGACATACTTAGAATTCCGTATGTCAATATATTTAGAACCATTTCATTTATTAATGAAATATCTACTTGCCCCAGTGGTCATATCCAGAATTATAACATAAATACTCTGGGTTCGAACCTCTATATAACCAAAACTTGACTTATTATTTTAAGTTCTTATTAATAATATAATTCAAACGTCGTAACTTTGAATTAGCGACGTGGCCTAGTGGTTATCATATATCCGTTTAGGTTGGCGGTTCGAATCCGCTTTATTACCCTTTTTATTATAATTATTATTATGATATAATTAAAACATTGTATCCCTAAATTGAAACTCTAACTTGGCCCAGTGGGTTACCATTCACCTTACAGGGGCGCCGGTTCGAATCCACCCTTTCCCTATTATTTCATTATTATTATTATTTTTTATTTATTTATTTATTATTATTATTATTATTATTATTATTTTTAACAGATACATACAGTGTACTGTATGTATCTCCCTCAACCTTAAGAAATTCAAACAGTGACGAACACTGTTCTACCCGTTCGTGTTTGATTCGGAACCACCGAAATTTCGAGAAAACAACCGCCGTGCGATTGATTTCCGAACATTTCGTCGATTTGCTTCGAAATACCAAAATCCGAAACAACCCAAATCGTGTTTTCGCGTTTCCGTCGGTACTCCCCGAGATGCCGAATTCGGAGGACTGACTCACCACGAAAACCATACGGCAGTGATAGGAAACGGTACGACGAATCGGTTCGAAATTCACCGAGAAATCCACCGAGAAAACGCGAAATTGATTCGCCGCAAACCAACAAACGGCAAAACTGATTCGCCGTGAACGAACAGCAAATCGGTGGTCGATGGTTTGAGCAACAAACCATCGTTCGATGCTCGGTTGAAAGGCTTAAAGTTAGAGGTTTCAATAGTCGGTGGTTTTTTTTTTTGGATTGTTATGAAAATTTACAGAGGAGCCTCCTCCTCTCTGTTATTTTCTCCCGTAATATTCATCTAGGCATAGAAAAATATTCACCCAGAAAATATTCATCGAAAATATTCACCAAAAATTTAATTCTATGTTTTATTCCATTTTAGATTTAATCAATAAACTTTAATTCGGTGATTTAATTCCTATTAGTAGGCTCTGATACCAATTGTAAGCAAAATTCGATAATCTTATATGCGGAATTAATTATCGACATTCTAATAGGAAATTAAATCAACCAAATAATAATTAATAAATTGTACTTACTTAAAATTTTCCATGATTTTGGATTCGGCGGATCTTTTTCTTTTCTCCAATGCCTATTCCTCCGAAATCTCCTCAATGTCCTCTTTGATGATATAAGAGAACTCTTTTGTTTTTTTTTGTTTTTGTGATTTTGTTACCGTAAGTCAAATTTAAAAGGCATTAAGACATTCTTTTGTAATAATGAAAAGACATGTCCTAAAAGACATGTCTTTTGCTAAATACCCTTTAAATTCTCATTAATTACAATAAATCCTCAATTTGTAATTAATCACAAAACCATCATTAGATTTCTAGAATTTCGGAATGGCACGGAGGGATTTTCACCCGATAATTGTCTCTTCAATACGACACTAATCATCACCGTGTGTACCTCAATAACAATTATCAAATACTTATATTTATATGAATCAACGTTAGAATAAAATTTCTAACAGATAGTTGTAGAATATATTAGAATTTAATGATCTATTATACGTCAGCTTCATGACCGAGCAAACCATATTTGGCTTAAACATAGCTTTTTATGAACTGTTGGAGAAAATAGAATCTGAACTTGGAACCGTAGAAGGCACACGACAAATCGATCGCACATTTGATGTTCTTGAAGCTACGTTTTACCCTCGGTTTCGGTCGGACCAACTGAAACGCTTCAAGTATATTGTAAACCAAAATATTTAAATCATGTGATGTGTTGTTAGATTGATCGTCTCTGTCAAAAAACTTGGAAACGGTGTAATTTAACATCAATTATACATTCGTTGGAATCATAATGTTTTTGTGTATTATACGAATGTGATGTGTCTTTTATAATGATATTTGAAAATATACATAGTTGTTGCTACTGCATTAAGAGGAACCTAGTCGTTGATGCAATATTATTGAGTCCACAAAAGGGATGAGAAACGTGGACATTGCATTTGAAATCACTAGTGACATTTTCATTGTGTTTAGTGTTAGAACTAAAAAGTATACGAATATTTGCGGAAGTGTACCTTGATCCATTGAGTATATCGAAAAACTTTGGATTGAATCTTTAAACGAATAATTAATCGACAATTGAGAGATTTTTTGTTTATTCTCTTATGAAACAAAAATATTTTTTGTCTTTTATCTATATGTTCATTTGGGACCACAATCCATGTATTTATAGAAATACAACTTTAGTTATTTCTAATTTACTCCTTAACAAAGTAGAAATTATGAATTGGTTTCTATATCATAATAATTACATTCTTTAGCCATAAATTATTATACAAGATCACTTTAGTTTGATTAAATATAATGACACCATACATTTAAATTATACATATATGATCCAAAACTCCTTGCATTCAGATTGTTTCATGTATCATATTTCAATGGTCAGGTTAATTAGTGCAGTTGTAATGGTTCACCGCCATCGGATTATATCGGTCTTATTAAAATCAGAGAGATGTACCGTCGAGGATGCATCTCTGTCCATTACAAAAACATTAAACACACTGAATTAAAGCACATAAGAGAAACGAACTAAAAGATCCAAGTTGTTTTGATTTGTCTTGTGTTTGTATGAGTATTTAAATAGATTAAAATAACCTAATATTAAAAAAATAAGTGAATATTTCTTTTTAGACAAATAAATCTAAAAGTATACATTTTTTATTTTTCACTTGATTTAATTTAAATATATCAATGTCATGCAATTGATATATCCTTTTGTTACTTTTAGCAAAATTCTTTTATTGCAAACTAAAACCTCCTTAGGCAAAATATCAGAAATACCCTTATAAGGTTAAACCATTTCAAAAATACCATTCCCAAAAATAATTATTAAATCCGAAAAAAAACTGAAGAAAAGACAAACTTGCCCTTAATGTTCGAACGTGAAAAAACCCACGTTCGGCAGTTTTTCGACGTGAAAAACTCTAAAAAACGAGAAAACCGAACAGTTTTTCGACGTGAAACATGTTTAAAAGTTTATAGCAAGAAAGGAATAAGTCGTAGGGTCGCATAAGTCATAGGGTCATTAGAGTCGTAGGGTCGCATAAGCAGCAGGGTCGTTAGAGTCGCATGGGTCGCATGAGTTTCATATATCGCATGTGTCACTGGGTCGCTAAAGTCGAATGGGTCGCATGTGTTACATAATCAATGTAACGAACCAAGTAAGTACGGTCATTTGAGGTAGAATAGGTCGCATGGGTCGCATAGGTCACATGGGTCGCATTGGTCGCATGGGTCGCATTGGTCGTATTGGTCGCATGGGACCCATGCGACCCATTGGTCACATGGTCGTATTGGTCGCATGGGGAGCATGGGTCGCATAGGTCGCATTAGTCGCCATATGTTTAATGAGGTAAATTTTATGCAGGTGTTGGACCTTTATCGAAGGAGTCTGCGCCATATGTTGAACCTCCGCCGGCGAAAAGAGCAAGAACAGTAGTTCAAGAATCTAAAGGGGAAGAGGAGTTTGTGTGGATTCCCAAGGGATTAATAAAAGGCTTAGTAACCCGATTTCCTACGTTCCTTGATGCTAGCGGTGACAAGTTGACTAAGCTATATCTATTCCTGAAGACACCTCGACATGAGCGGTGGTGGAAATCTGAGCTAGATATTCCCCGGAGGCCAAAGTTTTGGGAGATTATATTAAAGGCCAACGTGTGGCTTGAAGATGATGTAAGTTTTTTTAAACCCTTAGTCTCACAGAGTTTTGTGTCATATGTATTTGAGTTAATTTTTTTTGCAGCAATTGGATGATGCGTTGATGGAGTTGTCTTCTCGTTCGACATTGGAACCCAGCGCGAATCAGAATTATTACGTTTGTCCTGTTGCTTTCATGCATACGCTCTCGCTGTGGATATACGAGGATATGGAAACTTTACCGGAAATTCTTAGTGATTTTTTGAATGCCAAGTATCCATTCAGAAGTACGAAGACACCAATTAGTGATTATGAAGGTTTTGTCTCGGTTCTAAACATTTCATCGGACAAAAACTGATGGGTAGGATTCCATTAGGTAGCCATCAAAGCGGATTGCAAAACCCGATGCATCACGGTATACGACTGCCAGATGAAGCTTAAGGAAACACATATCGATCCAGTGATTGAGAAGATAAGAAAAGTTATCCCCAACATTCTCTGAGGGTTTCCTTCTTTGGCTTCTGGAGAAGATGAATGGAAGTATGTGTATTATGAAGGTCTGTCATAGAAGCAAAGCGGGACTGACTGTGGTGTTTTCTTCTACAAATTCGTAGAAGCCTCGTTAATGAGAAGTAATGTGTTTCGCTTAATTTGCGACGATAATGATTCTTCCATGCGTGAGAAGATGGCGGCTGATATATATAGTAATGGAGAAAGTGTTTATGATCCCGAAGAATACTAACTTGATATTTGGTACATTGTTTTTTTTTACTGGTAGATGTAACCATTTGGTACATTCTTTTTTTAACATTTGGTACATTGTTTTTATTTTAAAATATTTAGTACATTGTCGTAGGGGTCAAACGGCCGCAGAGGTACAAGGGTCACAGAGCCTCATACGACCCTTGCGACCCATGTGGCCATTGCGACCCTTCCGACCATTGCGACCCTTGCGACCCATTTGTCCATTTCGACCATTACGACCTTTCTGGCCATTGCGACCCATTTGCCGATTTCGACACTTTCGAAGAGGTAAAAGGGTCACAGAGGGACCTTTTCGACCCTAGGACCCTTGCGACCCTTGTCCTTCTGCGACCCTTGGACCCCTGCGACCCATTTGTCCATTTCGACACTTTCGAAGAGGTAAAAGGGTCACAAGGGGACCTCTTCGATCCTAGGACCCCTGCGACCCTTGTCCCTCTGTGACCCTTGGACCCCTGCGATCCATTTGTCCATTTCGACACTTTCGAAGAGGTAAAAGGGTCATAGAGGGACCTCTTCGACCCTAGGACCCCTGTGACCCTTAGACCCCTTCGACCCATTTGTCCATTTCGACCCTTCTGACCATTGCGATCCTTCCGACCCTTGCGACCCTTACGACCCATTTGTCCATTTCGACCCTTTTGACTAGTCTTTTCAATGTCAGACTACTGCTTTTTCCAGGTGCTAGCTATGCTTTTTGTTTTACCAATGCCACATTCAAGACCTATATTGAAAGGTTCTTTAATGTGGTCAATACATGCACCTTGGTCATTCTTTGTATTTAGTGTCTTTCTGGAATTTTAAGAGTCCATTTATTTTTCATTAAATATGAGTTTATAAGTAGAGGAGTCCATTCGATGCATGCGACCACATATGACCCTTGTACGACTCATGCGACCCAATATGACCACATAGGATGTTGGGACACTTTTCAAATGTGACTGGAAGACGAAGTACATGGCAGAAGATGACTTGGGTGACGGTGTTGGGTCACTCTCGGCTAATGAACTATCTCTCCAGTGAACTCATGCGACCCATGCGACCCTCATTTGGCATTAATTAGTTTGGCATTGTAGATGTATTGTTTTGATTGGTTTTTGGAATTTTATCATCATAAACCCATAAAATTCATCGAGTTCGCATCTATTCATCAATATATGCGACCCATGCGACCTTCATGCGACCCTCATTTGGCATTAATTAGTTTGACGTTGTAAATGTATTGTTTGATTGGCTTTC
>CM071867.1:28994350-29014472 GCA_036759665.1 Gynandropsis gynandra
TAATATCGACATTTGAACAAAATGTTAAATGTATTGTTTAATCATCCGCCGAGTTCTTAAAACACTACTATCACTTTTGAAACACAAGCATTGGTTGTACACAACTCAACTAGGTACACATGGGTCACAATCTGTTTTAACCGTTGATTGACGTTATAAATGTATTGTTTTGATTGGTTTTTGTCATTTTATCATCATAAACCCGTAAATTCGTCGAGTTCGCATCTATTCATCAATATATGCTACCATGCGACCCATGTGACCCATGCGACCCTCATTTGGCATTAATTAGTTTGGCGTTTTAAATGTATTATTTTGATTGGTTTTTGGCATTTTATCATCATAAACCCGTAAATTCATCGAGTTCGCATATATTCATCAATATATGCGACCATGCGACCCTAATTTGGCATTAATTAGTTTGACGTTGTAAATGTATTGTTTTGATTGGTTTTTATCATTTTATCATTATAAACTAGTAAATCCATCGCTTTCGCATCTATTGATCCATATATGCGACCAAGCGACCCATGCCATTATCAATATATTTAAGTCGTATATGTCTAATTTAGAATCAATGTAGATAATAATATAAATAATATCGACATTTGAACAAAATGTTAAATATATTGTTTAATCATCCGCCGAGTTCTTAAAGCACTACTATCACTTTTGAAACACAGGCATTGGTTATACACAACTCAACTATGTACACATGGGTCACAATCTGTTTTGATATTCGTCGAGTTCGCATCTATTCATCAATATATGCGACCATGCGAGCCATGCGACCCATGCTACCCATGCGACTCTCATGCGACCCTCATTTGATTGGTTTTTGATATTTTATCATTTTCACCAAAATTCCCGCCGAACTTTTCACCAAAATTTGAAAAAACTTTTCGAATTCCATCTGACGGCGATTCGATGTCAAGGTCATGTTTTTCGTATTCCAGTCGTTTCCTTTATTCTAATAACGACACACTCTCTCTCTAACTCTCATCATCTTCCATCCATTTTTTGCCGAAAATGCAACATTTCGTAGAAGTAGGGTCATCTTCTTCTGATGAGAGGATTGTCACGGTACCAGTCACGCGTTCAAATATGACCGTAGATGCAGTGGTAAGTGAACTCAAACCGATTTATTCGATTCATCAAATCTGGCCGTATATGCATTAGTTTGGCGTCGTTGTAAATTTATTCGGTTATCGTAGACACTTCCGATAGAGTTTGCGAGGTCGAATGATCTTTGCGTAGACGAAGTAAGGTTGATCTGATAACCAATTACACAGACATTTGGGAGGCACATCTAAGGCCCGTGAAACGCGGTGGCGCTAGCATCACCATGGGTTGGACAAAGTTTTGTCAAGATAATGGCTTTAACGTGGGTTGTACCCTCAAAGTCGAACTCGACACCGTTCTTGATGATGTACCTTGTCTACTGCTTGCCCCTATAATCTTCATAGATTGAATTCCATTGTATTTTGATTGCTTTGAACCTCATTGACCAACAAATGAATGATGTGTGTTTGTGTGACCTTTGTTTCATTCACGTCAAGAGCAAAAGACTTGTCTGGTATTTGTCATAGATTTGTCTGATTTTATTTGTCATATTTCAATTATTATATACCATAGTTATCTATATCAAAAGAAGAACTTTCAAAGTTGCTCTAACGATTTCATTCATCATATATGGCAAGATAATATTTGTATAGATCCCTAAATAATATTATCCATTTTGGGTAGTTTCAACAAATTCTTGTTTAATTTGGTTCCGTTTAATTTCCCTCATACAATTCCACCACAAGTTAAAAACAAGAACCGAAGCTGAAGTATAGAAACGTTCATACGACTGATAAAAAAAATCATCAATAACATAGAAGAACCAACCAGTTATGAGAAATTTCTAACGAGGCACACCATACCAACACTCATATAAACTCATCCATTCTTCTATAGTTAATGAAACAAAGGGTCGCAGGGGACAAAGGGTTACAGAGATATAAGGGTCACATAGGTACAAGGGTCGAAGGGAGATAAGGGTCGCAGTGGTCCAAGTGGTCGCAGAGGTATAAGGGTCGAAGGGAGACAAAGGTCGCACGGTCCAAGGGTCTAAAAAAATGTTTACTCGTTGATTATGGAATATGTAATTTGGTACATTGTTCTTTTTTCAACAGTTTATTTGTAACATAATTTTGGGAATGGATAATTCAATTTTGTACATTGTAATTTTTTTAAAATTATTCATATTATTTGTAAATAATTCGTAAATAATAAATTATTTTGACTATATTGTTAGTATTGTTGTTTTGTGGATTTAGTATTATTGTAACAAGAGTCGTAGAGGGACAAGGATCGCAGGGGTCCAAGGATCGCAGAGGAACAAGGATCGCAGGGTCCAAAGGTTGCAGAAGGATCAGGATCACAGGGGTCTAAGGGTCGTAGAGAGATAAAGGTCGTCGGGGTCCACTGTTCGAAGAGGTACAAGAGTCACAGGGATCTAGAGTCGAATTGGGTCATAGGATCGAACTGGATCGCAGGATCAAACTGGATCGCAGGATCGAACTATGTCGAATTGGATCGTAGGATCACAGGCATATTTTAGATATATCAACATTTATAAGATATTTCTGAAATTAAATTTTTTTCCTTTTATATTTTTGAAATTAGCCCACCTCCTTACTTGCATGATATTATATATTAAAATAAAAAATTAAAAAATCCAACGATATAATTATATATATGAGTGCACATCATATCAACTATTATTCATTAATATGTTATAATATATTATACAACTAACATTATTGTCAAATTTAATCAAATTATACTACAATTATAATATCATTCAAGACATTTCAAATTTGATTTTTCTTTTACTTATATTTGTTATATATCTATAGTTGTGTTAATATGATATTAAATTGATTATATCTAAAATTGTTTTTCCTTGATCTTATTGATCTATCCAAATTGCATATTACAATTTTCTTTTATCATTTTCAATACAAATTTAAAATATTAATAACTGTTCATTAACATCGATTATATATACTTCTAATATATATTATTATATTTATAAAATATAAAATTTCATTTTATATAATAAAAAATTGATAAAATCTGCACATTGCTTACGATATTCAAGTATTTAATGATTATTCAAACGTTGGATATTTGATTCTAATATATTATATATATAATCTACACATTCGTACGAATTTATGTCATAGGTTTTTAGATAATATGATTTTATTTTTACCTCGTCTAAACTTACAAAGTCATATCATCCTAGTTTCAAATCAAATATCTCTTACATTAAAATGCTTGAATAATCATTAAATGAAAACATTTTAACAGTTACATGAATCGCACAAAAAAATATACATACGGATGAGGAAAAAAAACTAATCTTTGGAAGATTTTCCAAACATATATTAAAATACATACATTTAAACTCAACAAAACTCAGTTTTTTAAAAAGAGCAGGAAAAAGAAAAGAACTAATTGATTGGTATATAATTAATTAGCAGATAATTCGATAATAATTAATTGATTGGTTTATATAATGTTAATTTCAAAATTAGGTTGTGTTAGAGTACTTCAAAAATATATTTCTTTAAAAAAAATTAACTTCAAAAATATCCTTATAATAATGATATTCTCAAAATATCTCTACCGATCCAACCGACCATACAATCCTACCGACTTGGATGCTGCGACTCTGTCAACTCTGCGACTTTGCCGAAAATCACCTGAAATCGCTAAAAATCACCGGAAATCGCGAAAAATCACTGGAAATTGTTCAAAATAACTGTAAATCACTGGAAATCACTGAAAATGACTAAAACATTGTTGGAAATCGCTCGAAAATTCCTAGAAACGCTCAAAATTGTTAAAAATCACTTGAAAATGGAAAGAAATCGCTCGAAAATGTAAATAAATCCCTCTCAATTTCGTTTTTCTCCTCTAAAAAATGTAAAAAAAATTTATTAACAAAATATAAAGATATATATATTTTTTTTTTCACTTTTTTCATCAGTTTTAGGAAGATATATCTTGATATTCTCCCTTTAATATATAATGAGTTAGTAATTCGATAATACTTGACAAAACTTAAAGGTAAGGTTGACAAGGCCGTCCTGGTTGACTTTTTGAGTCAAAGTTTGGTCTTAAATTACCCTTCCGAATTCATCACTTCTTTACTTTCCGGGAAAATCTATCCGCTTCTCCTCAAAATTTCTTCTATTTTTCTCCTGAAATTTGGTCAGAAATCATCGTAAAGTTTGTCTAACACGATGTGTAAACCGTAGAATTGGAAATGCGTTCTCACTGTGATGGAGTTCAAGGTGTAGACCAAGTAGAAGAAGTTGTGGGGAAGAACAACACTTGAGATTTATATTCGATCGCCTTGTTGCTTATTTTGCGTATCGATGGATGTTCGAAAGCAAGGATTCTGCTGACTTAAGTTCCGTTCGTGTTTATTCTATGTTGTAAAACTTTTGAACTCGATAATGGTCTTCGATGGTCAGAGGTGCTGTTGAATTTTGAATCTTTTGGGTTTTACTGCGGTTTCACTACCTCTGATTGGTTTGAAGATTTAAAGAAATCAGGGTTTATTGCGTAGAGTTACTTCTTTTGTTCCACAAAGTTGGAAAACTAAGGTTTTGTGCTATTAAGTTATCCCTCCAATTGATTTTGAGAATCGAAAAAATTGTGAGGCCCGTTAAAATAGGAAGGCGGTGGAATATGTATATATATATATGTATATATATATGAATAAATCAAATTAGTGTTAGTCATTAAAATAAGAACAACACCACGCCGTGTAGTGCTGCCGAAGGAAAAAAAAGAAGATCTCAGTGTGTACTGATAGCTGGGGTACGTTGTGACCTTGCGAGATTTTCAGTGTGATGGGGTCCTTTGGACTTTGCGAGCGTATGCCCGAGCTAGAGTCATGTGGACTCTGTGCGTTATGTTCCAGTGTGGTACTAGTCTTAGATTTTGGATACTCAGTCGGGTTTGGGTAGAGTGATTTGTATATCTTTAGTTTAGACTTTGGATATATATTATTTTATGATATTCAGTTCGAGCAGGATAATACGTGGTATAGAGTACGTACACGTATTGATCTCATTGAGTGCGTATTTCGTACTCACCCTATTTGTAGGCTGTCGTGGATGGACATGATATGATGATGAGAAAAAGTAATGAGGTTGAGCAACAACACGAAGGCTCACAGCGGACTGATGGAAGAGGCGTGCACGAGGTCTCGATGAGTTTTATTTTGCATTTCGTACTTATTATTTTATTTACGTGACTCTGGTCTTTACGTATTTGTTTTGCTATTTGGTCTGGACCATTCTTATCTTGGAATAAATCATTTATATTTGTTTTATAAATGCGTTTGAGCGATTACACGTGTAGCCACCTCCTGGATTATGGTGGACACTCCTAGTCTCTAGGTAGTTCCGGTATGGGGTGTTACAATATAGGGATTTGTGTTGCGATTTCGCTGCTCCGGCTGTTTTTGGACATATCTGGAGTAAGGGTTTGGTGGCAGTTGTGGTTCTTGGCAAATGAGATAGTTTACAATGGATATCGATGAGGTAGAGGATTGTCATATTTTGGATCCTGATCTTTTGCAGCTCCCGGGTTTATCTCCATTTCCTCTTAAACAAGCCCTCAAATTGCTGAGGAGCTCTTCTCTCAGTGGCTTTCACTTCTGGAAACAGGCCTCTTGGTACTCTCACTCTCTCTCTGTATCTGTTGTTTGAATGATATTTTCATTGTTCTATCTCTTTAGGCGCCATTATGAGTTTGTTTGGATGCCCTTATGGTTCCTTATGTGTTCACTTGTTTCTGAATCCATAACATTAACTGTAATTAGTCCCTGTTAGTGAGAGAGTGAACCTAGTATATCTGTAAAAAGCAGAGGTGGAAAAATGTAGGATGCCACTAGTTTCTGTTAAACATGAAACATATTTTTATTTGTTTAGCTGTACAAAGATTGTCTCTGATTGCAGTACATGTTCAGTTCGAATATTGTCTTATGAAGACTCATGTAGGTCTGTAAGCCTTTCTAGGTGCCTCTCGTGATGTTGTCCGTCCGAATCTCAAGTTTCTAGAGAAGAAATATTTAGTGGATGCCTTTATTCATGTTAGTTTTCACATCTAATGTTGTGTGATAGTTTTCTAGGACCATGTTCTGACATTCCTTTGTGATATTGGTTCAGGTTAAGTCTTTGATTAATGACGCAAAATCTGGGACCTCGATTAGTTCATCCAGGAACTATACTAGTATTAGTGTTACCGGTGGCAGTGGTTTGCCATCCATGTTTTTGGGTGGCGAAACTCCCCCATTATCTCCGCGGAGCACAAATGGGTCTCCCCGTTTCTCAAGGGCAAAGACAAGCTCTTCATCTTTACATTCTTCTCTGAAATCTATCAAGGAATTAAAGCGTGAAGTCATTCCTCAGGTTAAACTCTCATTGAAAGATGCTCCGCGTGTCAATATATTTCTTCTGAGTGCTATGAATCACAGATTGAAGGTCGTTACTTTAGTGTGTTTCATGATTTAGGTCTTTTAATGTTTATTATCATGGTTGGTCATCAAATCAGATCTATTAGTTTGCGTAGATGCATAACTATGAATATAAGGCCAGATAAAATGCTAATAAGTTTAGGATCTAATATGCTTGGATAAAGTAAATGGGTTCAGTTTAAGTTTTTAAAGGTAATACATTTAACGTAAAATAGCATAGCAGGAAAGTCTTTGTTGGATTTGCGGTTTTGGTTAATTTTCCTTATTAATTGGTATTTACGTCTATCTTTTTTGTAGTTTTATTTTCAACATGGGCGTTCTCCAGCAAAGGAGCAGTGTATATCCATGATTGATCGATTCTTTAGTAACTATATGGACAGACTTCACATGGATGGTAATACTTCAGTTCAATATTCTTTAATTTTGTTGTTATTGTCCTTAAGAAACTTAAGACAATAACTTAGATCTTATGAATGTATTCTGATTCCTGTTGATTTTGCAGAATTCAAATCATTTACAAAGGAAGTTTGCAGGTTGCATTCTTTTCTTTCTTCCTCACTTTTCAGAAAGATAGTGATAAATCATTTTCAGTATACGTGAGGAAGAAGCAAAGGTAAGAGCAGAGAGCAACAGAAGCTAAGGAGGATGAAGGAAGAACGACAAAGTTATTTTAGTCATATATAGAGTCAGTTTGTATTCCTTTAATATTGTTGAATTTGTTAATTGATGGAGTCTGTTACTCAGATGCTGGGAGTGTGTTTTCCAGCATGACTGAGTATAAATAGTGGGACATGGGGGAATATTTCTTTTTATGCAAAATAGCAGCATCACAGGTGTAAGGGGCGTGTGGAGGGGTACACACAAGAAACAAAGACCTCCAACTTGTTCTTTGAATTTCTGGATTAATACAAAATACCGTTCGTTTTTACAGAAAATTCTTATTAAATTGGTTTCAGAGCACTGATTCAGCTTAAATGACAAGGAGTAATTCACAATGAGGAGAGACGGTGGATGCCATTAACGATCGCCTGACCTCTCAACAAGAGCATATGGAGGCGCAAAATCAAGAGATGAGCAATATTAGAGAGAAATGGATTCCTTGCAGAAATCCTTGCTGAAGATGATGCGGATGATGAAGGCCCAGCCGAAATTGCCCGAAAGCGAAGGAATATCAGCAACCACAAGCCCAAAAAATTTCCAGGAGATTCGTACACTAGTGATGGGTGCTCAGAAGATCAATGAATCTCTGATGGAGAATCGAGCGATGCTGAACCCAGAAGCCACCTGCAAAAAATTTGAGATGCCAATTTTCGATGGGACTGACGTTCTGAACTGGCTGGTGAGGGCGGAGCGGTATTTCGAGGTTGGTAATTATGGAGACGATGACAAATTGTTGATCTCTTCCATAAATCTCGAAGGAGCTGCGTTGCAGTGGTATAACTGGCAGAAACCCAGGAAGGAGTTCCTGGAATGGGATGATTTCAAGCTCAGTGTATACAATCGATTTGGGGGTTTCAAAATCGGCTCCGCCAACGATCGATTGTTTGTACTCAAGCAAACAGGGTCGATCTACGATTATCTCATGGAGTTTGAGGATCTGATTTCACAGATTACACCATTGCCAGACAACGTGCTCAATCAGTGCGTTTATGAATGGGTTACGATCCACGCTACGGAAGATGGTTCGAGTGCTGAATCCGCAGGGTTTACAGGAAATCATCAATACAGAATTACGGCTAGAAGATTGTGAAGTGGATTTGGGTGAATTGGTTCTTTCGAAAGTAGACCGAAGCATATGAACTTCGTGCGTCGCAGTCCCTTCTCGGTTCCGACAGGACTGGGGAACACCAATCAATCCCGAATTCAGGCTTCAGGACAATCTGGGATGAACAATTCTGGAGCTAAGACTCCCCTGACTGCATAATCAAATCGAGAAAAAGGCTTTGAGAATCGTGGTATCTTTCGACGTAACAATTTTCGCCGTTTAACAGATGCGGAAGCTGACGAGAGGAGAAGAAATGGGTTGTGTTTCAGATGTGATGAAAGGTACTCTTACAATCACCAATGTAAACAAAGAGAACTTCAAGTGTTGATAATTACAGCGGAGGATGAGTTTCATGAAGCTGAGGATGAATGAAAAGAGAACATCGAGAAAAATACCGAAGAGATGACAGAGCTGGCTAAACTTTCCATGAATTCGGCGGCTGGATTATCAACTCCAACCACACTGAAGTTGAGGGGAAAGATTAAGGAGCAGGAGATTGTCGTGATGATTGATACTGGAGCGACACATAACTTCATCGCTGAAATTATGGTGGAACGTTTGGGGTTAGTACCGGAATCGACTCAACGTTATGAAGTGTCGTTGGGAACTGGGTTAATGGTCAAAACGGATGGCATATATAGAGCTGTGACAGTGCATATTCAAGCAATGGAAATTATATGCGATTGTCTGCCTCTTCAACTTGGGAGTGCAGATTTGATATTGGGAGTTCAGTGGCTTCAAACCCTCGGACAGATTCAAATGGATTTCAATAAACTCGAGATGTCTTACCATCTCCAAGGAGTGATGGTGTTGTTAAAAGGTGATCCTACTCTTAACAACACATTGATAACCTTCAAAATTCTAATGAAAACTATCGAGAAAGATGTGCAGGGATTTTGGGTTGAGTTGATGTAGATCACAGTTGAAACACCCACAGTTAGAGAAGAGCCAGAGGAGATTCAGAAAGTGCTGCGGCAATTTGAGGATGTTTTTGCGGAACTGGTGGGCTTACCGCCAATAAGAGGACATGAACACGGAATCAATTTACAAGAGGGGGCTGGAGCGATCAGTGTAAGACCATACCGATACCCTCATGCACACAAGGAGGAGATCGAGAGATTGGTTAAAGAGATGTTGGCAGCGGGTATAATTAAGCCAAGCAAAAGCCCGTTTTCCAGTCCCGTTTTGTTGGTCCGGAAAAAAGATGGGAGCTGGCAGTTCTGTGTGGATTATCGAGCCCTCAACCGTGTCACAATTCCCGACAAGTTTACGATGCCTATGATCGATCAATTGCTGGATGAGCTGTATGGTGCAGCTTGGTTTTCGAAATTGGATTTGAGGGCTGGTTACCACCAGATGTTAATGAAGAAGGAAGACATGTCTAAGACAGCTTTTCGAACTCACGACGGCCACTACGAATTTTTGGTAATGCCGTTCGGATTGACCAACGCTCCCGCAACATTCCAAGCCCTTATGAACCAGGTTCTTTGTCCCGTTTTACGCAAGTTCGTGCTGGTATTTTTTGACGATATTTTGGTGTATAGCAGGACGTTGAATGAACACTGCGAACACTTGGCTCAAGTACTACAACATCTTAAACATCACAAACTTTACGCCAACCGGAAGAAGTGTAACTTCAGTGTAAAGACAGTAGAATACCTCGGCCATTTAATCTCACAGGAAAGGGTTTCTACTGACCCTAAGAAAACGGAAGCAATGAGATCGTGAGCATCACCGAGGACCGTAAAAGAGCTGAGAGGATTCTTGGGCTTGACGGGGTACTATCGGCAGTTCGTGAGACATTATGGCACCATCGCAAAGCCTTTGACTGAGCTGCTCAAGAAGGATGCTTTTGCCTGGAATGTTGCGGCAGAGCAAACATTTAGACAGTTGAAATCAGCTATGGTGAGTGCCCCGGTATTGATATTACCAGACTTTGAGGATGTATTTGTTGTGGAAACAGATGCTTCGGACAACGGTTTGTGAGCAATGTTGATGCAGAAGAACCGTCCCATCGCGTTTTACAGGAGAGGTTTAACTGAGAGAGAGAAGCTCAAACCAGTCTACCAACGGGAATTGATGGCCATCGTGTTCGCTATACAAAAGTGGTGACGCTACCTTTTAGGCCGCAAGTTTCAGGTATACACTGACCAGAAAAGCCTAAAATTCCTACTCGAACAGAAGCAGATCAATTTGGAATATCAAAGGTGGCTCACTAAACTATTGGGATTCAACTTCGATATCGTTTACAAGCCTGGGCGAGAAAACAAGGTAGCTGATGGGTTATCCAGGAAGTTGTGTGAGCTAACGATACCACATGTGTTACAGTTTCAGGAATTGCAGGATGAAATCCTCCTTCATCCTGAGCTTAGTAAAATTTGGCAGAAACTGAGCTTGGAACAGGAATATAATGGAAGATACAGTATCTGCAATGGCAGATTAATGTACAAGGATCGAATAGTTATTCCAGAGGATTCGAAGTTCATACCCATGATTCTTAATAAGCTACACGATGGGCCAAGTGGATGACATTCTGGTGTCCTAAAATCATTGAAGAGAATTCAAAAGTTATTTTACTGGAAGGGTATGAGGAGGTAGATTCAGTAATACGTCGCTCAGTGCCCGATCTGCCAAACGCAGAAATATTAGACGTTATCGCCCGCAGGGCTGCTGCAGCCGTTAGATATTCCACAACACATATGGGAAGATATTTCGATGGACTTCATTGAGGGGCTTCCCAAATCAGCGATATACAGTGTTATTATGGTTGTAGTGGATCTCCTAAGTAAGTACAACCACTTCCTTCCTCTTAAACACCCTTTTTCGGCAGAGGAAGTGGCAAGGGTGTTTACAAAGGAGATTATTCGGCTGCATGGATACCCTAAGTCAATCGTCTCGGATCGAGACAAGATATTTTTGAGCGGATTTTGGAAGGAACTCTTTAGGCTGGCTGGAACAAAATTGCGGTTTAGTACAGCTTTCCATCCCCAAACGGATGGCAAATAGAGGTGGTTAACAGGTGTCTCGAAACTTACCTTCGTTGTTTAGCGGGAGCACATCCGAGAAAATGGGAAAGGTATATACATTGGGCTGAATTTTGGTTCAATACTTCATTTCACTCATCTCTTCAAGAAACCCCATTCAAAGTGGTATACGGCAAGGACCCTCCTCTTATAATCCAATTTGAGAAAGGATCTACTTGTAATTTCGAGTTGGAAAAGTCATTAATGGAGCGGGATGCAATGCTGGAGCAGATCAAACAGCAATTGCAGAAGGCGCAACAAAGGATGAAAACTCTGGCCGATGAGTCGAGACGGGAGGTTCAGTTTGAGGTGGGAGATCGGGTATACCTCAAGTTGCGCCCTTACAGATAGCAAAGTGTGGCTCGCAAACCATTCCAGAAATTGGCAGCAAGGTTCTTTGGCCCATTTTAGGTATTGCGACGCATCGGTTCGGTGGCATATCAGCTGGAACTTCCGGCGGACAGCAAGGTACACCCCGTATTCCACGTATCTCAGTTGAAGAAAGCATTGGCAGCATCAACATAGTCCAGCCATTACCACATAACTTATCCAGTGAGCTTGAACTACCTTTGGAACCTGAGAAGTTGGTCGAGGATCGCTACAACACAGACGGTCACCTGGAGGTTCTCATTCAGTGGAAGAACGCACAAACACATGACTCTACGTGGGTGCTGGCTCGGGAGGTGGTGGCACAATACCCTCAGTTTCAGCTTGAGGACAAGCTGCAACTTAAAGAGGGAGTATTGATAAACCATTTTCAATATACGTGAGGAAGAAGCAGAGGCAAGAGCAGAGAGCAACAGAAAGCTAAGGAGGATGGAGGAAGAACGGCGGGGTTGTTTTAGTCATATGTAGAGTCAGTTTGTATTCCTTTAATATTGTTGAATTTTTTAATTGATGGAGTCTGTTACTCAGCTGCTGGGGAGTGTGTTTTCCAGCATGATTGAGTATAAATAGTGGGACATGGGGGGAATATTTCTTTTTATGCAAAATAGCAGCATCACAGGTGTAAGGGGTGTGTGGAGGGATACACACGAGAAACAAAGACCTCCAACTTGTTCTTTGAATTTCTGGATTAATACAAAATACCATTCGTTTTTACAGAAAATTCTTATTAGATAGATACTGATTGCACTGGTACAGTTACGAGGTAACGTCTTTTGTGCCATTTTTAAAAACATGTGTATAGATATTAGGAACTTATCATCTATAAACTGATGATCGAGTCGGTTCCATGATTATAAGTTCTTTCCATATGGAATGAAAATTTGTGGTTGGTAAACACGGATAGATTTTTTAGCAAGGTACAAAATGTATTGTCAAATATTCAATATGATGCTATAAGATCTAGTTTCATTTAAGGGATTCTGGCCAATTGAAAGAATATTTTGATCATTTAAAATATCCTTTCGATTCCGTTAGTAACGAGGATTCAGAATATCACACATTTATCATTCGAAGATTAATTCATTATTTTTTCAAATAATGAATTGAAACATATGTAAAATAACAATGTGACTATTAGGTGTTCGATTCATATTCTTGTGTGCCCTTTTGGTTCCTTGAACTTAGTATTTTCTTGTAATGTGAGACATGTGCTCGATTTGAATTGGCTAATCTCTCGTCATATATATGCAGGGATCTTTTATCAAGTACTGGGTTGATGGAAATATGTTCACCATGGATACAACGACACAGATATATAATATTCTAAGGCAGCTGGGTTGCAAATACCTAAGACAGGTCTCCTTATAACCCCTCTCGCCTGTCTTTTCTTCGTTGGTCTTCTGTTTCATTTCTGACTATTATGTTATGTGTTTCTTTCTTTTATGTTGTTCCATTGTCCTCAATATTTCTCCTACTTATTTTCTTAAATTTGGATACAGGCTGATTTCAGACCAGTTCTTGATGAACTTCTGGCAACTCATGCTGGCTTGGAATTCTTGAGGAATGCATCTGAATTTCAAGAGAGATACGGTATGATCTCGGTTCATGAGATTTTGATATTTTTAGTGTTAAATTTCGAGAATCTTATCTGAATTCCCTAGTTTATGCCTGTGTTTCGAAATAAATAAAAGACAGTCCTTCCAGTAAATTATTAGTTTTATTCATGTATTTGATATTTGAAATCCTGGTTGGTTGAACATGATAATTGAAGTGCATTGTTCTTTTGTGGTGTAACACTCTTTTAATAATTATTACTGCGGTTATTTCCTTGCAGCAATCATTTCTTGAAGACTGTAATGATACATGAGATATCCTATATCTTCTGTGTATTGCAGAGGTTTGAACACAAAATTTATCTGTTCTGATGATCTTGTAACATTTTGTTTTTTCTTCTGATTTCAATATTAAAAAAAAACTTTTGACTGCCTCTTTCAGGAGGAAAACTGCATCACACTCCAGGATCTGAAAGGATCCAAACTGTCTGGAAATGTTTTCAATATACTTTTCAACCTAAACAAATTCATGGCCTTTGAAACTCGTGACCCTTCTCTAATTCGTCAGGTAATGTTTAGATTTCCTCCACAGGGAAGGTGTCATGAATATTGTTAAGCTTTGTTGAAACCACATTCAACTGCTTTTAACTGAGGCTATTGAAAAGACATTGGTTTGCATATTTTTATTTTGTAGGAACGGGAAGATCCTACATTGATAGAGTGGGACCGATTTGCCCAGAGGGAATACATGAGGTTGTCGATGGATGAAGATGTGGAGGAGGTCTCAAATGGGAGTGCTGACGTATGGGATGAACCTCTCGAACCTCCATTTTAGCCCTCAGTGGTAAGCTTTCACTGAAAGGGAGATACGAATGTGAAAGAAGAATTTCACTTCAGATTCGGCGGTCACTCTTGCGGCAACTTCCGACAATTTCTAATAGGAGATAAATATTAGTACTTTTCTCCTATTAATTTCCAAGATATATAGCCTTCTTTCATTTGGAGTTTTATGGGGTTTGGAACACACTCTCTCTCTCTCAATATACATACATATATATGTATGTATGAATATTGAGAGACATAGAGAGATGTATGTCTGTATATGTATAATTTCTTGGTAAACATGAATTCATAAAAGAGACAACAGTGCATGTATACTTTGGAGTCGCATGTTTGTTATGTGTTTAATAATCAAAGCTTATGCTCTCTACAATATATGTTGCAAACAGCGGAATAGCGGAATATCAGAAATATCCTTATAGGGCTAAACCACTTCAAAAATACCCTTCCCTAAAATAATTATTAAATCCAAAAAAAAACTGAAGAAAAGACAAACTTGTCAAAACTGAAGAAAAGACAAGTTTGCCCTTAATGTTCGAACGTGGAAAAACCCACGTTCGGCAGTTTTTCGACGTGAAAAACTGCCAAAAACGAGAAAACCGAAGAGTTTTTCGCCGTGAAACCTGTTTAAAAATTTATAGCAAAAATGAAATAAGTGATGTCGAACTTGAGAGGGATCGATTTGAAGTTGGCGAGAAGGAAAATGGCTAGAATCAGCAGCAGCACTGGCGAAGAGAGCACGAGTCAATCTTCAATGGCGTCAATAAGTGTAAGTAGTTCGATTTCTAGGGTTTTGCAAGCTTTCGAGTCACAAAATGGTTTATTGTTTTGAAATGGGTGAGTGGCAATGTCAGTGAGTCGGTTAGGTCGCAAGGGTCGCATGAGTTGCATGAACATCTTCGACTCAGTGAGTCGGTTGAGTAGCAAGGGTCGCAGTAGTTGCATGACCATCTTCGACTCAGTTTATTGATTTGAAATGGGTGAGTGTCAGTGTCAGTGAGTCGGTTAGGTCGCAAGGGTCGCATGAGTTGCATGAACATCTTCGACTCAGTGAGTCGGTTGAGTAGCAAGGGTCGCGGGAGTTGGATGACCATATTCGATTCAGTGAGTCGGTTGTCTCAGTGAGTGAGATGGGTCGCAATGGTCATTTGAAGGGCGTGGGTCGGTTGAGTCTCAGTGAGTCGGTTGAGTGTCACAGAGTGTCTGAGGGTCGTTTGAGTCGCATGGGTCGCACGGGTCGGCTGAGTCGCATGGGTCGCACAAGTCGGTTGAGTCGCATGGGTCGATTGAGTCGAATGGGTCGTTTAAGTCGGTAGAAGTATAATGTCATTCCCATTCGGTACTCTATAGTGGAGCACGCACTAATTTCCGGATTGAAATGCGGACCATATCCCATAGGATGGGAGTCCATGATGGGTGTCACATTCAGGCTGAAGCATTCGGCCGTGGAAAGGTGAACCCCGAACAAGTCATTGAAAAGCTTGTTAAGGCGAGGAATTCCGACGACCAGAAGAGGTTCGCAACTTTGATGTTGTTGGCGCAAGTTATGGCTCACAAGCCTTCAGTAGAAAACTCTATCAGCCATGATCTCATTGACATGGTTGATGACTTGGAATTTTGTGAAGGCTTTCCATGGGGTCATTACACATTCGAGATGATTGTCGATACTTGCCGCAAGCACGTTAGCAGAGAATCACCGAACCCAAAATGGTATTGTGGCGGTTTCATGATCCCACTAATGGTAAGTAGTATATATTATTTGAATAACTTGAATATTTTCGTACTTTTTGCATTCTTATCATTTTGTTTTAATGTTTCAGTTACTTCCATTTGAAACCATCCTTAGTTTGGGCGGAAAGGGATGGTATGTTGAGGTTGTGGATGCGCATCGATCATGCCCAAGAATATGCAAGAAGATGGTTAAATCCAATTTTAACCCGAAGTATGTAGATGTGATAAGGCAGATTGGAGATTCTAAGGTAACAATTACACAGGGTTCACAAGGGAAACAAGGGTCACAGAGGGTAATAATGGTTATGTTTTGTTTTTCAGGATATTCTAAGTATTCTTCGTGCTGAACACGAAGAGGAAGCTTTACTTTCTGGTCTGGAGGATTACGAGGGATGTGACGATCCCGATGTTTAGATATGGATGCAACATCTTCGCAGAAATCCGAAGGGTATTTGTTGGGAGGATATCTGTAAGCAAGAACTGCTGACACGAAAAACAACTCTTGGTGATCAAAAAAAGGAGAAGGAAAAAGAGACTAAGAGGAAGGAGTGCATGAGTGATGCTGATGTTGATGCTGATGCTGACGCTGCAGTCCCTCTGACATTGGAGAAGAAATTAATAGGGGAAATAAGGAAGTCGGAGAAGAGAATCATCAACGTCGTAAGAGACCTTCTAAGGGATGTCGGGATTCATGTGCCTAATCCAAAATCAAAGGCTGCCGAGAAAGTTGCGATCACCGAAACCCAATCTTCCAACACTGTTGGTGATTTTGCTTTTGAATACCTTCGACGTCCAAATCCAGTGTCAAGAAAAGAGCCAAGCGGAGATGGCTCAGAAGAGGATTTGGGGAATATTGCTCCTGATGGAGTTCCACCAAGTAAGTAATATTTAGTGAAAAGGTCATTTGAGTGTCAATTTCCATCGAGACATATAAGTCGTAGGGTCGCATAAGCCGTAGGGTCGTTAGAGTCGTAGGGTCGCATAAGCCGCAGGGTCGTTAGAGTGGCATGGGTCCCATGGGTTTCATATATCGCATGTGTCACTGGGTCGCTAAAGTCGAATGGGTCGCATGCGTTGCATGTGTTACATAATCAATGTAATGAACCAAGTACAGTCATTTGAGGTCGCATAGGGTGCATGGGTCGCATTGGTCGGGTAGATATCATATTAGGATCATCCGCCTTAGATAGCTTTAACTGGGATTGCATGATAGATAGGTTGATCGTTGGTTTCGGTAGTCTTGTCGCATGGGGAGAATGGGTCGCATTGGTCACCATATGTTTAATGAGGTAAATTTTATGCAGGTGTTGGACCTTTATCGAAGGAGTCTGCGCCATAAGTTGAACCTCCGCCGGCGAAAAGAGCAAGAACAGTGCGAGGGAGATGACGAAAGAAAGATGCTGGTAGAGTCCAAGAATCCGAAAAGAAAGTTGTTCAAGAACCCGAAAAAACGGTGGTTCAAGAACCTGAAGGGGAAGAGGAGTTTGTGTGGAATCCCAGGGGATTAGTAAAGGGCTTGGTAAGCCGATTTCCTACGTTCATTGAGGCTAGCAATGACAAATTGACTAGCCTACATTGGTTCCTGAAGGCACATCGATATGAGCGGTGGTGGAAATCTGAGCTAGATATTCTCCAGGGGCCAAAGTTTTGGGAGTTATATTAAAGGCCAACACATGGCTTGAAGATGAAGTAAGTTTTTTTAAACCCTTAGTCTCACAGAGTTTTGTGTCATATCCTGTGTGTTAATTTTTTTTTTGCAGCAATTGGATGAGGCGTTGATGGAGTTGTCTTCTCGCTTGGCATTAGATCCCAGCGCGAATCAGAATTATTACGTTTGTCATGTTGCACGGTATACGACTGCCAGATGAAGCTTAAGGAAACGCATATCGATCCGGTGATTGAGAAGATAAGAAAAGTTGTCCCCAAGATGCTCATTCTCGGAGGGTTTCCTTCTTTGGCTTCTGGAGAAGATGAATGGAGGTATGTGTATTATGAAGGTCTGCCACAGAACCAAAGCGGGAATGACTGTGGTGTTTTCTCCTACAAATTCGTAGAAGCCTCGTTATTAAATGATATGAATCTGTTTCGCTTAATTTGCGACGACAAGGTTACTTCCATGCGTGAGATGATGGCGGCTGATATATATAGTAATGGAGAACGTACCATTGAACCCGCTTAATTTGGTACATTGTTTTTTTTACTGGTAGATGTAAACATTTGGTACATTGTTTATTTTTATATTTGGTACATTGTTTTTTTTTTAATATTTTGGTACAAGGGTCACAGAGCCTCATACGACCCATGCGACCCGTTTGTCCATTTCGACCCATTATTTGCAAATAATATGAATAAAATTTTGAAAATAATATGAATAAAATTTTGAAAATAATAATTTATCAAGTTATTTACAAATAATTGACTCAAATATCAAAGCTTTTTAATGTGGTCAATACATTCATTTAAAAGGTTCTTTAATGTGATCAATACATGCACCTTGATCATTCTTTGTTTTAGTGTCTTTCTAGAATTTTTTTTAAGAGTCCATTTATTTTTCGTTGAATATGAGTTTATAAATAGAGGAGGAAAAACCGAAAAGCTACAATAATTTGTAGCACCAAATCATCTCTTGTTTCGTCACGAAGGTCAAATGGTCGACCCAGGTCTTGGTAATCGTCGAACTCGGTCTCTATGCAGATACACACAAGTACTTACAACGTGGATGGAGGACTCGGTCACATGGTTCAACGTTTTCTTTTTCTTCAACCTCTTTCTGGCTCGTTTTTTATTCTTCTTCATTTTCTTTTTCTTAAACCTCTTTCTGACTTTTTTTTATTCTTTTTCATGTTCCTCTTTCTTTTCTTAACCGTTGTGACCTTATGTAACCTTATGTAACTTTTGTTACCTTTGTAACCTTTGAGACCTTATGTAATCAATATTTAAACGTTGATAATGTCTTATTTTGCATTTATTGTTCGTAAGATTATGACCCATTAAGCGATGCTCAATCGGATTAAATTAGAATAGTTTAAACGGGAACCATTCGACGCATGCGACCACATATGACCCATATGACCCACATGATTGTGCGACCCTTTTCCCCCTCCGACCCTTGTCCCCCTCCGACCCTTTGTCCCCTGCGACCCTTTTTCCCCTGCGACCCTTGGACCCTCTGCGACCCTTTGTCCCCTGCGACCCTTGGACCCTCTACGACCCTTTGTCCCCTACGACCCTTGGAACTTCTACGACCCTTTGTACAATAATAGTAAATCCAAAAAAATATCGATACTAATAATAATACATTCTATTGAATAATAGTAAAAAACCAACAAAAAACAAACATGAATTTTGTTGTTCAAATGAGGTTCAACCAAATAGAAAAACCAACCAAATACAATGGAATTCAATCTATGAAGATTATAGGGGCAAGCAGTGGACAAGGTACATCATCGAGAACGGTGTCCAGTTCGATTTTGAGGGTACAACCAACGTTAAAGCCATTATCTTGACAAAACTTTGTCCAACCCTTAGTGATGCTAGCGCCACCGCGTTTCACGAGCTTTAGATCTGCCTCCCAAATGTCCGTGTAATTGGTTATCAGCTCAACCTTACATCGTCTACCGCAAAGACCATTCAACCTCGCAAACTGTATCGGAAGTGTCTGCGATAACCAAATAAATTTACAACAGCCAAACTAATGCATATACGGCTTAATTTGATGAATCGAATAAATCGGTTTGAGTTCACTTACTAACTGTATCGGAAGTGTCTGCGATAACCGAATAAATTTACAACAACACCAAACTAATGCATATATGGCTTGATTTGATGGATCGAATAAATCGGTTTGAGTTCACTTACCACTGCATCTACGGCCAGATTTGAACGCGTGACTGGTACCGTGAAAATCCTCTCACCAGAAGAAGATGAGCCTGACATCGAATCGTCGTCACCAGTCGTTTGCATTTTCGGCAATATGATGATGATGATGAGAGTTAGAGAGAGAGTGTTGTTATTAGAAAAAAGGAAATGGCTGGAATACGAAAAGACATGACCCTAACATCGAATCACCGTCAGATGGAATTCGAAAATTTTTTCAAATTTTGGTGAAAAGTTCGGCGGGAATTCTGGTGAAAATGAATTAATTCCAAATGAGGGTCGCATGGGTCGCCTGGGTCGCATGGTCGCATATATTGATGAATAGATGCGAACTCCACGAATTTACGGGTTTAGGATGATAAAATGACAAAAACCAATCAAACAATACATTTACAACGTCAAA
>CM071867.1:29015717-29043524 GCA_036759665.1 Gynandropsis gynandra
ATGAGTCGCATAGGTCGCATGAGTCGTACAAGGGTATTATGTGGTCGCATGAGTCGTCCATCAGTCATATGTGGTCTCATGAGTCGTCAATGGGTCATATGTGGTCATATAGGGTCGCATGAGTCGTACAAGGGTATTATGTGGTCACGTGAGACGTCCATGGGTCATGTTTGGTCGCATGAGTCGTCCATGGGTCATATGTAGTCATATTGGGTCGCATGAGTCGTACAAGGGTATTATGTGGTCGCATGAGAATCCATAGGTCATGTTTGGTTGCATGAGTCGTCCATTGGTCATATGTGGTCATATTGGGTCGCATGAGTCGTACAAGGGTATTATGTGGTCGCATGAGACGTCCATGGGTCATGTTTGGTCGCATGAGTCGTCCTTGGGTCATATGTGGTCATATAGGGTCGCATGAGTCGTACAAGGGTCTTATGTGTTCGCATTAGACGTCCTTGGGTCATATTTGGTCGCATGAGTCGTCCATGGGTCATATGTGATCATATTGGGTCGCATGAGTCGTACAAGGGTTATGTGTGGTCGCATGAGTCGTACCCGTTTAAACTTGATTATAATTTAATCCGATTGAGCGTCGCATAACGGGTCATACTGGGTCATAATCTTACGAACAATAGATGAAAAATAAGACATTTTCAACGTTTAAATATTGATTACATAAGGTCTCAAAGGTTACAAAGGTCACAAAAGTTACATAACGTTACATAAGGTCTCGAAGGTCACAACGGTTAGAAAGAGGAAAGAAAAAAGTTGAAGAAGAAGAAAAAGGATTACCAGGACCTTATGTAGTGCAGATACATCATAAAGTCCTCCATCCAAGTTGTAAGTACTTGTGTGTATCTGCTTACAGACTGAGTCCGACGATTACCAAGACGTTGAGTAACAAATAGACAGCACGATGCCCTGGTCGACCATGTGACCTTAACGGTCACAAAGGTAACAAGGATTTTTCATAGAATTTAGGGTTAGATGTTAGAAATCGCCCTTTTAAGAGAATGAAAGACTCGAAACAAGAGATGATTTGGTGCTTGTTGTAGCTTTACGGTTTTTCCTCCTCTTATAACGAAAAATAAATGGACTCCTACAATCCAGAAAGACAATAATTACAAAGAATGACCAATGTGCATGTATTGACCACATTAAAGAACCTTTAATATAGGTCTTGAATGTGGCATTGATAAAATAAAAAGCATAGCTAGCACCTGGAAAAAGCAGTAGTGTGACATTGAAAAGACTAGTCGAAAGGGTCGAAATGGTCGGAAGGGTCGCAATGGTCGGAAGGGTCGCACGGGTCCAACATATTTTGATTTGAGCTGTATTTTCAAAATTTTATTCATATTATTTGTAAATAATTTGTAAATAATAAATTAGTATCGTAGGGGTCCAATGATCGCAGAAGGACAAGGTCACAAGGGTCCAATGATCGCAGAAGAAACAAGGGTCGCAGAGGGACAAGGGTCGTAGGGGTCCAAGGGTCGAACAAAGGTCGCAGAGGGACAAAGGTCACAGGGGTCCAAGGGTCGCAGAGAAACAAGGGTCGTAGGGTCAAATTGAATCATTGGGTCGAATTGGATCATAAGGTCGCATGAGTATTTTAGGAATATCAACATTTATAAGAATATTTTTTAGGTTAATTTTTTTTTTGGGAAGAATATTTTTGAAATATTTAGCTTAGAAAGATATTTTTGAAATTAGTTTAGGAAGAATATTTTTGAAATGTTTTAGTTTAGGAAGATATTTTTGAAATTAAATAAAAGAGAAAAGGGTTAAATGAGGAATAATATCGGAAATATACTTCCTCTTCCCAAATTTGTTAGGCCCATTAGGAACGCGATACAGTCCAATCCAATCTGATTCTCTGAAAGGTGATAGTTACCCACTCGCAGCCAAGGCGCGTGAATATCACCGCCCAGAAAACACACAAATGTGGAAAAGAAATCTATATACATAGAAAAAGTTGAGTTTATGACGTAAAATGCTAATGGAGACGTTAAATTTGTTTAGTTTACTAAAATATGAAGAGGAATGATGGACCACTTTTGGCACTCTTAACACAAAAGTAATGTTTAAAAAAAAAATTATTAAACAATTAGGATACAAACGTGAGATTTTGTTCATCTAGAACATCAAAATGCTGAGTAAAAACAAGATTACTTTATTTTATGTTATAATAGAAATAGAAAGGGCAAACTTTTCCAGAATTCAGCCTAAGTTTTACAGAACCAAAGACAGAAATGAATTCAAAAGATTAGAATGAAGTATGAGAAGATGGACAAATGAAAGGGTTTAAATTTAATAGGCAGGAGCTGCAAGGTCCACCTCCTCTTTGTTCTCTTGGCAACGCTTTAATAACTGAAGCTGGCGACGCAGATGCAATACCTGCAACACATTTCATTTTTAGGGTTTTGCAGAATTCCATTCATAATCTAAACTTCCTAATTCATCACCAAAGATGTTGATATTTTCGAAAATAAGGGATTTCTTTTTGGTTGATCACGCCGTAATAAGTAAGGTCAGAATGTGAGTGAGTTGTTTTACCTCTTCTTGTAGCAATGTGGGGAGGCTAACCATTGAAATGAGCTGTTTCATTTCGTGCATTAGAGTATGGTCTTTGATGCCTGACCATGTCTGCGGAGGTAAAGCCATTAGAAGCACCGTGAATACATCGTTGCCAGCTGGGTACACAGACTCCGGACCACAGTCACAACATTTTGGGTCGGCTTGGGTCGACGGCACGAGCAGGTCAACCTGTTGTTCGCTCCCATCATGGACTACAACCCCCGACACCACCGTGACAGCCTCCTCTCCCGTACCTTGTTACAAGATTCAACAACTTTATATATTTTTCTACTGATTCGGACGAAATCAATCTCATAACGCATCAATCTGAAAGAGCAAACCCATTCGTATAGCTTTTTTACTAGAATACAACAATGTGGAGATGGAATTATAGATTGAGGGTTTAAGGGCACGGTGTCATTAAATTATATACACATGCTTGTGATAACATTAAGCATTCTAGTTGCAATCTCCACACAACACAACCAATAATCACGTATCCGAACCAACATACCTTTGATGCATTTCACGCATGTTTCCCGACAACAAAACTCCTTCGACAAGTTTCCTGATAAAACTTCAGCTCCTTGGCAACATACCTTCGCAGTGATGTATGACAGATTGTCTTCGTAACCCACAGAGGATAAGAACTTACTCACATGCTTAAATAGTTCAGATTCATGTACTTCTTTCAGTACCTTTTGCTGCAATACACGAGTCAGTGGTTAGATAATCAGGTCTACATTCTCAAAGGGAAGAAAGAATGTGGCTGGAGTTCGAACGAAAATGATGGTCACACAACAGGGAAAGCATTATCTTGAAAGGGAAATTATGATTTTTCTTTTGAGACTTGGCTTGCATAAAACAACATTTAGGAGAGTTTGACAAAAAAGGAACGGCCATGTAATTCCCTCTCAAACTTGGTTTGAAGAGTGTTTCTCTTTGTTCTCTTCAAAATGAGAAAAATGGCATTTCTCCAGTAATTTTGGGTCTCCAACCATACAAAACAACGACTCTTGAGGTGTCCGTAAAAAGAGGGAATGTGCTTTTCATTTAATTCCTTTTAAAAGGAAACAAGTTTAGTTCTCCTGTGACTTCGAATCCTGAAACTTATAAGCCGATGACTCTATATTTCCAAGTAACTTAACTGCAGCCCAGAGCATACATACCTTTAAGTGCAACCTTGATTTCTCCTCTGCACTAAGATTTTGGTTTACATCCTCCTTCCGTCGAAGCTCAGCCACCCATCTGATGAATTGGTTGAAATTTGATGGAAGTGACTTGAAGACAACAGATAAGATTTTCTCAACACTATTTACGTGCTGCGAGCTTACAAGACGAGGAACATCTTCTCTCAAATACTTTGATATGCTGAGCCAGCTTTCATCTTTACAGCTCTGGAATTAGTCGAGACAAAATAATCATCACCCCAATTTAGTTGACGATTCATAGGGCCCCTCATGATACATGTTGATGAGACACTATTATTGGGTTTCAGGAAAAAAAAGGCATAAATTTTACAAATGTACAGAAAAAAGGGTAACGTAACGGTATACACATGACAGGGTTGTGTTCAGGTGGAAGGTGTCATGAAGATTGCATATGAAAGCAAGCGAGAAAAAAAAAAAGAACAGCAAATGAATAGATGCACAGCAACTATAAATAGAATCAAGACATTACCAGAGTATAAAGCAATCCTGGTTCCCTGTGAGGCCTAGATATAAGCATGAATCTGAGAGAAAACAGAACAAACAGCTGAGCAACAGAAACTATTCCTGTTTCCGACCATATTCCATAAGAAAAGCATAACTCCAAAACTTGTGTACCCTCTACGTTGTCCTGTTGACTGATCAAGGCTGTCCATGGCTTCCCAAAGAAGTTTAAGCGGAACCCAGTGAGGAGGATACTTGAAACGAGCAACATCAAGAATCAAAGCCATGTCCCTTTCAGAATTATAGCCACCGATAGGTGAAAAGTGACCAGCTCCAGTCTGCAAAAAGGTTTATTAGAAACCCAAATAACTTGACGATGGATGGAAAGACACTAGAAATGTTCATTTCTCCCACCATTATAAAAGCCTAGACTCTAGAGTAGGAAGACTGGCTTATAAAAGTCAAGAACAGTAAAATTTATGTAGACACCATACTACTTTTATAAGAACAAGTGATACACAAATTTTCCAATTAAGGTGCAGGAGTTACCTGCTTAAATACGCCTCTGTTGTATGATGAGATGATATGGCAGTTATCAGTAGTCACACATTTGATCACGTGGTTGCGAAAATCCTCTATGGTGCTTTGGCTTGTGCGGAAAGCTTCGACTTTTGCCCCAGAGCAATGGGCCAAACAGACAACCTTTCCAAACGTAATGCCCTTGTCCTTAACTAATTCCAGTGGCTCGCAGCAGTCCAGCATAGATTCATCAAACCACCTCCAAGGCCCTACAGGAAAACAACAATTTTAACAACTCACCATAGTGATCGTGTTGCTTCTTTATTAAGTTTCCACAGGAATATGACTGCAATACCTTTCCACTTTCGCCCAGGGTCAATAGAAAGAGCATTAAGAACCATTGAAAGGCTCGCCAGGCCGCAGTAAGCAGGCTCAGACTGTGTCTGGAAATAGGAAATCAACCTGAAAAAGCTCTCCATGGTGCCTTTCTGAAGCGCTTCATTAAAGATTGTCTGAAACACAAAATCAGTTCATCTGAATCCGAAGAGATCAAGACAATGAACCCTATATCTTAAAGTCATACCAGACTCCAAGATTGTGGTAAAAATTGACACGCACAAATCCAGGGAAGATGCGTATAAATTCTATAATCCGTAGCAAAAAAATTCTAAAATTCAAATGCATAACGGAATACAACCAACATGGAATAAATCCACGAAAATAAGTAGCAGAGTTCATAATTATTCAGAACCAGGAAGATCATACACCGAACATAAACCTAGAAAACCGAATTTTCCATCTGAGTCAATATTACAAATTGGATCATACCTTTCCTTCCGCAGAAGCAAAGTCTATCGCTGGAGGCGAAGGAAGAGAACGCCGATACAAACCCGCCAAAGCCATATCTCACAATTTCACTTGGGAGGACTTAAATCTGACAGATCACGGAGAAATGCCAAAAAATTCGCCAAGAGAACTAAACTAAGAACTTTCAGTGATGTATTGAAAAAGAAATGTCGAGCTTTCTATATGTATAGCCTCACATGGGAGAGAATTCAGACGCCATTTCTACATGTTCTCTTCTCTCTCTTTCTGGTCAGAGAGAGAGAGAGAAGCTCGAGTCAAGAAGATAACGCCGTTAGCCTCCGCGTTAACCGATCCGGTCCGTTCCGGTTCCTGGCTTTCGGTTTACCATTTGTTTCCTGTCAATATACCAAATAAATGTCAGTGTGTACGGCTGATCTTTATTACCGCCACCGATACAGTTTGTATCATGTGTTAGAATCACGTAGATAAACAGCAAATGTCTACATTTACAGCAAATGTTTATCACGTAGTTCGGTAAGTGTCTACATTCATAATAAATAAACAGTTTATTATAATATTTCTCTCAAACTTTAAAGAGAAATAACTGGTATTTTTATCTCATTAAAAAATAAAAGAACAATCTTGAAAACTAGATAAAATTATTTTCTCTTTTTTTTCTCTTCTTCTTGTTGTTTTGTGATTTTGGGATTTTTGAAATCTCCAACACTCTTCCTTCCCTATATAAAAGAAAATAACCGACAAAAAACAAATGTGGAACCCACCACATTAATATGGAGCCATCAAATAAGGCCACCACATTAATATGGAGCCACCAAATAAGGTAAAATCAACCGAATTGGATAGATTTATCTCCTATATTTTTTTTTGTTTTTTTCTTGTGGGCCCCACTAAAAGTGGTTTTACCCACTTTGACATTCTCTCACTTAAATCCATTTTTTGTTATATTCTTTCTTCTTTTTTACTCGCTTTTGTCATGTTGTTCATGTTTCTACTAGACCTATAGAAGCTCGACACCAAATAAATTTTCCACCGTTTACTGGCTTCGTCAACATATCCGCCATGTTTTTGTATGGATTTTCTAAATATCCACGCTGTTTTCCTTAACTTTTTCCCGTAAAAATGATATTGTACCTTTATGTGTTTCGTCCTTGGATGCAATGTTGGATTTTTTACAAGATGCTAAGCGTTCTGACTATCACAGAACAAGACAATATTATTTTGTTTATGACCAAGCTCCTCCATTAACATTTACAACTAAATTGTCTCTTTGCTGGCTTGTGTAGCCACAACATACTCAGTCTCGGTCGTAGATATCGCGACAATAGGCAGTAGTTTTGAAACCTAGCATACAACACCGTCAACAAGAGTAAACACATATCTTATGGTAGATTTTCTTTTTTTAAGGTTACCGGCATAGTCCGAATTGACATACCCAGTAACAATCAAGTCTGATCCTCCATAATACAATGTAACATTTGTGGTGCCCTTGAGGTATCTAAGAATTCTCTTTACAACACTCCAATGCTCAATTCTAGGTTTTGCATATATCGACTAATCGCTTCCACTTTTTGTGCAATTTCCAGTCTGATACATACCATGGCAAACATCAAATTGCCCATTGCTGATGTATACGGTATTCGAGATATCTCCATCCTCTTTTCTTCCATGCTAGGACTCATCTCGGAGGATAATTTGAAATTAATAGAAAGAGGGGTAGAAATTGGCTTACAATCTTGCATGTTGAAACGACGTAAGATTTTACTAATGTAGTTCTTTTGTGAAATCCAAATCTTCCTATTATTTCTGTCTCGGTGAATTTGCATCCCCAGAATCTTGTTTGCTTGGTCCAAGTCTTTCATTTCAAACTCCCTAGCCAATTGAGTATTCATTTCTTTAATATGATCATTATTGGGGCATGCTATCAACATGTCGTCAACATACAATAGCAAAATGATGAAATTATCATCACCAAATCTCTTGTTGTACTCACAAAAATCTGCATTCAGTCTGTTGTATCCGAGACTCATTATGAAAGAATCAAATCTCTTATACCAATATCTCAGCTCCTCTTTGAGGCTGTATAGAGATTTGTTTAGCTTGCAAACTAAGTTCTCTTTTTGTTTATTTGAAAATCATTTTGGTTGAAGCATATAAATTTCTTCTTCAAGTTCTCCATGAAGAAACGCAGTTTTAAGGTCTAACTGCTCAAGGTGAATATCTAATATCGCACACATTGTTAGGACAACTCTAACTGTTGTGAGTCGAACAACAGGTGAGAAGATTTCATTGAAATTCTTTCTGAGAAAATTATTTTACCGTCAGCCTTGCACGATACCTTTTCACTTGATCATTACAATCTCGTTTTATTTTAAAGACCCATTTGTTTCCAATGGTCTTCTTTCCTTGTGGTAAATGAACAAGATCTTGCATCTTATTTTTGTGAAGTGCTTCTATCTTTTCTTCCATTGCTGTCATCCACTGAGATGCATCTCTCCTTTAAATGCCTTATAAAACGTTAGTGGTTCTCCATTTTCAGATAGAAGGCAATAAGTAATATTTCGCTCCACAATAAAGTCATTTTACCATATTGGTTTTCTCTTTTCTCGTTTTGAGGTTAGAGCTGTGTTTCTGAAATCTCATTAAGCCAGGATTCTTCATTATCTTTAAAAGAAAATGGAACTCATTGTTTTGTTCGATTTTCAATATCAAATCCCATCATCTCTTGTCTTTCCAAAGAATTGCTATCATATTTCACATTTTCTTCTGTACATACTACATCTCTGATAATAATAATAATAATCTTGTGGGAAATGGGATCCCACAAACGATACTAGTTTAGTTATTTCATATGTATTTTACATCGCACATGCAGTTTAGTTGTTTAGTTGTTTTTTAGGTGTTATACATCACATATCCAGTACATCCAAATATATGAAGATTGGAATAATCGGCCGGCTTTCTCATGCACATCTCCATAGGTGTGTCTTAAGATCAATTGCGGTTGATGGTGACCGATTGATCACATAACACGCAGTCACAACTGTTTCGACCCAAAACGTGTTTGCCAAGCCAACGGTTTTGAACTAGCCCATATTCTTTCCAACGGGTTTCTATTTATCCGCTCTGCTACATCATTTTGTTGAGATATTTATGCCATCGTGAACTGACTTTTGATTCTCTCTTTTAGAAAGAACCGATTAAACTCATCGCTAGTATATTCTCCTTCATTGTCTGACCTCAAGCCTTTAATCTTTTATTCTGGATTCAAGCTCGATCCGCACCTTGAAGATTTTAGAAGCTTCAAATACATATGATTCCTTCTTGATAGGGTACACTTAACATCTTCCAGAGTATTCATCAATGAATGATACAAAGTATCTTGCACCTCCTAGGGACATCTCCGGTGCTTGCTAAACATCAGACTGAACCAGATCCAAGATAGTCTTGCTTCTAGCAATTGAACTGCCGAATTTGGATCTGTGTTGCTTACTTGTAATATGATGCTTACAAAAAGATAATGTGATATTTTTGAACCCTGGTAGAAGACCTTAATCCGCAAAAAATTTTAAGCCTTGTTATGACATGTGACCTATTTTTTGGTGCCACAACATCGTTGAGTCTGCTGTTGAACTTGATTCTGCGACATTTGCTTCTCTTTCCCATAGTGTATTTCCTTTAAGTATGTATATATTGACGCTATCTTTTCAGCTTTCCGCACGACCAGTGTATCCATGACAATTGTCATGATCTCATTCTCTATATAGGTCTTGCACCCTATGTCATCTAATTGTCCAATAGACAATAGATTCTTTGTAAACCCTTTCATGTACCGTACCCTTTGAATGGTCCGAATAACGCCATCTTCAATTTTCACTTTGATGGTACCAATGCCAACGATATTCAAAACATGAGATTTCCCATAAGCGCAGATCCTCATGAGATAGGTTCATAATCATGGAACCATTCTCTCTGAGAGGTCATATGCCAAGACGTTCCTGATTCTAGAAGCCATACATTTGAGAAATTGTCTGTCTTCAGTAACCGTGGTTATCTCGTTGTGTAATACTTCGTCATTATGGGCATATGGAACGTTGTCTTGAGGCTTTGCTACTTTCTCTTTATTTTTATTAGAGTGCTAACATTACTTCTTCGTATGATCTTTCTTTCCACTATGAAAGCATTTAATAACCTTCTTACTCCCTAATTTTGATTTGTCAGCATATTGACTCTCACTTGAACCATATTCCATTGATTTTCCTTTGATCATCGCTAAGGCTTCTGCTTATTGCGAGCCTACCAACATGTTCTGCTTGTTTTGCATCTTCGTTCTTCTTCCAGAACAGTAGTTGAAACATCATCAAAGACTATATAGTTTGTGTGAAGATTGCTAGTCATGTTCACGATGAGTGAATCATACGAATCTGGTAAATTTTGGAGCAAGATCTCAACACACTTACCTCTATTTTGTAACTCATTTTAGAGAGTTTAAAAAATAACGTATTGAACGTACTTATATGCTCTGTCATGGAAGTAGATTCTGACATCTAGAGAGTGTGCAATCTTTTTTTCAAGAAGATCTTGTTATGGAATAACTTTGTCTCATATAGCTTTGAGAGATATTCCCATATTTTCTTTGGATTCTCCAAATCTTCTATATTGTTGAAGATGTCATCGATAAGATCGAGATGCAAATTGGCGATGACATTTTTATTTATTTTATTCTAGTGCTCATCAACCATATCCTTTGGTCTTTCCCCAATAGGTGCCAAACAACCCTCTTTCATCAAACAACCTTCATTTTTGTTTTCCATGTCGAGAAATTATTCTCGCTGAACTTCTCAATCTCACACTGTGTTGACATTTTATTAGTATTTATCTCACTATAAGCCAATCATCATATGAACAGTTGGTATTAAACAAGACTCTGATACCACTATTAGGATCGAACGTGAATAAATAACTGTTAGGCAACAAAGTAAAGATAAAAATAATGGAAAATAGGACACCGGGGTTTTACGTGGTTCAGCAAAATACCTATATCCACGGATAAACAGTAAAAGGCTTTTACTGACTCTTAAAAAATTACAACACTTTCTCTCAAACTGTAAGGAGAAAACACCAGTATTTTTTCTCTTACAATGTGGAGAAAAATTCTCTCAAAGAACCAAGAGAAGAACCTTAAAAATAGTAAAAACTACTTTCTCTCTTTGTTTTCCTCTTCTTCTTCTTGTTTTGTGGTTTTGGGATAATTTTGAACTCTCCAAAACTCCTTTTTATATAGGGAAAATTTTCCGATAAAAACAAATGTGAAACCCACCACAATAGTATGAGGCCCACCAATTAAGGTAAAATCCACCGAATTTAGTGAATTTAACCTTTATATTTTGTTTGTTTTTCTATTTGTGGACCCCACTAAAAATTGGTTTTACGGACTTTAACACTATGTAGTTTTTGGATTAAATGTTTTCAATGATATTTATTTTTATTAAAATTAAAATTAAATAATAATAACATTTATTAATAAATAATATATTTTTAAAAAATAAGTTTTCAATAAATTTTATTTTATATACGCTATTCATTCATCATATTTTATTTTAAACATAATTAAAATTTTGATGTTTATAAATTCATAAATAATAAATAATACATTTTTTATTATCGTCCTGAATATAACTAACTCTAATTATGAATTTGAGTTTTGTAAATGGTCATTTTAAAACGGGTTATTAACGAAATTTTTTTAGTAAATATTTATATTATTAATACCAAAGTTTAAGAAAGCGATAGGCGCTAGTCAGGTGGACACCCAACGCCTAGCGTCCAGAGTGCCTAGGCGTTATATAGACGGGGTAGGCGAATATATATATATTATTTAATATAATTATAATATTAATATTTAATTCGAAATATTTATAAGTAAATAAAAAATACACATATAAATAAATAATTTATAAAAAATATTTATAAGTATCAGATTCACAATATCAAGCTTACGACGACAAACAACTTCATAAAAAAAATACAAAAAACGAATGTCGAGTGAAGACGATGTTAGACAAAGGCAAGGGTGAAGGTGAGGCGAATGCGAGAGATGAAACCGATGATGGAGATGAAACAAAAACGAAGATGAGAAATAAATGCAGTGACAAGAGATGAAAGTGGTGACAACATACGAGAGACGATGGCGGACAAGAAAACGAAGATGAAGGCAAAGACGAAGATTAGAGACGAAGACGAAGACGAGAGATTTGGGTGAAATCAATATACGAGAGACGATGCAATAGATATAAGTAGACGGATGCAATGATGAAAGTAAAGGCGGTAAAAGATAAAGACGTGTATAATATCATTGTTAGTTTTTTAAGTACCAAAACGACGTCGTTTTGGCGTCACTTTTTTCTAAAAAAAACCGTCTAGAGATTAATCAGACGGTCAAAGAACGTCCAACGTCTAGACAACGTCTAGGCGGCGTCTAGACGGACATCTAGAACGATTTTTAGAATATTGATTAATACTATAAAAAATTATTATACATGTGTATATAAAATCTTAATTATTATTCATTAACTAAATACTGTTGCAAACATAAATAATCAATCAATAGGGAGCTCTGTTTGTTCATTACCGATAAACTAACACGTTGTATAGTTTCCTAACTTTAACGAAATCATTAAATTTTAAAAGGAAATGAGAGAAATAAAAAGAATCGGTCAACAAAATATTGGTTCGGTTTAGCCATTGGGGTTGACGCCGTGAGGTCATCGTTAGGTCTCTGGTCAACGTTGGCGTGACTGTTGGAATGGAACCCGTCTGGTCAACGCCTTGGGTTCAAATGGTTCCCAATTGGCTTATTAAAAAATTAAGCCAAATGAATATTATAATCGTATATATTTTAAAAAGTAGGTTGATATATATGTACATAATATATTACTATGATTTATTAACTTGATCCAATAAGCTTTAAAAAATGAGTAATTTGAGGTATGACTTCTGAATGATTAATTAATTGATACATCCCAATGGGTACCAAAATGATTTGGAGTATGATTCATAAATGATTAATTCGAGAAACCCCGGTACTCCATTTAATTTGACCAATTTGAAAGGGCCCCACCCAAATGCTCCCTCTCTATTTTGACATGATCACACACCTTAAACACATATATATATACATATATATATATATATATTCACATCCTTTCTGTCACATACGTAGTTTACAATCCCACTTGTGAGAATGTACAATTGGCCATTCAATTGTGCATATATTCGTATTTGAAGGTGATATAATACTTTAGAAAAAGAATACCCAATTTATCTTAATAAGAAATAAATGAAAATGTATTGTATGATTGCATTTTAGAAATTTTTTTCTTGGCCACTTTAAAATCAGTTATAATTATTTTAACATCGAAAATAGAAAAAAGTTAAATTAGTTTCAGAGAGGATAAATATAATAAGAGTTAAAGAATAAAAAATTACTCACTCTATTGTCCAATTGTTCATAATTTACATCAACGAAACAATGGGTATCCTAACAATTAGAAAATTGAATCCATGTACAAACTTACTCTTATAAGTGGTTCTGTGGTCCTCTTTTAGATTCATCGAGAATATATTCAAATCGAGAATATATTCAAACTAATCATCCATTTAATAATCAATAATTATAACTTTTAATTTATATTACTGATCTTGTTTCGGACATAGAGTCGTTGATCGACTCTGTACGAGATTCACGAATTCTTCTCGAAGATTTCGAAGATCCACCATTTATTGAGTCTTTTGATTTTTTTCTTCGAGATTTTCTAGATCCAATCGAAGGAATATCTGATGGTTCTTTTAATTTTCGAGACGATCTAGAATTTCCTTCTTGATTTGAAGAACGATGTTTTGATGATCTTTCTGATTTTATAGGAGAACCTAAATTGGAAGAACGATTTCTTGATGATCTTGGAAGTCCATGCATATCTGTTGATCTTGTTGAATCTGAAATTATTTTCAAAATAACAAATTAATAAATATGCGGAAATGATGTAATACCAAAGTGACATATGAACATGACTAAGAAATGTTGATAAACATATGAACTATGTAAAAAAAATCTTTGCTTTTTAGTTTTTTTAACATAACTTCAACTATGTTAACAACTACTTAAAAATATAGTTCAATATGTGCTATTCAATAATAAAGTCTGCCAACCTTTTGCAAGACAATGGTTAGATAGTCTTGATGGATGGAACATGTTTTCGAAATTTACTATTTGTTCTTTAAATGTTTGATGTATTTTTGCTTTGTAGTTTTCGTATTTGAGGTATAATAACATATTTTAATATTTTATATGTTACAACGAAGCAAGGTATTTTGTTGATTTTTTTTAAATATTTCTAAATTTAAAATTCTTTATTTTTCTTAAATTATGGAACAATACATTGGCTACCAAATAAAAATATTACTTTTAAGTTTTATCCAAAAAAATTTCATGTCATAGGAAATTATATGATGTTAAAATTTCGAACAATTTTAAAATTTTAAATTCTTCTTTTAAGGATTTTCAATTTATATATTGTTCAACAATTTCAAACTTAAATATCTTCTATAAATAACTTATATAATATTATCCAAAAATGTAAAAATACTATTACTATAAAAAAGTATTTACCTTCGGATATCCAAGAAGCGTCGTCTTTGACGTTTCCTAGAGGTGCCGATGAAAATCCACCCGAAGATTTGAAACTATTCATCTATATAAATATAACACGACAATAATCATTTTATATTAAAAAAATTAAGATATAAACTTACACAAACATTATTATAATCCATATTATTATTTTTCCTTATAAATCAACTATGCCAGAGGTAAAATTTGGTAGAGAAACAAATAGATAGATATCTAATATAAGGTAAATATTTTTTAAAAATTGTATTGATACTTTTTCTTTTATATAATGTATTTTAAAATACACAACTTTTATGAGATTGACATTTAAAATTAGACAAAAAGTGATGGATTATGATACAAATTAAACATAAATAAAAACAAAAACTATTATGTGGAGTTTTAATAAAAAATCAAATGATCTTAATTACAAAAACACACACATAAGAACCATAGATAAATACATACCCAAGTGGGTGAGTCCACGGCTCCTCCATCCCAACCTATGTGAGCAACATGTTTTACATTTGTCGGATTTCCAATCTTCATTTCTGGTTCTTTTTCGTTTTCTGTATTAAAGAAAATTATAAATCGAGATGAAAATTAAGAAAACTCAAAGAAATTATATAATTTTAAAATGTGTAAATAAAAACTCAAACGAATAATTAATAAATAACTCACCAAACATTTGAGAAATGTACCTAAGCCCCTTCAAGAGGCTCTTCATCTTGTTGTTCGACATTGTGAAAAAAATTGGTTTCGTTGTTCTACAATATTTCTAATAAACTAAAACTCTTTCGTGTTGGGATTTTCCGGAACCCAACAAAATTAAAAAAAAAGAATGAAAGGACTCAAAGCTTTTTACTTTGATTCAAATGGAATAAGATGTATTATTATTAATCGTATAAATAAAATGGAAAATAGCTAGTGAAAACCCAGTATTTCGATTTTGTTTACGGAAGGGAAGATTAATTAAAAATAGGGGAAACTAATAAAATTGAATGGTGAAAAAGCTGAAGAAAATGGTTAAAGTTTCTGAGGCTAAATTTATTTACCGGCTTCTTAATTTGGAAAAATTGTAACGAGAAGAGGGCTCCAGTTGTAGTGCTTGGCCATTAATCCATTATATACATCAGTAATTAGTTCCAACTGATTTTATAAAAAGGAACAATTCGAAGTCGAAATAAAAATAATAAATTTGCTAGCCATCGGTTTCATTATATTTGTATAAGAAAATTGACGTAGAAAATACTAAACTTTTTAATTTTTTCTTATAAAATACAATTATTATTTTTAATCTAATAAATATGAATTTTTAAGTTTTGTCTAAAAAATACAAACTTATCAAATTAATCATATTAATATATAAACACTAATTTTTGATAAACTTCCGTTAACGTTTACAATATAGAATTATTTTTATTTGTATTCACTTTTGAACTTTATTTACCCCTATTTTCTATGAAAATAAAATATAGTATTAATTTGAGAAATTTATTAAAGAACAAATCTTCGCACACATAGATGTATGCTCGTGAATTAGTATTCGGCAAAACGAGTAGCATCGATCGGGTACAGACGAAATAAGTCCCAAAAGTATGTGTGCGTGTTACGACATAGATGCACGACCAATATGAACGTTATAAGCATTTGCCCGCTATCGTTGGATATGATCCAAAAACTATATGACCTACTAAAATCTACAAAAGGATGTAAAAGGCAGTCCGATTATCGATGCTTTTGGTGTTGCCTCGTTTCAGCTTCTCCCAAAAAATAGCCAACACACAGAGTCTGATAGTTCAAAGTGGTTGGTTAGTCAACGGGCAACATAAATTTCCAGCGCCCGTATTGGACTGTCCTCATCTTGTGATGTTGTGTACCATCAGCCTACCACGAGGTCTTCCACGAGAAGGACCGATTTGGCTTGACTGTGTTGGTTGCGACGATTTGAGCGCTCTTGGATTAATACTGAATGAAGTAATACGACTTGCACACACTTGGGACGATGTCGACGGTGTTGTAGATGCATTGTTTCTCTTCCTCTTTGGTGCATTTATATTGCTACTTACTATACCGTCATCAACCTTTAAAACAAAACAAACTAATGAATATCCAATAAAAAACATGAAGAACTAATATCTCATTACGTCAAATGTGTGAAAAGTGTTATCACATTTACCAACACGTTTCGTCCCTGATGATTCTTTGCTCCATATATCATGAGAGTTTCATTATTGCAAGTAGATGCATTATGTCCTTGTTGTTGACATCGACGACAAGTCATTTTCTCCCATGGCGAGAAGTTTCCCTTTTCTTCTTCGATGGAGATTCATGAGGATCTTTCTGCCTATTGTGCTTCTTTGGTCGCCCCGACATTTTTCGAACTGCAGGCGCACTGATAGATGAGCCATTGGTCTTCTGCCATAATTTTTCCCCATTGACGGGTTGAATGGAGAAGCGATATGTTTCTCTCCATCTAATTTTCAAATAATGATCCGATACATATCTAAAAATATTACATTGATGTTAGATTCCATTACTACATACAATAAAACAATTTATCAAGCGACTTAGATTTGTACCTATTAACGTCTTCTCCTCTTTCATTTATGGCGCAAATGGCGTGATGAAAAGGTATACCAGTGAGGTCCTATTGACAACAACACAAGATTTAGAGGACAATATGACAGTGTATCTGATCCCATAGTCAACGACCTCGCAATTTTCTCTCGAGTTAAGGTATAAAACACAATGTTGCGAGCGACGATGAGCCTCTTCTAGTTCAACCCTTACTCTTGGGGTGAACACTCCTATATATCTGTTTGCCTCAATAGATCTATTTGTGATTCGAACCATCGCTTGTCTCCTTATATCCTCAAACATGTCAATAATTGGCTTCGTTCTGGCTTGTTGTATTTTCCTATTGAATAACTCTGTTAAATTGTTATGATTGTCTCCGCAACAAGCATCAATCTTGAAAAAAAAAACATTGTAAGCATTTTCATTCAACCTCCTCTCTTTCTCCAAATTCTTCTCATACTGGAAATGATTAAAATTACGAGCTACTCTCCAAAAAAAAGGCTTCAATACAATATCTTTGAAGTTTTTTCGCCAGTTAGCATACACATTCCCAGCACACATTCGATGCTCTGCCATGGATAGCTCTTCTTGGATAGCATTCACTAAACTATATCGATCCCAAAAGATCAAATGAAATCATCAAACAATTGAAAGAACTAAAGATAATTTTTAAACATTTTGTTTATCTAAAACAATGGTAAAGCCATCTCTGTTACCCAACTGCATGTCATCCTTAAGTTTTCGGGTAAACCAATCCCAAGTTTCATTGTTTTCCACCTGCACCACAACCCAAGCAATGGGGTAGATTCCATTATTTGCATCTCCACCAACCACAGATAAAATCTCTCCTTTTATAGACCATTTTAAGAAACATCCATCTAATCCAAATGGGACGACACCACTGCCTCCACAATTTTTTAGCATGTCAAAACAAACATAAAAGCGTGAAAATAGTTGTTCTCCGCCCCTCTTCTTAGGAACGACATGAATTTCTGTCATCGTCCTCGGGTTAGAAGTCTTCAGTTCTAATTTATAGTCCCTTAATTTTGAAAATGAGCCCTATAGTCTCCCCCCAACATATCCAAAGCTCGAGCCTTCACCTTGTAACATTGGTGTTTGAGACCTTCAAATTGTACTCCCGTTTTAGCTCATCATTGATTGTCATTGGTTTAAATTCTGGATCCCTTCTAATTCTCTCCAAGAAATTCTTTGCAATAATCAACACTTTTAACATCTTCGACCTACCAGACTTATCACATGTATGCTTTTCATGATAAATCTTGGTCATCCACTTTCCTATTGGATTCTCTATCGAACAATACATACGCCAATGACATTTCTCTCTAGAACAAATTGCACCCAATTGTGAACTTCCCCACCTCAACATCTTTATATCATACACTGTCTTCAAGCTATATTGAAGCAAGGCACTCTTAAACTCTTCTCCACTTTAAACAATTGTTTCAAGCTTAAGTGCTCTGGTTTTAAAGCTAACCGACTGTTTTATCCTTTCCTCGTATTGTCCAACTCAAACCATTCTGTTGCTAGAGGGGTATCTGGAGTGTAATATCATCTTGAGCAATATCATTCCCCGTATCATTATCAAACAATGTTTGAAATCTCACATCATCAGATCTAAGTTCAATATCATTATCATCATGATCTTCATAATCAAGAATTTCTTCTCTTGTATCATCAGATTCATTACACGAATTAATAATACCCATGTCAACATGCTCAACCTGAAATTTTATATTAACTTACATAAGCACTATGATTTTAAGGTCTTTGTATGCAAAAAAAAAAATCAGGTTAATGCAGATACTAACATGTACAAAAGACTCGATCTGAGGAATTTTATATGATTGAGATGGTCTTTTTTCCGTAAATGTTTACTCGCAGCATGACTGACACTTTCGATTGTTACTTCTGCTACATGATTCTCAACATAAACGTCTATTTCTCTTGTCAAAGTGACAGTTGCATGCATTTCATGAATATCTTCGTAATTTTCCTTGCGTACTCGCCTCCTGTCATGTTCAAAAGGAAATTTGTACCACATACTTCTTATTTCTCCACATATCTTAAGCTTAAGCACTGTATGTTCAAATATTGTCCACGACATATGATTCAGATCAAATTTTTTTATTCCGAATCGTTGAGCCATTTTCATATTGTAATTCTTCTCCGTAAAACACAAACCTACCACCATGATGAAAATTAATGTCAACAAACTCCAGATCGCTACAAAAAATAAAATAGAAAATGTATGAAAACTTAAATGCAGAATACACATCACTAAAAAAAATCCAAATATACCAAATTCAAACCAAGGATAACAAATCCATACATAAACGCTCCAGAAAAATCAAACATGAACTCACCAAGAAAGATGTAGACCCAAAATAATTTTCGATGTATTATTTGTGTCATTCATCAAAACCTAGACTGTTTTTATAGACCTAAAAAAGAATGGTGTTTACCTCATTCTCATAAAGAGTAAAACTTTGACAAATTACTTCGATGATTATTCTCCAAAAACAATCTTCTTGTTCATGCTTACATACTTAACCAAATAAAAATCTTCTAATCCCTCTGTTTGCTTCCACGAAAACACAGAAAAAAGGAATATAGTATTTAAATTTTTTAATTAGTTTTATTTATTAATTAAAGATTAATTAAATTTTTTTGCGTTATTCTTGTTTTTATTGGCACCAAAAACATCGAAAATGTAAAAATATCTTAATGATAGGTTTCTCATATTATCAACATTATATGAGTTAGTGTTTGTGTAAAAAAAGCAAAATACTAAAAATTGATGTTTTTAAAGCAATAAAAAAGAATTTTAGGTTTTTTAAAGTTGAAAATAATAATATATGTTTTATAGGATAAAATAAAATAGTGTGATATTTTTTATGCTATATTTCCTATTTGTAAATGATAAAAATTGACTTATTTTAAATGGATCATATATTTTATTTTCCACAATATAATGGATAAAAATTATGTCCTTTTCAAGGTTTCAAATAATATATATATATATATATGCAGACGATAAAATAAGTGAAAATAAATATTGAAGATCATAAAACTTTTTATTCTGGTGTCTTTTATTCATGGAAATGTTCAAACGATATCTATATATATATATATATCATAAATAAAAGTTGTAAAGAATAGTATATGAATAATTATCGGTCGATTGATTAGAAAGAGATGAAGAAGGTGGAGAAGGGAGCATATGACTTGTCCGTTTTTTATAGAGAGAAAAAAATGGACTCATTTCAAATGGATCATATGTTTTTGGTCGATAGATATAATAATTAAAGCATTTTATTTTAAGAAAATATTTAGTTGGTGGTATAAAATAATATATCTTAATATTAACTTAAACACGAGACCAAGTGAACAGTATTATTGACCACGTATCACGTTTTAAAACGTTGGATCGTTTTTCTAATGTGCTGATAATCTGTTTGACCGTTGGATCATATTATGCTATTGTTCATAAAAGGGTTATTTTCTGGCCGTTGGATCTGAATGAGTGCATCTGAACCATTCATTTTAGAGTGTGTTGTTGTTTTATTCTCAGTCGTTGAATAATTTTTAATGACTACGGTATATTCTCCACCATTGGATCATTTCACTCAATTATCACAAATGGAAATTTGTTTCACCCGTTGGATCTGCATCCTAACAATATTTTTCGTCCATTTCAGGCCTTGGTCTTAATGTCTTACTCATCTTTGTTCTCTTGCAACCGATTATGTCGTTTGTTGTTTACAGATTTAGGGTTTATTGGTGTTTTGGGTTATTCTTTTTTGTTCTCTGTCGATCGATTCCACTATATTCCTTTCTCATCTATTGCGATCGATTTCATTTTGATTTTTTCTCTCTCGGGTTCCTTTTTATTTGCTCATCGATTGCTACGTTTTTTCGTTTTGTGCATTCTTCGGTTTGTTGATAATGGGGGAATCATCTGGTTGAATATTTGCTTTGGGATTTTGGTGTTTTACGGTTTTCTTCTTCATCGACCTCTACTTTTGTTTAGTCTTGCGTTTTTAGGTTTATTTTTACTTTTCGATCTGTGATTTTATTTCAGTGTTTTGCATTCATGCGATTGTTATGTGTGTCTTTCATTGTTTTGGGTTTTTCGCCACATATCGTTATTTCTCATTGTGTTGTCTCGGTATTTCCATTCGATTTATGGTTTCTCGTGTGGGTTCTTGGGTGGTTAGAGTTGTTGTTCTATGTTGCTAAAATTGTTGGTTTTTCTCTGGTTGTTCACCGTTTCTTAGGCTTTAGTTCGTTTTGTGATAATTTGTATGCTATTCATCGATGCTATGGATTGATTAGTTTGTGTTATTGGATTTTTTTATTCGATTTAAGGCTACTTGTGTGATATTTTTAGTTGTTGATCTATCGGTTTTGTGTTGCTACAGCCGTTGGTTTCTTTTTAGTTGTTCATTGATTCTTAGGGTTTATTTCATTCACTTTGTTAAATCGGTATTTTGATTCCATTTAGGGCTTCTCGTGTGGGTGTTTTTATTGCTAATGTTGTTTTTCTTTGTTGCTTTAACTGTTGATTTTTGTTTTGTTGTTCATCGATTGTTAGGCTTTATTTCGTTCTGTGACAGTATGTATGATACTCAACGATGCAATGGATTTATTAGTTGAGCTTTTAGATTTGCTCTTTGGTTGTTCATCGAGTCTTTGATTTCTTGAAGATTGAAAATCATCTGCTTGATTATTTGCTTTGGTATTTTTGGTGTTCTTTAACTCTTGCAAAGTATTGTTTTATAAAATTTGTTGCATTTTGTTATCGGTTTTCTCATGTTGCGACCATGTCGCGATTCTTTTTTCCTTGTGAAGTTCTATTTATGCTTTCTCACTGTTGTTGATCGATTTAGGGTTCTATGTTTAGGGTTGTTGTTGTTTGACCTATCAGTACTTTTTGCAGTTTTTGTCTACCAGTTATATTTCGAAAGTGTTATTAATTGTTTCTGCAGGTTCAATCTTGTCATTCATTTATATTAAGATATGCTTCCAAGTTAACAATTTAGGGTTTAATTTCTAGTATGTATTTTTTTTTTCTAATGCATCGATTATTGTTTGCATTGTTTTAGTTATTAAGAGTACTTTTGAAGGATTTGTTGATACCATTATAAGATATTTAGTTCTCAATCTATCATGTTGGATATTAGAATATTTTGTGCCAGTATTTGATCGTTGTTTGCATTTTTTTTTTGTTTATAGCTTGATGTTTGCACAACTATTGTTATCTAGACATATTAATGTCGCCCGCAGTCACCAGAAAACGCAGTCATCGCGTTTGTGGGCGACTGTGACTCCACTAGTCAGGGCCATATAATTATCTATCGGAATGTATTAATCTATTTTTTGGTTGTTATTGTTCGCATTACTCTTGATTGTTTTGTGTTTATAGCATTGCATCTGTCTTATTTTTCTTATATTATGTATTGTGTTGATAGTTTAGTTGTTTGTAATTAGTAGCTTTGTTTTTTGTTATAGGTTAGTGTTAGTTATTAGATATTTAATTGAAACATGTAATAAATATCTGAGTATTGTTTATTAGTTTGGATTGCTTTATTTGGCTGTTGCAAATGGTTGCTTGATAGACACATTAATTCGATTTACTCTAGGTGAGAAGTATTATTTATTTTATCTTTTAGTTTGATATTATTTATGTTATTGTTTTTAAGTTGAAATTGGATCCGGTTTTGTCTTCTACATTGATATTCTTGACTAACTTTGTTGGTGTAAATTATTGTTTTCTGTTATTTGTTTAATTGACATCTGGTGTAAATATTTAAATATTGTTTTAATATTATTGGTTGAATTTGTTATTGTCAATGTTATTTATTTTGTTTTATAGTCATGTAGAATTTTTTATTGTACTTCACATGCTTAGTATATGACATTTCAGTATAAAATCTCAATTTTTTTTATTGTACTTCAGATTTATTTCAGCATGTTCGACCATCACCAACATTTGTATAATTAAAGACACAGAACCCATGTATATCTAATATTATTGAAGATCAAATTATCAGCAATCATGTTTCCGGTAATTTTAGGTTTTAACACACATTTATTTATCTTATTACTATCTCCGATAATTGATATTTCATGAAGTTTTTTTTAAATAGAGTACATGAATAACAGAGATCCATGTTATTACTATGAATAATATAATGTGTCTATGTGGTATGACGAACGAACCAACAAATAGAAAACAAAATATTCTTTAAAATTTTCATTGTGTTGTTTACAAGACAAAATTTCATTACCGAAATTACCCGAACCTCCAGAATATATTCATAATATCATAATTAAGCAAACGAAAAATGCTAAACATTTCAAAAATATATAAAAGCATATAACATAATGTTTGCATTTATGTCTATGGAAGTATAGATTGATATATCTGTAAATGCTAAACCAGGATCATATATTTTTAAAATACATAGACAAAACTATCATAGAATAGGTAGTCTTTTACCTATGTCGGGAGATCTTCCAAAATTTTGTCAACTATATATACATGATACTGAGCATTAAATCCGAAATAAAATGAATTCGGTGAGGTAATCTTAATATATTACTCTATAAATTTTCATTAGCCAATAATAGAGGTTTAAATTTGATTTTAACTTATTGCAGGAGTATTCACAGTGGGGTATTATCGACGGAAGGAATGCTAAAACCCAATTTCGTTAAAAAATTACAACAAATGCTTGATAATCATAATCCATATTAGAATGAAAAAAGATAGATTTGCTTCAACAAATCAAGTTAATATGAAACTCTGCTAAATTGCATCGTGAAAAAATGTTGACAAGACTTATACATTACCGCGGGTTTCTGAAGTAGTTGCTCTTTTAGTTGGCAATTTTGATGAATCATTAGAACCTCACAATATCTTGCTTCAAAAACACGGTGATGAATTGCTACGAATCACAAAACTACATTCTGCATATCTTTCACTCCAATATCCATTACCATTTCCTTGTGGTGAGAATGGATACCACATTGATTTGGAATTATATCCATCGGAAGCACTCTCAGCAAAACCACGAGTTCATGTTAGTATAAGAGAATATATGGCATATGTTTACAAACCTTTTGAGATTTCGATTTTACATTACACTGAGAGATTATTTTAACAATTTATTATAGACGGTTTTTGTATGGTTGAATCAGAGAGGATTTTAGAAATCACCAAAGTAAATTATGTAGTGATAATTACATGAATATACCTTCGACTGTTTGAAATAACATTGCTTTGACTACTGAAAACCATATAGTTCTACTATCTTCGTTTACAAGAGGTTCACGTTATATGAAACAAAACTATTTAGATGCAATGACAATATGTAATCATTTATGATTTCTTGACTTATTTATAAATTTTATATGTAACCCAAAATGGCCAAAAATACAATGATTCTTATCAAAACACAATTTATATGCAGAAAACTGATTAAATATTTTAACACACATATTTAAAATAAAACTTAAAAAATGCTTGACGATATTAAAAAAATCGAAGTCTTAGGCCATGTTGCATCAAGTACATTGTCACTTTTTTCATTATGATTATAACATATATTTAAAATATCACTAAAAAATTTTATTCGTATTATATATACAGTAATGTATACTATAGAATTCCAGAGGCGAGGTATTCTGCATGCTCATATAATTTTTTTTATACGAGCATCTAAATTGTCTACAACAGCGGATATTAACTGAATCATATCTGCTGAAATTTAAGACAAGTTAATAAATCCAGAGTTATATAACGTCATTCAAGATGTCATGGTACATGACCCGTGCAATATACTAATTGTTCTTCACCCAGCATGATAAAAGGCAAATGTGCAAAAATATTTTCTCAAAATTTCAACCAATTCACTTACATTGACAACGAAAGTTATCCTATTTATAAAAGACAAGATAACAATAGAGTTGTAAAAAAAGATTATATCAAATTAGATAATAGTTATAATGTCCCATACAATACTTATTTACTAATAAAATACAGAGCTCATATAAAAATTGAATGGTTCAATCAAATGAAAGCTATAAAAATATTTATTCAAGTACATAAATAAATGTTCTAATATAATAATGAAAAAAATCTCACTATTAGAGACATCTCAAACTTCAAACAATAATTGACGAAATAAAAATTCTATATATAAAAAAGAGCAAAATGTTGAAGGTCAAGCTACCACGTCATTTTTGAAAGCTCAAATCACCACGTCATTTCACTACAAAAAAACACGCAATTTCCAACGGACAGGGCAACGGATCCGTCCGTTAGAAAAGCGTACCAACGGATTGCAACGGATGTGGTGAAATTGCAAAGGACAAAAATCCGTTACAAATCCGTTGCAAATTACAACGGATTTGTAACGGAAAACCTCCGTTGGAATGGCCGTTGGAAATCCGTCGCAATTTTTAACGGATGGCAACAGAAACCATCCGTTGGCAATGTCCGTTGGAAGATCCGTTAGAAACCGGACAAATGCATTCCAACGGTCGTCCGTTGCAACTTTTAACGGATGCCCGTTAGAAATTGCAACGGATGCCCGTTAGAAATTGCAACGGATGCCCGTTGATGTTGTGAATTTCGAGGACACCGGTTTAAATAAATTCACGTGAACCTCCAACGGGCTTCCGTTGCCATTTCCAACGGATGTCCGTTGGAACGTTCACTATTTAGATCATACCAAAGAGTGCATCAAACCATCAATAACAAAAACATTTTCAAAAAATGTCGTCGTCTTCAAATCGAAATATATATAGATCAAGAGAGTGGATGTATAGAAGAAAAGATCCTGTAACCGAAGAGATTACACAAGAATTCTTACACGGATTAGAGCAATCATAAGTTTTGCATCGATGCAGCCTTTGTGTCAAGAACGTGGGAAAATGTTATGTCCATGCAAAAGATGCAAAAACATGAAGTATCGAAGTCAATAAATTGTTTGCAAACAAACCTATATATGAAGGTTGTCGTGAAGGTCAGTCTCGTTTATCTTTATCTTCAAGATTGATGAGTATTAAAACAGACTACAATGTGGCTGAAAATTGCATGGATTCATTTTGTAAAACAATGCGGAAATATTTACCGGAAAATAATCAAGCTGCCGAGACATATTACGAAACAAAGAATGTGTTAAAAGATTTGGGAATGCCACATGAGAAAATTGATGTTTGTAGAAAAATTTGCATGTTGTTTTGGGGAAATGATAAAGACTTGTTGGAATGCAAGTTTTGCAGTGCAAGCAGATTTCGGCCTAAAAAATCATCTTCACGGAAATATGTACGTTACAAGAAAATGATTTATATGCCTGTAGCAAACAGGTTGAGAAGATTATATGAATCGAAAAAACCCGTTGCAGCAATGAGATGGCGCGCAGAACACTCCAGGCCGAAGGTGTAATGCAACATACATCGGATGGTCAGCACATTTTATTTCGAGTCGTATATTCAGACGAAAGAGCGACGTGCAGCGGATGATCACACAAAATTATCTGTACCAATATAATCCGCAGTTTGACACAAATCCTGAGCTGTTTACACCGATTGGACGTACAGGAGGTAAATCCGATGAATATTGGTTAACACCAGAGGAGTATAATCATGTCCACACATATATACTATTTAATCGTCAAGAGTTATCACCGTTCGAAAGGTACGAACATGGTACAATTATAATTTCAATCTTTATATATATATATATATTAAAATGTAACGTATTTTCATTATTCGGGATATTTGACGAAGAAGTGCTTGGTACATATCCTCATCTAAACGCAAATGAACTGACAGACATGAAAGTTCAACATTATGGATCGTGGTTTAGAGACTACGTAAGTACTCGTATACACATCTATGTAAATTAATTGCATATAAGAGTATTAATTTGTTTTTTTATACGTACAGTGAAATGTTCTGATGAAAGACTTCCTGTGTGGATAAAAGATTTGGCTAATGGTCCGGCACGAAATGTCATGTGTTGGCCAATCTTATTTACTCGCGGCTACACGTTCCACACGTACGAACACGGAAAACATAGAAGCACATACAACTATGGCGTTTGCGTGAATAGTGATACAGAGGGTGATAACTTCTATGGTATTTTGCACCAAATCATACAACTAGAATATTCCGGTCTCGTTGGGTTGAAGGTTATGCTTTTTAAATGTTAGTGGTTTGACCAACCGTAGGACGTGGAATACGAAAAAACCGTTGGGGAGGAATTGATGTCAACCCGGCACGACATATGGTAAATATGATCCATTCATCACAATAGATCAAGCAGATCAAGTATGTTACGTGCAATATCCCACAACATTGAAACGTCGAAGAGAGGAGTGGTGGGCCGTTTAATTGATACAGATCACGAGGAAATTCTTGCGAGAAATGACATAGACGGAGAACTCATACGCGATTATGAAGACGTTGAATCGGAAGATGCTGAAGATGAAAACGGCGATGAATTCAATGAACAAGCGAAGGACGACTCGCCCATCGATGAATCTACTAAAGAAGAAATGTAAATACAATATTGTTTACTATGTGTAATAAATGTAGATGATGTGTAATGTAAATGACGTATAACGTCCATGAACGATGTTTGATGTTTGATGTATGATGTCTAATCGAACAATCGAAATGTTAATACAATCGAACATGTTATATAAACGATGTTTGATGTATAACAAATTAAAATAATCTAATACCAATGTTGAAAATATTAACGGTTGCACATTGAAAATATTAACGGTTGCCCGTTGAAACACGAACTCGTCCCAGACACTTAGAAAAAATGTCTGAATTTTCAATATTTCTAACGGTCATCCGTTGGGAATTTCTAACGGATGCCCGTTGGAAAACACGCTGTAAATTGACGCGACGTTCTGCCTTTGCAACGGTCATCCGTTGGAA
>CM071867.1:29043623-29056475 GCA_036759665.1 Gynandropsis gynandra
AACCGTTTTTGCAGGCTTTCCAACGGTCATCCGTTGGAAATTCCAACGGATGACCGTTGCAAAGGCAGACGAGCCGCCATTTAGCCGTCCGTCGCCTCGGGAACACGCATTTCCAACGGGCATCTGTTGGAAATTCCAGTGGATGACCGTTGGGAATGCGAAACGTTGCGTCAATTTACTCTTTCCGTTGCGATGACGTGTTTTCCAACGGGCATCCGTTGGAATTTCCAACGGATGCCCGTTGGAAATTTCGATATATATAATCTGACGGAACTGTTCTTATTTCAACACAATTACAACTCAAAACACTTCTCTAAAATTCACATTTCACACACAAACTATTCGAAAACATACAAATAATGAGACCGAGACGTTTCATAGGATCGGGTGGTTTACTTGTTGGTTCCGTGGGAGCGCCTCCCCCGCCGCCACCACCACCATATCGTCCTCCGTCTCTAGCATCGGCACCGCCGATATTTGTTGACAAGGATGATATGATAGATATCGAAGCGTTTATCGATGATTTCGATGTGCGTCTAACCCTTCCGATCATCGATCCAGAACGTGCTCCTGGGACGTTATGGTAAATATTATCTAATTATTTTGATTTGTATTATTATATTTCATAAATATTATCTAACTTTTTATTTTTGATATGCAGGTTTGATGAGGATGATGTATTAAAACACACCAACAACAACATCATCCAAGGGTCCTTACAGGACGACCTCTACTATTCCTGACAAGTTACGCTAGAAGTTGTGCGCCAGCGATGGTGGCGCACTTTTATTGTAAGTTTTTTTAATTATATTTCAACTTTTTAATTATATATATATTTGAAAACTAAAAATGATATAACTTTGTTTGCAGCGTTCATACAGATGGCGGAGAACTCATACAACGCGCATCTACACGGCATGGATGCGCGACATGCAGGTTCGGACACGCCTAATGATGGACGGTGCAAAGCACAACTACTACGCCAACAATAGCAAACCAAGATGGGCAACCGAAACGGTCTTCAATGATTGAGAATTGGGAGTCCGCGGAATTCAAGGCCAAGAGCGAGAAGGCCAAACAAAATCGCTACGGTGAGAAGGTTCCCGGAGATGGTCCGCATCGTCATACTTCGGGATCAAAATCCTTCACGAAAAGAAAAAAAAGAATTGGTAAAATTTTAATTATTTAGATTTTTTTATTTAAATATTTATCTAACAACATTTATTTTATATTGTAGATGCAACGGATGGGAAGAGAATCGACTCTTATTGAAGTGGTATTAGAAACCCATGCAAAGAAGAAGTCGGTTGTCGGGGAAGAGGCCGACAAACCGGAGCTCGTCGATCCTCGAGTGGAGCGAACCGTGAGAATTGTGATGGAGAAGATCACACAGCAATCTCAAGCTTGCGGTTCAAGCCCCGACGACCAAATTTATTTAGAGGTAAAAGGTTATTATTTTATTTCTCAATTATTAATCAAATAATTTGTGAAAATCTAACGTTACTTTTGTTTGTCTTGTAGTCGGTGAGACCGTATAAGGGACGTCTATACGGTCTTGAGGCGCTTCAAAAGGATATAACACCCTCTAGACGTGATGGCGATCACGGAGACGATATCGACCCCGCCAATTTAAACGAAATGTAATAGGGTAGATTAATGTAGTTCAAGTTTTAGTTTTTTGTGAACAATTTAATATTTTAATTAAAAAAAATTTATTTATTTTTAAAAATATTTTTAATTTTTAAAAATTTTAATTTTTTTTATTTTTTTTTCAAGATTTCCAACGGGCATCCGTTGGAAACGCTAACGGGCATCCGTTGGAACCTATTTCCCGCCAAATGTTAACGGTCGTCCTTTCTCGCCATTTTGCAACGGACGTCCTTTGCTATTTCCTGCCAAATGGCAACGGATGCCCGTTGGAAAGATGAATTTTTCCCTGCGTAATTTGCAACGGACAGCCGTTGCTTTCCAACGGCCATCCGTTGCAACGTTGCAACAGTGATCCGTTACAAATGTTTCCAACGGGCGTCCGTTACCACAATTCCGTTGCCAATTTTGTTGAAGCGCTGCAACGGATATAATCCGTTGGATGACCGTTGCGAATTGCAACGGATCCTCATTTGCAATGAACTATTCGCAACGGACGGGAATCCGTTGGCGTCCGTTGGAAACAGCGATTTCCAACGGATTTTAGGAATTTTCCAACGGATATGTCCGTTGGAAAATGCCAGTTTTTTTGTAGTGTTTTGTTATTTTTATTTTTCCAAACCTAAATCATTTCATTTGTGAAAACTTCTTCACCGTTTTCTTAGGCATATTAATGACGTTCCCTCCACTCTCCCTCTAAAAAAAATCAATGAACCCCCCATTAATTCTTATGTTTCACCGTTTTCATCGGTCATATGAATGTCTTTCTCCACTCTCCCACTATTTAGCGAACAAAAACTAATGAATCTGAAATTATACGTTAAGAAGGGGGTTGAAGAGGAAGGAGGAGGCGCGACGATTTGGTGGTGAAGAGTACATTGACAACAACGAACCATGGGAAAATATCTGTCGTTTCTTTGATTGGGTTCCCTTTCCCTAACTCTCGATCCCATAACCATCGTATCAAACCCCATCTCTATTGCAGTTTTCTAGATGAATTTCTCCTTCGTTGAAATCACCATTGTTGTTGAACTCATATATATATATATATATATATATATATATATATTAAGGTGAAGGTTGTGTGAGAGGAGGCTTACACAGTTTCGGAGAGACATGTGAAGACGGTGAAGTCTGTGTAAATCAATATCAAATTTTGATGCGTTCGATGATTTCTCTGGGAGGCGTCATCTTTGCTGAAAGAGATGGAGGTGATGAACAACGATGAGTCAGTCCAATTCATCCCATACTGGAGTTTAATAACCGTTGTCTACAAAATTTCCATTCAAATAGTTTCTATGTCTTGGAAAACTTTTGGTGGGTTGCTCGGTGTTAGTGTATAATCGATATATAAAAAGAAACAAAATGATGAATGCTCAAGCTGCCACATCACTGTTGAAATGAAAAGGATGACACACATGATGATGTGGGCGATCATGCCGCCACCATCGTTGGTCAGCTTGAATTTCGACACCATCCCTTTCGGTGAAGGTAAATTCAAAATGCTTGACCATCAAGTGTATGACAAATTGCTTGAATGAATTATGATGGCTTTTGTTGTGCTTAGGGATGGAATTAATGTGTTACTTTTCTTCACTGGATGTTAAAATTGTTCATTTCATTACAAATTAGTTCTTTGAGGTTGGTGGAATCGTTTTGATGTTATTGCTCCATCATCCTTATTTTTGTTTAGGAGAAATTCCTAGGTGAAACTAAGTGATGTTCATGGTGATTTAGGTTAAAAAGGTAAGGAAAATAACTCGAGGATCAATGATCCGAAAGCCTTTGTTACCTTTTTTTGATGATGTGAAGTTAGGTCCAACACATTTTTAATGTGATTTCTGGTTTCATCACAATCACAATCTTGGCCAAGGATTGACACAGAGAGGTTGGTATTCAGTTTGGCATTTTCATCTCTATCTTTGCAAGATGCAGATCCAACAGTTGCGATCAAGGAAAAGGGTATAGAGTTGCTATTAGCCTTTGCCTTGGATAGTATTTCTGAAAAGGTAATGCATCTTTGCTGCATCTCCACTTCTTTCCATCAGTTCTTCTGCACCTTCCTGATTAATTTTCTGTTTCAGCTCTATTTAATGGAAAACCACCATGAGCTACACAGGAGGAAGCAACTCCATTGCAAGAGGGAGCACAAGATTTAAAGATCCCAAAAAAATGTATTCAATATGTCTGAAATGCATATGATAAACACTACATTGAAGAACACTATCTGGCGAAACGTGAATTCCTGGAACCATGTAGCCAGTAATATTTACCTCTCCATTTCATTGAGTAATTGTTGTTAGCAAGTCTGCTTTTTGTGCTTGTATCTTTCTTGCTACGGTCTAATAAATTCTCAGCTTCAAGGGAAGGACTGAATACTTCAGTGCCACTATGCAAATGCTCAAGAAAGTACCTACGAATGAAGAGACCATCCTCACTGGAACTATATTGTGTTCCACTTCTCTCTGATACCTTTTTGGTTTATATTTTGGCTCACATTATGCAGAAGGTAACCTATCATTGCCTGAAAATGAACAACATACAAGTCAGCCTTAGAAGTCTTGAATGTGTTCGTATTATGATCACCTACGTATTAGATAATGACTTGGTTTTAAGCATGTCAAGGATTCAAAATACCTTGAACATTCTTGGGGTAGAACTCCATGGGCTTTACTCGACCACCAGTACTCACGTCTCTCTGATTTATGATGAAATTCTCACTTGAAACTCTGTTGGTTTCATCTTTGCCATTCAGGTCCATATTGATTCCAGTCTTATTGCCATCACTCACACTTTTGTTCGTTGAAGCCAGAGAAACAATGGAAGAGATTTTGGTTAGTATACAATTCTCTGGATTTTTAAAAACTTCCATCGACCCTCCACATTGTCATAAGGCTAGACGCTTGCAACTCTATATACGGGTAGTTCACAATTTGATGTAGACTCTTTTTTGTTTATTTTATTAATCTCTATTTTTTTAACACGATGAACGATGTTCCAAGTTGAAGATTTATTCTATTTTACAATGGGTTTTGCATATGTTTAACAAGTCTGTGTCTTTCTTTATGATTTTGGAACAAAAAAATGGGTAGGAGAAAGATCGAGATGGAGCAAATGTATGACACAATAATATTACTTTTATTATTTTCCTCAATTATTATTTTTTTCAATAATTTGGTCCAAATTATTAAATTCTAAATAAATATAACATAGAAAATTTTTATAATGAAAAATTTCGTATATATGAAAAAAGAAAAAAATATTTATTTTAAATTGATTAAAATACCAATGATTCTACCTATTAAAGTGATTCACATCACAAATATGTAAGATCAAAATAAAAGTGAACTAAAATATACTTAAGACTTTAAATAAATATATTTTAGATTTTTTTTAAATAGGAAATTTTAGGAATACAATAAAAAATTATATAAATATTTGAGAGGAGTAATTGAGAAACATCTTATCAAATTGCAAATTGAGTTTCGTTCATATATATATATATATATATATATATATGTAAACGAAAAATATTTATTTTATTTTCACGTGAGCGTTTTTGAAGTACATTCAACTTTCTTTTTGAAAAAATTATAGATATTAAAATAAAAAAAATTAAGTTCAAGTATTAACTGATATAAAAATGATATTTTTTATATATATTAACCCGTCTAAATTTATTCGTAATGACTATTTTTATTGTATTACTCATATCACAAAATTTATATATATAATATATATATATATATATATATATTAATTTTAACAAATTTTAATATAAAAAATATTAACTTGTGCATCGCACGAGTTTGATTTCTAGTTATTTTAATAAGTGATAACAAAAACTCGTGTTAGACCATCATTCAACAACACCTTAATTGAATGATAACACATTATTAAATTCCCATAAGAAGATACCTATACAACAACAATACATTAACTTTGATTTGCAATAGCTGGCTTGACGCATTAAATAAAAAAACACAAATTAAACATCCAGTGTAATGGTTAATCTTTGGGTATATCCATCACATTTATGTCATGCCAAAAATATATTAACAAAAATTTTATTATTAAATCAAGGTAAAAACTCAAACATAATGAAGCCATAGGAATTTATCTGTATCAACTCTGCATAATCATCGGAAGATGCAGTAGCTCAAATGGTTTGGTTTCGGATTCGAGTCTAGTTATGTCCTATTTAATATTAAATGTTAAATTTAGTTTGATAACAATTAAATAATTTGTGAGCAAATTAAACTGAATGTCCAGTTGATTTAACTGGAAAACTGTTATTTATAACTAGGAAAGAACCCGTGCGATGCGCGAGTTTTTATAAATTTTTTATTATAGAGTTAAATCCATATGTAATAAGTAGTAATTATGCGTGCAAGACTCGTGTAAAATATGCGCGGGTTTTTAAAATTGATAAAAACTATGTGCGTAAATTGATAAATACTATGCGTGTAAATTTTTATAAAAAATTGAAATTTTATCAAAAATTCGTGTAAAATTTATGTGCATAGTTTTTATCAAAAATTCGTGTAAGACTCGTGTAATCGATGATGATTATATATTTTGTATCTTATTTTACGAAAAATTAATCAATATATTTGAATTTTATTATAAATGTCTAAGTAGTTATTATAGTTCAATAGCAATATCAAGAAAACAAAATTTTGATATAATCATCTCATAAATTGTTTGGCTAAAGAAAGATGCGTAGATAATATATAATATGTAGAGAAATAATAACTCAATTAATGTTAAAGTATTTTTTAAATAAAATATATTATCTTTTTTGTATATAAACTTTTACAAATCCATGTTTTTCTCATGTTGTCATCTCGATAACTATATTACGGTTTTAAACTTCCATATTTTCATTCTATTATATTAGATTTTTAATGTCATCTAAATAAGTTTTAGATAAGATGAAATATTAATGTCAACAAAATATAACCTAATCGGGGAAGAATAAATATGTCGCATGAACCCTAGTTGACCCGACGCGCCATCTGATAATGAGCCACCACTTGCTCTGGTTTCTGAGAAATCAAGGGTGGATTGTGGTGGATTCTGATATTTAATGGAATAAATAAATATTGTTGAAGTGGAACGCTGCGAGAAAAATATTTGCATTTTTATATATATATATATATATTTAAAAAGAATATTGAAATATAAAATTATCAAAATTTTGAATTAAATATTTGAAAAGAATTTATTGATTTAGGATAATATTTATTTAATGAAATTGATAAATAATACAAAAGTTATTCTAATGTATTAAAAATAAAAACATATATATATATAAAGAGTTGAAAATTTATAAATATTCTATCACAATAGAAATCGATATAATATTTGTTGATTTTTTTGTCTTTATACGACATGTTTTACTTTTATATATGAATCAATTTAAGTTAAAAAATGGAATTGATGATTGGACTGCTACGTCAATGTTGACGTGACTTCTCCAGAATTGAACAAAAACTCGAATTTTAATATATAAGATTTAATTTCATTTAATTTAATTTTTTTAAACATGACGTTTCATTTATAATATTTCTTTTTTTTAATGTTATTTCAATAAATGTTTCGTTTTTTCTTCATTATGTATATATTTGATGATAATAAAATTGAAATTATAAAATTATAAAAGAATGATATGAAATGAAAGGTTTTTTTTGTATTCATTGAAATAATTTATGATAAACAAATTGAATTAAAAAATAAAAAGTTGAAAGAAGATGTGGCGACATGAGAAGAGATAAAAATATTAAAATAGTATTTTTGAACAAATATATATCCAATGTATATGATATATATATATATATTAACATATATTAATAATTATATATATAACTCTTTGGTGTTATTTCAAATAATGTAATAGAATATGGATATAAAAATTTATATCCAATATATATGAATATATATTAAACAAATATGTATATATTTTAAAATCTATATATAAATAAATAGGTTTTTAATATAGATATGAAATATATATATATATTAAACAAATATGTATATATTTTAAAATCTATATATAAATAAATAGGTTTTTAATATAGATATGAAATATATATATATATTAAACAAATATGTATATATCTTAAAATCTATATATAATTAAATAGCTTTTTATGGATAAAAAAATATATACACAATATATATGAATAATTTCAAAATTTTATGAATAATTTTAAAATTTTGGTATTCCAAGAAGAAAAAACTTATTTTTTTACATTTAATAATCCTTGCTGAGTTGGCTTCACCAGAAACAACCTTGCAAGGATCATTGTATCAAAAACTCGTGTAGGACTAGTGTAATCGATGGTGGTTATATATTTTATATCTTATTTTACTGAAAAATGATCAATATATTTGAATTTTAGTATAAATGCCTAAGTAGTTATTATAGTTAAATAGCAAAATCAAGAAAACCAAATTTTTATAATCAATTGATAAATTATTAGGCTAAAGAAAGATGCGCAGATAATATAAATTATGTAGAGAAATAATAACTCAATTAAAAATAAAATATTTTTTAAATAAAATATATTATATTTTCTATATATAAACTTTTACAAATCCATATCTTCTCATGGTGTCACCTCGATAACTATGTTACGGTTTTTATACTTCCTTAATTTTCATCTAAATAAGTTTTAGATAAGATGAAATATTAATGTCAAGAAAATAGAACCTAATCGAGGAAGAATAAATATGTCGCCTGAACCCTAGTTGACCCGACGCGCCATCTGATAATGAGCCACCACTTGTTGTGGTTTTTGAGAAATCTAGGGTGGATTGTGGTGGATTCTGATATTTAATCGAATAAATAAATATTGTTGAAGTGGAACGTTGCGAGAACAACATTTGCATATATATATATATATATTTGAAAAGAATATTTAAATATAAAATTATCGAAATTTTAAATTAAATATTTGAAAAGAATTTATTGATTTAGGATAATATTTATTTAATAAAATTGATATATAATACAAAAGTTATTCTAATTTTAAAATTTTTATAAATTATTTTAAAATTTGGTATTTCAAGAAGAAAAACTTATTTTTTTACATTTAATAATCCTTGCTGAAGTGGCTTCACGAGAAGCAACCTCACAAGAATTATTCTATATATAATTTTTATATAAATATATAGTTGTACATAATATATTAATATTTGATTAAGTATAATAAATTTAAAAACATTTAATATATTTATATTTGTATAATATATATATATATAGATTTTTCCTATGTAAAGATTTTGTGGATATTAATAAGATATTAAAAGAGATATTTAAAAATTTTAAGTCTTTTAATTACATTAATAATCAATATAATTATAGTTAATAAAAAATAAGTTAAAAAAAACTTGCTTAGGTGGCTTCACCACAAGCCTCCTTTTGCAAGAACTTTTATATATATAACTAGAAAAACCCCGCGCGATGCGCGGGATGATGATTTGTTTTTTTAATTAATTTACAACATTAAGTATAATAAGTAAAAAACAATATATTAAAATAAACAACATTGAAGCTTAAAAGTACTTTCTAAAATAAAGATAATAATTAGCCGTTGATAATATTGAAATAGTTTGGCGATGCAAAGTCTAATGATAAAACAATAGGCCTCACTCTTAATAAATTTTGATAGAAAAATGATTAGCAAAGTTTTTTTGCCAATATTCTTAGCAAAGTTTTTTTTTTGCCAATATTCTTGGTTAACGTATTTTTGTATGATCAATTTTTTTAATTTATATTTTCATTTGTGAAATAATTGTGTTCGAAATTATATTGAAATAACAAATATAGAAATTGTTTAGGATTTTGAGTTTAGAAAAATTATATGGAAGTAGTAAATGAAAATATATATCATTGCAATGTTTAATTGTTTCTTCTCCATGAACTTAATTGTCTCCAACAAAGAAAATGTCTATATGCATTTATTTTCATAGAAATCATAATAGCGGCAAGATTCAATGGATGGAAACAAAGGCGAAGCCTTTTTTCCATCTCTTTAAGCTTGTAAAGACATACATATTAATGATCATGTGAAGAAAAGTAACACATTATTTCCATCCTTAAGGACTAAAAAAAATACCCATATTGGTTTATTGGAGCATTTTTTCATACAATTGATGGTCAAGCATTTTAAACTTACATGGGTTCACCGAAAGTGCTTGGATTCAAGCCGAAAACGATGGTTTTGGGATTCAAGCCAACAACGATGGTGTCGAGATGATCATCCACGTATCATCCGTGACGCCCTCTTCGTCTTCGTCGAGATATCAAGTTCCTTACCTTTAAGGTCCAAGACGAAGAAGTGGAGGTGGATGAGGAGCTTCGAGATTCGCCTGCCAAGCTTCAAGAGTTCGTCTGCCAACGATAAGCTAGAACACGAATAGTATCATTCGCATAGTGATACAAAGCATTCAAAAAGGCGGCATGAGGAGAAACAAATCTATACCTTCTCATATGTAAAAGGGACAACTTGATCCGGTTGGAATCCGACTTTGATTTGAAGCTCTGACATAAGGAGAAACGAATCCATCATCTCCTTTAATAAGTGAGAGGATTCGATTTGAAGAGTAGTGGAATTTATTGGTTAGATTCGATTCGACGACGGCGAGAGCTCCATCTTGTAGAGATGAAGAGAACATGAGGAAAAGTCGGTTGAACTTCTAAAGGACGAAACATGTTTTATTTTACTCGTCTAATTGTTAAATTTTTTGCTTGTTGAACTTTTTAGAGATAAAAACGTTTAAATTGAAATTTTTATTTTTACTCGTTTAATTGTTTAATTTTTTATATGTTGAACTTATCATATATAAAAACATTTAAAATTGATATTTTAAATAATAAAAAATTTAGTAAGAATGTTTGGATGAAGATTTAAGGTGATGAATGAGGTGACTTTTTGTATTCCAAAATTTTTAAGTCATTTAATTACATTAATGATCAATATAATTATATTTAATAAAAAATTAGTTTTAAAAAAAGACTTGCTTAGGTGGCTTCACCACAAGCCTCCATTTGCAAGAACTTTTATATATATAACTAGAAAAAGCCTCCGCGCGATGCGCGGGATGATGATTTTTTTTGTTTAACTAATTTAAAATATTAGATATAATACGTATAAAAATATATTAAAATAAATAATATTAAAGCTTAAAGTAATTACTAAAATAAAGATAATAAATTAGCCGTTGATAATATTGAAACAGTTTGGCGATGCAAGGTCTAATGATAAAACAATAGACCTCACTCTTAATCAAGCAAAAATGGAGACTCATGAATCAAGCAACAATCCTGTCACATATAAAATACCAGTATAGCCCTCTATGTTTCCTTGACAACGGTATCAAAGCCAAATGACTTATTGATAACCGAGAACAATACGTTAAAGGATTAAAATTTTTTCATATGATGGATAGATATGAAACGTACATTTGAATTCCAATAATTTTTCATATTCCCATCAAGTAGAATCTCTCGATCATTTTTCTGAGCACCTCATCATCAAGCATCGGGTTTTCCTAATCCTAGATTCCTTAACAAGCCCATTTATGTATCTTCTTTGAGTCTAGATAACAAAACCAAACTCGACGAACCAATAACGTAACTGAATTCGAGTAACCAGATGATCAAATTGACGAAAAAAGAAATACCTCGTCGAAACCTTGGTCAACCCGTCAATGTACCTCATTGTAGACCAATTGGCCATCATCTATGCACAGCCAAGTCTTTCTAGCTGACTCGCCGATCCTAAGCCATAACGTGAAGAAGTCAGAGTTGCAAGAAAGGAAAAATGCCAAAAGAAGAGGATACAAATGGAGATTCTTCAATGTTATACTTCTTACCTTGCGAGCCATTTCTTCAACTGAATTCGAACGAATCATTGAATTCATTTTGTCAATCTTTGTCGTAGTCTTTCCCTTCTCCATATCTCGGATGTGGTTAAAATTCCTGAAAGAAAGAAAAAACTTTTAAAGGAAGATGAAGCATGAAGAAGGAATAACCATGAGGATTAGAGAATAGGAAGCGGTTGGGAGAAGCCACTTATAAAAAAATCATTTCTGACATTGTTGAAGACGATTCGTGCCCGACATACCGCAATGAGCAGCCATCATGACTAACTACATTGGATTTTGATTTTATATCATATCCAAACCCATTTCGGCGACCCGACCTAACCTTTACGAACACCGTTATTTTCCATTATATTATACTTCAACTTTCCAAGGAAGTTTAACCTGATGGAACTCTTGGTGGAGATCCTAAACCCTTGGTAAAATTAGCAAAAGTGGATGGAAAGTAGATCCATTACGTCGATCTTCACTTGAGCAATTGAATAGAGGTCTTTCATCTCTTACAAAGTGGAGGGAAACTTCAGGGCATTCTTTCTGTTGCAGATACATGATTATAGCCTACCCACACGACTAATAATTCCTAATCATCATGACATGCTCATAGATGTTCCTCAACATAGGATGGAAAAAACATATTTTTCCCATCAATGTCTAAGTAGAAGATGTCAATTTTTAAAACCTTTGTAATATAGAGAGGGACATTGAGAATTTGGTGCATGCCAAACATACCAAAGCAACAATCTGTATTTTCTAAAAAAAAAACAACTCTTACGTTACATACCTTGAAGCATCTCAAGTGTACGATGAATACGTAGGGAACTGTTGGGTTTACACCAGGAAAAAGAATTGGATATTCATTTTTAAAACATAAAAACATAGGTAAAGATACACAGAGCAAACCAAAAACTTTCTTCCTTACAAAATCACTAAATCATATCACCAAAATAAAAAGGCTTCAATGATTGAGACCATGACATCAAAAAAATATAGCTAACGTTAATTTTGTTATGCATAGATGTTTGAAAATGACTATATGCATTTATTTTCATAGAAACCATAATAGCAACAAGATTCAATTGATGGAAATAAAGGCGAAGCCTTTTTTTCATCTCTTTAAGCTTGTAAAGATATATATAATAATTTACCTCTTACAGTAAGGTTGCACAACAAAAAGGCCGAATGGGGCTATCTATCGAACTGATTGATTTTCGGATGCAATAACCTTTCACTATCAAGCTCATTTCCAACTTTAGGATGAAACAATCCTCGCCTCAGATCTTAGAGATCATGTGAAGCAAAGTAACACATTATTTC
>CM071867.1:29062209-29086340 GCA_036759665.1 Gynandropsis gynandra
ATAAATGTCATTATTATATTCACTAGTAAGTCGGTTATTTTCCCTATAAATAGGGATCTTCCTATACAGAAAAACACACACACAAAAATTATATATTCTCTCTCCTATCTCTACCGTGTAAAACATTTCTTCCACTCTCTCTCTTTTATCCCTCTTCTCTCCTTTCTTATATTTACTAAGCTTTTCTCTCTCTCCTTATATTTACTAAGGTAATGTTTATATATATATTATATTATTATTTATATATAAAGTTATGTGTATATGTGATATTATATATATATATATGTACGTAAAGAAAAGTTATTATACTATACATAATATATATATTATACATAAATTATTATTATTAAGTATATAATAATTATTTATAGTATAATCATATAATATATATCTTATACTATATAATATATATACATATATATATCTATATGTCAATTAATATTTAATTTTTAACAAATTTATTCTTTTATATATTTTTTCATTATTTTAAATCTCCATGAAACAAAAAGGCTTGAGGTTTATAAACTATATATAACTTTTAATTTTTTACTCAAATTTGAATTAACAATTTAAAATATTTTGGACACTAGAATTTAAATATAAAGATAGATAAAAAAAACATTATGATTTGTCAGATGATTATATTTTATTTTGATTTTAATTTGAAAATAATTCTATCTATTTAATTCAATTAAAATTTCGATGAATTTCAATTAATTATTCTACAATTTGATGATCAATTTTATTTCAGTTTTCTAAAATTAAATTTACTAGGAAACCAACTCACGCGATGCGTGGGATCGATCAAAATTCAAGTTATGATTATTTCTAGCCCAATGTATTCGTTTTTGTTCAATTGCAATATATGCATCAACAATATATTATTGGAATAGTCGTCCGCCTTTGATTACCGTTTTGCTTTCAGACAGGCGCGTCTGAATTTGATATGTATAGAATTCACACATTGTGACGAAAGACCGCTTAATCTTCTTCCCATAATCAATGTATGATAACTATAAATTATTATATTTATCAATTTTAATGTTATATTATAAATATTATCTTGGGTAAAATCGTACAATAATAATTAGTTATTAAAAATTTAATAAAAAGATATTATATGTAAATCAGGTGAAACTAATAGATTTAAACAAATTTAGATACATATATATGTACATTTTTTGACATACAAATATTTATATCCATTCTATAGTAAATTGACTATTTAGTTTATAATTATATATATACTTTATCATTTTGTTAATGTAGAAATCGACAAAGATTTTAATAAATATTGACTATGATATATAAAATTTAAGAGTTGTTATTAAAAAATTCATTTTTTGAAAATATTACATAATCAATTGTTTTTTAATATCTAAATATGTTTTGAATATTTTCTGTATTCTCTCGATTTTAAAAAAATGGCTAATATGTGAACTTTTATTGAAATGGTAAAATATTGTAAAATATAATTATTATAATTGAATAATAAAATAAAAAGGCAATTTTTTATATTATATTTTGTAATGTAAAGAAAGATATGCATGTAATATAAAAAACCAATTTTTGATATATTTCCTTTTGACACATTGTTTTTCCTTTGATGCTTCCAATGTTTTTTTTGTGCTCCTCGTGAACTTATTTTTCTTTCCCACATGTTCTTTAGAAGATTGGCGCGTTGATGAACTTGCTTTCTCCTTGAAAGTAAAGTATCGCTTAAAATCCCTCATCAATCTCAATTATATCTTCCTTCCCCTTTTCATTCTGCTTGACATATGATTATCATCTGCTTTGCAGAATCTTAAGGAATAAAAAGTCTTCATGACTGCTCAGTTTACTGCTGAAGCCACCTTAAGGAGGGTCCATGCTGCTCAAAAGGATGATTACATGCCTCCAATTGAAGCCATGAACAAAGAGCTACAACTACATGAACACAGAGTTAAAAAGGAAAAAACAAAGTAGACAAGCTCATAGAGAAGAAGCTAGACCTATACAAACTCAACCACACAAAATGCTAGACTTGGCCCCAAAACTGTTACAAAAAATGTAACTATCATCTCTTCTCAGCTTCTTCTCCTTCCCTTCTCTAACCACACTAAACCCACCTGAGTCTTCTACATCAAAAAGCACGTCCATTTCTTTCTTTTACGGATTTTTTCTTGGTGACTATGGGATCATCGGAATGCTCTAAGTTCTATGATATTACAGGGGATCATATTAACCAAATGAAAATGAAGACAGAAGGTTAAATAGTTTAGGTTCACAATGCCTATATCTCCATCCTTCATTGGGTACTCCTTGTCAACCCGCTTCTCCCATCAGCTCTGCAACATATTTCGAAGTATCTTATCATTAGTTATCAAGCTTATTTTAAATAGTGTGCAAATGAGCAATGGATAAGTTAAAACAATAGAGGATATGAACGGGCAATATGTGTCATAAAGAGAACAATGAAGCCATTAGGAAATGATAAATGGATGCCTTCCTGAAAGAATCTGAGCGTTGTTTGAAGGGCTCGTGGTATTTGAAAACCTTTTGGCCCTATTCTCTTGTTCTTTATTCATACGCATTGCAGCAACATCTTTCTCCATTCCAGCTACTTACCTTCTCATCTTCTTCGCTTCAACCTCCATAGATTTTTCTCTCTTTTACCTTTCATCATCATAAATAGATGTAACACATTGTTTAACTTGTTAGTGGTTGTGTGTAAAACATAAACAAATCTTACCGCATTCAGAGTCTCATTGACCTTGTTGTTTAGTTGGCTAAAACCAATATTAAAGCTCGAAACTTTCAACCATAGAATGCATATATGATTGAAAGTTCTATATTAGAATGGAAATTTCACCTATAGAATCCTCCAAATTAAGTTGTAATGATGTACCAAAATGGTCTTGAGGAGGATTAGAGACAAAATAGTAGATTTAAAAAAAGAGAATAAACTCAAAGGAAAAGGGACTAACCAAATTTCAAATCCCACAAACGAAGCGTTGAAACTCGTTAGATCCGCAAGTAGGAAAACATGGGTCACTGAACTTACATACTCCTATAAAACGAATTATACATAGCATTCCATATACATGCATTACCGATTAAGAGTAAGTCATATACCTTCATAAGAAATAAAGAAGTGAAATGGCATAAAACAAGAAAAAAGAAAACCAGATAATGAAACTGAATTCGAGAATAAAGAAGTACCTCGCAGTAGGAAGTTCGAATCAAGCTTGCAGAAAGGGTGAACCAATTGAAAAATAAGCAGTAAATTACCTTCACAAAAGGCGAGGCAACCAGCAGATGCGAAGCCGTAGTAAGAGCAGATTCTAATAACCCCCATACATCTCCTTTGGTGCCCAGCTAGCAATTACGTCATTCATACGATACTGAGTTGTTAACTTGGTCACAAGAATTGTGGTGATTTTTAGTAAAGAAACACCAAGTGCACCTCCTAAAGCTTTCCTTGACATAATAATAGGTGCTAGGTGGCACTGATTACCAGCAATAATGCTGAAAGAAAAACCTTGCCTAGTACGAAGAACAACATCACAACATAGACAAACAAAACATGATAAAAAAACATGATGAATGTGTTGATAGATGATGATTATGATGCTACGATAATATGATGGTGAGAATGCTGATCATTACCTCGACATCACTGAATCGACCATTGCTGCAATTTCTATCGAAGAGTTAACCTCCTTCGGTTGTCTTTGAAGATTCTATCGTTGACCATTACCTTGTCTTCACTGAATCCCTCTGCACATGTTCATCAATATGCACAACATCGGCAAAGAAGAAAGGCAATACAAAGAACACGAAAAAAAGAAGGTAATCGAGGTTCATATGTTGAATACACGAATGACTTAAACATCCAAGACAACCATTAAAAAAACAGCCTATCTAATGATCATGTCCTTCAGACTCCTTTCATTTTCAAATCACACAGAAGACTATTACAGACAACCACCATCTCATGATCATGTCATCTATTAGGTGCATAACCCAAAATGTGAATGAGTTACATAGAAGTTGCAAAGGCTAACCATATGCAGGAGGATTGGCAATAATGGTGTCAATTTCAACTCCAATAAACTTTAACTCCGAGCTTTCAAATTGATAATCACTTCGAAAGCAGGAGAAACAAATGGATAACCCTCGAGGTGGAGAAACGATCGGAGGGGCCCAACAACAACCGAAAACATACCTGATTATCTTGCGAACGTGCTCAGGGGGCATATCCTCTTTCTGAGTCTCCACGAAACCAAACTTCCTCTTGTCGCCATAACGTTTCGAATTGAGTTGCAGCCATTTCCTGGCCTTCTCCTCCAGCTTCGCCTCCTCCTCCTCGGGCGTAGGCTCCACGGGAGGATTCGGATTAGGATGAGGCGGAAGAGGGGTTAAGAAGGATGAGCAGACCGAGGTGGCGGAAGCATGGAGCCGCCAGTACCAGGAGGAGCAATGGGGTGAGGGTCGTTGTTCCACATAGCTTAGGAGATCAAATCGAAACACAAAAAGGGAAAACTCTAGAATCAAAAACCCCTAAAACCCACAAAGTGGAAAGAAGAGAGCAAGGATAACTGGTAGAAAGACCGGGAGATTGTTCTAGAGTTTTAGAAGATCGGGAGATTATTGGAGAAGAGTTTGCTGCTGGAAGCCGGGTGACACGCGGCGTGGGAGATTATTGCAGGGTGGATGTTGCGGTGAGGAAATCGTGGGCGAGAGAAGAGAGATCGTGGGAGAGTGAGAGAAAAGGCGAAATGAATGCAGGTGACTGAGGTGGAGCGTTGAAAGGCGAGAAGCTCTATAGATCAAGAAAATTTTGTACTTTTAATATATAGATTTTTAATATTTAATTTATGAAATTTAAAATAAAATTATTAAAAATAAAAGAATTTAAAATTTGACCCCAGCGAAAATAGTGATAAATATTTCAAAATAATTGGATAAAGACAATAACAAAAAATATTAAATAAAATAAAATAAAAATTAAGTTTATATATAAAAAATGGTAAAAGGAAAAACAAAGATATTTAATGCTATAAGAGAATTACGTTACAATAATTCTTGATCATGCCAAATTCTCAGCATAGCGAGCTTTAGTTATACAATTAACAGACACAAAAAAAGATAAGGAAACGCATGAGTCTCTCTCATCCCCGTCGCCTCGAAAAATGAAAGAGCGCACACTTGAAGACAAACGTAATACTCAAAATAGCCATCTATCCTCTTTTACGACAGAGCAAGAAGACATCAATCATCACAGACATAACTGACATTAATACAAAACCCATCAACGAAGAAAGATCCTTTGTTTATCCCAAGAGCCAACCTTTTTTCCAGTGTAAACAATTTCTCCATACACTATAAATAAAGGAAGAGAGAGAGAGAGAAAGCTGTGGAAAATGATGGCAGGAAGAGTGAGGAGAGGAAGCCCTCTGTTGCAATGGAGTTTCGGAGAGAAAAGCTTCAGCCATGGCCTCTCACAGGTTCAACTCCAAGCTCTCTCCGCCATTTGTGAAGCTATTCTCCCTCCTGTCCCCTTGGAGTCTTTGAATCTTGATACGAAGTTGATGATCCTTCGCAACGACGCCCTCCTGCGTTTCTTCAGGTCTTCTGGCTCTCAAGTTAAAATTGATGAGGTTCGAACCCTTTCCATACTTCCTGTTAAAGACAATGAAATGGGTTTAGGAATCCAGTTTGTATGGTATGAATCAAGATATTATTCACTCGTGTTCATGCTCCATGTTATTCTATGCAAATGATGACAAGAAACAGGTGGCTGAGCTGCTGATGACAAAGGCAATGCCAGTGGCAGTTAAGGTGGTGAGAATAGTTCTGAGACTACTCACATTCAGATTGGGAACTTTGCTGCTGTGTGGGTTCCTCTGTCTTGACCGTCATTCGCCTTTCCTTCTCAAATTTGCCGAGATCTCTCTGGAGAAGAGGGAAAAGGTCCTCCAGAGATGGAACAGGCAGTGGTATAACCCTCTTGTAAAAATGGCTTTTATGATGATCAAAGCCATCTTCCTCTTCTACTACTTCACCTGGGTAAGTCTCCAAACCCACCCTACTCGTATTCCTCGGAATTTCCTGCAGTAACCCGGGTTGTAATTTCATATATGATGCATATGCATGCACAGACAGATGAAAATATGGAAAACCCGGCATGGGAAGCAATTGGGTATCACATGGAGGACAAGGGTACAAGTGATGAGAAAAAAGAAGAGGACAGGCCTCTACATAAAGGGATCATAGAGACCAAGAATGAAAATGATAGGACCCTTAAGCAACGTCTGATTGACAAAGGTCTTAAAGTCACTGAGGATAAGCCAAATAACACTTACCGGATCGAGTGTGATGCTGTCGTCGTGGGTTCTGGCTGTGGTGGGGCAGTTGCAGCCGCTAATCTTGCCATGTCAGGCCTCAGAGTGGTAGTTCTCGAGAAAGGTAACTACTTTGTACCATGCGACTACTCATCTCTTGAGGGCCCTTCCATGTTTGAGCTGTTCGAGTCAAACGGCTTTTTGATGACCAAAGATGGGAGGTTCCAGCTCATGGCCGGATCAACCGTAGGTGGCGGCTCGGCAATAAACTGGTCAGCGTGCATAAAAACTCCGGAATCTATCATCAAAGAGTGGTCAGTGGATCAACAGATTCCAACATTTTCCAGTGAGTACGAGGCGGCCATGAATAAAGTTTATAAGAGGATCGGAGTGACCGATAAGGTGACCAAAGAAGGGTTCCAAAACCATATTCTGCGCAAAGGGTGCGAGAAACTTGGTTTGGATGTCAAAAGAGTGCAAAGAAATTATTCATCAGGGAAGCATGATTGTGGTTCTTGTGCATTTGGATGCAGAACTGGAGACAAGAATTCAACGGACAGAACCTGGCTGGTTGATGCAGTCAACTACAACGCTGTGATACTAACACAATGCGAAGCCAAGAAATTGATCTTGGAGGACAACAGCGTTGACCACAGAAGGGCAAGCAGAAAAAGACGGAGATGCTTGGGAGTGTGGGCCTCGTCTCAATCCAAAGAAACAAAAAGGGCATTTCAAATCAATGCTAAGGTGACGGTTTTGGCTTGTGGCTCGCTTCTGACACCACATCTAATGGTTTCAAGTGGGATGAAGAATCCAAACATTGGTCGAAACCTCCATCTTCACCCTATTCTAATGGCTTGGGGCTATTTCCCAGAGGGAAAATCAGAATTAGAAGGAAGAGCTCATGAGGGTGAGATCATCACTTCAATGCATCTTTTCACTCCAGAGGATTCTGCAGCGCCAACATGGACACTAGAGACACCGGCAATGGGACCAGGAATGTTTGCGGCTCTAATGCCATGGGTCTCAGGGTCAGACATAAAGGAGAGAATGGCAAAGTATGCAAGAACATCTCATATTTTTGCACTCGTAAGAGACCAGACCATAGGAGAGGTGAAGCTGCAGGGCATCATTAACTACAAACTAGCTAAGACCGATCAGGAGAATTTGACACTTGCCATAAGACAAGCACTTAGGATTTTGGTTGCCGCGGGGGCAGAGGAGGTTGGCACACACAGAAGTGATGGTCAGAAGATGAAGTGCAAGGGAACGAAAGAAGAAGACCTAGAGGAGTTCTTACTTAGTACTAGTGCAGCCGAGGGAGTCGTCTCATGGAGTGAACACTGGAACCGTTCCATCTCCGCACATCAGATGGGAAGCTGCCGAATGAGTGTTACAGAGAAGGAGGGTGCCGTTGATGGATATGGCGAGAGCTGGGAAGCAGAAGACTTGTATGTGTGTGATTCAAGCGTTCTGCCCACTGCTCTTGGCCTTAATCCCATGATCACCGTTCAGTCTACAGCTTACTGCATATCCAGCAGAATAGCCGAATTAATGAAGAAAAAGGAGGACTAAAATCTCTTTTCTTTTACCTCTAATCACCAGGTTGTGTTACTTCGCCGCTTGAAGAAGCAGCGGCACTGTATAAAACAAGCTAGTTAGCATCATCTACTAGCGAAACTACTCAATCAATAATAAGGATGAAGGAAAAATCTTGATGATACAAATTCTAACAAGGAAATGTGGAGAGAATAAGGTAACCAAATTCCATAGTGAAGCTCAAGAGCAACATGCAATTTATTGCAAACAACGGCTTCGACGACCAAAAGTATATCAATATCATCAAACAAGCAACTTAACATAGTTTATCAAACAAGCAAATGCGCATAACATTTGGTGACACGGGATCATCAAGCAGGAATCAATATACACCAAAAGAAAAAAGGATAGCATTGAAAAGTTACCATCTGAGAAACCTTATGCGTTTGGAATATTTCTCAGTTCAGTCTTTGATTGTGCTGCATTAGGCGCCATGAATAGAAAAAATGAGTATTTACTTGGCAGAAGCACTGATCAAACACCAGGAATCAGGATGCCTGCATATTGCATTAAGCTGTTAAACTCGTCTGAATCCTGATGTATAGTTGTCTAAACCTGACAACTTAAAGATCAAAGAATCGAACAAAGTAAACCACAGACATAGTTGCCACAGATTTCGAACACACTTTCAGGACAATGAACAATCCGAATTACAACGCAGATAAACACCTCTCAGATCAAAGATTTGTGTCATCGAACTTCAAATAAGAAATTCGCTTTGTCAAACCTATAACAGAAGAAATATCCTTGTTGCGAAGCCATACAAATGCACGGAAATCTTTGTTTCACGGATCAGTTCTGCCTCTAGACAAAGAAAAAAAAATATCTACGCGTTTCTCGGATAGAAGGAAATATCATTAATCCTCTCAAAATTGCAACTAACACTCGAATCTCAGATCATGAGAAAGGAAAGTAATTAAAGAGGTCCAGTGGTCGGAAACAATCAATAATGAAAGTATTGCGTGATCGAGTCTAAACGAACAGATTAATCGAAGAGCTCCAATTTGGATCCAACAACGCAAATTAAGATTTCCAAAAATATAATCCATTCCCTAATCGATATCACAGTCTGATGTACAAAATACGAAACCCACCCAGAAAAAACCCTAGCCTTTCTGAGTCAATTTCGAAGAAGAAGAGGAAAATGACGGGGAATAGGGGGAAGAGAAAGAGTCAGCTTTACAGAGAGGATAAATATTTAAAAAAAATAACAAAACCAAAGGGAGAATGAAGGTTTCGGTGTTATGTCTGTCTTGTTTGCCGATTGACAGACCAATGACCTAGATCCACGTGGACGCCGGAATTGGCATCACAGTTTGAGGGATCGGGCAAGCTGGGCAGGGTTGACGATTCCGGGCAGGTGGGTCCCATCCGCCCGGAGGAGATTGGCCACTTCCACGTACCTCGTCCGCTTCCGCTCGTTCAGCTCAACCGGCTCGGTTTGATGGCTCGGCTTAGACTTCCTCGGGTTGGCCGGTTGAACCGGTACCGGTCCGGTTTGATTCCGAACCGGGTTCCACTGCTCCCCGAATAGTGTCCCTTTCGTCAGGAACTCGTGGGCCAAATAACCGGCCAGGATGTGGTTCGAACCGGCCGGCTCGGCTACGGCGGTTGAGGTCGCGGCCGTTGCTGGGGCTCTTCTGGGGACGGACCGAACCGGAGGGATAATTGGCGGAGGCGGCGGCTTCACCACAGTGATTCCCGGAGGCTTTCCGGAGACGGGGACGAAGCCGTCGCGTTCCTTACGCTTATCCGGCGTCAGAACGCGACGTGGGGGAAGACGCATGGTTTTGGTATTCATGGCGTTTCTCTATTGGGTGCATGCCACGTCAGCACCTAATAAAAATCAAAATAATTACTGCGCGAGAAACAGTAATTTTTTGGAAATTTCGCTTGAAAACGACCGCGATAATTTTTTTTTAAGAGATTATAAAACTCGGGGCAGAGAGAGAAGAAGAGATAGAGAGAGAGGCAAGAGAGAGAAGAGGAGAGGAGAGAAAGATCAAAGGCAATAGGAGGGTTATGACAATTTATAGAGGGAGGGTACGTTGATTACCCTTGTTTTTCTAAGAAATTACATGCGATGCCATTATCTATGAAGTTACGGAACTACCCTTACTTATCACCATATCTTCAAACTTGGGTTACCATTAAGACTAAGTAACGCAAACATTTAATTTAAGGACTTGTGGGAAGAGAAGGATTCCTTCGTAGCCTCTTCCTAATTTCCTAGAAGGATTAGGAGAACTTATATTTGGAAAAAAAAGCCAATATTCAAATATCCTACATTCTAGCATGAAGATATTATAAATATAATCAGCAATAGACACGGAACAACTTCCTACTACTAATTTTTCTTTCTTTTGAAAAAAATGTTTAAAGTGTGAATGTGTAAATGATTCGAATCTCATATATACAAACGAGAGATTAATATATTTTTTGTATAGGACGCGACAGCATTCATGTTGCTTTAAACTAGGCAGTAGTAAGACTAAATTTTGGCAATAAATCGCATAAATCCGATATTAAATTTGTTGAAGCATTAGATATCAGAGTTTAGTGCCTATAGATTTGTAAAGACCAAATTCACAAAATCAAAAGTTTGAGATTTACATTATACATGTAAAATAAATTACTTTTTCTTTTCCTTTTCATGGATCTCACATGTCGGTTTGCATGAATCTCATACCATAGACATAACACAATTAAATTGTTTTATGAAAGCAGAAATGGATGGACAAGTAGTAAATGTATAGCAGTTTGTTTAGCCAAATTGATATATTCACTTTGATGTTTTAGTATCATACTGTCCTTTTTAAATTTTGGAATGACATTGAATATTACAAATTTTAAAAAGTTAGAAAGTTAAAATTTTCAAAACAAAGAAAAATCTCGGGACAATTAAATGTCATCTGGATATTCCAATTACAATTCTCTACGTGTTTATCTACAAGAAACTAGAATCTAAATTGTAAAACTAACTAATTCACATTTAAATCATCCGCATTGAAACTGTATATAAAAATATGTGATCAAATACATAAAATTACTTTGTTATTTATTTCTAGAGGATTTCGAAAGTCTTATATAGACTTTATAATTTAATTAAATATTTGAATTTCTATGTTAACAAACTCCACATGTATCGAAAATAATAACAAACTCCTATTAACTCTAAAATATTGAAAATTTACAATTTTGAAGATATTATAGTTATTAAAAGTATGTGTTTAAAAAATCACATTTGTTCTTGTAGTGTGACTCAAGAATCTAAATTGTATCAAACATAATCGTGAATAGGGCTAAGAAATTACGTTGGTTAATTATTTATAGATTGTAAGAGTGAGGCTAAGTTATCATCTTTGGGTATATGCGGCTGCATCCCTCCTTTTCAGCTTTTGATTATACCACCACTTCAAAGTAAATAGAGCCGATTAGCAAAGGTTATCCACATTTCAACTTTCAAAATTAAACCGTTGGTTTTCCATATAAATTTACACATATCTTGACGTCATTCGATTATTTCTTTGCAAGTTCGCCACAAGTGTTGTACCCATTCAATTTTTGTTTCGTTGATCAAAATGCAAATACATATACACATTATCACTAAATTTCATCTGAAACAACAAAATTTATACAGTATACAAATTGATATTGTCTGGGTGGGTGAAACCACTTAGAGGATATAGTCAAATATACTATATCAGCACAACTGAATGAATGATGACGGAATAATCGTAATAATCAAATAAATAAAAATTTATAAAATCACTGATCAATATAAAAGACAAATAACAGGCCCTAAGAAAACAAATCCTCCGTTGATATCAAGGTATTCAATTTATTGCTATGATAGTTTGGTATTAGTTTGCCATCGCAATTCATTTTCATCCCATTGAATGAATAATGCCAAAACTCTGGAAAACGGAAAAGAAAAAAACACGAAAAATGCATGTCCTTTTTTTCATCTATAAAAAAAGAATGAACGAGGCCCCACTCTGAGGGACCAAAACTGGGCTAGCAATTTGTTTCGCTAAACTCTCATATCAAGCACATGTTCCACCAAATCAACAAACGCTAACACTAAAATATTACACCTAACATGTTTTGTTCCCTGTTTTCTAATATATAGAAACGTTTTATAGATCACAAAAAATGCGCATAACCTCAACATCGTCATTATCATCTTTATGTTACCATAAAAGCAACCGTTCGCATAATCGAAATATATAAAATAATCAGGAGATAAATGTATGTATAAAAGAAATAGAAGTCAGGAGATAAATGTATATTCTATAAAAGAAATAAAAGTCAAGAACAATATATATAAAATAAATAGACGTACAAATTAGACGGGGTTCCTTGATGGTTGAAGAATAAATATCTTTCAACATCACAATTGTATAATTTTGGGTTTAAGTCAATGCAATGCAATGAGCAATTACGAAGATTTTTTATTATCATATCTTAATAAAATAGAACCGACCAATTAATCTTCACTTTATTTTTTTGGCCCACGTTGGATGGTGAAATTTTTTGCACCATCAACTAGAAACAGAATTTCGTCACTAGTCCCATCAGTACAAAAAGATGCGCAACATCTTTTGTCTCATCGGTTTCAGCAGAACGTAATATTTGTGACCTCAAACATATTCAATGGTGGTATAAACAACCACCAGCTTTTTTACCATATTTTTTTTGGTTGGTCTAAAAAGTTTTGTGATTTTTTAAGTATCCTGTGGGGATTTGTGTAGCACAAGCACATATTGCAGCCTAATAACGTCTGAATAAGTCTAGACTTTAAAAACTTTTGATACTCAGGTCAACTCAATGGGCAGCAACTCCCGTACAGTTATAATGGTTCACCTTAAATATAAGTGAGATATTAAGCTCAGTAAGAGAAAAAGAAATGGACATCGAATGTTACCTTTTTAAAGAGCAATTGGCGTTATCCAAATGCATCCCATTGAGTGGAAAGGGACATAATACTTTGTACGACCTTGGAATATGTTGAACCGGTTCTCATTTCAATCCATTCTTGGAGATTTACCATCCACATATCAAATGCTGCGTCAGGGACATATGCGAGGTGGAATGCTCCAAAGGAATTTCCTGTTTATATATATAAAACGAAGGAGCAATTGGGGTTTCGGTGGGACAGAGCTTCGCGGCTTCTCTTGCTGTGGGAGAAAGAGAGAGATAGCAGACACAGGAAGCTTAGATGTTAATGTACAGTATTCGCAGAAGCCCCACAAAAAGAAAAAAAAAAGAAGTGTGGGAAAGCAGGCGCCAAAAGAATTCCTGTCAATAAGACCCCCTCTGAAAGACATCGATGGGGTGCATGCTCCTGCGGAAACACCCAATTTTTTTTTTATTTTTTTTTGGAAACACAGATATTTCAATGGTAAACAATGACCACTTGATATTATTAATTAAGGTTTTGTAACAGTAAGGACTTGTTACCTGAATGACAACAACCACCGTTTGAACCTATACGTACTGCAGCAGCAAATCAGCAGATGTGCTCCTCAATCTACAACTTTGTCCCAAGTGAACATCACCAAAACTATATCTGCATTAATTTTTTGAATCGAGTTACCTGTTAGTTTTACGAGAAAGGTTTAGAGATATGTTAGTGTATAAGAATATCAGAGAACTTGGACGGAAGAGGGGATTTTTCATCTGTGAGAAAAGTGGACCTGTATTCACAGTACTCTTGCCAAGCACACCGGGCTTTCCCGTAATCCCAGTAGCAATCTGCGTCTCTCAGAGGCCCACGCTTGGCTGTTACATTGGACTTTATGTTTAAGGCTATCAACCGAAGAATTCTTTAGAGTATATATAATATAATGCTATCACCAGAATTTTTAACCTTTGGTCACAAATTTTGTCTTTGGACCAGGTTGAATGTCATGCCACATCTGGAGCCATAACTCTCGCATCAGGACTGGTGATCTAACAATGTTCCTGTGATTTGCTGTATACAAATATAGTTTATACCAGGGAAACTACCTGGATAATCACTAACCAGATTTACCATTCCACCAAGAACGTTCTTGCTAAAAAAAAAGCTTGTCTAAAATGCGAGACATCCAGAGCCACACTATTGGTAGCACGAGCGCGCAAAATTTCCCACTGATCAGACATCCACTGCAAATTTGTGAAATTGCAAAGACACATTACCAACCTTTATCGAGTTCCCAAACCGCAGTCCTCTTTCCTTGAATGCTTTCAGAGTCTTCGTAGAATGTTATGTACTTGACCCTTGGTGATCTTGTCATGTTGGGAATAATGTCTCCTCCATGTGGATGTTCAACATTCAGCTCCTCTTGTACATCACTTCCATCATGTTCTGCCTGTACACCAATGAGAACCTAATTAGCTTCGAGGTTAGATAATTTAAGATGTTGAAATACAACCATCTTTTGAGGCGGTTTATTGCAAAAGAAACAATGAGTCATACAGGACTCCGGATTCCCAGAAATACTTACACATGGCCAGAAAAGTTAATTACGGGATTGATATATGTGAACAAAAGATAATATATATGGATGCACGTTACACTTTTAGAAAAAAAGAGAAGAATCACAAAGATGGGAAGAGGACCTGGGGCGCCATGGTAATATTTACTTTAGGTCCAAGCCAATTCTTGCACCAAGAGAGCGAGTGATAGGGTACCTATAAAAAGCCAATATTTGACAAAATTACAGAGTGCATGGACTTCTTAGTATATGCTTGGAAGTGCCAGAACCGGAAAAGATATCATAAACTTGCAACATAGGTTGTTGTGACACTACTATATAAAACCTATACTCTGAGCTTACTGTTTCATCTCCACTTATAGGTCCAGCTTTCCCATCAACCACTATCCCGGACCTGCATTTTATATTGCAGTGTGAACAAATGAGAGAGCTCAAATGTGACTAGTGTTTCTTAAGCAAAAATAAATAAAGAAAAGAAAAAGGTATGCCTCCTAATTAAAGAAAAAATCAGAAGAAGACTTAACCACACAGACAAGTCAATTCAGAGCTAGAAACAAACAGAACAAGATAACATTTGTGCCGACAAACCTTGAAATCAGAGTCCCTTCAGTTTCATAAATGATATCTGTGATGATCCAATTATCAGGATACGGCTTCCCACTTGGTGCAAAGTAATAACCAACCTGTTAGCAATTCAGATATTTAATATCATCCACGCTTACAAGCATATGATGTATAAGACTTCCTTGGGTCAAGAATAAGACGAATATTCACCATGCAAGTCATGAACACACAGTACATAATATTGAATGTAGCAACATAAATTGAAGTCCAGTGTCTCTTGGAAAATTCAACTGTACCTCCGTCTTTAAATCAATTCCATAAATGCAAAATATATTTTTGATAGGTGGTCTATCCCAAGGAGTCAGAGGATTCATAACAGGATCATCATGATATAACCTGTAAAGTACAGTACATAAAAATAAGTTCCCTTTTCCAGTTAAGATTATCAAAGATTTGAAATGATTTTTGGAGTATAAGTCAAATGCAGATAAGTTTTTTAAAAGCATAAAATTCACAAAGACAGCAGAGCGTGAGAAGTAGTGCTGCCTACTAAGAAAGAGTTGCTCACTTCTTTAACTGGTACAAGATCCTCTTGCTATCTGGATCGTAGTCTTCAATTGCTTTGAAAAGAGTCCCATCTGCTATTTCACGAGCAGTGAAAGACAATTGAGTAGGAAGAGCACATTCCAAGTTGGTCATGTTAGTCTCAGCTGTTTCTGTTACTGACGGATATGTATCGAAACCTGAGTATGGAATTTGGTAAACAGAAAATTATGAGAATGAACAAGTTACAAACGCATATCCAAAGCCCAACCATTGGTAGAAGGAACTTCGATGTTGATTATGTTTGTGGGCCATCCAGAATAATTTGATTGATATTCCTCTTCATCACAGTGGTACATGTGCTTATCTTTCTGTATGCCTCCTGATAGATGCTTCCAGAACGTGTTTTCAGCCTCACAATTCTTTGAAAATGGCATAAGCCATAATGAAGAGGCAAATGAATTGAACAACAACCGAGCTGTTCCCTGAAGCCTCCTTGCCAACCAAAAACACGAGAAGCACATGTCAATATGGCACGTGACTTTCAAAACCAAAGCCTGTTGAATGTAAGACAATACAATGAAACATTCTTCTGAACTGTCGAATCTACCTCAGTAAACGGAAAAGAATATCTGTATATGTGATGCAGTTATATTGACTAAGACAAGGGAGCTGGCAGACATATTACCCAAAATCGAATATGTTTTTGATGACTAACCAACTTAAAATCTACAGATCCATACTGAGCTTTGCAGCTGGATCTCAAAAGCAACTCTCATCAACCTATTTCACGTTAAGAGACTTGACGTGCTTTAACTACTGGATGCGAAAAGGAAGTCAGAGATAACCTCAGATATAGGAAGACCGAACGTTACTCCAGAAAGTGTACCTTTGACTGCCTCAACTGAACCTAGAAGAGGAGCACCTAGACCAACAATAAGATTGGTGTGGGGCCAATTGAGTTAGGGCACACATTGCTCTAGATTTCCTAGCAAGTAAAGAAATAGTAACTTCACTGAAAACAGCCCTTACCAACAGCAAAATAAGCATGGATATGCTGATCTAGCCACTCCATGTAATGTTTTGGTGCAATTTCTAGCCTCAACCACTCTAAAAAGTACCGGAACACATTATTACCCATAGAATGGGCAAAAACTATGGAAGGGCCACCACGGAGTTTCAGAGCAGTTTCGAAGGTCATCCTTCGAAAGAGAAGGGAAGCAAAGTTCATTTTTACGATTCAAAAAAAATGCCAGAGATTAGAAGGATGAGCACTAACTTGAGCTTGTGAAAGTAAAGGTCTCGCTCTTCGAGTTTTGAAGGTGACAATCTCCAGTCATATGGAACAGCAACAATTGCATTAGCCTCTACACCGAACTCGATGCACCACTTAACCCATTCTTTCCAGACAGAAGAAAGAGGACCTAAAGTTCAAAACTAGATAAGTAACTAAAACATGCCATTACCAAAATGAGCGAAAACATAGCATCATAGTCTAAACTCTAAACAAACTGAAAGAAATAAATAAAGAATTATAGTTACCTGTTATATAACCTGGATCCAACTCCGTGATAGCTGAAAGACCACTGTCAGGCCGAGACCTACACGCAGGATGGTCTGTTTGATTGTAAGGATCTAAAACCATACACTTAAACCAGCAATTGACAGCAGAAAGAACCTGCAGCGCATCAGTCAAGTCATAAAAAATCAAACACCACCCTTTGTCCTTGGGGGTATCAATCAATAAACCAAAATCTCAAAGTTATTCGTCCAAGTGCACATACTAATAACCAAAACAATTCAACACATTGAAGTATGAGATAGTTCAGCTACTAAAGACTGTGTGGCAGAGAAGATCTATGCTCTAACAGCTTACAGATCTAGTCGAACATCAAATCCAAAATACAGATATCGTCAGTGTCATTATGTCAATTATCTCAAAATCATTGCGTGCAATTTCTTAATCCGGAACGAAGAAAATAAATTCTCACATACTAACCCGTTTACGTTGCTTCGGTTTTATATCATGAATCCTGAACATATTGACGTTAACATAACATACATAACGATATCAACAAATCGCTGAATCCATACGAGATCTCATACATAGTTCAGTATGATACGTCGCTTCAAACTCATCAAGTGATAGCTCAATCCACGGCATAAGAAGCAGAAAACGTACAACAAAACAAAGATCACGAACCTTAGTGCTGTCAAGCCAAACTAGGTCAAGCGGATTGAAGTCAAGGGGAGTGTACGGACAGTCGAGGATCGACCAGGCGCGAAGCTGCGTCGAAGCAAACCCCGGGATGATGATCCCCGACAGCTTCGAGTAGTCCCCGACTAACTCGCCGTTATCCTCCGCCGTAGCTCCGCATCCGAGGATCAAGATGAGGGAGACGAAGGCGACGGAAACGGTTACTGAATGCACAATCGCTCCCATCCCTCGTGTTCGTGGTGTCATTTCATCACAGAAGGAGGCTCTGGAGAGGAAATTTAGAAAGAGAGGGAAGGAGGAAAAGTAAGCGACGTAGGAGGGAGGGAGGGAGTTTTTTCTTCTTTTGGTTATGAGTGTAACAGTTGGGAGAAGTTGAAACCTTTTGGAAGGTTCTTGGTTTTCCAATTATGCCCCTGTGATACTAGGACCAAAACCTCGGACAGATGTAGAGGTTTTGCTTTAGGGGCTTTTACTCCATAACATGGGTCCTACTATTTTCTTCAACCTTAATGGGCCTTTTATTAGATGTTGTTTGTTTGTTGTATCACAACAAGTCTAATTTTTTTTTTATTTCGAGTTTTTGTAACCAACGGGAGCGGGCTTCAAATTACATTTCGTCCCGCTTATTACATCTACGTTTCCCCCGCATTTCTTCGCGCCATTTAATCGTGACCGTACACGTGTCCCCTTAACTCCCGCGTTAAATAGTTCCAAATTATTTCCCTAAGAGGAAAACCTCTGTTTTTTCCTTTAAATCTTGTCCCGTTCGCTAGTCCGAGAGTTTCGTTCCCAGATCTGGTTCCGTGCACAAATGGCGGATTATACGAACAGGGTGGTGAATCCTTGGGTTCTTCATCTCCAGAAGCTTGGCCTCGAGCTCAAGTGCCCTCTATGGTTAGTCGTTGCTATTCTCATTTCTCGTGATATCTAATTCACCCAGTTGCTGTTATATTTCAAATAGTTCTAAGGTCATCCAAGAGTTTTTTTTTGTTTTTCGATTTTTCATGATTATCAAAACTATTTGTGCTCTTGGAACGCCCAATGTTCTTCAATTTCGAGTTAAAAGCTCATAATCTCAATCACCGTCTTAATTATTTTACAGTTTGGAGTTGCTCAATCGTCCGTTGTTGCTTCCTTGTGATCACATCTTCTGCGAGTGAGATCCTCTATCTACTTCCTTTTCAATTCATGTCAAATATATTCCAAATAATAAGTTCATATACCGGGTAGTAATTATTTGTAAAGTTGTAATTTGGGTAGTAATCTATTTTAAATCCTGATTGTCTGGATGTTTTTATGGCAGTTCATGCGTATCAAGATCGCAAGAAGACTCAGATTGTTCTGTTTGCAAATCTAAATATGACAAAAATGGTAAGGCCGTTCAACATTGTCCCCTAAATCTGTGTTTTCTGTGTGTATATTCCTGCGTTTGCATGAACAAATATGCATCCCTTAGTGAAATCTGAGCAACTGTAGGCTTCGATTTCCAGTACGTGTGTGCCTCTCCATGTTCTATGAGTTTTAAAAAAATGTCGGTGTGAAATGTAAGCTTAATGGAAATACACTGCTTGACTTGGGGTGTGAAAAAAAAACCAAAGAGCTTGATTTGACGACGTTTGGATGGGTACAATAAAAAACTCAAATGCATACGCATACGTGCTTAATTACCTTCGTGTGTATATATGCTTGTACAGTTATGAAAAGCGTTGTGGATTTCTGTGTTAAACATATGACCATGTTCGGTTTACTGTTTTTTTGGTGATGTTTGGCTCTGTGCAATGACTAATGAAATGGACCCTCGTATTAAAATAACAACACCTGTGGCTTTTAAATGCAGACTTAAGAGAAGTACGTTTCATGGAAGGCATTATAAGCATATACAAAAGCTTAAATTCTGCTGTTACTGCCCATCTCTCTCAGTTGCAACAGTCTGCAAATGAATACATGTGCAAGAACGACACACATAATTTCTGCAGCACTCAGAAAGATGACAAACCTGATGGTTTTGAGGTGGTCAATAAGAGTGTAATCAATTGCAGTGGTTCCCATAGTCATGATTCTTCACCCCCTAGTTCACAAGAAAGCAACCCGAGGCCTAAGCATAAGAATATGGCAGTGGAGATGAATCAAGTTGAGCAACTGTTGCTGGAGAGCCCTCCAAGTCTTGATGATGCAAAGAATACAGATAATGATGCCAGTGATCATGTAAGAACTTCTACGCCTTATAATTCAAGAGTTTAATTAGACAGTTTTTCTGAGTTGTTTGAATCTGCTGCCATGCCTTAGGAGATTAGTCTGGTTTTGTGTGAAAAGGGTATGAACTGTGAAGGTTTCTGTTACTTGATTAGCCATGGAAATTGTTCTGTTATCACTTAGAGACTTGTTTCGTTGTCTTCTCTCCAGACTCCAGAAGTTTATGCGGGACCAAATGCCAAAAGGATGCTTGATACTTATGCAACAGAAGCAACTGAAAACCATTTGAAGGACTCCAAGAGGCAGAAGAAACTGTTGTACGGAGTTTGCAGTGATGATTGCAATGATAGATCTAATCAACTAAGTGAAAGCTTAACAACTTCAGGACTAACCCCAACATCAGCCAACATTACTCAATGTGGATTCTGTCAGTCTTCTAGGATATCAGAGGTGATATTTTCTGCTGTTTGACTTCAAAACGTTGTTCTCTTTCTTAACTCATGAGGTTTGATTCAATATACTTGATCGGATTTCTCTAGGCCACAGGGGAAATGCTGCATTACTGTAGAGGAAGACAAGTTGTAGGAGATGATATCTTTCGCTCTAATGTCATCCATGTTCACAGGGAATGTCTCGAGTGGTAGGTTACAATTGGCATCCTTTCTAGATATTTACTAGAATTCGATTCATATTAAGTTCATATCAAAATTCTTCACTTGATCAACTTGTTTCAAATCGTTCTGAATGCTAAAATGCGAGGCCATCTGAATGTTCAGGGCACCACAAGCATACTATGAAGCAGATTCAGTAAAGAATCTGAAAGCGGAACTGGAAAGGGGCATGAAGATCAAGTGCACTAAATGTGGTCTGAAAGGGGCTGCCTTAGGCTGCTATGTCAAATCTTGTCGCAGGAGTTACCATGTTCCATGCGCAAGGGAAATACCTAAATGCCGTTGGGATAATGTAAGCGTAACTTGAGATAGTAAGCACTTCATTGAAGCTTGAACTGTATGTGACACCATGTTTTATTTGTTCTAACAGGACGACTTTCTTCTGCTTTGTCCTGCTCATTGTTCTGTCAAATTCCCAATTGAAAAGACAAAGTCTGGAGCTCGCATTTCGAGAGCTCAGCCTCAGCCTCAGCCTCAGCCTCCTTCAGAAATGTATAAATTCTTGTTCTGCTCAAGCCTTATTGGCTACAATATTGAATCCAGCTAGATGACTAAGTTCATCACTTCTCTTCTTTGTGATTCAGAACTCCTATAGAGCTTAGTTCAACACCAAACCCATCAATGGTGACAAAAAAACTTGTTCTATGTGGATCTGCTCTTTCTCCAGACGAAAGGGTTGGTGCCAAGTTTTTCAAATATATTCACAGATTTTGAATTTTTATTGAGATTTGTAGGGTTGAAAAGCAACAAGTTATCTTATCCCAATGTATTTGCCCTGTTATTCTACAGCACCAACTGGAAAAATTGGCCACCAAACTTGGTGCAACCATATCCAGGTTCTGGAACTCGACTGTTACACATGTGATTGCTTCTACGGATGAAAATGGCGCATGCACAAGAACTTTAAAGGTTCTTATGGGAATTCTTCATGGAAGATGGATTCTCAATGTAGATTGTAAGTTCAATCGCTCTTCTTTAGTCCTCTGTTTATAGATCAAGTGATTCGTACCTCAATAACCCAAGTTTTGTCACAGGGATGAAAGCAAGCTTTGAAGCATCTCATCCAGTTGACGAAGAGCCTTATGAGATTAATATCGACACTCAAGGATGTCGTGATGGCCCTAGAACAGCTAGACTAAGAGCTGCTGCTGAAGTAAGTAGCACATCTCCCATCTCTAAATCAAGACACTCGAGTGATATTGAGATTTCTTAATGCATACTGAAATACTCATTCCACGTGAATGTTTTGACATATATCAGCAATTGTATGTACGTATGTAGTTACAGTCCTGGCATTGACAGAGATGTACCAAACAACATCAAAATTGCAGCATGTATATAGATTCCTCAACTGTGTTCTCTCCTGCAGGCACCCAAACTTTTGGAAGGCTTGAAATTCTTTTTCTTTGGAGACTTTGTAAGTGGGTACAAGGAACAACTTCAGAATCTAGTCAAAGTTGCCGGAGGAACAATCCTGAAGACAGAGGATGAGCTACTCAGAAATAGCTGCAGCACTGACCAACAATCTTCTGTGCCATCTACGTTTGTAATCTACAACCTCGATCCTCCCCTCGGGTGTGTTCTCGGCGAAGAAGTCTCCATCATCTGGCAACGAGCCAATGATGCAGAGGCACTGTCAAGCAGAACAAGGTCTCAACTCACTGGTCATACCTGGCTCCTGGAATCTATTGCTGCGTACAAGTTGCAGCCTTTAATCAGCTGATCACAGAAAAACAGAACACATTTCAGTTAACACCAGGGATTGGATTTGGCTAAACAAATAATATTATCTTCTTACAGTAATTCAGCTCTTACTCTGGGAACTTTATGCCCATAGACTTCAAAATCTGGACAAAGCTAAATTCTTCCACATCTTCTTTCTTAACCTCCTCTGAGTTTCGAACAATAGCTTCAATGACTTCTTTCAGAAACATCGTATCAGTTTTCTCATCAACCTTCTTCCTCTTTGTCCTCCAATCCTCTTTCCATTTCCCACTGCCCCATTGCTCCGGCGCAGCTAATGTCGGCGGCAGCTCTCGCCTCGATTCTTTGGCAGCCACAGCGTTCGGCTCTTTCTCTGTCGATAGGCCTGCGTTTCCGGCGGAAACAATTCGATTCCCAGAAACCTTAGACTCTCCTCTCATCGAGGTCGACGGCGAATCTGATACGGCGAGTTGCTTCCCCCACGAAAGTCTGACGTTTCCCGCCGAAGCTTGTCGCTTTTGTACACACGCATTTTGTCCGGCCCGTTCCTTGCCCAAAACCCTTGCGTTCCCAACGGTCGAGGACGGCGATTTCGGTGTAGTAGCCCTCTCTGGCAACGAGATTCCGGAGAAATCAGCGGAATCAGGGTCGTTTCCCCTAACCCTAGTCACGACTTCTGGCGTCGAATCTTCGTCATCGACTGGAGTTAGAGGTTCCGGGGATGAAGGAGGAGACACCATGATGATTGTGGTGGGATCCACAGAAATTAAGTCCCAATTTCCCAGAATCTGGGGACTTGTTTGACGGTCCGTCGGCTTCGCCATCCGTCGTTTCCCTGGCGGCAACTTCGACGGTCGGCGTCCTAGTCACCGATCTGCGTCGCAAAAGTTTTTTTTATTATGAAAAAAAAATCTGCCAGTGGGAGACAACAAAAATGTGGATAGAAATTAAAACGGGCCGGTTGGTATTGGGCCTTTGGCCTATAATTAATCAAATTTGGATCGGGTCGGGTCGTGTAAATTATTATACTATAAATCGTTTTTTCTTAAGGTTTTCTTTTTTGTGTGACCCACAAGAGGGTCCGACCACAAAAAAGGTGCAACGGTCCAATTGAGCATGATTGGTTGATCAGACCCGTAACGGTCACCTACTTTCCCCCCATATTCAAATAATATGAAAAAACCCAAATTTTAAAAGAAAAAGCGAAAAAAGAAACAATTAAAAAACCCTAAATCCCAAATCCGCACTACACCACCGGTAAGCTTCTCCCTCTATTTCCAGTCCAATCAGATACGGAGATACCCCACACCCCGCTCCTCTCTCTCTAAATCCATGACGACCCTTTGATGTTTGATCGACAATCTGAAAACCCTACGAAGGATTCCCCCTGATTATCTCTTGGTGGGGTTTGAATTTTCAGAGAATGGGTTGCTTTCTTGGTTGCTTCGGTGCTTCGAAGGATCGCCGGCTTCAGAGACGCAGGGAACATCTCCAGCCTCGAGGAAATGTAAGCTTTCTCTCTGATTCTCGAGAAAAATAACCCACGAGTCTTGATGTTACACACTTCATTGTGCTGGGGTTTTCTTTTCAACTCTTCTGTGCTAGTTTCAATCAGTTCGAGTGAGCTTCTGACTTGAAATCTTAGTGATTCCTTGGGGAAGTGTATGTTTTCAGATATTTAAGTTGGCCTAGCTTCCGTGTTGATCTCAGTTTGCAAACAGAATGAGCTTGTATGTTTTGATTCCGGTTTACCTGAGGTAATCGTGTTGTATACAGAGAGTCTCTGAGGGATCTAAGAAGGATGAACATCTGAATGTCAAAGTTCCTACTG
>CM071867.1:29086364-29120838 GCA_036759665.1 Gynandropsis gynandra
GGTGGTTTAGTCCTTCAGAAAATGTAGCCTTTCTACTTGTCCCTTGAAGCAAGTTTTAAGCTTTGTTTAGCTGACGATATGTGACATTCTTTAATGCAGTGAAAAAGTTGATGAGGAATGCAAACAGAGCCCTGCTCGGAAGAGAGTAACTTTTAACTCCAAGGTCAAAACCTATGAACATATTGCACCAGAAGAATCTGTAGAACTCCCTAAAGAGGATAAAGAAGAGGTCAGACGAGAAGTGAAATATGTGAAGTCAAGCCAGGCTCAATCTTCATCTGAGAACAGCTCAGTAACGTCGAACTCATCTGGGTCGTTCCCTCCAAATCACAGATACCAGAACTGCAGAGAGAGTGATGACGAAGAGGAGGATGAAATAGATTGCGGTGAAAGTGATCTAGATGATATCGATGATGAAGATGATGATGATGGGTTGCTCGATGAAGACTATTATAGCGATGGTGATGGCTATTACGAGAATAAGTTACCAAACCGGGTCAAAGAAGTTTATACTGAAGAGATTGCAGATAATGGTTTGGACATAGAGGAGATAGAAGAGAAACCGAGAGGGTCTAATGCAAGTGTTAGAGACAGAAGTGGCTATGTCCACCCGGTATTGAACCCAGTTGAAAATCTGACTCAGTGGAAAGCTGTGAAATCAAAAGGGAGAACAACACCTACACAGCCTCAAAAGGAGAATCTTCACCTTGTCTCTGATCGAGAAGACAAACGGGCTTCCTTTGGCATTGAGCCCCGGCTCAATGAATCATCATTCAGCTTCAATCCAAAATCCAGAGATGAACTGAAGAAAACAAAGAACCAAGAATTTGCTGTTGATGCTAGTCTTTCAACATGGTTATCTTCTGAGACCACCAGTGCCTGCAACAGTGTTTCTATGCCGTTTGAAGCTGCAACACCCGAGAAAAGCACTTCCTGCAACTCAACACCAATTAAGAATCACGATGACAGGCCTATACTCGGCGCATTGACAGTAGAGGAGATCAAACAGTTCTCAGCTACTAATTCACCTAGGAAATCACCAAGCAGAAGCCCTGACGAGACGCCTATTATTGGTTCTGTTGGAGGTTACTGGAATCACTCAGGGACTGTAAAGGATTGCAGCTCCGCGTCTACATTCAAAGGAATACCAAACACGACCAGTAAGTACAGAGAGGTATGAATGAACCACGCTTAGACAGAGAATGCCCAATCAAATTTGAATTCCTTCAAACACATTTTTGCTGCAACAATCGAGTTTTACGAGTGGTTTTTTGTACTTCGTATCAACTAATCGAATTGTTTTGTTGTTGATATGTTTTTTCTCCGGTATGCAGGATAAGAAAGTAAATTGGCATTCAACACCGTTTGAAGCTAGATTGGAGAGAGCTTTGAACAGTGGAGGGCACTAGTTTCTTGCTCACACGAGAACCTTTCCACCAATATCTGCTATATTGTTACTGTGCAAAGAATCATTCGTTTATTACGTTTGTCTTGTGAGATTTTCATGGTCGTCGTGTTCATGTGTGTTCTCACTGTAATATACCATTCGATTTGTTTGTTTGTTTGATACCGAATATTGTTATCACGTTTTCATGTAGCAGCCATGTTATATGTAATGTTCCGGTTTTGTTCATGGAATCTGTCAATGGTTGTCTAGTTCTCTGTAAAGAAGTATCTTGAGCATTGAATTGTTGGGAGAAGCAAATGGTGAACTTTCCAAGTGTTTGGTGAACACTTTTTTATAACGATTGAAAAATTCAATACAATCCTTAAATCGCAACCCTTAATCGGGCAAAACAAAGACCAAAAGGGTAGAAGCCAAGGATCCACGGAAAAGACGATTTGAAACGCATCAAAACGCCGACGCGGGACCTAACAGGCCCTATGGGCTATCTAGCACTCGACCCCACACTGTTTCAGCATTGGACCAGTTTGCTTCGGCAAAAACGGGTCAATCCGAACCCAAACGAGCGAGAAAATCGATGCGAGTAGAATCGACCAAAGCACGACGATTGTCGGTGTCCGATTCTGACGACCCATCAGACCCTTTAGGAATGGGTAAAGATGAACGATGACCCAGAACGCGAAGAACAGTTTCCCGAACAGAGGGCCCCATGACCCGTACCCGTTGTTGATCGCGTCAGAGATTCCGGCGACGACTCCGACCATGTTAAGGATGATGAGTGTTGTCGGAGGGATGAGGAGGGTGGTCCATTTGAAGAGGTAAAGCTCTCCGAACTCGTCGGATTCGTCGGCGGCGGATTTGGCAGTGACGGTGAAGTTGGTATCGACTCCGGCGAGGACTTTAAGGAGACCTTGGAAGACGGCAAAGAGGTGGGCAGAGACACCGCCGATGACCCAGAATTGCTCGTTTCTCCACAGGTCTTGGATGCTCACGCCGCTCCACCGGAGCTCGAGCACGGCCGTGGCGATGATCGAGAGGAACAGAGCTAGGAACCAAACGCTCGCGAGGTTGTTGATCTGCGATGGGTATTGAATGATTGAGAGGAAAGATTATGAAGCATAAAGAAATGGGTCAGAAAAAAGATTGCATCTTCATGTCCCATTCCAAGATACATTTGTGGATTAGCAAGAATCAGAGTGAAAATCTAAAAATGTTATATTTACTTACCGTAGGTATGATGAACTTGCCGGTGAGAAGACAAACCGCAGGAATAGTGCAGTAAGCGAGCAATGGAATGGAAGTGAAAGGGTACACAATGGTGTTGATGTAAGCGAGGCGTTCAAGGGTCTTCAGCTTGCCGCCCCACGCGTACCAGAGGGGGCAGTGGCGACTCAGGAAGATCTCAACTGACCCGAGCGCCCACCGCAACACCTGGTGCAACCTGTCTGACAGATTGATTGGGGCCGAACCCTTGAAAGCCGGTCTCTTTGGCATGCAATACACTGATTTCCAGCCCCTGCAGTGCATCTTGAACCCTGTGAGGATGTCCTCTGTGACCGATCCATAGATCCATCCGATCTGAGAGCGGTAAGAAGTTCAAGATTAAGATCAAAGTCGAACCATCTGCTTGTCTTCCATGTCTTTTGGAGTAAATTATATCCCTTTTTAGGATAAGGAGCAAAATAAAATAAAAGATTACCTCTTTGCCCCACTCTGTCTTCTCCTCGTACCCACAGCTTATCACATGAATTGCTTCTTTGATCAATGAATTTGTATTTGTCCCCTCAGGCAAGCCTCCATTCTCCACCAACGTCGATGCAATGAACACAGGCGACATTCCAAACCTCTTCTCGAAGTTCTTCTGAGACATGAGGGAAGATTTCTCGAGCTCTTCATACCCTTCAAGCCCTTCTTCGATCTCCTCCAAATCAAAAACAGGTCCAGATCGTTTTCTTGTATAGTTTATGGTCCTCTTCTTCTTCTTCAGTCCCGAGAATAAGCTCTTGAACCCTTTCTTCTTGGACTCTGAGGCCTTTTTGCGTTTGCCACTGCAGCAGCAGCAACACCACGATGGCCAACAGTCGCACGTCATCTTTGGGCGTTTCTCTGACACAGGTGGGTCGTATCCATACAATGCCTGTCGGTTGAATACGCAACCAGTTCCGACGTACACTGGACCTTGAATGCCATCTAGGCCTCTCATGTTTATCTATATGAAAAACCAATACGAATGAAATTAACGTGGACTGCTCTGGTTTTCGAAAGATTTGAACAGGAAGTTAAAAGCCAATGCAATTTTTAAGTAAGTTGAAAAGGTGAGTTACATCAAAGAAGACGATGTTTCTGTTGGCGTATCTGTCGTGACGATCAATACCATCAAATCTCTGAGGGAACTGAACATAGCAAAGCTTTTTCCCGAGCTGTGGATCCATTAGGAAGCACATAGCTTCTCTAACAGCCTTACTGTTGTTGATGTAGTGATCACAATCCAAGTTGAGCATAAACGGAGCATTTGTGAGCACAGCAGAAACCCGAACCTATCCAGGTAACAGAGCACATCATTAAAGACATTTAAATCGATCTTCATCTTCTCTGGTAAACTTCTGGTGCTTAACGTTGCATTTCATTTCAGCTTACCAGAGCGTTCATGGCACCGGCTTTCTTGTGGTGGGCATAACCGGGACGCTTCTCACGTGAAACGTACACTAAGCGTGGCAATTCTTTACCATCTACATCATATGCACCTTCTTTACCAAGATAGACCTGCAAAACCTCAAGATTTTAGTCAATATCCAAAGGTGAAAACTTTGATAACAACTCCTTAAGACAGAGTGTGAATGAAACAGGAACCTGAATCATGCCGGGATGATCACGTGTGTTGTTCCCAGGCCATGGAGTACCATCTTGCATAACCCATCCTTCTTCAGGCTTCTTTTGAGCTTTTGCCACTAAGGCATTGATCCTCACTTTGAATTCTTCGTACTCTCTCTGCCATATAAACCAATATATGGGTATAATGAAATTGTTATATCATCAAATCACCCATCTAAGTTAATGTTTGGGTCATCTCTGTATATACCTTCATAGCCCTACGATCCTTGACAAAGGTAGGTTGAACCTTGTCCTTCAAGTAATCGATCTTCTCAGAGAAGTAAAACTCTGGAGCCCTCGGTTCAACGTTATACTTCTTACAAAATGGAACCCATCTCCTAGCGAACTCTGATGTCTCTGATAAGGTATCGAACAAAAGCATCGATGCACCATCGTCCGACACATAGCAACTAACCTTCTCCACTGGATAATCAACGGCCAGGATCGAGAGCACTGTGTTCGCCGTGATTATAGGCGGTTCCTTCAGTGGATCCACCGTACTGACGAACACATCTACGGGCAAAAGCTTGTTTGCCTCGCCCTCGCGTTCGAATCGCATGGAGAGGCGATCCAGGTAGGTTTCACGATTGATCGGGAACCATTTGGGGAACTGATCGAGGATCCAAGAGAGAGCGAACCAGATCTCACAGACGACGGAGATAAGCCAGAGAGGGAATGCATCATATGCTGGTGTTAAGATACGAAAACGGAAGAAGAATGCCAAGATCACGAGACGAGCAACGATCACAATGCGATAAGGGCTGATTTTGCTTGATGAAATGGGGACTTTTCGCCAAAGAGGTTGTCTTGCTTCAGCATCTCTGCAGCACAGAACAGAACAGAGTAGTAAGTTGAGCAAATCTTTGTGTTATGTAAACAAAGAGACAAGAAAGTTTATTACAGATAGTCTTCTTCTTCTTGATCGTTTGATTTGTCTTCTTTGGTCACCAAACCTCTCTTTTCTTGCCTCTGTTTCCATTTCTCGACTCGATCCTTCCACTCCGCACTTGTATAGCCATCTTTCTCAGCATCAAACTCTTTTCCGACCACTGTCGATCAAAAGCACTCAAGAATCAGAATCTGCGTTTACTTGTGTTGACTTTCTTATGGTTATACCCAATTTGTCTAACAATATATGTAGAGAAACATAAGTTCATATGTAATTACCACTTCCAGCTGAAGAAAAGGCCTGCCCATTTGGCTTCCATTGCTGGTTGTTATTGTAATCTGGATTTTCCTGCGAGAATCAGAAAAACTATCAGTTTCTGGATCATGTGTGTTCATGATTTGGATGAAAACGCATTGCAATGAAAACATCAAAATCATTACCGATCCATAGGCAAAATTCTGGTGAACAGAATCATCTTGACGAGTCTTGATCTGATGATACTCATCGTCTGAATCATACGCGCCGTTGATCTCTTCTTCATCTCCTACAACTCTTGGGGAACCTTTGAAAACAAAAACATGGTCGGTACGATGTCTTTTGGTTAAAAACAAAGCAGTAAACTCGTCAAAACTGTTGTACCTCTGTGGCGCTTGTAGCGAGTGTTGCACTGAGGACAACACTGGTTACCATCACTCCTCTCATACTCATAACAAGGCCTGCAAACTGGGAATGCGCACACGTGGCACGCCACGAACTTTACGCCATTTTCGACATCTCCGATCTCATCACCGCACACTCTGCAGATCTTCGATGAAGAGGAATGACGAGTTGCAGGGCGATGCTACAGCCACACACACGAACACCAAAGAAGTTTCGTTTTAGTTCCTTACGTCGAACAAACTGGATTCTTCTTTAACATACAAACGACCTCGGAACTCATATTAGAGATTTTACGCGAACCCAGATGAAAACACCAGATACGGAACAAAACCCATAAATGTTTTCAACATTTTTATATGCTTACCTCATCAAAGTTGGCCATGGTGTTTGGCTCCATGGCGACGAAAGGCGAAGCCTAGATGTGGGGAGAGTGAGTGTTGGGAGGAAGAAGGTGGAGTTATGATATAAAGGGATTTGGATTTTGGGGGAAAACTAAGGTTGCACCAAACCGTAAGGTGAGATGGTTATGAGGTTTGTGTCACAAGAAGCTTCAGCAATCAGCAAGATTTGGTGGGAGAATCAGACAGCGAGAGGACAGCTTTTGCTTCTCCTTCTAACTACTGTTTTGTTTATTTTAGCCCTTTCACACTTGTAACTTGTCTTGTAAGTTATGTTGCTGTTTTTGTAGTGCCTAAATTCTTGAATTTAAACTGAAAATTTTCTTTCTCGAAGCCTACTTAAATCCATTGAAGGCCGTGGCATAAGAAATTTGGGAGGAAAATTATACAACAATATAGAGAAAAGCGTTAAAATTATTGTATACATGTGATGAGGATATATATATATACATATATATATATGTGATGAGGACATGGGAGGCGTGTATCAATATGTCACTTATATAATTCTTATTACTTTCAGTATCACCTTTCAACAATAAAAAGGTTACAAAATAAAATTACAAAAATGACTTTTACGTAATAATATTATAATAATTACATTTGATTTTATAATTAATTGCATATATATAATTTTAATATAAGTTAAATTCAATAATAGTATTATACATATAATTAAAATAATACCCAAAATCCCAACTTAAAAACTAATGTAAAAAAAATTCACGAATATTCGATTATTTGTATTTGTATTTGACGAATATTTAGATTTATTATATGTATTTGTATTTATAAACGAATATGAGTCGAAAATTCAAATATGTATTGGATATCCGTATCCGTATTTGAACCTAAACTTTTTAAAGTAAAAGTTATATAAAAAGAATTTTAATTAAAAACCAATAATCATAAAATATAAAATAAAATAAAATTCAAATTACACAAAAAATATAAAGATATATAATATAAATAAAATAAAATACAAAATCTTCATATTCATCTCTACAATAGTCATTTAAATTTAGTTTCGTCGATAACTACTAATATCGCTATTCACCTAAAACAATAAAACAAATTGTTTGATTATCAAATTAATACATCAAAATAAAGCTCGCATAAAATTATATATTTAGTGAGTTCTATTTTTCAATATCTTATAATATCTCTATAACATTATCCAATATATTTGGATATAATTCAATCTTTAGTGTAAATTAAAACTTCGACAATATTAATTATTTTAATATATTTGATATTTTAGTCATCTAATCATAATAATTTCATATTTGTCTATATATTTATATAATGTATTAACAAAGATAAAAAGAATTATTTTTATTGAATGATTCAAAAATACATATGATCATGTGTATTTATAATACACAATACACTCAAAATCAAGAATTAAACAATTCAAGATCATTAATCAATTAAAGAAAGCAAGAAAGAAAGAAGAAAAGAAAAAAAAATCAAGATGATATTTAATATTCCCCCTCAAGATGAAAAGTATAATTGAGATACTCCCATCTTGGAGAGTAAGCCTTGAAATTGTGCAGAAGATAATGGTTTTGTGAGAATTTCGCGATTTGATTGTTTGTTGTCACATGAAGCGTTTTGAGAAAACCTGATTGCAGCTTTTCACGAACAATTTGGCAATCTAGCTTAATATGTTTTGTCTTTTCATGAAAGACAAGATTACTTGCGATGTGAAGAGCTGCTGTATTATCACAAAACAAAAGAGTAGGCATAGAAATAGAAATATGTAATTCACGTAAATTTGAATTTAACCAAATTAACTCACAAGTTGCATTGGTCATGGCTTGATATTCTACCTCGGCTCTATTTCTTGAAATTGTAACTTGTTTCTTTGATTTCTATGATATTAGAGATTGTCCTGAGAAAACACAATATCATGTTACTGATCTATGAGAATCAACACAAGAAGCTCAATCAACATCAGAAAAAACTTTGAGTTTGAAATCATTTTTAATTGGATAAAATAGACCTTTTCCGGGATTATTTTTTAGATATCGTAGAATTCTATATGCAGCGGACAACTGTGAAGAAGTGGGTGCAGACATATATTGACTTAATTTGTTAACAACGAAAGAAATGTTCGGCCTTGTAATAGTTAAATAGATTAGTTTTCCAATTACTTTTCTATAATAAGAGGGATTAACTAATAAATCACCATTGGATTGCGAAAATTTTGAATTTACCTCCACTGGATTTATTAATGACATACAACCTAACATTCCAAATTCTTCAAGTAGTTCTAATGTAAATTTACGTTGACTTATCGAAATTCCGAGTCTAGAACGAGATATTTCAATACTAAAAAAGTTTTTTTACCTTACCTAGATATTTAATTGTGAAAACATTGGACAAGAGATATTTGATGGAATTAACAGCTGATGGTGTAGTGCTAAAAATCAAGATATCATCTACGTATACTAATAATGCAATAAAATGATCTGAAGAAGATGATAAAAATAATTAATGGTTACATGATGACTGAACAAAACCAGATTTTAACATAAGAGATGAAAATTTTGTATACCATTGACGAGATGCTTGTTTCAAACCGTATAAATATTTATTTAAACGACAAACTGGATTTGGAGGTAATATCTCCCTTGTCTTGGAACATAACCTTGCGGTAATTGCATATAAATTTCTTCATTCAAATCTCCATTTAAAAATGCATTTGAAACTTCAACTTGATCAGTTGTCCAATTAAGAAAAGCAGCTAAACACAATAAAAATCTTACATTAACCATTTTTTCAATTGGACTAAACGTATCTATATAATCTATACCTTCTTTTTGTTTAAAACCTTTAGCTACAAGCCTAGCCTTATATTTATCTACCATCTACATTAAATTTTATTCTATAAATCTATTTACAACCAATAACATTTTTGTTAGAAGGCATAGAACAAATGGACCATGTATCATTCCAAATTCATTGCAACAACCCATTCAACTGATTTACTAGCTTCTAAATATATTTTAGGATCTATATAAGACAAAATTGCCAGGGAAAAAAAATATGTGTTCAGTACTAAGTTTATAAAAGGAAAAGAAAATTAGAAATTGGATAAGGAGTTGTATTGTTAGTTTTGTTTGATTTAATGTTATAACAATGATAATCAACTAAATAAATAGAAAATTTAGTTACTCGACTAGGTCTAGAATTAAAAGAACTACTAGAATCAGGTAAATTTTCACTAAAAGGTAAATTAACAGAAGTGGAAGGATTATTAGAAAATGTGGTTGTAGTAAGATCTTTAATAGGAACTGGTAAAACAAAATTTGAAAACAACTCATTGCATGGTTTAAAATAGTTACTAGAAATAAAAAGAAATATATTTTCATGAAATACTACATTCCTAGAGATTAAGATTCTATTACTAATGAGATCTAGAATTTTGTATCCTTTATAACCTAAGGGATAACCTAGAAAAACACCAGGAATTACTCTTGCAGAAAATTTTTGTCTATTTTTATAATGTGTTGAAACATAATATAAACAACCAAATACCTTGAGATGAGTATAGGTAGGAGACTTACCAGTAAGAACTTTATACGGAGATTTATTATTAAGAATGTGAGTTGGAATTATGTTTATCAAAAAAGCAGTTGTGGAAACACAATCATTCCAATATACTAAAGGGATATTAGAGTTAAAATATAATGCTCTAACAACATTGAGTAAATGTTGGTGTTTTCTCTCAATAACGGAATTTTGTTGTGGAGTAAATGAACATGAAAAATAATGCATAATACCATAAGATGAAAGTAGAGATAGTGAATGATAATTCAGGAGCATTATCTGTCCGAATAGATTTGATTGTATAATTAAATTGTGTTTTTACTAATTTCAAAAAAATTATAAAAAATTGATTCAGTCTGTGACTTATTTTTAAGAAAGTAAACCCATGTTGTTCTTGAACAATCCTCGACTAGTGTTAGAAAATATCTATATCCATCAACGGTTCATGTTTAAAAGGACCCCAAATATCTAAATGAACAAGTTAAAAAAGAGATGTAGATTTATTATTATTCTAAATATATGCAAGACATCTTTGTTTTCGCTTTTGGACAGATAGCACAATGAAAGTCTTTAGAAGAAGAAGAAACCTGGATAAAAGAGAAGTCGGATAAAGCATTGATCTTTATATTTGATGGATGCCCAAGCCGTTGGTGCCATAAAGAAAGAGAGTTGTTTACTGAAAATAATGGATGAGAAATATTATCCAAGAAATAGAGATTATGAGAAAGCCTATCCTTCCCAATCATCAAGGCTCGAATAGGATCCTGTATGAGACAAGAAGAAGCTGTAAAATTAGACTTAAACCTGAATAAAGAGTAAGAGATCTGACACTGATAAGATTAAATTTAAAATTAGGAATATAGAAAACATTGTATAAGATGAGAACAAAAGATAATGAAACTGTTCCAATATACGAGACAGATAACAAAAGACCATTAGGTAGTGTCACATAAATATTATGAATTAGAGAAACATTAGAAAATAATGAAAAATCATTACATACATGATTACTAGCACCTGTATCAATAATCCAAGAATTTGATTTCAAAATATTATTATTTTTATTCAACAAAGGAGATAAATAGAGAGATTAGGAGAAATTACTGATGGATGATGGTACAGACAAAGGAACATAGGAAGTGTTGGCAGAGGGCTGCCCATTAGTATGAGAAAAGGATGAAGAAACATCTTTTAGATGGTGAAGATGAGAAACTACATGATTAAGTTATGCAGGTGTTAAAAAGGCCATCCAATTAGTTTGAAATAATCGGAGTGGGAGTGGGAGTATGGGTAGGAATTATGGGGATAAGACATAAAGGAATGACATTAATCCTAGGCGTATATCCAAGATTCAAAGGAGGACGAGGTTTAGAATTTAGATTTTTGTACTCTGGAGAAAAACCATGAAGACGGTAGCATTTGGTAACCAGGTGTCTCATAAGTCCACAATGACAATAAGTAGTTCAAGGTTTTTAGGATGAATTTCTGTATGGATCAGAAATTCTAGAAGATGATGTTGTACATTCTTGATTCGTCGCCATGTAAATGAATAGAAATCAATCCACCTAACCAAAATCACGGATTGCAAGACCAGAACACCAATGGCAAGAACCACCGAATCGCCGAGACGGAAGGTTGAAGACGACTGAGACTGATAGATGGAAGATGATCATTGAAGAAGAATTGTTGGATAATCGCCGAAGAAAGGATTGCCGAGAACAATCGATGCCAATGATACAAAAGGAAGTCTTAACTGATGAAGGCCGAGAACTGAAACTTCCACCGAAAAACAGAAAGAAATCGAGGCCGAGAACAATCACCAACTAATCAATGCCGACGAAGAAGAAACATGGAGGAAGAAGAAGAAGCGAAAAAGAATAAAAAATAGCAAAGAAGAAGAATTCACCGAAAAACAGAAGAATTCGCCAGAAAGAAAAACAAGGAAAGGAAAAGAAGAAAAAACTAAGTCAATGAATGAGAAGAATCACTCGAATTTGCTGAACAACGAAGAAAAAGAATCAGAGAGAAAGATTTCGCTGGAACAAACACTACAAGAAAATGATCATTTCCGGACGGAATTTGCGGACTGAAATTACCGTCCCTAAATTTAGGGATGGATTGGGGACGGCTTAAGGATGGGAAAATAAATCCGGCCTTAATCCGTCCGCAAATTTGAAGACCGAAATGTAGTTCATAAGTCGTCCGTGATTGCAGACGGATTTAGGATGGATTTAGGAAACATTAAGGATTGGAGACCGCTTACAAGGATGCCGCAATTTGCGGACGACAACATCGTCCGTCCGCAAATTTGTGGACGACAATAACATCCGTTCGTAAATTTTGGGATATATTCGGGACGGTTCGTCGGAAAATATTTGTCTTAGTCCGTAATTCGTCCTTAACCGATCCAAAGATTATCTATTTAGCCTTTCCTCCTTCCATCTGTTTCTCACACACAATTCTCATATATTTCTCTACATATTTTGTTATCATTTTTTATTATAATGACATCATCGTCGAGATCGAAAATTTTCGTTTCTAGATAGTGGATGTATAAAAGAATTGATCCGGAAACTCAAGGTGTATCGAAGGAGTTTATAGAAGGCGTTACACAGTTTATGACGATGACGACAAATAAAAAAGTTTATAGAGAAACCGGTTAGTTGGTTTGTCTATGCGTCACATGCAAAATAAAAATTCGTTAATGAGAGAACCGTTTGGAATCATTTTTATTTAAGAGGGTTTACTCCAAATTATTTTATTTGTTTATATCATGGAGAGAATTTTGCACCACAACCTAGTAATGTTGTGAAAAATTTTAGTAGGGGTATTGTACATCATGAAGTGCGTGAGACATCTCAAGATGTAGAAATGAACCCTTATGTAGAAATGGTGCAAAATGTATCCGTTGAAAGAAACGAAGATGAAAATATTGAAGAAGATCCGAATGAAGAAGCAAAAAGTTTTTTTGAAATGTTAGAAAGTGTTAGGCATCCACTTTATGATGGTTGTAGAAGTGGTCTTTCACGGTTGTCTCTATCTGCACGGTTGATTAATTTGAAGACTGAAAATAATCTTTCTGAGAATTGCATGAATTCTATATCGCAATTCGTAAGAGATTATTTGCCTGAAGATAATAATGCGGTTGAGTCATATTATGAAACAAAGAACATGATGAGATCATTGAGTTTATTGCATATATCAAAAGATTGATTTTTGCCAAGACAACTGTATGATTTTTTGAAAAGAAACTTCGGATTTGAGCAATTGTCGATTTGTAGAAAAGATCGGTTTTATTTGACAAGGAATGGAAAATTGGTTCTGTTTTGTCGTATGTGGTATTACCAATTACAGACAAGATAAAAAGATTGTCTCAATCTGAGAAGACCGCAAGCGACATGAGATGGCTTGCTGAGCATTCAAGTCATGACGGAGAAATGTGTCATCCCTCAAATGGTGAGGCGTGGAAACACTTTAACAAGGTATATCCCGATTTTGCAGCTGAGATTCAAAACTTTTATTTAGGCCTTTGCACTAATGGTTTTAATCCATTCGGGATGTCTGAGAGAAATTATTCGTTGTGGCTAGTTATTATGACATCGTACAATTTATCACCAGATATGTGCATGAAACGTGAGTTTTTGTTCTTAACAATATTGATTCCCATGCCTAATCATCCGAAAAGAAGTTTTGATATATTTCTTCAAACACTGATTGAAGAATTGAAAGAATTGTGGAAGGGAGTTCCAGCGTACGACGTTTCGAGATGACAAAATTTTATATTTTAAGGTGCTCTTATGTGGACAATAAGTGATTTTCCAGCTTACGGTATGCTATCTGGATGGACAACGCATGGTCGATTGACTTGTCCATATTGCATGGGGGAAATAGATGCTTTTCAGTTGAAATATGGACGAAAGGAGAGTTGGTTTGATTGTCATCGTCGTTTTCTTCCTCTTGATGTTACGTTACGACACAACAAGAGGAATTTCAAAAGGAATATAGTTGTGTGGAAATCTCCTCCTCCAGTTTTGACAGGCGAAAAGATTTTGTATGAACGACTTCTTGCTTTAGGTATTTCCTAAGATTATAGATTGCGGAGGGAACAATCATCTGAGAATTGATGGTTATGGAATTACCCATAATTGGTACAAGAAGAGCATATTTTGGGAACTGTTGTATTGGAAAAATCTGAAACTTCGCCACAATCTTGATGTCATGCACATGGAGAAATTTTTTTCGATAATATCATCAACATAGTACTGAATGTCACAGGAAAAACGAAGGATAACATTAAATCATGGAAGGATCTAGAAGAGTATTGCTCACAAAAGGAGTTAATATAAGTGACGACGATAAAGCTCCAGTTCTGATATTCAGATTGTCGAATGATGAGAAATATAAATTTTTGAAATGGTTAAAGGAAGATGTGAAATTTCCTGATGGTTATGCATCTAACATCGGAAGGTGCATCGATATTCATGGAGGAAAGTTATCACGGATGAAAAGTCACGATTGTCATGTATTTATGCAAAGACTACTTCCCATATGTTTTTCTGAATTGATGGACAAACATGCACACAATGCAATTGGAGGAATCATTGATTATTTTATTTATATAGTATAATTAATTATTAATAATTTACAAATATTAACTATTAATTACTAACTAAAATTTGAGTTTTTAGGTATTGGCATATTTTTCCGAGATTTATGTGCGAGAAACTTAAGTGTAGATATGATTCGTAGACTTAAAAGTAACAGAGTTACTGTACTATGTAACTTGGAGAAGATTTTTCCACCATAATTCTTTGATGTTATGGAGCATCTGACAGTTCATCTACCACACGAAGCCGCATTAGGAGGTCCAGTTCAATTTCGTTAGATGTATCTATTCGAGCGATTTATGTTCCATCTAAAGAAAAAATCCAAACAAAAAGCTCGTTCAGAGGGTTGAATTGAGGAATAATACGTGAATGAGGAGATATTGTTCTTCACTTCTTACTACTTCGAGCCACATGTTCAAACGCGAAGTAGAATTCTAGACAAATGTTTTGATGGTGGTGTGACATTTTCATATCCAGTATCATATGTTCCAAATATATTTTACGGAGTTGGTAGAACAACTGGCAAAGCGAAAGATTTATGTGCTATCACAACGAGATCTACACATCGCACATACGTATGTTTTACTCAACTGTGAATATCTACAACCTTTTTTAAGGTAACATCCTATAAATATAGATTCAATTGCGTATACGTATTTTACTTGTAATATTAACATAATTTTTCATATATTTTCAGGATGTTTGATGATGTATTGAAGATTGCATATGTGAATATTGATGAATCTCAACTCCAGGAACTTAAAGAAAGAGATGTCTCCACATGGATAAGACAATATGTAAGTAAATGATAGATTAATATTAATAAATTACTTTTATATATAAAACGCTTTATCGATGATTGTTTCCTTTGTAATGCAGATTGAGATTGGCAATCACCCGTTGTGGCTACGGAATCTTGTTAAAGGATCAATTGTAAAAGTTATGAGTTTTCCAATGTATTTTACACATGGTTACAACTTTCATACGTACGAGCACGGAAAATTGAAGTTAACTATGAACTATGATGTATGTGTGCAAGGTGAAAGCTATTGTGAATTGACCGACGAACCAGATTTCTATGAGATTTTGAAAGATATTTTGCAATTGGAATATCCAGGTATCATTACTAATCCAAAAAATTTCTTATCGATACCACGTATGATATTTTAGAATATATTGACTTATATTTGCCATTTTTTGTAGGTTACGTCGGTCTCAGAGTGATGTTATTCCGTTGTAATTGGTTCGATCTAATAAACGATCGCGGAACAAGAATAAACAAATTAGGTGTCGTAGAAGTTAACTCTACACGAAGATATGCAAAATACAAACCTTTTATTCTTGCGTCACAAGACGATCAAGTTTTCCTATCCATATATGAGACGATCTTTAGGTTGGCATTTCGTAATGAAGATATTTCCAAGGGGTAAATTTATCGATAACACAGAAGAACAACAATTGGCCATGCAACAACAAACCATTGATATTGTTTCTATTGATGAAGTTACTATTAAAGCACTGATACATGGTGAAGTCGAAGAAATTGAAGATGAAGAGATAGAAGAAAACGAAGAAGAGAAAGAATTTGAATCAAATTCAGAAACATAAGAATCGACGATAGAATTATGTGACTCTGAAGATGATTCATGTTAACTTGTTATCAGATGTTTAAAATAATAAAAGAATTTTTATTGTTAACTTTATATTGAATCGACGGAATACATATAAGTGTTTATTGATTGTTCCCGGTCCTCGGTCGATTCGCGTCCCTCGGTCGATTCCCTTCCCTCGACCGGTTTCTGGCCCTCGGTCGGTTCCCGTCCCTCGATCGGTTCTTGGCCCTCAGTCGATTCCCGTCCTTTGGTTGTTTCGTGTCCCTCGTTTTACGGATGGATTACAAACGGACTGCAAAATATGGATGACCGCCTAAAACTGTTCATAAGTCGTCCGCAATCGCGGATGGAAATGGGATGCAGCCACGGTTCGTTCATAATTTACGGACGGGTCACTACAGCCGTCCGCAATCGCGGACATGCGTCTCGATCCCGTCCGTAATCATGGACAGTTTTATGAACGTGTCTTGTGTCCGTCTGCGATTGCGGACAGTTTGCGGACGGGCACCGCGACCCGTCCGTAAATTTCTATAAATGTCTCGGTAAAGCCATTGTTTTCATTGCCTTCACACTTGAACCACCGCCCTCGCCCAGCGGCTCTCGCCTAGTCGCCGCCCTTGCCAACTGTCGTCCGTCGATTCTGTCCGAGAGGTATATATGATTTTTCGCTTTGTCGGTTCCCTCCGCCGATTTCGCATGTTTTCATGTCATTTTTAGGTGTTTTCGATTTATGGTGTTTTATGTGTTCATGTATTCAGTCGCATGTGTTCATGTATTCGGTTTGTCGATTCCAGTCGCATGTTTGGTTGTGTTCATGTGTTAATGGTGGATGAGTAGGTATGTAGATAAGATGTTCGATGAAATGTCTAAGAGACGTATATTAAGTTATGTAGATAAGATGTTCAATGAAATGCCTAAGAAACGTATATTAAGTTACGGTGGATATATTAAGTTATGGGTTGTGTTTATGTTGGATGAATAGGTATAGAGATTAGATGTTCGATGAAATGTATAATATATATATATATATATATATATATATATTAAGTTATGGTGAATGAATAGGTATGTAGATTATGGTTGATGAGTAGATATTAAGTTTAATGTTCTTATGTCGTTTAAAAAACATATTAAGTTATATGTTTTTTAAAATTAAAAAACACATATATTATATTATATGTGTTTTTGAAATTATATTAAAATTAATTAATGTTTAATTTAAAATTAAATTTTTAAAATAAATATTCAATTAAAACTTGATATAATATTTTAATTTAAAATTTTAGTATGTCTCGTCGCGTTGGAAGATGCGGTAACACGAGAAACCGTTCAACATCGGAGGAAAGTACCAATGGTCCATCTCCTCCACAACACCAGAGACAGTCAGATACAGTATTTTTGGATTTTATGAATCCGAATTTATTTCCGAACACGGGATCGTCACAATATATGCAATATCCATTTTATCAACAGATGCCACCATTAGTCGAGCCAATGATGCATCACGAGACTCCGATGCATCACGAACCAATGGTGGAAGAACTTTTAGTGATGGATGAGGAAAGGCCTAAACTTTCTCGTTTAGATCCAACTCGTGGAGATGGCGCACAATGGTACATAACACTAAATTTAAGTTTAACTTTGTAACTACTTGGTTAGTTAAGTCTTAATTTTGTTTTATAGGTTTGGCTACGATCAGCTTTCTCGTCATATAACAAAGACGATGAAGGCTGATTATGATTGTTCATGTTATAACTGGATGCGAACCGATCCTGATATCAAGGAACGGTGGTGGAAATCTTTCGTGGTACGTTTTTACTAATATTCATTTTACTCAAAATTTAAAATTTAAAATGATATTTCAATTAATAATTATTTCATCATTTTCAGCAAAACATTTATTGGAATCGTGAAATAACTGAACTAGTAAAGTTCGAATTTGAACGGATTGTGGGAGTTTGACTCAAAGCTCCCGTAACACTCCCACTCTAGTTGGTGCATGTAGATCACAAGCACCCAACTTGTCATTACAACATCAAATCCATGTCGTCCTGATGTTTTGTTGAAGATTTTCGCAATTTATAGTGGGGTCTTGAAATTTCGATGGCTTATCACGCTGTTGTCTTGGTTTGGTAGTTTGTCGACGGTCGAATATATCCGTCCAGATCGAGACGCCAACGAAGGGCATCTTGGTCGGTATGCCAAAGTGCGTATGGTCAAAATTCTAAAGGGCGTCGTATCGGAACACCAATAAAGGGTGTCATGGTCAGAACACCAATAAAGAGCGTCATGGTCGGAACACCTAAAAAGCGTCATGGTCGAAATGCCGAAAGGTGTCAAGATCGGAACATCGAAAGGCGTCAAGGTGGAAATACCAAAAAGGACGTCATGGTCGGAACACCGAAAGGGCATCATGGTCGAAACGCCGAAGGGAGTCGAAGTTCGGAAGAGAGCTTCGTCGGGTTGTAGGAGGTCTTGAGGTATAGAGAGGCTGAGATGTATATGGTGTTGTTTCCAGTCGGTAGTATAGAGGAAAAAGAGTGATTAGTGTAGAGGAAACTCGTCCTTAATAATTTTTTTATTTACAATTTGATAATTAAAATTAATTTTGTTATCTATGTATTTGTATATTAAATAAATTATCTATTTAATACGTACAAATACAAATAATTTGGATAATTAAATTTACTATTTGTATTTATATTTATATTTGTTGTATATCTAATTTCTAATATTTTTATTTGTATTTATATGAATGGTATATACGAATATTTCAAATATTTTATCTAACCTAATTTAGTTAACCTAATTAGTAGTATATTATAAATTCAATATGTGGTCAATGTTTGAAATAAATACATTATGCATACAAGTAGAAGTGAGTGGATAAGTGGAATTTAATATAACGCGTGAATTATTAGCTGAGAATGTCGGTTGCTTGCTATAAGACCAAAATCAAATACCGAAATGGATATGCTCGGTTCGTCAACCGGTTTACCATTCCATTACCGGTATTGATGTGATTAATATCTGAATTTTGGTTCGATTGGAAGCCGGTTACGTTTAATAAAAAGATAGCAAAAGAAGAATTTTATTAATTAAGGTCCTGCAATGGTTATTCATATTGCAAAGCAAATAGAATCAAGCGACATAGTAGATGGAGTTGGGGAGTTTGAAGGTCCTGTTGGGAGCAGGACAACCTGCGAAGCTGTTCCATTGGTCACCCATCACTCCCCAGATTCTGTACCCTTGGCTCACCAACCATGTCCTCACCTTTGCTTTGTATTCTCTCACTTGCTTCTTCTCATCTTCTAGTCCCCTGTTTTCATTGCCTTTTATTAATTCATCTCTGCTTGTTAATCGCTTTATTTTGTCCGATTTCACATGATAAATTCTAAATTCCTATATATAATATTGCATTATTTTTTGAATTTAATTAAATCCAAATCATTTTTGATATTTTATCAAAATCTAATTCGTCTTTATTTAAATATTTTAACGTTAGATCTACGATTATTATATCCATGTTCCAAATATCGTGGACAAGAAAATATAATATAGTATTATATTATATGATCATAATATTAGATAATTTTAAACTATTAAATTAATTTTTGTGAATGTTTAAATCCACACTCATATTTACACTCATATTTGATAAATAGGTTCGAGTTTAACTTATGTGAAAATATAACTTTAAAATCTATAGTTACCATGAGTTTATGGTTATGTTATAAAGTATATTAGACAACAGTAATCTTGTCATATTTAAATGTGCATATAGGGAATAAACTAATTGAATAAGAAATATATAAAAGTAGGGTTAAGTTGGACCTGAGGAGGAGGTTGGACCAGCCGTGGTAACCTTCTTGGATGAGATTATCGACGGTGGCAGATCTGAGGTACTCTTTCCTCGAAGAAACCAAGAAGATCTTGATGCCTCTCTCTCTTACCTCATGGTACAATCTTTTCATGTGTGGTACTGCCGGTGCTTTGCTCTTCATCATCCATTCCTCAAACTTCGTCGTGTTCAACACCTCCCCTCTTCCAATTTAAACCCATCTCAAATATTAGATTCATCCTAACCATTTCAACTATATCCTTCTTATTTTATAAATATAATTCTCATTTAATATACCCTCGACATGTTCCGTTGAATTTCCTAAACGGAAAGAGAACATGGATGAAAATAATATTATTTACCCGAAGCAGCCGTTCTTCTTGTGGTACGGGATGGTAGAGAGAAGCGTGTCATCAATGTCAAAGACCCAAGCGTCCATGCCGTCACAGTGTTTCTTACTGCAACAGGAGTTTCCGAGGTAGAGGAGGACCTCATCCACTGCCATTTCCACGTCATCAGCGTACTGAGATGACGTCATGTAGTTCTCGATATGCGTCACACACTCCTGTGGAACCACCTTAAAGTCCCTGATGTTGTTGATCTCCACGTTGGTCCTCCAGCTCTCACAGTATCCCTTCAGGTTCTTCGCCGATAATACGACGTCTTTTTGGACCCTGGGCCTCAGTTGGTTCAGGATGTTCCAGTCACGCGCCGAGACCATCCCGGCGAAGAGGAAGGCGAGTGCCAGATAGAGCAAGAAGGCTCTTGCCATTTTCGACGCCGATGATGGTGAACTGATGAAGCAGAAGAAGAAGAATCTATGTATTTGCGGAAGTGATTGTGGGTGTTTATATAGGGGCCTTATCAATGTATGTATATATATATATATGTGTATATATGTAGAGCAGATAGAAAATAGACAAGTTTAATGACAACAAATTATAAGATTCATATCTCAATAATCTAGAATCGTGGGTCCACGATCCTCTGATCTGTTTTTTTTCTCCTTTTTCTTGTAAAACAATAACTGTGTTAACGGATACAAAAAGGATAAAATTAAACCAAATTTAAACTTGTAAAATAATAAAGAATTAATTTTGGTTTACGGAGTCATATATACATATATATATATTCAGATTTAAGATTTTACGATTTATTATATATATTCTTAGTTCAAATTCAAGTTAATATGAATTTTTTTATAATGAAAATAGTAATCAATATTTTGCATTTTTATATTTTTATGTATAGTGGTTGCCTATATATACATGTTTTGGTTAATTTCAATAATGGAATGTCGTTTCTTGTATTTGAAGCTAATTCCAAAGTAGGAAAATGTGATACGTGTTTAATGGGGAAAAAATAGATGCATAAATTAAATTGGCAGTCTATACTATTTATGCCACTAATGATATAATTAGCATCGAGATCCACAAACTCCAATTATTTTATCACAACGGCTAGATTCTATTGATATGTGTACGAACGGAGAAAAACGATGCTTGTCGGTGATATATTCATCGTTTATCAATAAAATAATTAACAAGTTCTTAATAAACGATCATAATTAAGTAGAAGACAAATTTCAGTCATGTTCCGTATGCACTAACCACATCCTCTTCTTTCTCTCAATATAAGTTTTGAGATAGAAAATGTATATTTTGTAATATTGGATTAAAATATTTATTTTTAAAAAATATTCATGATTAAAACTAAATAAAGATGTAATAAATCATGAACTTCATACAAATTTCAAGATATTAAAAGGGCGAGACTGGCATTTGAGGAAATAAACATCAAAAGTCACGTGGCATAATAAATTAAAAAGAGATGGGTGTTGCGAATGAGCGGATTCTTAGCTGGTCAGTATAGCGACAAATTTAAAACCAAATTCATGTTTCTATACTCGGTATATCTAAAATATTTGAGATAAAAATTTAAAAGTCTAATCAAAGAAATACATCATAAATATGATTTCGATGATACCGAGAATGACTTTTTGTTCGTTTGTTGATTTTCTTTAGTTTTTAAAAAAATTGTAAAGCTTGTTACTTTTTCTTATTCAAACTTTGTACTATATAATGGTTTATTTAACATAAATTTAAACATAAATCATTAATGTTTTATAATCCTCTAAATACATGTTTTCTACGATGTTATACAAAAAACACAAATACTAATAGTTGGGGGCAATGTTGTATTTAAAAGCAAAGTGAATCATTATGAATTATCACTATATCCAAAATGGTCGACACTACCATGTGAACAAGGCTATAGGATATGTAGGACGATCATAATTTATATCAGAAAAATCAGATATTTTTTAGAGGAATTATTAAATCGAAAACGTGGCTGAATAATTTATACCGTATCTCTCAAACTAGATGATATCCGTGTATTACACGGTTTTGTAATAATTAAATTGTAATGTTTTAAATATTTCCGTCGTGCGGGCCTCCTGCTGGGGCCCGCTATGCCAAACATAAATTTAAATATTTTCATAACATTTGATATATGTATCGGTCAATACAAAAATAAAATTTTAACTTTCAATGTAAAAGTTTAATCAATAGATTTATAAGATGTAATATAAACTAACGCTGCGATTTGTTCATAATATCTTTAAAATTTAAAAATGTAATTTGTCGAAGAAAATGATTGTATGATTTGGACATAAATTTTTTGTATGATTGTTTTTTTATCCGTACTTACATAATTTTTTAGGATTAAATTCAATTCATAACATGATTAAAAACAATTATTGAGGTATGAATATAATTTGGAAATATTTAAAATTTACCTATATTTGAATTTATTGATTGTGTTTAGATTTTTATTGGTGTAGATGTTTGTAGAACAGAATGATCGAAGTGTTAACAAACTTTATTAGTAATTTTACAAAGGATAATTACGCATTGGCATAAACAAAAAAATATTAATTAATATAAATGTTAATTTTTTTTATTCATATCGTTGATCATCATCGGAATAACGTGCGTTATGATCATAATCGTTTATTTGACAATCATTTGAGCAATACTTGAATGAAAAATACTAGGGGTGTAAAATGAGCTGTCGGCTCGCGAGCTAGCTCTAGCTCGGACCATATTTAAGCGAGCCGAACTGGGGATTTTCTAGCTCGTTTAAAAAACGAGCTGACGAGCTGAGCCCAACGAGCTCACGAGCCGAGCCCAAAACGAGTCCGAGCTTAGACGAGCTGGCTCGCGAGCTGAAAAAAATCATGTACAAAAATAAAATATTTTCCATTTTTGTATATTATTATATATAATATTTCATTTAATAAAACATAATATATTGTTTAAACATAATATACTATTATAATATATTTTTCCTTTTTCTAATAATTGATATAACAAAATAAAGAAACAATTTAGTAAAATTACGAGCGATCGAATAAGTACGATGATATTTTATACTTTTTATTCGAGAAGGTTATTTTTTATTTAGTACAATGATATTTTATAACATTATGTTTGAATTAATGTTTTCATATTTTTGATATTTTATTTGGTTCGTTTGATATGTTTATCATATATGATATTACAACTAATTCAAAATAATTAAATAGTTTGGCTCGCGAGCCAGCTCGTTTTTTGGCGAGCTAGAGGCGAGTCGAGCTGAGCTAGGATTTTCCAACTCGTTTAAAAAACGAGCCGAGCTGAGCCAGCTCGTTTTTTGCCGAGCTGAAGGCGAGCTGAGCCGAGCTGAGCCGAGCCAGCTCATTTTACACCCCTAAAAAATACATAGCAAGTCCATCCTATATCGACATAGTTTCTATATTTGAAATGGTTCAAGCAAGGTGAGCAAATTATTGCGGAAGAAATGACATAATAGGTTAATAGAGCAACAACGTTAAATACTTATCTATTTAACAACAATCGAATTTTTATTTTTTTTTTTATCAGAGGTAGGTAGCTGCAAATTTGATTCTTGCATATCGATTATAATTTCAACAATATTTACAATTTAGAAAAAATTAATTAGATAAGCTTATTAGTAAAGAAATAATATTATTGATTCATTGCAAAACTACTTACCCAATAAAAGTTTTTTTGTTGTCAACCAATCCAACCAATGTTCGATATGAATGCGTCCTGAATCTATAAGTGTCTTATATTTCAGGTTCATCCCACGATTCATTCAACAACCTGGTTGTCAAATAAAGTCCTTTCTCCATATGCATCTTAATTTGCACTATCTTTTATAAATCTTTTTATCAGTTAAATTAACTGAGTCGATTCGTAAAAATATTTATTTATTAAAGAAAACATAATAAACTATAGATGCCATGATACACTGTTCAATGAAAAAGGGTAAAGAACATATTTTCAAGGACCCAATCAGTGAATTTTGCACGAAAAATACTGAATATAAATGGTCGAATATTTGTAAATATTCCTTATTAGATACAAACCGATTTTGTACACTCGACTTAACCAAATTATTACTTTACTACAGATCTACAAATATAATGAATTTGGATAATTAAAAATTTTTCCAATTATCTTGTAAGTTATTCAAGATGTTGAATTCTACTACCAAAATTATTTCATGTATGAAAACTCTCAAAATTCTAAGAATGATAATTATACATAAAATAATAAATTATAAAACAATTTACTATAGGAACTATTTTTTGTTTGTGAAAAGAATTCTATAATAAAAATGATGAGATCCTCGCTGAATCGACACTCTAGAACGAAGGTAATGACAGAATAATCCTTACTGCAGTCGAGTCGGGAGACTCCTCTACAAAAGGCGTGTGGAATGATGGATCGCACGAGAGTTGCAGAAGGCTCTCGATATACCGAAGATCGTCTTCGTGGATATGACACACCAAGAAGAACATACTTGTTTGCGGGATATTACACACCAACAATGGAGATTTCTCAAAGAGAAAGCTTTGAAATTCAAATTGAAAGATTGATTGATGTGTACAAGGGGGTGGACAGCCACATTAAGAAGAAGGAGGTGGGGAAGAGCCATGCAAGGCCTTCAATGTAGAATTTAATGTTCAGCATGCATGTAAACCATGCAAGACTTATGGATTAAATGAAAATAAATTTGAAATAAAATAAATGTTACGGTAATGTGCTCCGATACGATCAACGTATGAAGTCTCGGGTCAACAATTAGGCGGACGGAAGTGATTCGTGGCTCGTTAAAAACTCGCCGCTGGAAAATCACATGGGAAAAAACCAATGGTGGGAAAAGAGCACACACGAAACACTTGCCCTGGTTGTTGAACGTTGCAAGATGAGCTTCGACATGTAGTACGACTCAGATGTTGGATCTTCCTTGTGGACTCGAGCACTCGTCTTGAACACACACGACTGCAAGTAGTCTGACGATAGCTTCCTTGAGCATCCTAGCTTTAACACGGGTCACGAGACATGCTGGTATGGTTAAGGGGTCCTCCTCTCTAGCTTTAGCACGGGTCACAACATCGACGTCCTCTTCTCTCGCCTCAGCATGGGTCATGGGACAGGCGTTCTCCTTTCTCGCCTTAGCACAGGTCGTGGGAACGATGTCCTCTTCTCTAGCTTTAGTGCGGGTCACGAGACCTTCTTGTAATGTTAAGACGTCCTCTTCATGCTTGGGGTTCCTCGATGCTGTCGATGCTCATATCATCCCTTCCCTCTTGAAAAGGATTTGTCCTCAAATCTGTTTGATCTGCGATAAAAGGCACCAAATCAGTAACATTAAAACTGGAACTCACATTATACTTACCTTGCAATTCGAGTTGATAAGCGTTGTTGCTGATTATCTTGGTCACTGTGAAGGGTCCATCGATCTGGGGCATCAACTTTGATTTTCTCACCTTCAGACATCGTCTCTTTTGCAAATGAATCCACACTTGGTCGCCGGGCTCGAAAATCATTTGCCTCCGTCCCTTGTTTGCTTGTTTTGCATAGAGTTTTGTTTTCTCTTCTATGTTCTTCCTAGCCTTCTCGTGGATCCGCTATACCATTTTAGCTTTCATTTCTCCATCCAAACTAACTTGTTCACTCAAAATAATGACATTAGATCCAAAGGTGAGGTAGGGTTGAACCCGTAAATGATTTCAAACGGGGAATACTTAGAAGCAGAATGTACAACATGATTATATGCAAATTCAGCATGCGGTGAACATTCTTCCCACGTTCTCAAGTTCTTTTTAACTAATGCAGGCAAAAGAGTTCCTAAGATTTGATTAAATATCTCGATTTGACCATCAGTTTGTGGATGACACATCGTGGAAAACAATAACTTAGTTCGTAGCTTAGACTATAGAGTTTTCCAAAAATGACTAAGGAACTTCGTATCTCTATCGGAAACTATTGTCCTAGGCATCCCATGCAACCTGACTACTTCCTTAAAGAAGAGATTTTCTACGTGCAATGCATCATCCGTTTTGTGGCATGCTATGAAATGTGACATTTTAGAAAATCTATCTACAACCACAAAGATTGAATCATTTCCAGTCTTAGTTCTAGGCAAACCAATCACGAAATCCATAAATAATATCATATACCCATGCAATTCATCAAGCATATCATCTAATCTAGGAATGATGTGTCGATACTTCACCATAATGTTGTTGATTACTCGACAATCAACACACATACGCCAACTGCCATCCTTCTTTGGCACGAGTAAGACGGGAACATCGCACGGGCTCATGCTCTCACGAATGTGTCCCTTTGCCATGAGTTCCTTCATTTTTCTTTGCAACTCCTTAGTCTCCACCGGGTTGGTAGCTAAGCTAGCCAATTTGGAAGTGCGGCTCCGAGGATGAAGTCTATTTGATGTTCGATGCTGCGTATAGGAGGTAATCCCGTAGGATTGTCTTCGGGGAAAACATCTTCATAATTCTGCAACAAAGATGTGATCTCACTCGCCAGCACCGCTGCAAGGTTAGTCAAGCTCGAATGATCTTCCTTAAACACGAATAACAAAATTGATTGACTATAGTGAAGAGATTCTTGATCTCACTCGATTTAGCGTAGAAGTTCGATGATCTTAGTACGCGTTCTTCTTTCTATTTGAGACGCATTTGATCTTGTTACACTTCTCTTGGCGTCAAAGGAATAAGGACAATTGTTCTGCCATTAAACTCAAATGAATGCTTATTAGTAAAACCGTCATGTATTACCTTACGATCCGATTTTCACGGTCTACCGAGAAGGATATGGCTTGCTTCCATTGGAAGAACGTCACACAAGATCCCGTCCTCGTATTTGCCAATGGTGATAGGCACGGTCACTTGGTTGGTCACGTTCATTTCGCCATTCTCATTGAGCCACTTGGGTTTATAAGACCTCGGGTGCTTCTTGACCTTTAAACCGAGTTTATGGATCATGGCAGCACTTGCGATATTAGTGCAACTTCCTGTGTCTATAATCAAGCTACACACCTTCCCTTGAACAAGGCAGCGGGTATGGAACAAGTTCTCTCGTTGTTCTTGCTCTTTGGACTTAGATTGCACACTCAAAGATCGTCGTGCTACCAATAACTCCCCTTTAACCGGTTCTTTTTCATACTCCTCGTTCGAAGTTTCAGATTCTTCGTCCTCAGATTCAAACTCGCCATCCTTGGAATAATCATAACTCTGTTGTTTGTACATTTGTTCGCATAATGAACCCTTCCTTTACACTTAAAGCGCTTCACGTCCCGAGCTCTCGATGTAGTGGCCTCGGCTTTTCCTTTGTCTCTGTGAGCCATTGAAACCACTTTTACCTCGTCTTTGGTTGTTGGGACAGACTTGCCACCACTTCTATGATAACTCAACTTTTCCTCCCGTTGATGACTGAATTTTCCAGCCCCAAAGTTAGAATGAGTGCTCCTTTTCCGTTTGAGTTGTTGCCCGATTAGAATTGCTTTATGTAGCATCTCTTCTATTTCTACGTAGTGCTGTATCTCCAAGCTATCCTGAATTTCCAGATTCAATCCTCTGAAGAACCGAGACATGAGAGCTTCCCTATCCTCCGAAAATCAGCCCTCAACATAAGCAACTGCATCTCTTGATAATACTCTTCTACGGTTCGATTCCCTTGAGTGAGTTTTCTTAACTTTCTATGTAGCTCTCGGTGATAATAACTTGGAACAAACCATTTACGCATTATGGCCTTCATTTCCAGCCACATCTCTATTGGTTCCTCTCCATTACGTCGCCCAGAAGTTACTAACTAATCCCACCAACTCAAAGCGTAATCGTAGAACTCTGTTGTAGTAACCCTAACCTTCTTGATCTCGGCATAGTGCTGGCAACCAAACACGAGTTTGATTTTCTTCTCCCATTCCAAATACGCATATGGATCAACCATGCCGTGGAACGGAGAGCTTAAGACTAGCAAGGTCGTTTCTCGGATTGTCCCTATTTTCACGCTCCCCTCGATGACCTCGTTGGCTGTTCCATGAAGAGGATGAACTGCCTCGTTCATAATAATTACTATCTCCTTCTTTCTGAATCCGTTCTCGTGGATTAAGAGTAGGATCTACCCTTTGTCGGCCCTGAATTTCTTGCTGAATCTCCTGCCGAAACTCCTCCATTTTGGTGTTAAGAGTTCGCTCCAAACGAGCCGCAAGAACTTCAATCAATAGCTTGTTTACTTGGCTGGATTTTGCACCGCTTTCTCCCATTGCGCTTGACGAACACACGCTCAGCACCCAAAACGGATAGCCTACACACGTAATATACACGAGCAGCCAACAATCAGAACACGTAGCACATGAGCAGCCAATACTCGTAGCACAAACGAACACACAACGAACAATACGTAATAAACGAGCAACCAATACTCACGGTTCAAACAACTAGCTACCGGCCTATGAACAACCAGTCAGTCGAGAAGATGAACCAACCTTTTTCTAGAGCGAGCTCTGATACCACTTGATGAGATCCTTGCTGAATCGACACTCTAGAACGAAGGTAGTGACAGGATAATCCTTGCTGCAGCCGAGCCAGGAGACTCCTCTACACAAGGCATGTGGAATGATGGGTCGCACGAGAGTTGTGTAAGGGTCTCGATATACTGAAGATCGTCTTCGTGGATATGACGCACCAAGAAGAACGAACTTGTTTGCTAGATATTACACACCAACAATGGAGATTTCTCAAAGAGAAAGGTTTGAAATTCAAATTGAAAGATTGATTGATGTGTACAAGGAGGTGGTCGACCACATTAAGAAGAAGGAGGTGTGGAAGAGCCATGCAAGGCCTTCAATGCATAATTTAATGTTCAGCATGCATGCAAGCCTTGCAAGACTTGTGGATTAAATGAAAATAAATTTGAAATAAAATAATTGTAATGGAAATGTGTTTTGATATGATCGACGTATGAAGTCGGGTCAACAATTAGGAGGATGGAAGTGATTCGTGGCCTCGTTAAAAACCCGCCGCTGGAAACCCACGTGGGACAAAACCAACGGTGGGAAAAGAACACACACGAAACACTTGCATTAATTGTTGAACGTTGCAAGATGAGCTTTGACATGTAGTACAACTCGGATGTTGGAGCTTCCTTGTGGACTCGAGCACTCATCTTGAACCCGCATGGCTGCAAGTAGTCCGACGATAGCTTCCTTGAGCATCCTAGCTTTAACACGGGTCATAGGACCTGCTGGTATGGTTAAGGCGTCCTCCTCTCTAGCTTTAGCATGGGGAATAGATAAATGAAACAGGGAAATGAAATGGAGAAATGCATTCATAAACAAATCAAATATGGTTCTGGGATAGCCATGAACTAATTCCTTCTCCTAGAACAAAACTACTACTCGATCATGAGTCTAAACAACATAAACAAAATAATAGAGTAAGGATCATAGAAATATCAAATGAGAGATGATCCCGAATCAATTCCTGACTCCTTGTTGTGTCTCCCGTCAAAGAGGGCTCTTAAATGGATGGATGGATGTTGTGTACCTTCCTAAGGTTCTCCTCTATGTTTGCTTGCTTCTGAGTTCAATTTGGGGTCCCTTTTTATACAAATTCCCCGTTAGAGAACTTCTATGGAAGTTGTTACAGCCATCCCTTGCGCGGGCTAGGGAGGCAACCCACATGGGCTCCTTATTTTCTCCATGACCCGTGCGTGCTAAGAGCTAGCACGACTCGGGCAAATGCTGTTGGAATTCCACCCCGCGCAGGCTAAGGTGAGCACCACATGCGGGCTCTTCATTAACCTCAATCCGTGCATTCTGAAGGTGAGCACGACTCGGGCAAGTGCTGCTGGATGTTCAACCGAGCGGGCTAAGGAAACCACCCCGCGGGGGGCATAGTCTCCTCATGTCGTATCGCATTCCTTGCGCGTTTCTCGTCCTGTTTGCTCCGTTATAATCTCTTAAGCTCGTACTTCGTACCATCCATATTCTTTAGCTCCGAAACAAACCAAATATGCATAAAAACCTATAAGAACATGAAAACACAGAAACAAGTAAAACGGATACAAAATCACACGTAAACATCGCAACTATCATGATAAACATATCTAAAATCATGCGAGAATCGTGTACAAAAACGAGATGATCAAAATCCCCCAGACTTGAATGTTTGCTTGTCCCTAAGCAAACGTAAATGTGGAACACGTGGGAGATATAAAAATTGAGAATTCCCCTTTCCCTAGAAATACCGCTAAAGCAAACCTAATCGATCATCAAACAAGTTAGAGAAAATTTTGGCCTAACAACTTTCAATCTTCATCTTAAGTTCACCATGGCTACCTATACGAAAGCAAATCAAAGACGAGCTAAGTGAGAAACCACAACTCTCTCTACCAAACAAGACTTCAAACAAATGCTAATCACAAAATCAAAGAGGATACTTGTTTTATTCTCGAGCCTCTTTATTCTTTCATTCCATTTTTTTCTTTGTGTTTTTTGTTTATTCTTCTTTTATTGATATTGCAAACACACTAGGCTTCTAGGACGTCGGATTTGAAGGGATTCAACTTCTACTTAGATCCAAGCTACCGATGACGATACTCTTGCATCTCGTTCAAAAGTGCAGTGGAGTAGATGGTGTTTTTATGCACCTTGCTCTTAGGACGTAGAAAGATGATCGCCAACCCACCACTTAGACCCGAACCATCGAAAAAGTGTGAGGGTCGATGCACTCATATCGATTTCAGATCATGCTTTTAGGCATTATTTCTATCGATAGCGGAGTGTTAGTGCGCGCTCGTATTCTCTTCAAAACAAGCTCAATTCACGCGATCAAATCATCCTCGTGAAAAAGAAATAAAGCATCGTCAATATGAAGTATAATCATTTGGCTAGAGAGAATGAACAGAAACTAACCTAGCAAACTCGTCTAAGCTTCCCATAGATAACACTAGGATTCCCAAAGACTTACGACCCACTCGTTCCTCTACTAACTAAAAAGCTTTAACATGCAAGATATCACGGAAAAGAAAACTTCTTAAGCATCCTAGGTTCAAGGTTCATCTCAAAACGTTGCACCGGACAAGTGCCTGGAACGACTCTAACTCAAAACAAAAACTAACCTAAGAACTACAAAATAAAATGAAACAAAAGCACTGACAAACGTGAGCTACTCCCCCAGACTTGAATTGAACGACGTCCTCGACGTGAAACTCCAATGAAGAATAAAGAAGGTGAGGTCACGGTTGTAGGTCTTCGTTTTCTATTTTTTTAATGATTTTTTTTATTTTTTATGATTTTCAAATATACCAAGTCTTAAATATGAAATAAAAGAAAACAAATGCTGGGTGCCCTCCCAGAAACCGTTTGTTTAACGTCGTTAAGCTTGATGTCTCCATGCTTCATGTGCACGCAATGGGTGGATCGAATAGGGAGATGGAGTTTCTGCTTTCGATCGATGGAGCGGCTTGATGTAGTTTAAGGTGTTGCCTATTTGCTGTGAACGTTCCACTCGAATCGCTCCATAGTTCTACTTCTCCATGTGTGAAGACTTCTCGTACCTGAAATGGACCAGCTCAACGGGAATGTAATATGCCCGGGAAGGAATTAAAATGAGAGTCAAGAAGTAGAGCAAAATCACCTTGCCGAATGTTACGAGGTATGGTCTTTGTATTGTGCCATCCTTCAGCTCGGTTGCCTTTCTCATAGCACATTGTCTTCGCTGCTCCTTTCTCTTCCAAACATTGGTGCATCCTCCTTAGATCATCGATGGAGCGTTCCCGGCTGTCCTCTTTAGGTATCCAGCGCATACATATTGAAGGGCTCACTCTTCTATGCTCCTTGAGACGAATGGGTGGCTTTCGCGTCTCATGCCGAGAAGAAGAAGGAAGAGGTTCAAGCTGAAGCTTAGACACATTCTTTACCGCAAAATCAGTGAGCGTTTCGTGCGGCGTCTTCTCATGTGAAGCGTCTTGCAGTGCCTCAATGGCACTCACGAATTTAGTATAGACCTTGGCTCCTTCATTGGTAAGTCTTGCAGCATTGCAAACTTACGTTAGCCCTCTCTCAAAAGGATTGACAATACTTACTCGATCAGATGTGTTATTCCCCGACTCGTCGAGCACATAAACTCTGTAGCATGATTCCTTGGGGCTGGACAAATGGAATTCAATCTTCTCATTACCGACACGTAGAGATAGCTTCCCTTGTTGTGCATCTATCTTCGCACCTGCAGTAGCTAAGAATGGTCTTCCAAGAATTATAGGCACGTTAGCATCTTCTTCAATATCAAGTACAACAAAATCAATGGGAATGCAAATACTACCTACCTTGGTGGGAACGTTTTCAAAAATTCCCACCGGATACCTTACTGAATGATCAGCTCGCCGTAGACACATCTTTGTAGGTTTGAGATCTCCGAAGTTTACCCGCTTATAGACTGAATTTGGCATTAGGCTCACGCTTGCTCTCACATCGCACAAAGATTTGTCGATGTCAATGTCTCCTATGGTGCATGGATGGAGAAGCTTCCGAGGTCCTTCAACTTTGGTGGCATCTTATTTTGAAGAATGGCGCTGCATTCCTCAGTGAGTTCTACTGTCTCACTCTTTTTGATGCGCTTTTCCTTGGAAAGAAACTCCTAAAGGTAATTTTCTCGCTTAGGCATCTTTTGGAGGGCTTCCACGGACGACATATTGATGTCGAGATACTTAAGGCAACAGAAGAATTTAGTCACACTCTCTTGATTCTTTCTGCTCACCAAGCGTCCAGGAAATGGTACAGGAGGTTCGTATGCCGACAGAACAACATATGACTTCTCTAAATCAGGCTCATACCCTTCTATGATCGCAATTCGTCCCTCTCGTTTGTCTACTAAATGTCCAGCAATGTCTTTTGCAATTCGGAGGGCAGATTCTCGATCGTATCCTCACTACACAAAGTGATGGCGTTAACGTGCTCCCTCGGATTAAGATTGGGCTTTCCGAGTAGCATCCCAGGATTCCGAGAGGATGATGCAGCCTTCTGCACAATGGAGTTTTCTAGTATCTTCACATACGTGCTCAAGGAGTCCATTTCAGTTTTAAGCTCGTGGATCATAGTCCCCACTTGAGTTTTGAGTTCATTCATCGCTGCTCCCATCTCCGCGTTGAATTTTGCTTGTAGTGATTGCTGCTCCTTGATGCTATCTTGATGTTTTCTTTGCTCTTTGATGAATTCGAGCATCACCGCCTCAAGGCTTGACGAAGGAGCTTGAGGGGGGTTGAGGAGCTTGCTGGAGTTGCTGTGGTTGCTGATATGGCTGCTGCCTTTGCTGAAAACCCGAATATTTCACCGATTGTGTCGTGTGATACGAGAGATTAGGGTGGTTCCTCCAATTCGGGTTGTATGTGTTCCCGAATTGCATGTTGCCTTGCTGCTGGGCGTAGTTCACTTGTTCCATGCCTTCTTGCATAGTGCATTGGTAAGCCATGTGATCCGTCTCTCCACAGTTTGTACAATACATGGCATTCACCGCATTGCCCGTCGCTTTTCCTTGATCAAATTTGTAAAGACCTCATGTCTTGTTTAGCATACTTCTTGGTGTAGACCGCATGGTGTGATTTATGGCAAGATTCTCAATAAGCTCGCATGCCTCTTCAATGCTTAAGTCCATGAATGATCCTTGAACAGCATTGTCTAACGTCGTTCTATGCTCATACGTGATCCCATTGTCGAATGTTTGGATCACGTACCACTGGTCTAGACCATAGTGAGGACACATTTGCAAAAGGTCCTTGAATCTTCCCCATGCTTCAAATAAGGTCTCTCCCTCTCGGCATCTAAACATTGTGATTTCTCCTCGCATTTGAATCGTCTTGCTCGGAGGGGAGAACCTGATCATCTCGTTTTCATACGTATTTCTTGCACGATTTAGGAGACGTTTTTGATACATATGTGATGTTTTACGTATGATTCCGTATCCGTTTTACTTGGTTTCGTGCTTTTCATGTTCTTACAGGTTTTTACGCGTTTTTGGATCATTTTGGAGCTAAAGGAACATGCACGGAGCTAAGGAGCAACTTCGAGGATCAACACGGGACAAACGGGACGAGATTGAGCATGGAAAAGCCTCCACCCGGTCGGGCACAACCCTTGCACGATCGGGCAAAACCTACGGCCAATTGGACAGAACATTTTGCACGACTCGGGCTGTCTTGCCCGACCATTTGCCTTGTGCCCGAGTGGGCACACATGCCATGCCCGATCGGGCATCATT